>JAMPIN010000008.1:0-711236 GCA_024699845.1 Aphelenchoides bicaudatus | reverse complement strand
TCATCACGTTTACTTTTCAAATCACTAAACTCCATTTTTCTTCCTTTTTTGCGTCACAAGACATTTAACAAGCAATTCAAATTTTGTATTTTGATTAACATCAAACAATCTAGACATCTAACAAGCAATTAAAAAGCTTTACACAGAATTGATTTCGGTTTGAATGTTCAAAGAATCAAAATCATAAACACCTTAAATGCTTTTTGCTCCCAACATCTAACACATAACACTTTCCCGATTAAAACTACGGTACATTTTTATTTTTAACATTCAAGGTACCAAATGTTGAATACAACTTGTTCGGAATTGCATCTTTGAAATAAGTAATGTTGTGGGATGGAGCCGAAAATAGTAATTTGTTGCATTTTGTTGTTTCGGAAGTGTTGTAGTACGGCAACCTTCGGTCCCAAAAATGAACATTTAAACTGTGATCTTGATGATTTAAATGATAAAGTTTGTTTGTTTGAATTTTGTGTTGTGAAAGCAATTAAAAATTTGATCGATTGATTTGTTAGATTTATTGTTTGTTTATGTTGAGGCATCCTTAATATAATGATTACTGTAAGTGACACTTAATGAAAATTTGTCTTTACCTCAAACTAAAAGATTCTTTGAAGTGAGATTCAACGTTCAAACAACTTTACTTCAAACAAATAAAAGATTATTTGTAAGTGACATTCACCGTTTAAAATGGCTTTAGTTCAAAAGAAGACATTTTGTAAGCCTGACGCTTCATCGTCCTTCCAACAACTACATAAAAGGCTCTTGCTCAATTTAAACTCGCATTTAACATCTCAACCTACCTCTTTTCTAAATTCCTCAACTTTTAACACACTTTCAAACATCTAAACAACTACACTCATAATCACGAGATTAAAACAAAATTTTTGTATTCGAATTAATTTTTCGGTCCGCTAATTCGAATATTCAGATGATTTTTTAAACTCAGGGGCCAAAAATGACAAACATTTTTGTACTTCCATGTTTAGCAGACTCCAAAACACATCTCACGCGGTCTTTGACTCCCAAGACCTTTAAGGCCAACTAATTGGTAACAAAAAGTGTACGGACTTTGCAGAAGATCAGAATCATCCAATTGTGTTCACGACAAAATCTGCACAAAGCACGGAGTATTTTAGTTAATCGTAGTCTTCCTTTTTGTATTGTGTTGTAGCGGCAGTAAATTATCATCACGTCGAAGGAACTATGCTTTTGGACTCATCACCTAGCAATTTTTGTTGTTAAAAATGGGAGTGACAAGAAAGTGTTGATTTAAAAAGGCGAAATTTTGATGTTAATGATTATTTTGTTTGAAAAGAGTTGCTTTGTTTGAAAAGAGGTGTTGTTGATATTTGTTTTACGGATGGGAAATTGAATAGGTTTGACTAGTTTTTTTGTTAGTGAGAAATTGAATACGTTTGACTAATTTTTTGCTAATGAAACATTGGAGAGTAATTTTAGAGTTTTAAATGAAGTCAAATTGAAAAGAGTTGTTTATTAAAAGTTAATTTTAAAGTGAAGTCGAATTGAAAAGAGTTGTTTGATTCATTTGTTTGTGAAAGATTAAATATGCTTGACTAGAAGTTGAAGCGGAATGAAATTGAAAGAAAATTGATTCATTTGTTAGATACAGTAACCTCGAAGCTTTTATAAGTTGATTTAAACGTTTTAAACTTTGTTTTCAAAACAAGTCTATTTAAAAGACTTTTCCACCGACCTATTAATTCCATCTTTTTACTAATCAAAACATTAATCTGCACTTTTCAACTAAACCGACAACAAAAATTGACATCAAAATAGATGCAGAGTACAAACAATGTTTATAACATTTGGTCTTGATGTTGTTTTTGTTCTTTCGTGCAAGCAAAATTGAATCGTCATTATCTTAACAGATTTCAGCTATCACGTTGTCACAAAGATGGTTTCACTTACTTACTCGTGGGTCAATTTGAACTTTCCAAGCATCCCCGTCCTTATCGCCCTCTCTTTTGACCATCTTTTTGATGATGTACTTCTACTTCACCATACAACACGACCACATCCAGATGTCAAATCAATTAAAGATCCACGCAATCATGTGGGCCGCCTGCGCATTCTTTGCATTAAACCACCTTGGATCGACTTTGATGATCAATTTGGGTTTTACAATGTTTCCACTGGAATCGATGATTTACAACCTGGTTAGCGACTCCATCTACGTCGCCGTAACTCAAATTCCAGCAATATCGACGTTCTTTTTAATTCTGGACAGGATCTTCGTCATTTTGAGCATCAATCGTCGTCAATATGTTCAGTACACAAGTGTTTTCATGTTAATCGTCTTCACTTTGGCGTATTTCGTCCTCACAATGGCATTTGCATTCAATTCACCAGACCCCAAAGTTAAATGTGAGTTTTTTTAAAAGAAATGTTTTATTTGAACAGAACTTGTGTTTAAACAGAAGTGTTAATTAGATGAGAAGAAAATTGGATCGCTTTTGTCAAAACTTTGCGTAAGGTAGTTAAACAATGATTACTGGATCGTTAGATCGTTGTTAAGAATCTTGCTTAACTCTAGTGAATGTACATTTAAGAGTAGTGCGGTTTTAGACACAACTGTTTACAATCAATTATCGCTGACCTAGCAGTGTTTTAAGTGATTAAACTATAGGGGGCGTTCAGGTGTAAGAGCGGTCTTGTGTGTACGTCTTGGGCTGATTCATGATTTGCGCTAGGGTCTACTCATTTAACTCGCACGCTATCGTCACGACAATCTTTGTCTTTTAAAACTTCAAACTTTGTCTTTCTGTAAGAGTTTGTTGCTTTTAAACAATATTCAAAAAACAAGAAACATTCTTTGATTAAAAGAAACAAAAAACATAAAACTTTTTAGATTGTGTTTTCGAATGTTCTGAAAACTATGCTGCTGCTTATTCGTTTGGATCAAAGATCATCTTGGCTGTTGCCAATATAGGCTTTGGCTCTTATTTCGCCTATTTGTACTTCAAATACGCCAAGAAATCAAACGTTAGACACGAAAAGAAGGTTTGTTTTCATTTCAATGCTTTTAACTTTCTTTGTAGAAGAACTACGTTGTTTTGCTCCTGATCTTGACTGAACTATGTTGCACCGTAATTCCAAACACAACGTTTCTGTACATTGTTCCGCACTTAAATTTAACTCCGGCGTGGCAACTGAGGTTCAGGATCTCGATGACAGTTGGTGAGTTAAATTTAAATAGTAACCCTTTCGATCTGGAACTTACACTTTCTAATTCCAGGCTTCTCAATGGACGGGTTTATATCATCTATTGTGTTCTGGCGCTCCCTCCACCAAAGAAAAACGATAACTCAGATGTTTCGAAAGAATTCAGCACATGTTCAATTTGTAAAAGCTGCAAAACCTCTAGGAACGCTAACCAATGTGACGGCGTGACTAGCCGGCGTGGCAATAAAAGATAAGCCTTTCTGGAGTTGATTTGCATTGTAATTGTTGTTTTGAAATTTATGTATTTAATTGAATAAAGTCTGTTTTAATGTTTTTGTTTGAATAGAAAATTAGAGATGCGAAAATTTAGGGGCATTTAATTAAAATTTAGAGTGTTTTTATATTTTCCGAAAACTCAAATTTGGTGAGTCAAAATTTGGGAGTCAATTCGGGCCTTTTTATTTTCAAAGTATACAAGCACCTTCTTCTTTTTTTTCAAGCTTGCAAAACAAACACTTTTAACATTTAAAGTGTTTAAAACTCCAAACATCAGTGTACCTTGTTGTTTGTATCTATCACTTCACACCCATTAGCTTGAAATGCATGATGGTCAACTCCTACACAAACCACTTGAATAAAAGAGAACGCCAGTCAGCATCACGACATCTTATTGTTATGTTGCCTAAATTAACCGAACGTACGTATTGTTGCCTTCCAGAAGGCTATCACTAAAGACTGAGCTAAGCAATGGTTTGTGCCGATCTAAGTGAGGACGGACGAACATTACTCATCACACAAACAGGCATTCGTTTTAACTTCAAATATACAAAAAGCTCTGTTTAAACTTCAAATAAAGCAATCAAGTTGTTGAGTATATTTTATTTGTCGTTCGTGAACAATTTTCACAACAACAATCAAATAACATTTTATTTGTGCAATTAAATAAACAATTATGACTTGAACAATTAAGTGCAGAAGAAAATAAATTAAGGCACATTTTTGTTGTTTAAATAGCTACCTTTACAATAAAATGCTGCAGTAATTTACAACCCATTAAGTACAACAAAGAAAAAGAAGCTTTTTGACGACATCAAGGAGAAAGTCTTGTCAAATAAGCAATTTGCACCCTTAACAACCAGTAATTTCCAAATAATCAACAATTTCGTCAAATCTGTCACAGAATCATTTGTCCAACGTGGAGGCGCGTTCATTTGCTAGTTTGGCGAAGTCCAGCAACAGACTAACCATCTCGGAGCATTCAGCTTTTGATGTCGACTGATTGAGAAAATCTGTTTGAAGGTTTCGAACTTGTTCGGCGACTAAAATCATTCGTTTTTAAAGTTTAAAACTTTAATAAACAAACCTGTCAACTTTGTCTTTTCGGAGTTAGGAGGAAAAGCGTTATTAACCAATCGATTCAAATCAGCGATCTTCTTCTTTAAAACATTACCTACTTGGGAGTTTGTGACATCTGGAAGTGTTCTTGATTAGTTTTTGAATTTGATTAGTTTAAAGAACAACGATGTTGTCTTTCAAGTTTAAACACATCTTTAAAAGTTGACGTTATTTATGAAAAACAAAACTAGAGTTGTTAAAGGTGCTGACTTTTGATATACAAAGACTTTCGAGTAAAAGAATCGACCAAATTTGATTAAACATGTTAACTTTTGATATGCAAAAATGCGTTAGAACAAAAAAGCAAGCAGTTCTAATTTTCTAATCGTTTAAACCAAGCAATTCTATTCTTCTAATCTTTCAAATCGAACACTTTTAATCTCTCACATCAAATCGAACACTTTTGATCGTTTAAAGCAAACACTTTTAATTTTCTAATCTTTCTAACCGAACACTTTTGATCGTTTAAATCAAACACTTTTAATCTTTTCAAAACCTCAACTCACCAGAAGCCGAACTGTCTTCTATGTTGAAATCAATTTGTTGCTTCTTTGTGGGACTTGTTTGTTGTTCAACATTTGAATGTTTTGTTTCTTTAACTGGACTTGTTTGAACTTCTGTGGAATGGAAGTGCTTTTCATTGCTTGGGAACACAGTGCTGAACAGACCAACTTGATTTTCGTTGCTAGTTGAGATAGATTGTTGAATTTCTTGGACGGAGTCGTTTATTTCTTGAAGTTGATTTGACTTTTCGGTCAGGTCGGCTGTAAGTTGTTCAGTTTCTTGTGATTTCTGAGGATCCGACGACGAAGTACATGGAGAAATGAGAAGCGGAACAATTCGCTTAGTTGGTGTTTGTTCTGGAAGATAGAATGCGTTGCAAAAGTTTGATACGTGTAAGTTATTACCTTTTCTTGGAGAACGTGTTGGTTGAGCGTCTGCGTCCATGTCCAATGACAGAATTTCGTTTTCTGGAAACACGAAGTTGTCTTGTGTTTCGTCTTCCACCTTCATTTCAACATTCTTGTGTTGATCGATGTCACTCTTTCGACTGCTTGTAAACTCAAGTGGACCTTGATCACTTGCTACGGAATCTTGAGAAGATGGTGGAGACTCACGTTCCATGTTGTTCGGAATGTGTGCTTTTAAATAAGCAACGGCGTTTTCGTGTTTAGGTTTCTTGAGATACGGAATTTGTTCAAGCATTGAAGGTGTCAAAGAAGCAAATTTTCCAATAGTTGTGACTCCCTGTTCACGAAGAAATCGAGCAAGAAGCGAAGTTCTAAACAAATTTAAAGTTTACAGAGTGGAATTAAATTGTTGTGACTTTTTTGAATGAGTTCGAACAAAAATTGTCAATTTAATCGCTTCTTTGATTTTTGAAGCATTTTATTAAACTGGAAGCACAGTTTTATACATATAATCGCAACCTTGAAGTTAAAACATTCAATTATTTTCTACAAAATTGAAAAAAGCTTTTGAGATGTCAAATTTCAACGAACTCATTAAATCAAACAGCAATTTCATTTATCTTATTTAAATGTATTACCTGGAGGTTTCAGCCATCATCAAGCACAGCGATGTAACGCCGTCGGTGCATCTTCGCAATGCTGGAAAGATGGACTCTTCTTGTGACGGTTCAATCTGGAATACAATTGATGTTTATAAAAATTTTGCATTGAAAGAATTACATTTGTGTCAGACAAAGCCAATCGAAGTCCAAGTGATGGCGTATTAACTGGACGTCTAGCTGGAGAACGAAAGATTTGTGCTGAATGTTCGTAAACATCCAACGATTCTTGAGCTTTTCTTTTCATTGCAGATCCTACGTGGAGTCAGTGGCGAAGGAGTTCTCAGCGATGTTGACGTCTCTCCGGCTAAAAATAGTGTTAAAGTTTTCTCGATTAAGCGTTTGCTTTTGAATTTGAACATTCGAAATGTTTACAATGCTTTCGAAGTAGTCTGTTTAATGAATCTGAACATTCTCGGATGCCTTCGAAGCAGTCGTTTTAAGAAACTGAACATTCTCGGATGCTTTCAAAGTAGACTTTTAAGAAACTCAACAAAACAAGTTCCATAACGTCTTTAAACGTCTTTCAAAATCAAGTCTTTTAATAAACTGAAGGTAAAACAAGTTGAATAATGCTTTCAAGTGCTGTTAAAATCAAGTCTTTTAAGAAATTGAACATTCTCGGATGCTTTCAAATAGTCTTAAATCTGTTTAAAAATAATAAAAACTGAATGCTTTTAAACGTCTTTCAAAATCAAGTCTTTTAAGAAACTAAGTGTTAAAACAATTTGCATAACGTCTTTAAATGCAACGTCTTTCAAACAATCAAAACGTTTTAATTATTTAAATGCAATTTAACGACTAAAATAACTCACTTGCAACATTTGGTTGTGCCGGAGATGCTGACTGAAAAATAAAACATAAGCATGTATTTAAACAACAACTTACAGCTTGGGCTGATTTTCGCGGAGACGTTCTGACAAAAGCTGAATGCGAACTTGTTTGTTTTCCACTCAATTCAGTAGTAGCTGCTGGACGGTTTTCTGTATCGGCTCGAGTACTAAACATGTAAGTGTTTAAATCCTGTCAAAGAAATCAACTTACTCCACTCGTTCGAAGTCTTCCAACGATATAGAACTTGACGACATGGTAACCTTTGGAATTTCGTCACACACGTCGGCAAATCTAACACTTTTCTGCTGTTTTGCGTGTCCAGAAGCCAGTCTTGAACGTTTTATAGAAGTTGGAGGTTGTTTGCAATAACGAATTTGGATCGTTACGTGTGGGCCTTAGTGGTGAACTCAATTGAGGAGAGGTTTCGACTGCCGATGACATGTGGCGATCTGGAACTTGAAGTAAACTTGACTTGATCGAATTTAACGACTAACCGAAAAATCTTATCAACACGAAAAATTCAAATTTCCCTCCAAACTCATCACTTTCAATAAACTAAAACAACTTATTCAATCTATTAAAAAACTATCTGACTCAAAAAACATCTCTAATTTAAAAAGAAGCATTTCAAAATCAATCGCACCCAAAAGTTTCAAAACAATGCAGACAAAAAATGACGTCTAAACAAAATGATAAGTGTCTACGCGTGATCAAGGAAAAAGTTTCGTAACGTTTGAATGAAAGCGCCAAAATTTGGGCGCTCTTTTGAACACAACGCCAAACAGCAAGTTTTCGTGTTTAATTTTGTTTGTCTAGAAGATTTGAGATGTCTTTAACTTTCGTTTATGCTAATTTAGATGTCTAACGTTTGTTTATGTTGATTTTCTTAAAAGATATTTAACGTTCGTTCCTAGTGACTTTCTTAAAATAGGTTGAGATGTCTTTAATGGCTTTTAACGTTCGTTTCTGTTGATTTTCTTGAAAGATGTCTAACGTTTATGCTGATTTTCTTGAAAGATATTTGACGTTTGTGTTTAATGACTTAAAAATATTCCGATCTTCGTTTATGTTGATTTTCTTGAAAGATGTCTAACTTTTCTGCTTAATGACTTCATTAAAAGAAGTCTAACGTTTGTGCTTAAGCTTCGTTCTTGGTGGCTTTGTTAAAAGTCGTTTAATGTTTGTCTTTAATGACATTCTTGATGTTTAAGATTCGTTCATAGTGACTTTCTTGAAAGAATTCAACCATAGCGTATTTGATATCCGTTCCTAGTGACTTTCTTAAAAGTCGAGTTTGCATCCATCAACCGGTTGAGATTTCAGATCAAGTTCGTTTAAATGTTTAGCATTAGTTTCTAGCAATTTCCTTTGAAAGATATCGCGTTTAAAGTTAATTTCAACAAACTTTAAAACTGCTTTCAGATCAACTTTATCAACGGATGTTCAACAAAAATGACAGAAACGAATCGAAAATCAAAATTGAAGGAGTTTTAAACGAAATTGACGCGTTAACTGAACTTGACGAAGCATTAGATCAATTTGACGAGTCCACACAACCAAATCGTCTACTACACTCATTGTTTAACACTTCTGAGCCGTCAACATCAAATGTAATAACAGAAAAGTGAGTTGTTTAAAAATACTTAAAAGAATCTGTGTTTTCAGAAACTTTCCTCAAACTCCGCCACCAAGGAAACACAACAAATGTTCGGGATGTCAACAACTAAAACACTGTTTGCGTGGTGATCTTTGCCAGTAAGTTGTTTTTACAGAGGCAATTCGAATCAGTGTTTGACAATTTAAGGATATGTCATTTAAAGAAGCAAAGCCTTAAGACACACAGAGAATGTCGAAATTGTAGTCAAATCAAGTCTACCCAATGGAATTTGCAAGTAAGTCAATTTAATCGTTGTCTTTCTTCTTCTCAAAAGTTTGATCTGTTTTAGTTGTAACAATTTGATTTATTTTTACAAGGAAACCACTTACAATCTACTAAATCCACGTATTCAAAAATTCAATAGAGAAGCTTTTAAATGATATTGCAGCGTGATTATAATTTTAGTGACGGAAATGCTTTATTCGGATCTTTTACGTTTTTATGCATCGAAATGTTAGAACAGGTCCAGTTTTCTTGTAAAAATAAATAAAAGAGACGTACTTGCAATTAAAGTATATCAAAAGTTTGAAACAACAAAGAAAAATTGAAAGACATTTTTGTTCTGTGAAGTTTTAAACATATTTACTTCCAGGTCATGTCGTTTAAAAGAACGTCGTCGATCACTGCATAAACATAAACAGTGTTCGAAATGCAAGCAATTTCGATACTGGCTGTTAAAGGAATCTTGTCAGTAAGTTGAATTTATTGTTTTAATTAATATCGTTTTCTTTTAGGCAATGTCGTCAAAACAGAAGTTAACAAAGTGTTTTTGTGTAAATAACGTTTGATTTGTTTGGAGATTGTGATGCTGTTGAATAAAGTTGCTTGTTTGAAGACCGTAATGATCTTTTTGATTTTAAAAGGCGAGTTCCGGGTATTGTTTGAGTCGTTTTTATTCAGAACAAGAAATGATTAGACGTTTCTTGCTTCTTGTTGTTTTGCAACTGCTCGGAAAAGCATTGAGAACGTTTGTGACAACAACTCTAAAACAACTAAACTTTGAAATATCTTTACGATAACGAGAACCATCCAATTTCTATTTCCAGTGCAAGTCATTTTCGCCGTCGCATTGGACTCCTCGATATTGTTCGCCGATGATTCTGGAAGCGGCGAAGCTACACTTTCATAAACATCATTGTTTCCTCCAGCATAATCGTTATTTCCTCCAGGAGCAGCATAGTTATTTCCTCCAGACTTCAATTGCTTTCTTCTAACCAGAAATATCAATGTAATTAAATGTTTGCTTCCACTGCAAGTGTTAACAAACAAAGTGATCATAAAACTAACTTGGAATCTCACGGATTTTAAACACCCACTCAATATCCGTTAAAGCATCCTTCTCATCCATCTTCGCAACCAACATGAACATCGCAAACAATATGAAGTCATTTTTTAGACATAAGCGCCAAAAATGGTCGATACATGTGTAGTTTTGGTCCAACACTCCGCAATTCCCCAATGTCCAATCGTTTTAAACAAGCGAGACCATAAAGTTTGTTTGCATATACATGAGGGGCAAAGTCCAGCACACGTTTTCGTATGTTTCGTGAACAAAATAAAGATTTTTGGAATATTTACTCCAGTTTATTAGTCAAAGTCCGTCCATACCTCGTGTTTTGGATGCCGA
Source organism: Aphelenchoides bicaudatus (assembly GCA_024699845.1). Lineage (NCBI taxonomy): Eukaryota > Metazoa > Nematoda > Chromadorea > Rhabditida > Aphelenchoididae > Aphelenchoides > Aphelenchoides bicaudatus. Next base: position 700,967 of record JAMPIN010000008.1, on the reverse strand, counting down.
CTAAAAGTTAATCAGCAATTAATTAATAATTTAAAAACACAGTGCATTCAATTTTGAAACGAGCGCGTGCAATTCTTGAAATTCAAAATGAATGCTTTCAACTTGAAAGATGACTTTGAATATTTGATATTGCCTTTAACTTGAGTGTTTTTGAGTTGAAAGAGTTCTTTTTGTTAATGTTGTTTGAGGTTGCTTTTGAGGTGAAAGACGACTTTGAATGATATCGTTAATGTTGTTTGAAGTTGAAAGATGAATTTGAAAGAGTTATTTTTGTTTGATCTTTAAATTTAAATTGTTCTTGTTTTTGGGGTTGCTTTTGAGATGAAAGATGACTTTGAATGATATCATTAGTTGTTTGAGATTGTTTTAAAAACACATTGACAGCTTAAAAAATAACGCTTTTAATGATTCGCATTATTTGAGATTGTTTTAAAACGATGCCGTTGAAAAAGTTCTTTTTGTTTGAAGTTGAATGTTTAAAGACTTTTAAAACAGCATTTCTACTTTAAAAGATAAAGCTTTTAAATGATTTGAATTACAAAAAGACATTCAATTACATGCCATATCAACTTTCGCATCTGTCTAATCAATTATGCGCGTAAAGTCGTGACCGGCAAACAAAAAACTTTGGCCTCTTAAACAGACGTCGTTTGTGGAGCAAGTCCACACAGTCAGTTTTTGCCTACCCATTCAACACACATTCTAACAACTATATAACGACTCCGCTGTTTAATTTATTATGCGTCGCCGGCACTCCAAACTCGATGACCTTTTTGTTCTTGGTTCGGAGTCCCACAACAGCACAAATTTCTAATCTGTCGAGATTTTTAGCAAGTTGGTTTTGAGATGAAATTAAGTTTATGTTTTTAATAGCTTTTTTAAATATCTTTGTTGTTTGAAATGTTTCTAAACACTTTTGCTATTTTTAATTAGCAGTGCAAGCAATTCTTTTAAAACGATCATAATTGCCAATATTTTAATTAGCAGTATAAGCAATACTTTTAAATCAAACACTTTAGTTGTCAATATTTTAAATCAAACATAATAATTGCCAATAAGCAATTCTTTTAAAAAATCATAATTGTCAATCATTTTAAATCAAACATCATAATTGTCAATCGTTTTAAAGTTTCAATGGTTCTAATCTTCAAAAAACACTTTGTGTGCCTTTTTTCACTTCATCTCACTTTTTTGTCCAAAAACTGCGCGCCACATTCAAATCAAATAAGCGCTCTTCGAGCTTTTACTGACGCCTCGCATACTCGTTGCGATTTCTTTTGCGTGTGAGCAAGTTGCTAATTCGGGGCCGGAAATACACAGGACGAGTCGCGCACACACAGTCACATGCGCTGCAAATTTTTTATGAAACCGACCAAATGAAAGTTTGTGGCCTAAAAATTGGCTTTTCATGGAACGAAGGACGCGCAAATTGGCCAGATGGATTCTTTTTCTTTGCAACTTGTTTAGACTTAAAAATAGTCTTTGTTGTTTCATTAAGATGAAATCCTTTAAGATACGTCGATTTAGTTGATTCGTTAATTTTGAATAACTTTTTGAGACTTAAACATTTAATAACTCATTTCTTATCAGCATGTTCACGTCTCCGGCGCTCCGTCGCTTTGTTTTTACTCAATCAACTCAATCAACAAATTCATTTCATTCAACAAAGAAGTTCTTACATGTCCAGTCCTCAAAAAACGTTTAAACTTTTTTGTACTGGAGGTTACTGCACAAATTTCTTCACCTCTATATTAGGCACCAATAGAAGAATACGTATGAGCTTTTTGGAGCTAGTTGCCGGTCATCTTAATTCAAACAGAATCGGTCTTTAACAGAAGTTTAATAACTTTTTGTCATCTAAACCGAAGTGACAATATCCGTCTTTAAAAGCTGTTGTCTAACTCACATCTACATCCCAATGCCCTCCGTTCATAAACAATGGTACGGAAATCACTTGTTTTCAAGTTTAACTATTTCAAAAGTACTGAATAACTTTGTTGTAACAAAAATGTCATTAGAAACACTTTCAAACATTTACCTCAAATAATAGTCATTGTTTTAGAGAATTAAACACATCATCTTTTATAACATAATCTTTTAAGAAACTCAAAACAATAATCACTTTTCTTAACCTAATCAAGCTTTCGAAACATTAAACAACTCATTTCTTATAACCTAATCTTTTAAGAAACTCAAAACAATCTCAATCTAACTAAACTTTCAAAAAACTACATTTTAAACAACTCTTTTTTGCGCAACAAAAACATTTTTCGCAACGGTCTCATGTTTCTTTTTCACTTTCCGTCATTGTTTACTCATTTCATAATGTCTGCTCAATTTATTCAACATTCTCGAACGTGTTTTTTCTTTCTTCTTCATACCTTAATGTTCATTTTCGTTCAACTTACTTACTCGTTTCAAAACTTAGCTGGTTCGCTCTTCGAAATCCACTCTTCACAAATTGTTTCGCGCCCTCCACTCTGCAAAAAGCCCGCCAAAACGACCAAAAACCAGCAGAGTCGGCCAACACACAATTTTAATGTCCAAGCCGCACGCGCTCTAGAAAGCCAGTGAATATGTTGTGGACATTTTGCCGGCGGGGGCTCGTTTGCCAGGAATTTTCGAAATGATTTGTGGAAGCGAAGTATTTATTCAAAGTTTATAATTGTTTATTGAAGAGATTTGAGAGCAAGTGCTTTTTACTTGGTCTTAAATGTTTATTGAGTGCGCTTTGACGGCAATTTTGAGGATATTTTTGGTCTTCTTTATTTGTTTGGCTGATTCGAATATTTTGAGACATTTTTAAAAGATCTTGATTATTTTGTTGAGTTGATTTGAATGATTCAAATACTCAATGTTATTGAGTTGATTTTGATTGTTTGAGTTGATTTGAATGATTCGAATACTTGATGATATTTTTGATTGTTTGTTTGAACGATTCGATATTCTTGAGACACTTTTGAAAGTAAACACGATAAGGTTAAAACAAACGTTTAATAAAAATGTCTCTCTATTCCACCGGAGTGCCTCTCAATTAGAGAGTTTCATTCAATTAGAAGGTGGCGTTTTATATCAAACTCGAAACATCAAAGAAGTTCAAATACATTTTAACAACCAAATTTAAACTTCAAAGTGCCGACGTTTTTAAATTCCAGGTCTATTTTTATATATCCGCTTCCGTTTCCACTTATAAAAACAACAATCCTGTGACCTTGTTGATCTGTTTCGGGTCGGCACTAAATAATAAAGAAAAAAGAACAAGCGAAAAGAGCAAATTGCTCGTGAACAAACGAAATGGAGCCGTTTCGGCCTTATTCTTCGTGCCCGTTTGCTTACTAGTCCAAGAGCAACTGGCATACGAAGAACGAAGGAAAGAAGTGCCACAGGCGTTTAGCATTTCTTCGGCGTGTTTCTTTGATGTTAAAATGAGAAGACTTTTTCTGTTCTCATTCTTGATTAAACGTGATTTTTATACTTTAAGTGTGCTGATTCAAGTCGTTTAAATTTGAGTGTGTTTGACTAAAGTTGAATATGTTTGATTATGGAATTTAAAGGAGTTTTCTAGTCTTTTGGTTTGAATAGGTTTGATTGTTGTTTTTAAATAAGATTGCAGAGTTTTTCTTAACGTGTTTTCAAGACATTTTCAACTTTAAGCGATCCTTTTAAAACCTAACGAACCTTTTCTGCCGTTGCCAAGCATTTTGTTTAAAAACGTTTATTGATTTTCAATGGACACCAAAAACACTTTAACGTCTTGTCCACAATAAGTGACACTAGTTTTCTTTAACAACACTGCCAAAAAGTCAACACACTTTCACTACAAACAATTAAAGTCACCAACGCCTTCTTTGAGTATTAAAATTATCAATTTCCGCTTGACAGGTGACTAATTTCAATGTGTATGTTTTTTGATTCTAAAGATTCAATCAAATTTGCACTCCCACACAATGACTCAGAACTAAGTCATTACGTCTTTAATTTGTGGAAAATTCCCTCCAAAAGCGACTTAAAAAAATTCGTTTTGTGCTTCCAGTAAGCAAGTCTTGTTTTCGCTTCTTGTTTGCAAAAAAAGAATCTTATCAATTTTGTTGTTTTCGTTTTTAGTCATTTTCTTTTTTGAAGACATTTTGATTAGTTTGATGATTTTAAAGAATGTTTTGAGTTTAATGAGTTGTTTAGTGAGTAGGCAAATTTTAAAGACTGTTTATTTGAAGGTTTGATTTTAAAGCTGCCTTTTTGATGACTTTAAATGAGGGTTCAATTTTAAGAAGAACTTTTCGATGAGTTGTTTGGCGAATAAGTAACTTTGATTGGGTTTTAAGTAAGCAATGAAGAAATCGAAGAGGTTTAATATTTCGAATAGAAAACTTTTAAAGACTGTTTATTGGAGAGGTTTGATTTTAAAGCGGCCTTTTTGATTTGTTTGAATCATATTCATTATTAAAACAACAATCAATCATACTCATTCAAACCTCTCCAATCATTGTTTAACAATCTCCATCACTTCCAAAAATCACCAATTCCGTACAAACCCTGTCTGCTAATCAGCTGATGTGGCGTCTGTCCGCCCATAAATATACAAAATTTGCGAGGCGCAAAGTTTTTGTTCTGATTACACCCGACGATGGAATTTGAGGAATTAATAATAAACGGAGATGATAAAAGTTTGGTCCGGTTGCATCTAGAAATTTTCGAAATGATGCGCTTGAGGCGAAAGTTTCATTCTGATAAGCTTTGAGTGTTGTTGAAGCGGAAACGAGTGTTTTAGAAGTTGTTTTGATTGTTAGTTGTTTTGAACGTTTAAAAATTAGAGTTCACAAAAAAAAGGTTTTAACGAGATTGTTAAAGAAAATACTTTAAAAGTTGCTTTCGTTGTTTGCCACTTCTTTTGATGTAACTTTTCACTTAAAGTTTAACAAATTAGATGTGATTGTTTTTGTTATTATGTTTGTTTTTAATCACATTGAAAACAATGTTCACAGAAAGAGAACTTATAAATCAACTCAAAATCACCAACATGTTCTTTGAAGAGTTAAACAACAAATCTATACTTCTTTCAAATTTACGCGTTCACAAAAACATTCGTGACTGACAGAAATTAATTTAACTATCCAAACAATCAAACCAATTTTAGTCACAATGGCGACGTCGCCGACTAGTGGCGCTCCACAACTCATGTTCAATTTAATTCCACCACCAAGGAAACCGGAAGATGGTGAAGATGACGGGAAACAAAAATCGGGTTGGTTTTTGAACTAAACTCACATAAACATCACTTGTTTCAGCTCTGGACTTTTTAACTCAAGCAAGTGCTCTCGATTTCACAATTGCTTCCTCGTCGTCTTCATCCAAACGCTACTACGAAGGATGTCGAGAAATACACGAATCAGATATTCGAAAGTCTTTGCTTGTCGAATCAAAAAGAAGGAAATATTGGGGACGAAAAACAGTCGAAAAAATGGAGTTCGAAGAAGTTCAACATATTTGTGTTTATCATGTGAGTTTTTTTGTTAGTTGGAAAAAGAATAGAATTTTTTGTTTGTTACTTTGTTAGTTGAAAGTTTTTGATAGACCGAAATTTTTGTTTGTTAGTTTGTTAGTTGAAAGAGTGAATAGTACTTTTTGATAAACTGAAATTTTTGTTTGTTAATTGAAAGTTTTAGTGGATAAAAACAATCTTATTTTTTGAAATGAATAGGTTGTGCTAACGGCGGGCGGTAATATTAGATTTTTTTGTTAGTGTTTAATGAAAACGTTTAAAGTTTAAACGGAAACGAAAGTTGCTTTTAAAAACGAGCTTTATTCGTGTTTAGTGAAAACTTTTAAAGTTATTTATGATTCGTTATTGAATATTCACTTTTAAAACACTTGTAAACAACAAAATGACTATTTTAAACAACACTCATATTTTAAACACCAAAATCAATTTCAGTACGTTCTTGAAAGCTTTACGGAAACAAGGTCGACTGCCGAAGCAACTGAGCCTTGCTCCGTTGACAAACTAGTTGACACTCATGCTTTGGACGCAATGAGGATGCCTGGAGCTTCAAACCAACCCGGAACATCGAGTCAAATTCGAAATCCTTGGGATTATGAAGTCTTACCGAGCGCAGAGTTTGTTGGACAGGTACGGAAATTGAATGCTCTTCATTTTAAATGTAATTTACTTTCCAGACTCGTGTTCTCGAAATGCCTTCGACTTCACAGTTAATTCCTTGTCAAGTTTGTAACAGCGAAGGAGTTTCACATTGCTTTCATTGTCGAGGATTTGGAACGGACAAGTGTGGATATTGCAGGGGAACTGGAATGAAAGCCGGTGTTGCACATCCCGCTGTCTACACTCATCCAATGGTTGCAACTTTTCCACATGTAAGTCTTTCAAATCAACAATTGTTTTTCAAATCAAAAAAGTCTTTAATTTGATGTCTCTAATTGTTTCTTTTCGGTTGTTACTTTCTGTCTCTTAGTTTCTAATAAAAATAAAGTTCAATTTACGTTTCTTTAAAGTCTGTTTTTCAGTCTGACTCTAATCGTGGCTATCCCGGTTCTGGATCTGCAATTGTTCGTCCTCCGAGTTCATCTGGAAATAAACCCTACGCAGTTGGAACGCCTGTTCACTTCATGGCCAAGGCAGGATTGCCTCCGCCTGGAATCGGTCAACACGATTTATGCATTTTCTGTCAAGGTACAGTTTTTATAGTGTTGTTTGGATACTCCACATCCGGGGTTTTTAACTTCGCTCCAAAACACTTACTTTTAAGGTCGCGGAATACGAGATTGTCACCACTGCAAAGGTCAAGGAAAGAAACAATGTCCAACGTGCGGAGGACAAGCAACAGTTCGACAATACATCAAGTTGAAAGTATTTTTGTAAGTCTTTAAAACAGCAATTGATTAAACAAAAAGACTTCTTTTAGCTCTGTCGAACGCTCTGATTACTTTACACCGTGCGAAGTTCCAGAGGTGATTTTAAGAACAGCAACCGGAGAAGTTGGAGTCTGTGAAACACAAGCATATGCAAGTCAAATAGACTTTATACATACATTTTAATCATTCATTTCCAGGTAAGTCCGTTAAAGAAGTTCCCGATAAAAGAAGTCAACGAAATGAGTAAAAAGCTCTGCGCCCAACACATGCAGAAATCACTTGGAGCCTGTCGGGTCATAAAAGTAAGTTGCTTCTTGTTGTTGTTTCAAAAACAATCAATTTGTTTCAGCAACGTCAAACGGTTGAAGCGATTCCAGTTGCAAAAGTACGCTTCAAAATTGGAACCAAAAAAGGAGGAATATTCTACGTGTTCGGAAACGAACGCCTCTGTTTCATACCAAAAAGTCCGTCCAAATGTTCTATTATGTGAAAAAACGAGATTGCTTTAATTGCCATTTCTTTCCATTTCTAGTCAACAAAACAACAGTAATTCTATCTCGGTTAAACGTTTGAACAAAACAAGTCTTGTCTCGTCTTTTTCTTGAATGAATAAATTCGGTGGCTTTAATTGTTTGTAAGCATCACTTTATTTCAAAAAACGCAACGAAATGTTTAAAAATAAACAGATTAAAGTGAAACTGGTTAATTTGTTTGATCCACTGTTGTTTGGAGTCGTTGTTTTTGGAGTCGTTGATTTGTGAACCGGTGGGGCTGGAATTTTAAATTACCATAATAAAGGGTGTCGCTCTATTTTGAAGGAGTTTGAAGAAGTTTAAAGAATTAGAGTGTTTTTGTTAGAAGTTAAAAGACACGTTTGAAAGTTTAAAGAATTAGAGTGTTTTTGTTAGAGGTTTGAAAGTTTAAAGACATTTTGAGGGCATGTTTGAAAGTTTAAACAATTAGAACGTTGTTTTGAATGTAATCAATGCTTTTGCTAGAAGTTTAAAGACATGTTTAAATAAGTACAACATTCTGTTTTATGCGTTTCTAGATACTTACAAACCTATAACACGTTTAAAACGCATTATCAATAATTAAAGCTCCTTTTAAAAAGCAGCTTTATGTTTAGAAGTCAATCAAAGTTTCGTTACGGCGTCGTTCTATTAGAAGTTTTAAGACGTTTAAATTAACTAACCGTTGCATAAAGAGGTGTCGCATAGACAAATTGTTGCTTTCTTTTCATTGTCATATCCGCAACCAAGTGAGTATTTACCGTTGTCTATAAAATCAATTTTTTGGGGTACTGCTAGGCTTAAAACGTAAATATAACTCACCCTTAGAAAGACATCCCTGGAATTGAGAAAATTTTACTGTTTTCATTGAGCAAAACTAACCAACATAAGATCTCCGGAGTCGTAACTAACCGTTGCACAATAACTATCTGGATTTTTACATTTACCAAACTGTGTCTCCGGACATTTCGAGGTCGTAGGCGTTCCACACGTGTAACAATAGATAGAATCCGCTTTTACAATGAACGGAACCAACAAAAAAGTAAACAAAAATGAAGAAATAATAAGAACTTTCATTTTCTGTTTTCTGAAAAATTTAATTAGATGTTGTGAATGAAACGAGTAACTTTAAAATGGTGTTTAAAATGTATTAGAACGATATTCATATTCAAAACAGAACTTTAAAGCAAATTAACATTAAGAAGGACTAGAGCGATGTTTTAAAGTAAAGCAGTGTTTAAAGATAATCAAAATGATATTAATATTCAAAACAGAACTTTAAACTAAAGTAACATTTAAAAACTGATCAAAACGACGTTTTGAGAATAATGTTTAAAGCCCACAAAAACGATTCTCAAACCAAAAAAGTCTTTATTACTTCACAACAATCTCTTTTATTCCAACTTCAATGTCTTTTATTGCCACATTCAAACACTCTTGACTCACAGTGATAAGGAAAACAAAGTGTGATGCACTGCATTTAGGAGCCAGTCATATTCATAACTACGAGGTGTGTCATCTTGTTTAAAAATTAAAGATTAGGCGGTTCGTGTTGTTACAATAATAATCGAAAGTTTTATACATTCATTTTAAATTGTACTTATTGAATTAATTGAGATCAAATCTTAAAGATGCCGAAAAGTCGACATTCAAAAATAAAATCGATACGACATTCGACATCTTGAAAAAGAGTAGATACGACACTGTCGATGTCGCGGCAGTACTAGTTTTTGTTTAAAAATTGAACTTTGTGGAGCTTTAACGTTTTGAACAAGTTATTCAAAAACTGCTTTAAAAACAAAAATAATTCCAAACAATCTCTCTTATTTGATGTAAAAACAAAAAATCATTTCGTTGCTTGTTGAATAATATGAGAGAATAACAAGAATGGCTAAACGTTGATCTCGTGGCGCAATTGGTAGCGCGTCAGATTCCAAGTGCTTGAAGCTTGAACAATCTGAAGGTTGCGCGTTCGAGTCACGTCCGGGATCATTAATTTTTTGCGTGTTCTAGTCACGTTAGATCATTTTTTGCTGTTTTTAAAAACTACCTGTCTTCAAAATATCGATCCTTTGGTTCCACACATAAGCAAATTTATTTATTTAAATCAAAACCCGTCAAATCAATCAAATAGTCTTTACAAACAAAGTTCAAATCTATTTAGTTGTCGAAAATAACATTCAATTTATGTCATTGAGAATGATGTCTCGGCACTGATGTTTGCGGGTCTGAAAGTTTAGATCATAGCCACTTCAATTGTAATAATTTAGCATGGTCGGAACGCCCTGATCTCCAGCTTTCTAATGGCACCCACATTAAATTAACACAAAAACTAACCCTCCACCAAATGAAGACAATGCAGTCGTTGGTTGCCGGATAGGAGTTACCGGTTGTGATCTGCGACTGTTCGATGACGGCCATTCAGCAACACTTCTCTTTTGGCAGCTTGTCCAGTCACTTGTTGTGTAGTTTCGAGCTGATAAAGGCATAATTGGAGCTGGAGGCGGAGGAGATGAGTGTCGAGTTTTGTTCTCACTAAACATTTGCCGTGTTGAGAAGATCTGAAGACGGTTCGGCGGTTTGTCTAACAAATCGTCCATCGGAGTTGTTGTTTGATGTGATTCAATTAAAGGAGGAGAATAAATTGAAGAGTAGTTGTTTGATGTCTGTAATTGTTTCTGTAAGTTAAACAAACGTGATTAAAGTCTTTTTTACCTGTGGTCTTTGGATTGCCGAAAAAAGAGACCCGCTTTCTGTGAAACCGGAATCTGGAGAATGGAATTGCTGTGTTTGATGGAGACCTAACGACGGACTTGCACAAGTTGCAAGTGATGGCATTGACAACAAAGTTGACGTAGACGGAGCATGATTTACAAGACGGTGTTGCTAAAAGTTGTTTAAGTTGTTTGCAATTTGTTTAGTAAACTCACCTTTAACTTCCTCAACGCCAAACATATCCTCTTAATGTGTCCAAGTTTCTTGATTCCCATGTCTTCCAAGTCCTCAAACGATATTTGCTCCAAATCTTTCATTTGGATATATCCTTCTTGTTCAAATAACCGGACATATTGTTGGAGACCAATTGATATCAGCCAAAATCTAAATAAAAAGATTAGCCAGTTTTGAGATATTGAAGACATGTTATTTGAAACACTCGTCAAAGCTTATTTAAAGAGCTCACCAAGAATGTTATTTGAATTTCAAACTCATTCAATAAACAACTGAATCAAAGCAATTAAGAAAACTCACAAAATTTAAATTGGCTAATTTTAATCTCAAAACAATCGTTTAAACAACTCATTTAACAAGAAACAGCTAAATCAAAGCTAATTTAAAGAACTAATTAGCGAGCTCACTTAACGTCTCAAAACAATCATTTAAAGAGCTCAAACTCATTCCAATTTCAAAACAATCATTTAAAGAACTCATTGAATCACAAAAACTTCATTCAAAACAATAATTTAAAGAGCTCACTTAACGTCTCAAAAAGTCTATTAAACTCATTGAATCACAAAAACTTCATTTAAAGAAGTCTATCAAACTCATTTAACGTCTCAAAACAATCATTTAAACAACTCACTTAACGTTTCAAAAGGTCTATTAAAAACAAGAACTTACGCCGCGCTTTCTGTCTTTTCTACAGTTGTTGGCCAGGAATCGTTTACTGTCCAGTCTTGAATATTTGTGTGGAGACGTTTTCGATCTGTTGGGTCCGAAATGCCTAATGCTAGTAAATCTTCGCTTGTTAGTTTGGCAATTGACGGGATGTCATAGCCTTGAGTAATAAAAAGGGAAAGATATCTCTGCATTCCCATCCTGTCAAGCCATTCACCGAGGATTTCCGAGTCCTGGAATAGTTTTTGTTATCGAGAGTGTTTTTTGTCTCAACTTACTGGAATGCCTCTTGAAATCATTTCTGCTACGTTGATTTGCGGATTTGTTGCCATTTGTGAGCACTGAGAACGTGGCCTAGACGCAGATCCATCTGATGCGGCGGACATTGAGTGTCTATTTGATTTACGGAGAGTGTCTGTTCCGGAATGACCTTTAAAATCAACTGAAGGAGGCGGTGGAGAGCTGTCAGCAGTGAACAGAGTGGACGCAAACGATCCGGAACTGTTTGAATTGGCCAAGTTGTTGAGGGTCTTAAAAACAGATAAGCTTCGTTTTAATTCGCTTTAATATTACCTTTGAACTCTCAAAACCTGACGATGCTTGACTAGACGAAGATCCTGTTGAATTCCGGTGATTTTGTTGTTGCTGCATTAGGGCGGCTGTGTTCATGGCCAGCATAGGTGCACAGGGTTGTTGTTGAAAAGTAGAGACGGATTTGTACTGTGGCAACTGTCCGTTGGACATGGACGGATATGTTGAGTGATTGGAGGAAGAAAAACTGGATGTTGATGTGTTTTTCCGGTCCAGCGAGGTGTAGAGATCTTAAAATTATAGTTGTTTTAAAACGCGAAGTTGTTATTAAAAAGACTTCTTTGATTGAACGAGTTCGTCGAAATTTGAGAGTTCAAAAGCTTCTTTCAATTTTGTATTTCATTATTTTAAACATATAACCGCGATTCAAAAAAGCGCTTTAGTTCTTAAGTTAACTGATCGAAAAATGCTCTTTAAACTAGCATTTAAAAGAAGCTCTCAAATTTCGACGAACTCATTCAATCAATTTTGATGACATTTCAACAGGTCCCCCCTTGTGAAAAAACAGTCAATTTCTTTGTTGACTGTTATGGAACGTTTTAATGTAGTAATTTAAACAATCGTTTTTAAAAGGTTTCTAACATTTAGGTCGCCAACCACAAGTCAAATTGGCTCCACTAGGTCAATATTCATTTTGCCGGTCTGCAGAACACATGTGTGTGGTTTGGAGCCGCAAACTTTACACATTTTATGGTTTGATCCGCTCGGCAATTGAAGTCCATTATTCAAGGGAGAAAAGGATTGATAGCCGTCAATTTGGAAGGTGGAAAAGAGACAAATGATCAAGGGAAAGGCTTTGAGTTGAGTAATCTTTGTGGTCTTTAAACGATAAAAGTGAAGTTAAATTGCAAATATTTGAAATCATTAAGACCTTTGTTTTAAGCGATAGAACTAGTTGACATTATTAAAAACTTGATGTCATTAATCAAAAAACAAAGTCAATCTTTGCTTTAAAGCAAATCGAATACAAAACATTAAAGATCTTCTTTTAATCAAAAAAGGCAAGTTTTGTTTAAAGCAATCAAATAAAAAACACTGCCAACTAAAAAAGCTCTTTCAACATTTCTTACGCAACTTAAACAAAAATGCCGACTAAACATCTGCTCATCAGTAACGCGCAACTGTTAAACATCGGCGTTTACGACAAGTTTTAATCCACACGCATTGCTCGATCGGATCAAATATCCCGCTCGACATTCATGCCCATCACGTTCGTCACCCGATTGGTGTGAATTTAATGGATCGATTCAATGCCGGAAACCTTTCTGCGGTGTTAAGCATTGCTAGAATTTTCACGCCCGAAAAGCACACAATATCGCGCTTCGCGGGGTTTCGTTGCAGACAATGCAGATTGAGTGACAGTTTCGGGGATTGATTGTGGAAAGTGAAGGTGACAAAATTTGAGATATGTTTAAATTACTCGTTGAAACTCTGTTTTTGATGCTTACTTTCTTGATCGTTAGGGAATGTGTTCTGCGTCATTTATAAACTAGTGTAAGTGTTTTAGTTCAATAGACTAGCACGTTAAAAGTTTTTAGTTACAAAAGAAGCAAATGTTTAACTAACTTTTTCATAACGGTCAAGAAAGTCATAAAAATTGAGTTTCATCAGTCAGTTTGTTAAAAGAGTACTTTAAACATGTCTCAAAACACATAACTTAACTATTTAAAGCCACCACCAAAAACACTAACCTTCCATAGCGGCACACAAACTAGACGCCCTTGATGCCGATCTTTGCATTCCATTCAATGGTTGCATTTCGATGCATTCCAGCGGATCTGATGCTTGTTGTTGTAAGCCTCCAGCTGATAAGTGTCTTGATCTTCGACGATTCAGTTCTTCGTTTAAACCTGGAACGTCTGGAACTTGTGGCATGTCGACACGTTTCATTCTACGAACTGTTTGCCTTCCCATTGTGAGTGTCTTTGATTGACCGGAGAGTAGGCATTGATTCGGGGTGCACTGAACAAAATAGATTTACAAACGTGTAGCGAACAAACACAACATTTAGTTTAGTGATCTTGAACTGAAGTAACCAATTTAAGACTTTGATTATAAAAGTTTGTTTAGAGTTGAAACTCTAAACAATAAGTTGCTTTTTAAGTAAAACGATGCATTCAATCTAATCTTGAAATGTCATTTGCGTGTATCAATTTAAACAATTAATTAGTTTTCAAATTGGCTTTTAAACTTTAAAAATGCAAACAATGCTTTTGATGTCAGTGTAAAAAAACACTTAAAAGGCTGGCTACTTGAGTTTAAAAATCAAAACAACTAATTAGTTTTTGGAATAAGCTTGTTTAATCTAACTTTAAAACAACAATGAGATGCTTTTAACTAAAACGATGCTTTAAAAATGTGGTTAAACTCAAAAGTTCAAAACAACTGACAAACATTTAAAGACACGTAAATTTAACTCAAAACTAAACACAAAAACAAAAAGATAATCAAAGAGTTAGAAAGCGTTCGTTACGCGAACAGATAAGGAAAAACACTCCCCAAAACAGTCTTTTTCTCCGAAACACATACGACATGGCAAATAAAAATTTAATGTCCGCCGCAAAGGAACGCTTAACACAGAATAAAAAGGTTTTATTGGTGTCAAGGTATGTGAAAAAGTAATTAAACAAATCCGAATGGATTTTTGATTCGAAACCTTCCCAACAAGCAAAACCCAGTAACCTAGCGCCTCGGAGATTAAACCTAAACCATAGGAAGAGTGACCTAGTCGCAAAAACACGATCGGTTTAATCGCTAGTGAAATGGAAAGTTTTTCGCGCGCAATCAAATTGAAAAGAAACAATTGTTTTGACGCCTTAAATGTTTTGTTCTTTCAAGTTGTTAAATAAGGTAACTTTAAAACACTTTGAATGTATTAGGTAATCTAAAAAGGCAAATCGAGTGAGTACAATTTGATTGTGCCAAACAGTCAAAACGTGTTTGTTTTGTAAATAATGACATTGCAGTTGCAGATAACTTTAAAACAATTCGGTAACATGTAACTATAAAATGTATTAGGTCTTAAAGGCATGCTTTTTAAAGAAGAAGTTTGTGAACACAAATGATTTAAACAATAAGTTTTTAAATTAAACAAAGATTCTTAAAGATATGATTTTTAAAGAAGAGCTTTGAACATAAGCGATTTTTAAAGTCCCAAATCTAAATCAGTTTAAACAACGATTCCTTTTAAAAGAAGACTTTAAACGAGAACATTAAACATGATTCAAACAACTAAACAAACAACAATCAATTTAAAGAAGAACTCATTTTTTGAAAGACTCACATTGTCCACTTTCAATCCGGTCAATTTGTACTTGATGTGGTTCGAAAAAGCCCGAATGGGATTGACCGTTTGAGTCAAAACGTATGCCTTTCCAGTGACGTGAATTTGAGCGGTCGGTTATCTAGAAACAGTCAAGTATTAAAAATAAAGGAATCGTTTAAACAGTTGACCAAAGCTATTGTTTATAAACTCCCACGCCCCTTGAATAACGGAAAACAAAGCAAGGAGAACACGCAGATGAACACGTTTGCGTCCAAAC
Organism: Aphelenchoides bicaudatus; assembly: GCA_024699845.1. NCBI lineage: Eukaryota > Metazoa > Nematoda > Chromadorea > Rhabditida > Aphelenchoididae > Aphelenchoides > Aphelenchoides bicaudatus. Next base: position 685,840 of record JAMPIN010000008.1, on the reverse strand, counting down.
GGAAATTTTTAAAGCGGTCGGACATGGATCTCTTCTGAGCATCATCCACCTGTCCCTTCGCTACAACAAATGCAAATGTAACAATTGACCGTTTGCGTGCGAGCGCGAAAAATATGCTAATGGTCATTGAGAGGTATTGGAGAAGAAAAGAATTGGCGGTTTGCTTGCTGCCGGAATCCATAGAAATGTTGAAAATTGATTAAAAAAGAAATTGCGTTTAAAAGTTCTCTTAAACATATCCGATCTTTTTGAACCATTCTATTCGTTTAAAAGTGTCATCAAAACGTATAAAGAACATTCAACTGCTATTAAAGATGTCGTCAAACTTTTTAAGTTGTTTAAGAAGTTCAATAAGTCTTTAAAACATATTCAACTCTTTTTAATCACCCTATTTATCTCAGAACATATTCAACTCTTTTTAGTCACTCTATTTATCTCGAAACATATTCGACCTCTTGAATCATTCTATTCGTTTAAAAGTGTCATCAAAACAAATAAAGAACATTCAACCTTTTGAGTTATTCCATTTTTTAAAAGTGCTCTTAAACACATTCAGCCCCTTTTAAAAATATATTTGAGCTATTCAACTGCTATTAAAGATTTCGTCAAAACAAATAAAACATATAAAGAACATTCAACTCATTTAAAAATGTTCTCGAATCATCTCAAAACAAATAAAGAACATTCAACTTTTTGAATCATTTGAATCAAAAAATTCTCACAACGCAATCATTTAAACAAAAAACAGCAATTTTCATAATAAAAGCAAAGCCGAGCGCATAACACGATAAGATCTTTGCGGTAAGTGGCGGCTAATGGATAAAAAATTATGCAACAGTCATCAAAAACATGTTGCGTAACAAAATTTCAAGTTTTAAAAAACCTTTTTGGAAGTCAAATTAAAGATTGCAACTTTTAAAGCAAAGTTCCCTTGACACGAAGTTGTAAACATTTGCGTCGGCGGAGGGGTCCTAAAATTTGCATGGCGCTTCAGTTTCTTACTCTTTTGATGCGCGCCGAGGCCGCCGGAACTTTTTGTTTGCGCGCGTTCGGAGTAAATAACTTTGCGCAGCGGTCGGCAAAGTGAGTCGGTTAATTAAGATCCAGTCAAATTGAATGGCACCCTGATGGCCTGTTCCCAGAGGCTCTTTTAATAAAGGGAAACATCACAAAGCAAATCAAATGCAATCTATTGGTCATTTTGGCGGCCACTGCTATCAAAATGTGGCTAGCGATTCCAGTCATGATTATTCTTGCGGACGGCCATGCGTGGAGGCAATAAAAACATGATGTTTTTGGTGTGCAATGAAACAAGAGCGGCAATCGATCATATTTGAATGATTGGATCAAGAAGGGTGGTGATTGTCAGCGGAGTTAAAGGCGTAGAAATGAAAAGAAAAAAGTAATAATGAATTTGGAGATTGAAAGAAATAATGAAGATAAAAAATTTGATTGAAGTCGTTTTGTTAAAAAGCTTTTTTCGACAATCAAAATTTGATTGAAAGAGAACTTTGTGTTTCTTTTAAACAATCAAAATGTCTCGAAAGTCATTTACATAAAAATTGCGCAATATTCTTTTAAACAGGTTGTTAAAATATCTTTCAAAACACATAAGGCTTTCTTTGACAACCAAAACTTTAAGACCACACAAACATCTTTTAAACAACCAAAAAGACTTCTTGGCAATCAAAATCCATATTATTTTTAATCAATTTCAAATTTAAAGAAAAACCTTTTAGAAAACGTTTCATGACCCCGAAACGCATTCAAATTCTCATTGAATCATGTCGACAAGCGCCGTGCAACTTGCGCTAAGGTTTGAGGCGTTCGTCGAAATTTTATGGGTCCTCTGGTTGAATGATTCAGTGTTTGTTTGCGAAAAGGTTTTAAAAGAAAAGGGTGACCCTTCAGGTCAAATTTTAATTGGAAACTTTGAATGGTTTGATTGGAATAGGTGTTTTGAGACGACAATGAGTTTTCTGAGTTGATTCTATTGAAGTCACTTTAAAACATTAAACGCGTCTTCTAATTAACAAATTGGCTCTATCAATACTTTTAAAATGTGTCCAAAAAGTTTGATTGATTTCAATGACAAAAAACTAATCAATTCTATCAACACTTTTAAAAGGTATCCAAAAGTTTGATTGATTTTAATGACAAAAATATAATGATTCTTCAAATCAGCTCAAAAATATAAACAACAAACTTAATTGTTCAGGTCAGCTCAAATTCAACAACACCTTTAAAAAACTACTCGAAGAATCAAAACTATGCACAAAAAACTCGACAACAAAAATACTCGTGAGAAAGCCAAAACAATTCTTTTTCATTTCAATAACGCAAAAAAGTGGACTTAAAAAACTCTCACGCGTATCTTTAAACTCAACATTCTTTGTTTGCAGACAAAAATGGCCAGTGGCTATTTTCTGGAAGCATTGAAATCCTAGTTAACTTCGTTTCAAAAGCACACGAACCGAATTGAAAGATGAGACGGAAGACTTTCTTATCAATTAAGAAAGTAGTTTCCGTTTTTGGTCCAATTTGAGTGGGAAAGCAAAAAGAGATAAGAATGGTTTGCATGTGATTGAATTAATAAGTTGGTTTGATTCTTTGCAAGAATTTAATGTGGAAAGTTTTGATAAATGCTGGATTTGTAAATGTTTAAAGCAATGTTTATAATGCTTATGAATCAATAAGATCATTGAGCTTTAAAATATTCAAACATTATCGAAATCTCAATTCATTCTAATATATTTTCAAAGCGCTTCTCGTTCTTAAAACAATCAAACTATCGAAATCTCAAAACTCAATTGATTTTGAACTTTTTCAAATCTTTACGTTTAACTTATTCACAAAAACGGCCAAACGACATCAAAATATTCAAACTCATTCACAAAAACGACATCGAAATTTCCAAACTCAATCTATTCTAACGCCTTTAAACAACATTTTTCTTTCAAAACTTCTCATCTAACTCATTCACAACATCATAAAACGACATCTCCTGTCGAAACCTCAACTCAGTCTATTTTAAACAACTTCTTCAAACGACCAAACATTATCTAAACCTCAAAACTCATTCAAACACATTCTTCAAACGCTCTTCTTTCAAAAACACTTCTCATCTAACTCATTCACAAAAACGCTCTTCTTTTCAAAACACTCTTCATTTAAACTATTCACAAAAAAACATCCGCATCAAAATAATAGCTCTTACATTCTTTCTTTTGATGTCGTCGAAATTTGTTAGAAGACTAAATTGCTGGTCAGTTTAGCACACAAATCCAGTTCATTTAGAGGTTATTGTTCTGATTCGGACGCTGTTTGCAAAGAAAGATTTTTCTGCAACGACTCTAGTTAATGCATATTTAAATAACTATACAATCCAGAAACACTGACCCAAATTGGAAAATCCCAACCACAAGAGCTAACTAATGTGTGACCTTTGCAAGCATATTAGCAAGTTGCGCAGAAAGACTCGCCAATCTTGCTGATTTACGAAGTGCCCTCGAATGGGCATAATTAATTGAATGGACGCCGTGGAGTGGATGCGCCGCCGGCCACTTCCGCGCATTACCACCTAATAATGGACGGAAGGAGACGTAATAATTAATGGAAACTTGCATGAATTAAAAGGAATATTTGAGGTTTGAAGAAGTGAAACAGAAATGATCCCAACAAACAAGTCCCGTAAAACGATCATTTAAAAAACTCACCCAAATTTGGTCGAATGCTTTGAACTCCAAACACGACGAATTCGAAGAATCAAACTGATCTTGCAAAGCGGTTGAATAAATGCGAAGAGGATACTCTGAAAAAGAAATCAAATTTAATCAATTTAAAGAACACGCAAAGTTAAACGAAACGGTATTTCAAAAGACATCTTTGTTGTTTCTAGTGCGCCAATATGCCTCGAACCTTTTCAGCTTAAGAAACACAAAGCCGATGACAGCTTTCCACTTGACAGTTTTTACACATTTGCGCGTTTGTTGTTTATAAGTGGAGCGGTTGGGACACAAAAATATGTAAATTTTTGCGCGCAAACAGAATTTTTGTGTTTCGAAGAAAGTTGTTTTGAATGATATTTGTTGTTTTTAAAAGATTGATTTTTAGTTAATAGGAAGCGATGAGTTTAAAAATTAGGAAGCGTTGATTTTAAAACAAATTAAATTTAAAATGACCGTTGTTTGCGTTTAATGCTAAAAATATCATCGTTGTTGCAAACAAATTAAACTTAAAATGACCGCTGTTTATGTTAAAAGTATCATCGTTGTTGTAAACAAACTTGACTATCAAAAAACTCTATAGTTTCAAACAAATTAAATCGAAACCAATAAAAACGGACTTTAAACAAACTTGACTATCAAAAACTTTAAATTCACAAAAGTCATTAATAAAAGTCGACAAAAACGAAAGGAAAGAAGATTAACGCAACGAACGAATGCCCCGGAGTGTGAAAAGCCAATTAATAGGTTTGGTTATGAAAAAGAACAACTAGGGCTTCGGGAAATATTAGTGAAATTACTACAAGCTATTTAAATTAACAAAGACAACTTCTTCCTTTTAAACTTACTTAAGCGCTTCTTTTAACCGATTCCTTAAGCCAAACCCTTCATTCCACTTCAATGGCTCTCACATCAGCCGGAGACGCCAAAAATATCCAAAAAACAGGGAAGAGGAGCCAAAAATGAACGGAGTCTAAAGTCTCCGCGGCTATATTAGTCTCCCCTTTTTCGGTCCAGTAAAGAAAACGGTGGACCACTGTCAAATGACCATATTGTGTGGCACGCGATGTCTTCCCCAACGGAAGGTCTATTTATTGTTTGTAAGAAACCGTTTGGGGACTTTTTATTCGAAACAGTTGGTCAGAAAGATTAAAAAAGAAGTGAAGAAGTTTTTTTAATGTGAGAGTGAAAAGATTGCGTTTCTTTGTTTGTTGTTAAATTTGATCTTTAATTAATGAATTTGCCTTGAAACATAACAACATCTGTCAAAAACATCAACTTTTAAGAGAATCACCAAATTTGTCTTAAGACATGACAACAATCTCTCTAACAAAAACATCAACTTTTAAGAGAATCATTAAATTTGATCTTTATTCGTTAAAACATCGTTTCCAAACATGACAAATATCATCTTTTCAAGGCTACTTTTTAAGAGAACCGCCAAATTTGTCTTAAGACATGATAAGCGTTCAAACAACAACATTAAAACTCTTAACACTTCAAAACTTTACTTCTTCAATGCTACTTTTTAAGAGAATCACCAAATTTGTTTTAAGACATGACAATAACCCTCTTCAAAATTATTCAAACGACTTCACAAAAAAAAGTCCATAAGCACTAACAAAGCAATATAAAATATCTTTATCGACAAACAAACAAAATTTGTTCCAAAAAGCAGACAAATTGTATTTGGCGCCAATTTTGCATGCGAAACAACATGCAAGCAAATAAAATAAATCATCAAGTGCGCGCCCCGGTCCATTGGGAGCCTAATAATGACCGGACACATGCGGTTTAGAAACGACGATTGATATGAATGGACAACAAACTATACAGGAGTCTTTTAAATCAATATTCAAACATTTTATGTTTTGAATTATGATGCTGTAAACAAATCTCATTAAAAATAAACGTTGTATACAAAACTGAATTGAATGGCCGTGCAAAAAAGAACGAGGAAGCAAACACTTTCAAACAAAGAAAAGCGATTGTTCAAAACATTCAAACAACGATTGTGAGAAAGGAAAATCAAAACAAACAGTTTTTTAAAAACGTAATTTTGCATTTCGGGGGGCCGGGGGGCGGGTTCCGGCACATTCGTTGGGGGGGGCCGGCACATAAAGTTTAAAAGATATCGCTGGGCACGTCTAATATAGTGGTGATTCAAAAATATGTTTAGAAACTGCAAAAAAGGCAGGTTCTAGCGAGAATCGAACTCACACTGCTGGATATCATCCAAACTTCCGCTCAAAGTCCAGAGTCATAACCATTAGACCATAGAACCGATGTGTGGCCAGGTTTCAAAAACACATAAAACAAAGAAAATGCATTAAGTTGTCAATCTCTTCAAACTCTTTTGTTTTAAACTTCTTTTAAAGAACGTATTCATAACAAATAAAATGTTTATAAACAGCAGTGATAAAGACTTTTCGGTTAAAGTTGTGTGAACAGACAAAAAGAAGTTAAATGTAAAATCAATTTTAACGAATGAAACAAAAAGATAGACAAATTTATAACGCGTTCAGTTCGTTTTGAATAGAAACTGCAAAAACATTTCTAATTTGAAGAAAGGAATTGTTTAGATCTGTTAAATTTGTTTCATTGATACATTTTAAAACGTTCTAACCAAAACAAACCAATATTTACTCCAAGAAACAAAGACTTCCTTGCAAAAAACCAAAAACAATGAAAATTGTGCGCGCCAGACAAACAAAAATCGCCCACTGACTCATCTCTCCAATCGACTGACCAACGCGCACCACACATTCTCAACGCCCGAACAACAGCTGCTTGGCATTCCGGCGAGCCAAGTGCCTACAAGAAAGGCAAAGGGATCAAAAATCGCCAAATGTTCATTTGGCTAGCGCGAACAATGAAAGCGCACAAAAATGGAAAATTGATTGGCACAAAAAAGAGTTGAATTTTTTGTTAGTTGTTTGAAATGCTTTTTTGTTGGGGTCGTTTAAATTTAAGAGGTAAAGTTTAAAGACAACTTTTTGAGTAGAGTTTGTTGAGGTCGTTTAAATTTAAGAGGATAACTTTGAAAGGCAAATTTTTTGAGTAGTTTGTTGAGGCTGTTTAAACTTAAAGGGTAACTTCAAAAGACAACGTTTTTCATAGTTTAAAAACTCCAAAAAGTTTAAACAAAATCAAAAATCCATCTTTCCAATCAAAATTACAGTTTCTCAGACAGCTAAAACTAATCCAAATCCTAAAAGCATCAAAAATCTTCAAACTCTCACGCTTTGAATTTCAAAATCCCTCCGCTGAATAAATTAAATTTCCTGCCTCGAGGCAACAAGCGTTCTTAAAGTTACTAAAACAATTCATTTAAAACCTTTCCAACACAACCTCCATTTAATTGCTGGCGACACTTGTTGTCCTGCGCGCCACTCTGGGATTCCACCAATTTGAATTCAGAACAAAAAGGCATCAAATTTCGCGCTCCATTTACACACCGAAGAAATTCAAGCCGTATGCAAATTAGGCTTGAAATGTTTTCAGCGCAAGCGTTTTATTTGGCAAAGCGAGCGTTTAAATGCAAATTTTTGAATTTTTAATGCTCACTATGGAGACAGCTAATGTAATTTGCATTTTTGTATAGTTTTGTGAATGGGTAAGTAATGTAAATAAGTGTCAACCTGTGAAATTTGGGTTGTGGGAATTCAAACAGTTGATTGTGTAATGTGACCGATATGTCTTTGAAAGGCCGGGCGGGATTAACGAGAACAACAATACAGTTTAAGTTATAAGGTTTAAAAGCAATCTGATGTGTATTGAAATTAACGAGAACATTATCACTTTCTAAACAAACGTAACTGTTTTTAAAGATAAGTTGATTAAATTTTAACGAAAACGATAATGTATTCTAAAATAAACGTCACTTTTAAAGATATCAACAAAACGTAACGATATCTTTGATTTAGCTGAAATCAGTGATTGAAAGTGTGGGCTTCCGAACTCAAATGAACTCGTTAAAACAACTAATGCAAATTCAACTTAAACACTTCAAATCTCAATAATAAAGATTCAACGACACATAGGGGATAGATTTTACACGAAACCGCGCACGGCCTCCAATTTAAATCGAGGTGTTTTGCGTGTGAAGCTGTGCAGCCGTTAAACACCAAATGAGGCATAAATTTCCATTCCGCTTGCTGCCAACGTTTAATTGCAACTTGAGAATTTGAGGAAGCGATTGAATGTGATGTGTTTTGAATTTGGGTTAAATTGTTGATTTTAACAGGTTTTTTACATTCTAATTGTTGTTTAAGTGATTTTATGTCTCTTTGTATTGTAGTTTGAATTTTGTTGATAATGAAATTGTGATCATTGAAATTGTTATTAAAAAAGCAGTAACGTTTAAAACAATATCATTTAACACTCTTAAATCATTTAAGAACAATTTCAATGATCACAAAAATTGCCGAATACAACCCAATCGATAACGTTTAAACAACCAGTAACATTTAAACAACTCTTTTGTTTTAACACTTTCAAAAATTCAGACTCAAAAGCAATCTCAAACATAAACAATGTCGTTTAAAATTTACTTTTTAGATACGAATTACAAATTTGTTCTTAAAAGCAATTTCAAACATAAGCAATTTCAATGATCACAAAAGTTGTCGTTAAAATCGAATCGTTTAAATAAGTATACAAAAACACATTAACTACAACAAAAAACGTTCCGGAAAGACAACAAAACAAAAAAACTAGCCAAAACGTGTTGGAGATGTCCTTCAAAGTCGTTGCGCACCAAAACAGCAATTACAATTAAGAGTTTTGTTGTGTGAAGCAAAAAAGACATACGGAAAGTAGACTAGATGATCCGGAAATTGGTCTGCAGAGATCTTTAAGGGATGCTGAACTTATTGCAAGTAAAATCTACTACAAGAAATGGCAACTGTCCATTCTTGCTCCCGTCCGCTAATCAATCACTCTTTTTTGATCCTTGCGCGCCCACATAAATGAACCTCCGCGAACAAATGATGAGAATGCAAATGCTGGCCGAATGACTAATTGTCTATAAAGAGACGGCGTTGTTTTTATTCAGTAACTTCTTTAAAAAGAAGGTGAGTTTGAATGTAAAAGAAACCGAAGAACTAAACAACCTCAATCAAGATACGCGAAACCCAAACGCTTACTCATCATGCGCGCCAAACAAAGATGGAATGCTTAAACCAATCAAAAATGTAGCAATGTGAGAGAGCGCCGTTTGCCCACAAATGCCAATGCAAATAAATCACGCACCAAGATGTTCGGTATTCAAATTGCGCGCGGTGGCTACTTATTTTTTAGGTTCGAAAAGAAATATTTAAATGATTGCAATTGAATGTTTTTTTGAATCACTAAAGTAAGTTTTTGAGACGGAGACTTATGTAATGAAAAGAAATGTTTGCTGTTGTGAAATGGAATTTAAAATAATAACGCTTATTCGGGATTCATTCAAAATTGAGGAGCTTTGAAATTTTTAGATTAGGCGAATAAAGTTTTATGTTTAAACAAAAGAAACAACAAAAACAAATCTCACTTATTCCACTCAATTAAACACGCAACTAGTAGAAAGCACACTCATAACGCATATGCAAATCAAGAAAAAGTTTAAGCGGCCAGCACCTGCCTCTGCGCACGCATAGCTAACCTCTAATGACCTTTTGGCGGTCGATGCTTGGTGGCTGCCGAACGGCTTTCAATTAGCCTGTTCGTTGCAGCGCGCCAACAATCGTAAACATTTATGGTTAAACGAGAGGAGTTGTTGGCAAACAACAACAAGTATTTGCGAAGATAGAAAACGTTTTGGACAAAACAAACATTTTTCTTTGATTGAGTTTTTTCGTTGATTGAGTTTTTTGTTTAAAGGAAATCACAATTTGTATAACTTATTTTGGCGCAACTGAGAAGAAAGCAGGTGTTCCATGCCACTCTATCATTACACTTTGGCGCCCAATTAATGACCCTCATTGCCGTGAGAAACTGTAATTGGCGTATCCTTTTTACAACAAAGAATTTGGTGCAGAATTGAATAAGTAATAAAAGTTGTTTAGAGTAAAGAAACTTTAAAGTATTGTCGCAATTGAACAGGTCGATCTTATCAAAGATCTTTTGAATTGAAGGTGGTATTAACCTTTTAAAAAGGTTATCCAGAACTTTAAAACATTACAACTTTTTTTATCACAAACATCAACTTCTCTTAAAATTCATTTGGAACTTTAAAACATTACAACCTCTTCAAAAGACTCATTCGAATGTTTAGACATTTAAATCTATTTGACCACAAACATCACCTTTTTTAAAACGTTGCAATTGCCACAAAAATCGAATTCTTTTAAAAGTCTAGTCAACTTGACCGCAAACATCACCCCGGTTTTTTAAAAGTATAGTCAACTTGACCGCACCGCGGGCGGCGTACACAAACATCAAGTTCTAGTCATTCGAAACATTTCAAAACATTATCTGCACTTTAAAACATTATCTGCACCTTAAAATATCATTCAACTCATTCAAAGCATTCAAAGCATTCAAAGCATTTTAAAGATCAATCTTTTTACGTCAATCACATTGTTTAAGAAAGATTTCTTAATTTGTACCATAATTGCTTGTAAACAAACATTGTCGTCAGTAACAAAAAGCACTTCTATCTTTTCAACTCAACAATCTACGTCAATTGCTAACACCAAATTAAAGTCCCACAACATATACGATAATTGACATAATTGCTCGGATCAAAAAAGCAACCGGACACATTCCAGAGAGACATCTAATTAAGTTCGAATTCGCTTTGTCTCCAACTTGTACGCAAGTTTTGCTTCCCACTCGTTGGACGTCATTAGAGAACGCACCTTATCACCAAAAAGTCAAAACTGACGCAAATCTTCAGTTGTTGTTTGCTTCGTCGAGTTTGCTCATTCATTTTGACTTTTTTGTTTGCTTCAATTTTATTGTCTTTTAAATTAATCTCAAATTGTTTGAACTATGCCGAAGTTGAAGCTAACGCCGCTGGCAAAGAGCTGTCTTGTTCGCTATGCTTGTTTGGGCATGAATGGAGATGACTCATCAGCAAGAAGGCTGTTGAGAATGATGGTGAGTTGTTTTTTTAATTGGTCTTTGGAAGTCATAATTAAGACTTTAAAGAGTCTTTCAAAACATTGATAGTTTTGATAGTTTTTGTTTGTCGTTTTAAAGTTAAACAAGGAAACGAAATTGCAAGTGTGCCGTTTTGGTTTTACTGATAAGGAGATTTTGGTGTTAGAAACATTTGGGTTTGGGTTTGATGTGGATGTTTGACGCGTTTTTGTATGAAGTTTGGTTTCATAACGTCTTGATATCGAAAAGTACTTTTAAGAAACACGAAATTCAAATTTTGCTTGAACTTTAAAAATGACATCAATTTACAAAGTGAAACAAAATTACGTTTTTTGATCGAATGAGTTCGAGCGAAAATGTCAATTTAATCACTAAAAGAAAAGAGTTGATTGATTGTTTTCATATTTTAAAGCATTTGTTAGTCAAACTCGTGTTTAAATTTAAAACTATGTCTTTAGTTCAATAAAATGCTTCAAACTTCAAAAAGTACTGTAACACTTAACTTGATTGATCGAACAAAAAGCATCTCAAATTTCGACGAACTCGTTCAATCAAACAACAATTTAACATCATTTTTAGATTGTGTCGAGATCATTTACTGCAGCTATACGCTTCTACCAAATATGTCGATTCCATTTCATTGATTACAACAAATACACTCATAGATTCCGAATAGGCGTCTCTGATCCCATGCTACCTATAAATTTGATTGGTTCTACAGTTGAGATGTGTTGTTCAAAAGTAAACTTCTACGTAAACTGGTTAAAGGTTCGGTACTTTTGCGTCGATTGCCGTAGAGACGAAAGAGACTTTCTGCCCCATGTTCTGAAATGTGTCCAAAGAGCAAGGTCCAAAGATGGTAAGTTGTATTAAATTACAATTTTGCTATCTGAACGTCACGGACATGATTATAAACAGAATCAAATAATTAATAACGTTTAAAAACTGTTAACTTCTTTGTTTTCAATTCAAAGCATCAAAAGTATTTAAAAGCTGCTAACTTCTTTGATTTCAATCAAAGCGACTCAAATAATCAAGAACGTTTTAAAAACTGTTAACTTCTTTGTTTTCTAATTAAACAACTCAAATAATCAAGAACGTTTAAAACAACTCAAAACATCGATAACGTTTAAAACAACTCAAAACACCAATAACATGTTTTAAATTACAGCAAAACTGTCATTGCTTTACGACACTAGCACTCCACCGTCGTTTAATTTGTTCGGACAAAACTTTGAATCTCAAATTGAACAGATGGAATGTAACGCCAGCTTCTTTACAAGCAAAGATGGCAATCCCCTAAAGCTGGACTTTTGCAGGATTTACGGATTTCAACGATTTGGTAAGTTGTTTCGAGTATGCGGAAGACATGTTCTGTAAAGACGAGTCTTTTTAGATCAGTTAAAAGAGGTCATCCGGAAACACTTAATTAGTCGTTTACACCTGGATTTCAATCATTACACGTTTACCGGTAAGTAACATTCTTTCCAACTATTTAAAAGTTAACAACATTCCAGAACACGTCTCCGCGGACTTCTTTGACGATTTCCCCAAATACACACAGTTAACACAACTATCTGTCACGTACAAGATCTCAGAGGATGCTTATTCATTTATGGAGACATTAACAAAGATGCTCAGGTACTTTCCGAACTTGGAGACAATTTGTATAAATTTGAAGTGCAACTTGTGGCGCGGAATCGATTTCGAAAAAGTAAAGCGTTTTTAAAAGTTTAAATTATATGTTCTTTCGTTTTAGTTGAAAGGAAAGCGTCTTTTTGCAATGATCATTCAACATTATTCACAATTACAACATCTTGCCAGGTCCGATTTTGCACACAAAACCAGCACTCAACTTAGAAATCCATATGGTCTTTAAAATCGACTGTGAAGACAAAGCTCAGGTAATTTAATTGACTATTGTGATTTGCTTGATTGTTTTAAATTAGAGTGCAAAACAAACAAGACTCTAAAATGATTAGGCATTTATGATTAGTTTAAAACAAGAAGTTAAATGATTAGGCATTTGTGATTCGTTTAAAGTAATCATTCTGTTTAGTCGGATTGTTTGACTTGTAACTCTTCATGGCAACGTTGTGTGCTTAAGGCACTCAAGTGTATTCCAATTAAAAGAAGCTACGCATAACAGAAAAATCTCCTTTTAAAAATGATCCTATCGGTGGTCCTTTAAATAAGTCGGAGGTTCATTTTAAAGAAGGCATATTAACCACCAGATCCTTTTGCGCGACTCACTGTTTTAAACAAACAATGTTTCTTTTAAACAAACTCTTAAAACCCAATCAAATCAGCGACAATTTTAACTCTTAAAACTCAATCAAATTAACTAAATCAACATTTTCAGTGCAAAACAAGATGGTTATATCAATTAAATCGACAACTGCAACCATCTTTTGTTGAAAAAGTCATTAGCGCAAACGCAAAGACAAAAACTTATCATCTTCAGTGGCACGACGAACAACCTCAAGTGCAGATCCAATTAGATGTTTGTTTGAGCCGAAAAACAAATAGGCTCGAAAAGATCTCGGCAAGCATGCTCAACCGGGACAATCAAAAAAGTAGCTTTATGAGAAGAATGCGGAACATGTTCAGAAAACAACCGAAATCAAGGTCCAGTAATTGATTTAAACTATTATCATGTCCCTAATGTAAATAAACAGTTTAACACTATTTCCGGAATGTCTCCTTTTAAAGCCAGCAACGAAAACGCAAACAAAAACGTTTAAAAACCACTCCAAGTCAGAAAATCCAATAAACAAACATTATTAAGTTTAAAGAATTCTTGCGCGCATTAACAAACTCGACCCGCAAAAATTCTAATCAGATTAATTTTGTGGTTTAAACACAACAATCTTGAAAGTTGAATTGAACTTAAAAGTGTAATTTGATTTTTTGATCAGTTGAGATGATTTTAGAAGTTTGACTTTTAAGGAATCTAATTTGAAGTTTTTGATCAGTTGGGGTGGAGTTTGATGACAAGTAGTTTAAATTAGCTTTTGAAACACAGGCTTTGATATCAAACAATTTGAAAAACAGACTTTGTTTGATAGCAAGCAATTTAAAGCGATTTTTAATAAGCTGAGACGAACTGTAAAAACAGACTTGTTTGATAGCAATCAATTTCAAAGTGATTTTTGACGATTAAAGAAAGTTGTCACACAAAAAGAAACATTAAAAACTTCTTTCAACAACTTAATTAACTAAGTCATAACAAGAAAACCTTCCAGGCAATTAAGTCCACCCTCGCCAACAAACCATAAACAAATAGCCATAAAACAAAGACACCGCCTCTCCAACTTCCGGCCATTTTTGTCGGCCGCAACTTTAAAGGCTCTGTTTGGACGGCAAAAGAAAGGACGCGCGCAAATAGCCCAAACATAAATTAATTGCGTCTGTTGCGCACACGAAAGCATTAAACAAGGCGGCAATTAAGTAAGGACGTTTTTGAAGGCAATTGGAGTGGAGACTGTAGCATTTGAGTCTTGAGGTGGAGAAGTTGTAATTTGATAACAATAACAGTTGAATCGGTTTGTTTAAAATTACGAACTTTAAAGTCTTTCTTTGTTAAAACTTAAAAACATATTTGAAAGCTTTGATAAATTAAAAAAGCTTTGTGACATATTTGAAAGCTTTGAAAATTCATTACATTGACTAAACGAGTCTATCAATTAAGAGTGTTATAGTCAATTTGAAAGCAATCTTGAACGCGTCTATCAATTAAATATGTTATAGTCAATTTGAAACGTTTGAAAACACAATTCATTACATTGGCTGGACAAGTCTGTCAATTAAACGTGTCTGTGAGTAAAAAAGTCCTTTAAAATCAAAACTCATTACATTGATTGAAATCGCTTTTTTAAATTAAACAAAAGTCACTTTCAAAAGCTCTTTTAAGAAAGACTACAAAACAAAGCAATTTGTCAGTTGTCACCAAAGAATGCTGTTCTTTCAAGTTTGCGCAAATTTATTGGCAACAAGTTGTTGCGGTTGTGCAGGACTTTGTGGAAAAAGTTCGTTGCGGTTAGTGCAACTGTGTGAATACGTTTTGGTAATGTTACGGGATCAAAGTTTTTGATATCAAAGTAACGCGCAGAACATTCAAAGTTAAAAACTCACGCTGCATTAACATCTGGATTGCATGTCCAGAAATGGATCGTGTTTTTGAGTGCTCCGATGCCAATTGTTTTGCACACTTTTTGGTCCCGATTTCGAATGTTGATGTCAATTCCGAGCTGGAAGTTTTTAAATTAGTTTTTAAGTCAATAAAACACTTACATGCAATAATAATCGAACAACTTGGATGTGACCACCTTGAACTGCCTCATGTAATGCACTTCCATTTTCGGTCCGTAAATTCAAATCAAATCCGGCGTTTAATAACTTGTAAACACACTGAAAATGTTTTAAAAGCTTGATTTGAGTGATGAGATTTTTAAATTGGTTTTGTTTACTAATTCCACGTTTCTCTTTTGTTGACTTTGTTTGACAGTTCACAAAAAAAGTGAGTAGTTTGAAACTGTCTTTGTTGTCGAATACATTTTCTAGGTGTTGTTTACTAATTTGAAACTTCTCTTGTTGCCAAGTATCAAAGTCCGCAAGTTAGTGTGTTAAATAACACGTTGTTTACTAATTTGACGTTTCTCTTGTTGCCAAATATGAAATGTCTTTTGTTTTTAAGTGTCGAATACATTTTCTAACTTGTTTTATCGTATTTGAAGTGTCGAATACATTTTTAGACGCTATTTAGTAGTTTGAAGTGTCTTTGTTATCAAGTACATTTTTAGACGCTATTTACTAGTTTGAAGCTTCTCTTGTTGCCTATTTTCTGGAAACTAAAATGTCTTTTGCATTGCCAATCAAAACAAAGTTTAAAGATTAGTGCAAAATGAACAAATCTTTAGATCTCTTTTCTAGCCATTAAAGACATTGAAATAGGTTTCTTTAAAGTCTCACCCGAACATGTCCGTTTCTTGAAGCCAAATGCAGTGCCGAATTTTTCAAGTGTAACCTGGTATTTAAACGATCCAGAGCTTGTTCAATACAACCGTTTTCAATCAACATATCCAAAAGCTGAAACGTTCAAAACTTTTAATGTTTACAATTCCAACAAAAATCAACCTCTTCGTGTCCCAGTTCAGATGCCAAATCCAGTGCAGATCTTCCATATTTATCCTCAACGGAAAAATCCGCTCCAGTTTCCAACAACAAGCGACAATGATCTAGTTTGTTGTGTTTGGCAATTAAATGAGCCGCGGTAGATCTTTGAAAGTCAGTGTGGTCGACGCATGATCCGTATTGGTGGATCAGGAGGCGTGCAATAAAAGTGTTGCTGGCCAGAACGGAGATTTGTAGAGCGATCCGGCCTTTAAATTTGAGTCTTTGACTACAATTTAAAACACCAAACCTCTTTCGTCTTCTTCGTCCACGTCACAAAATCCAGAGTCCAATAGATATTTCACACGTTCCACGTCTCCAATTGCAACGGCTAGATGTAACGGATTCTTGCTTAAAATTTTCATGACTAAAACATACAATTTTGTGTTTTACCTATAATTAACATCCTCTTCCCCTGGTGTTCTTCCATTTAGGCGCTTTCTAGTTGAAAGCAGGTCTGGAAATGGAGGAGTTTAAATGATGATATTGGAAATGTTTTAAAACCTGTGATGCTTGAAGAAAGTTTGCGGATCCGGTGCATGACTAAAATTGATTTGTTTGTTAAAAGAACGAGTTTTAAAGATCTTCTAGTTATTAACAAAATTGATAACAGAATACAGTAATCAAAAAACTTCGCACCGAAAGGAAGCAACTAATCAAGAAATTAATCACACAAAAATCCCCCGCGATTAGATAGATCAAAACATCACTAAGCAACAAATTGCATCGCCGTCTAAAAACATGAGCGATTAAAATTCCAGCCGAGTGTGAATCCCCAACTTGTCGGCAAGCGTGAATTGGATGATAAACGAATATGACAAAGTGAGAAAAGCGCATTGAAAAGGCGAAAAAGTTTGAAAAGAATTAGAATGTGAGAAAAACGGGGTTGATCGGATTTTTTGTTGAATGCAACAAAACATTTTATGTATAAATTTTTAAACGGTCCAAAAACTTATCTCCCAAAACGTTTCTAATCCAAAACCACCAATTTACGCCAGATCCACGTAAAATGAATACGTGCAACGTAAAAGAAATGCATTCAACTTGTGATCAATTAACGCCGAACCCTTTTGGGCTAATCGTCATTGATCCGCGCATTCTCACATTTGCATACAAAAACAATAATAAATTGGATCAAAGAAGAAATCGGATAACCTTTGATTGTCGGAGTTCTTATTAAACAATCAAATTCCATTAAACAGCTCAAAAAGTTACAACGTTCTTCTAAAAAGCTATCAATTACTTCGCGAACACATTAAATGAAGATAACACACAAATTGCGCAACAAACAATCAATCTCAAAAGCAACTTGTTTCTTTCGTTCAATTTGAATTGGTTGAACTATTTAGTGTCTTGTTGACTTCTTTGTCTTGTCTTGTTAATTTTTTGTCTTGACTTATTTTTTGTCTTGTTTGTTAATTTTTCTTTTCTGTGTTTTAGAAAGTCAACAAGCACACTTTTAATGTATAGACTGCATCGTGTTGATTAAAGAACATTAATTAAAATGCTAATCTTTAAATCTTAAACAGATGCTACTCGAATGACTAAAAACTTCAATTACATAATCAAAAACACTTCCAGGAATGTTGTCATCGTTTTATGGGCTGTTGATTTTGTTTGCCGCTTGGAAGTTTAATTGGGCTTGTTGTGTTTTTAATTGAATTGTTTTGAATACAACAAAAAGACGTCGAGAATAAAGAGTTTATTTGAATCAATTACATTTTTTAAAAATTACATAGAGTTTGTTTGAATCGGTTACATTTTTTAAAATTACACAGAGCTTATTTTAACAGATTAGAAAGTCCGGAGAAGGTGTCTCAACGGAAAAGGACAAAGCCAAACAGGACCAAGAAGACATTTTGGCTGACAGCGTGACCAGGATAGCCATCGTCTTGGTAGTATTCTTTGTAGTAGTCGTCATCGGATTGTGGAGCGGTTGATTGTCCCGGAGCAGTCGAAGGAGTTGATTGTCCCGGAGAAGATGAAGGAGTTGATTGCCCTGGAGCAGGCGAAGTAGTTGATGGTCTTGGAGGCAACGGTTTTTGCTTAGCAAATCCAACTTGTTTGGCAGCCCAGTCATAGACTTGACAATAAGAACGGACCCACGGATCTAGAATCAGTTGTAAGTGTCTTTAAGTTATTTTAAATTTACCGCCAAAAATAATTTCGTCCCCGATGCTTTCATCAACCATAATGTTAAGATAACAGCCTTGGGGATCGTCGTCAGACGTTTGAAGTAACTTATCCGATGCCATTATGTAGTCGCTGCCCTTAATCTTCAACTTAGCTTCCAATTTGAAATCGGCACAGTCTTGGATGTAAGGAATGGGTCTAAATTCAAATTTTAAAATCGGTTTAAATACAAGATGTTCAGAAATTAAGTTAGCATTTAAAACAAAAACTTTTTACTTACCCGCTTTCGTTTACTTGAGCGTTAGTATGATTGAGAATCTTCTCCATGATTGTCTGGTTGACAATGATGAACGGTGCACTCGTGTCCGTTTTGCCAGTAAGATTTGTTGCATAAAGATTTCCGTTTATACTGAACTCATCAACTTTAAAGTCCCAATGATTTGCATATCCGGGATAAACATCCACCCAGCTAGTAACTTCATTACAGTTTTCGTAGTCTTGGTCACCGAAAAAGATACGCCCACCATATTCACATTCATTTCCGGGACAGCTGTTGTAGAAAATACTGAATATGGGCCGCTGAACCAACGTTTTATCAACCATCTCTTGCATCAACGAAGTTCCACGGTCACCCTTTTTCATGTAGTACAGTCCCAAAACTCCCATATCGTCTTCTCTGATGTCACTGGCCGCTCCGAACATTATCGGGTCTGGAAACTTAAAGGCATTCGGATCAGTACCGTCTCCAAGCTAAACTACTTTTATTTACTAACTCGATCATCAAAATCAAGTTACAGCAAAGGTGTCGTTTATAAATTCTCCACTAACGTTTCCAGTTCTGTATGTGACATTAAATTCGAAGCCCGTTGCTTTTGAGGTGTTAGAGAAGTCGTAGTCGTATGTCTGGTTGTTGTTTTGACAAAGTTTGGCCTCGCACTTTCCGTCGCACTGACATCCTCGACGCGCGTACCCACAAGTATTCAGAACTAAAACAGTTGTTTTGATTCGCATTTTTCAGATCGACACATTTTTTAAAGCTAATTCTTTCAAAAGTGCGTACCCGGTGTCAACGCGAACTTCGAATATTTGAGGTGGAGTTCCAATTGAGACGTTTGTCTAAAACACACAATCAAAATGACTAAAATTCTCTTTTTTACTTACCGTATACAAAGTGTTGTGAAATTTGGACCAGACCGTAACGTTTTGTTGACGACCGTATCCGAAAGCGGACTTACTCGATTTTTGAACAACACGGCGGTTAAGTTTCAACTCAAAAGTTCCTGATGCACTTGTTCCACCCAGCCAAACAACAAGCAAACAGCTTGCGAGCAACAAATTCATCTTGTTGCCAAAAGATCTGAATTTATTTCATTGTTTTCGACTATGTTTAAACAAAGCAACTCAAAAAACTACACGACCTCCAAAATCAATCCAAAAAATTAAACTGAATGTGTTCATTCAACAAAAATCTCTCAACCAAATTTGCCACCTCACAAACTGGCCATTCACTTCCTGCCCGAAACCAATATTCTCTGTAGCAAATACTCCAAATCGTCACGGAAGTCCGGCATTTTGTTAGGAAAGATACGAATGATCGTGTATAGAAGCTATTTTTGACTATCCATTTCCGTCTAATTGCAATTTGTAATTTAAACATGTTTTAAAAATATTGAAAGTAATGACTGTTTGAATAAGCTTTAAAAAACCTTGAATTCAATTTATGTATTTGTACAAACAATCTCTGTGGCCAAAGAAACAAATCTGCTTTGACGGATAAACAAACGGCTCTGCTTTGTCGTCAAATTCCACCAAAACCGTTGCTCTCGCAAACTGGGTTGGAGAAGTTGAAGCAACAAGATTCAACTCAATTGAATCGCTTCCATTCAAGACGCTTGAATTAACCACAGACCGCAGCAACAAACAAGTTTTAGTTATCAACAAAAACACTATTAAAAGTATTCAAACACACATTCTTAATCAAACAATAAAAAAGACGAATTCAAATTTAATGCATTGAATTTATTATTCAAATCAACAAAAATTGCATTCGTGAACACAATTTAACACTTGGATCCGGTGCTTAAGGGTAATTTGATTACTTGTGGATGGTCTTGCCCTTCTTTCCTTTAACCTTGCACAATCCGGACTTCTTGACCTTCTTTGATCCCTTCGGGCACTTCAACTTCTTTCCCTTCTTGTAGATGGCTTGTCCGTTGGTGCCACTAAACATTAACATTTAAGAAGTTAATCACCAAAGCGGTTACCCTGGCTTGAAGATGCAGTAGTTGTATGTAAGGTTAGTGCATGTGGCAGCGGCACATCCAACTTCCTTAGACTTGGCCCAGATGCCTTGAACGAAGCTGAGCAAATGAACATAATCTTCAACAGAGGTGATGTTTCTGTAGGTGGTGTCGTTGTTGTTGAAAGTCAAGCTTGGAATTCCGTATTTCTGGAATGCAGTCCACCATCCTTTCGGTGTTGCCTTGATGATAGCGGCTAAACAACACAAACTTTATTTTAGATGTTCTTTTGAGGTCATTTAAACTGTTAACTTCAAGTGTTCTTTTGAGGTCGTTTAAACTTCTAACTTCAAATGTTCTTTCGAGATCATTTAAACAACACAAACTTTTGAGATCGTTTGAACTATGCAAACTTTTAACTTCAAACATCGTTTAAACTTTTACTTCAAAGACTTTTTTAAACAACGCAAACTTTTGACTTCAAACATCGTTTAAACTTTTGACTTCAAGTACTGTTTTAAATGTTACCTGCTTTAACAGTGCCGTTTTGTCTGTAAGCAGCGAGGCCTGAGGTTGAAGAGGCAGTGGTGAAGTTGCACAATTTGACCAATTTGGCGGCCTTCTTTTCCAACTTCTTAGACCAGGTGACTTGATACATGTTGGAAGCCTTTGGCAATTTACCTCCGCTAGTTCCGTTTGGAGCCTTTCCTTTGGCGACCTTTGAGCGGTACTTGTTCAAAGCCTTCACAAAGCCTTTGCGGACCTTGTTCGACAACTCTTAAATTAATTGAATGGAGTGTTTGTAATTTAAACAACTTACTGGCTTCGATCAAGACGCTCAAGACCACAACGAACAGCAAAGCCAAAATGGCAACCTTCATTTTGATTATTGGAAGTAATCAAATGTTTATGAAGTTGTGGCGTCCTCGGTGGCTTTTATACACATTTCCAGACACTGACACTTAATTACAATGCAAATTTCTATGCTAGAACATGTTCAAACAGTTTCGAGAAAGTTTTGTTTGAAAAAACAGGTTTTCAGGCGGAGCTGACTAAAACTTGCTTGTCGGCACAGTAGAAACTGAAGTGCAAGTTACTAATCCACAGCTCTTTTTGGAACCTAACAATTCCATGAACATCATTATTGCATAAACAAAACGATTTACATTATTCATTGTGATTCTCAAAACACAACAAATGTTTTTTGTTTGAACAGATTGAATAAGTTTTTGCATATTTGATTATGTTAGCGGTTTTTAATCTTTTATTACTAAATCAACGAGGAAGCCTTTTCTTGTTATGATGATCGACGTGTATGCTTGGAAATTGTTGGTTTTTTGTTCTTTTTGAAAAAGTAATCATTTGAACTGAATAAAAAAGATTGTGTGATTGGTTTGAAGAGTGAGCAAAGAAGATTGATTAGATGAGATTTGAAGAGTGAATAAAGAAGATTATGTGATTGACTTTAAAGATTGAATAAAGAAGTTTTGAGTTCTTTTTGTGCAGTTTAATTTTGGAAGTAAGCGAAATCAATTTTTTTGATTAACTCTGTAAATTAGATTAAACTAATCAAACTTTCTTAATCGCCAATCCCATCTCCAATTATGATGTCAACGCAAGAACTAAACATTTACAATCAGTAACAATTGCATGTTAAATGATTTATTTCTTTTACATTAAGCATTGTATAAGTTTTGACTTTAAAAGAAAGTTAGAAGGCTGCCTTGTCAGAATTGCATCGGTCACCTTGACAAACGCAGGTTTTTGAGTGGTACGACTAAAAAGGAATGTATTAGTCTCAACTACTTAACTTACCTGGCGCAAAGTTCCCGAAAACTGTTCGATTACCAAATCGTGTTTGACTTCTTTGCACGTTTGCAAGTCAAGGGGGTCTGGAAGAGGTGTTATTTTATTTTAAAACATTAACTCACCAAGTGGAGCACATCCACGTTTCTCGAATCGGCGACCTAAAAGGATTAAAATGACTAATTTAAACAACACAGGCAACAAATACCGTTTACTTTTCCAGTGATTGTTGTGCAGTAGTTTCCCATGCAAGTAGATTTCGTTTTGTGGGAGCATTTTCTTAAATTCCGGAAAGTTTAGTTTATAAAAATTAAAACGTTCTACCCCGATCCGTCAAATTCCTGGCAACTGAGACAATTTCCTCCTAAAATCGTAATTCATTGTATAAGTGTCATTAAAAACTAACTTGAAACTGGTTCTTCGCATTGCTTGTTTCCAAGGTACCATTTAGATGGTTTTGTTGCCAATTCGTGGTCGACGATCATGTCGTTGTTGCAGTTGTCTTCCTCAAAGCAAGTATACCAACCGACCAGGGGCTGAAAATTAAAAGTTTGTTGATTTGAAAGAGTTTGTTAGCTTGAGCATTCTGTTTATGACCGAGAGCATACAAACAAAAAAAGGGAGGTGTTTTTGCCATGAGCGCCGAAGACACCATTTGTTGGGGGGAGCATTCTTGTTTTTCAAACAAACAATTTTAAACCTACACTTTGAACGATTTCGTCGTCTACGACGACTACATTCGGACTTGTTGCAAATTTGCACGTTTCAGCACGATTAATGGCATCACTGGCAGCAAAATCTTCGACGCAACCTCTAACAACGGCGTAGTCCAAATTGTCTAGAGCATACGTGGCAAAGAAACAACCAACTTGACAATTTATTTTCGGAATGTTTTTAGTAACCATGCAATCATCTTTCTGACCGGAAGTAAGTTTCATTGTCATTGTCAACGTCTAGAATTTAAATATGGACTTGTTGTTAATTGTTCTAAAAATTACTAAAGTCCAATCCAGTAACCTCCCAATTTGTTTCCAAGACTCGAGAAGCGCACGAATAGCACTGCAATTGCATTGGCCGCCGGGACTTAAAATTATTAGAGTGACGGACGTCTTAAGATGTGTTTTAATTTGAACAACTCACCTCCAAACATCAGAATCAACCAGAAAGCAAAACATCTTGATGGCAATCAATTTTTGACTAAAAATCCATCAAAGAAAGCAAGCCGCTTTAAATACTGCTCATTAGGGACGGACATGCGACAAAAGATAAGCACACGAGATGTAAGCAGTGTATTTCGAGGTTATCTTCCATAACAAAGCGATTACTTTCCAGCTTATCAACTCAATTCCCATGCCAAAATGATCACTTTGGGGAACAAATAAAAATTAATCGTTTCCTGTCCAAAAACTTCTTTCGGAGCAAAGGAAATGATATCAATTTGTTATTAAATGTGAAATCGTCGATGTCGTTTAATTTTATGAATTGAGAGAGTTAAAGAAAATGTGATCACAAAAAGTGTATGTTGTTTGAAGTCTTTGAATATCAACTAAAATGATTCTTGCTTTGAGTTTTTGAATATCGATTTAAAAGGAGTCGTTTAGTTTTGAGCACTTTGTTTGAATGCGTTTAGTTTGGCGGGGTTTTGGGGGCAAGGGGGGGCATTATCGTTTAGAAGTTTTTGAATATTGTTTTAAAGATGTTTTAGTAGCCAAATTTGAATGAGACTATTGCTTGATGTTTGAAGTCTTTTAATATCAAATTCTTACTTAGTCTTTGGGCACTTTTAAAATAACAGTTGTTTGGAAGTTTTCAAACATCGAGTTAAAATGACAGTTGTCTTGAAAGTTTTCAAACATCGAGTTAAAATGATCCTACTGTCTTGAAGCGTGTTAACAATTTCGATGACTAGTTGTTTGAAACGTGTGAGTATTTTAAACGACGCTGTTTAAAGTTTCTGAACACTAAATTCAAACATCAATTTAAAATGATTCTTTGCTTAGTTTTTGAATATCAAATTAGAGTGTAAGAGTGATATTTTTTGTAGTTTCTGAA
Organism: Aphelenchoides bicaudatus; assembly: GCA_024699845.1. Lineage (NCBI taxonomy): Eukaryota > Metazoa > Nematoda > Chromadorea > Rhabditida > Aphelenchoididae > Aphelenchoides > Aphelenchoides bicaudatus. The sequence goes on along the minus strand of JAMPIN010000008.1, from coordinate 661,626 downwards.
CACCAAGTTCTTACACAAATTAACATTCAAAAAGTTTATTAATCTCAACTACCCGTTTCAATTACAAAAATTGCTTCTTAAATCAAAACTTCCACGAAAATTGAGAAAGCAGATCATCTTCTATCGTCGAGGCGTCAGATTCGGTTCGTTCGGAGATTTGAGAGCCACTTTGGGGTATTTTCAACGGTACCATCCGCCTATACACAAACAACCACACTATTATGATCAGTATAAGTATACTTATTTCGAATATCCACGTATACAAAGGTCCGGCTACTGTGTAGATATTACTGACCAAAATGGGGCCAATTAGTCTCGCACAGCTTCCAGATGTTTGATAAATTGATTGTTGGTGAGCTTGACGGCGTGGACCTAGAAAAAGTGTAATTGTAACAATTCGATCTTGTTTTGAAGTTTTTGATTAAGGTTGCCTGATCTACCGAAGCTATTTAAAGTTTTTCACTTTCTACTTTTAAATATCAAATTAAATAAAAGCTTCAACAAACAACATTGTGTTCAAATAAGTTTTGCAAACTTTCCGAAAGCAATTAATTTTTATGACTACATTAAGTTGCAAAACAAACATTCAAAATTGCTTCGACTGACTTCACATTAAAATTAACATTTTGACAAGCAAAAATTGCTTCGACTGACTTCACATTAAAATTAACATTTTGGCAACGCTTTTAAATACGAATCTTTTCACTCAATTCATCACTGCTAGGATGAAGTTGTTCGTTGCTGTCTTTGCCTTAATGGCAGTTTATTTGCAAGGTAAGATTTTAATAGTTATTTTGAGCTTACACAATTTTTTAGGACGTTAATGCTGAATGTTGCGGTGCGAAGTGAGGTTTAATATTATTTTATTTAAATAACCAAAACAATTTAGTGAGTGTACTCCATTTCGCTGTTGCGGGAAGGTATCTTGTAATATTTTTTGTTGCAATTGTGATGGGGAAGGTACAATTTAAATTAATTGTCAAAAAACTTATTTAAATGTTTTTAAGGATGTAAAGATGATACGTGTTGTCCAGTAAGTCTTTTAAGTTTTTAAGGCCAAAAGAAATTATATATATTTTAGAGACATCTAACTCTCCCATCTAACAGTTAGTTTTGTTTTAATTTGTTATTCTAGTCTACTGTTTAACTTTTAGACCAAACAACTAGAAAATCCGCTCGTGACATTGCCGAAAATGAAGTTTAAAACAATTGACACTGATTCTAGCATGACCAAATTAGCTTGGATGAGGCGAATAAGTATTTAAAGTTCAAGTCGTTTGATGGAAAAACTCCGAAATGGTTCACCGATATGGACTTGGACAACAACGGATATGTTAGTCGCTCCGAGTTCGACGAAACGTTGAATTAAATAAACTAATTAATGAAATCAGTCAATGATTTAAATAAACATGTTAATTAAAAGTTTTGATGTTCTTTTAAAGCATTCTAACAATCTAACATTTATTTGAGAGTTCTTTTAACAAACAAGCTTTGATGTTCACTTATTTGAGAGTTCTTTTAAGAAACAAACTTTGATGTTCTAGAAACACTATTAAAATTTGACTCACCCAAAATCTTTGACAACAGCGTCGATAAGCTAACATTAACGTTAGGCCAGAAGACACCCATGACGAAAATCAACGCAATCAAGAAGACCCAAAAGTTAGTCGTTCCAGTCGTTCGGCACCACGAAAACTTATCAACTGGGCAACCAAGAGGTTCCGTTCCAGTGCTGTTTGATAACTTATAGTCAGCGTAGTCCTTAGGCGGAATAAGTCTTTAAATGACCGGTGTTGAAGGGAAACGGCATTGTGACGACGTGGAAAAGAACAAATCCAACAAAGCCCATAATGAGAAGTTTCCGGTAGTCAATGATTTCTTTCTTCCGAAACGCGTGGATCATGTACAAAAAGAATCCGACCAAACCAGCAATTGAATGTGCAATTGACAAGTCCGTGACTGTTTGTTTGTTGCTTAGTGCGAACATTGCCATCATGAACGGACCTCCAATTGTCTCCAGGTTGGTAAAAACAAAAAGTTGAATGAACCGTGAAAGATGACAAATTCCAACTGCTACACGATCATATTTTGGAATGGTAACTTTCTTTTCTGTTTCGGAACCGTTACTTGAGTTTGCAAGTCCAGCGTACCTCTCGACAAATCTGAATTGAATGGCATTTAATGTTATTGATTATAAAACTTACACGAAATTCAAAACAAGAATGCATACAACGTTCATAATACAACTAACAATAGCTGGAGATGTGTACCTAAATGTTTGTGATAGTTAAAAAAGATATTAAGCGACAGATTGATAAGCTTTAGTGATAAAAATTGATTATAAAGAGCGAGTTTGAACGTGACTAATGATTTAAAAAATGTTGAATGTTAAGAAATGTCGTTGTTTGTTAAGAAAAAGTTGATAAGCTTAATGATTAAAAAGGCATTAAACACATTAAACATTAACTGCAATTGAACAATAAACGACGAAGACTCGTAACAATCAAATTTTTAAAAGGAACTAAACTTGATTTAAAAAAGGCATCAAAACATTAAACTTGATTTTAAAAAGGGCATCAAAGGATATTTAATGCCAAGAAAGTTAACAGAAAGTAGTTTTAAAAAGTACAAACAATAAAAATTGATTGTAACTGGCAATAATCAAATTTTTAAAAAGACATCAAAAGTATTAAACATTTTGATTAGAAAACACCGATAAGCTTTGTTTTAAAGAGGACATCAAAAATGTTGAATGTCAAAAATATTGAACGTTTTGATTTTAAAGAGGCATCAAAAATATTAAATTTTCGTATCAAAGCAATTTAGAGTAACTAAAAATTGATTGCAACTGACAATAATCAAACTTTAAAAAGACATCAAACACATTAAAAAAGTTGTTGTTTATGAAAAGAACACAAACACTGAAAACTACTTACATGTTGATCCACAGATGTCCTGCAATATGGTAGCCAGGATAACCAAAGGGAGTAAAAAGCAACTGCATTGCTGGTCCGATCTAAATTATTCAAGTTTAAACAACAAACTCCACAAAATCAACTTGCTGAATATCCAAGTGCAAGTCCTCCAGTGGTTATGCTTATTGCCTTTGATCGATCCGGTTGAGTTGAAGCTGTTGACGAAAATGTTTGATACAAACTCAAAGAGCCTGGAATGTAAAACATTAAAAACATCTCCGCAGCTTAAAACAACTTACTTTCGCTCATCCCGACGAAGAAACGACCCACAAGAACGCACCATTTTTGGTGTGACGGCAGAGTACTTGCCATAATATAGATTGCATTTCCAATTAATGAAATTACCAAACAACACTGTGCCGGAGCAACGATGCTCTTGGTCCGCGTCGCCCAAAAACCAACAAATGGACCTGACACAATTTGTCCCAAAGAGTAGACAGCAACAATCACTCCATAGAAAGTCTCGGTTACACTACTGTCAATTGTTTGGAGGAAGGGCCAAAGACTTGAGAAATAAAGTGTGAACTGCGCCATTGTACAGAAACTGAATATGCTTACTGTGAAGATGGAGCGCCTTAAACGTAGGTGTTTTTGTACGTGTATATGGTGTAAACTTACCATGGCGTCTCAGGCATCTCTGTAAAACTTCCGCCAACAACACTGACTTCGACACATTTGCGCTCCGGAACGATGTCCTTCTTTTTCCACATGTTTTTTTGAAAACTGGAATTTAAGTTTTAAAGAAGTTTTTAAACGCATTTGAATAATTAATGTGAAGTTGTTGTTATAAAAGACTTTTTAAACGCGTTTGAATAATTAAGTGAAGTTGTTGTTATAAACAAGTTCTTTAAAGCCTTACTTTTAAAACAAACAACATCAAAGCTCTTTAAAGTCTTACTTTTAAAACAAACATCATCAAAGTCTACTTAAAACAACATTACTCAACAGATCCAAGTAACTCCGCAACTCAAAGATCTTTAAAGTCTTACTTTTTAAAAGCTATCAAAAATCTTAAAAACAACACAAATTCAACAGATCAAAGTAACTCCGCAACTCAAACAAACATCACACAGGAGCAAAGTCTAACACTTATATGCATTCTGATAAGCTTATCAGTTCAAACAACAAACGTAATTGATGTAAAAACGTTTTTTGTCACAAACACGCAATTAATGCGACAAACTTTTAGAAGTGTTCTTTGAAGAATATGCGTCATTTTTGCAAGTTGTTGACCGGAAATGTAAAACTTTCTTAATTAAATGTCCGGAAGCTCGAGTTTTGTGGTCGATTAGAGTTTATAGAGAAACTTACGCAGAAAGAAGTGTTGTTTGCGCTTCTTGTACGGAAATTACGATTTTATTACCAAACCTTGATGTCCAAAAAATGCGTTTTTTTGTGACCGAATGACATGTTTCTTGGTGGATATAAAGGCGGAACTCGAACTGTATGAATTTGTAGCCTTTGGAGATTAAGTATTGTTTAAGTACATTGGATTTGTTGGCAAACAGTAAGTTTTTAGATTGTTTTGTTAGTTTGAAATTGCAATGAGTTTTGATGTCATTTAATAATTGAATTGAAATTGACTTTGATATTCTTTAAAATGAACTTGAACTTTAAAAACAATCAAACCTATATAATCGTTTCATTTTAATCTATACTCAAAACTCGATTGAAGTCAAAAACATTTTCAGTTAAACACAAAGATGACATTAAAATTGGAAGTTATTCAAGTAGATCCAGAACAATATGCACAGATTGCTGATTTCACTAAAGATAACATCGCTTTTCATTTTGTTTACGCCGCATTGCACTACTACTTTGATGGACGATTGGAAGAAGTCCAATTGACACTGTTCCAAGTTGTGAGCGGAAAAGAACATCTCTACTGTGTACTACATGAAATCTTTGGTGAAACGTAAGTCCGGACTTGCAAAACAATTTAATATTTTAGTTATTTTAGTATCAAATTGCTGATCAACACTGACTCCCGGAATCCGGACTTTGTACACAACGCAACTCATGCCTTAATGGACAAGGTACATCCAATTCTGAACCGTTACGGAAACTTTTACACTCCGTACATGAGACAAGACATCCGCGAAGCTGTAAGTGTTTCTCGACCGGACTTTCTTCAATCCTATTTTAGGTTATCAGCCATTCCAGAACATCCGCTACACATCCCTACCAACCAATGGACGAACCTCTCTTTTGTTATTATATAAATGACCATCGGTGCCAAGAACTTATTGATCAAGACATAAAATTGCCGGATCATTACTATTTTGTTGCTCCACAAGACAAGAGCGCTCGGCAGATGTGTGCCGATCAGCTAAAGTCATTTTTGGTAGAAGAGGACACTCTTGCGTAAGTTCTTTTGATAAATCTTGACCATCGATTTAGTTTTTGACACTAAACATTGATTTAGTTTTTGACATTAAAATTTTAGCCTTCGACTTCGAAACTTTCCTGCTGTCGGTGTCATACATAAATTTGATCAGATTCCTGGTAATTTGGTTTGCTACGAGCATACAGACGGACTGGGCACTATTTCCATGCTATACTGCCAACCAGCTCACCGAAACAAACGTTTGGCAACATTAGTGGAGCAAAAAATCTGTCAGCGAAACTTGAGAGAGTAAGTTGTTTGAGTGGAAGTTGTTGTAAGTGTTTGTTTTAGAGTCGGGGTCCGTCCATTTAAAGGTCTCACGCTTAACCGGCCCCGTGTCATACAAATGACCGATAAAACTGGACTGTGGACTCCTTGTACAGATAAGAATGGAAACAACGATGTTTTCTTCTATAGCGTTTTTTGTAGAGAAGAATTGCCTCCAGTTATATTTTATGAGAATTGAGTGTTTTCTGATGTTGTTTGAGATTTAAATTTGATAAAAAGAATAAACAACTTGTACGCTGTTCTTTATTTGATTGATTTGAGTAACTTGTCTTTTTGTTGTTTTAATGATTTTTTCTGATTTGATGAAATATTTAAACAACTTGTCTTTGTTGTTAATGAATTGCTTTTAATTGACAGAATTTTTAAACAACTTGTCTTTGTTGTTAATGAATTGCTTTTAATTGATGAAACCATTCACTAAACTCGACAGTTTGTGTATAGAATGTTTCAAAAAACAAACATAGCATCTTAAAAATCTAATTTGTTTAATCATCCAAATGCAATGAAGGTTATTTATTAAAACCACAGCTTCTTTTTTAACATGCGATCATTTATTCTTCGCCTAACTTCTTTTTGTTACACTTGTCTCCGGAACAAATGCATGTTTTTGCAGAATATGACTAAAAATGTATTCAATTACTTTAAATATCCTCTGTTAACGACAACCTGGTGGAGAGTAAATCCAAAAAAGTCCACATCGTTTGTGCCCTCAATTTTTCGTTGCATCCTTGCAGGCCAAGTGGTGCTGAAATATCAAGTTTTTATTGTTAAAATCCATTTTAATCGATCATACCTGTCGAAGAACATCCTCTATTCTCAAATGATCGGCCTTAAAAGATGTTAGCACAATCGACAAAATCATATAAACGATTACCATTGAATCTTTCCGGTCGTTGATGTGCAATAAGCTCCATTGCAATAGGACTTAGACTTCTTTTTGCAGGTACTGAAAAGTAATTTAAAGTTCGTCAAGTTATATAACTAAACAAAAGATTACCCCTTTCCATCAAACTCCTGGCAGGACAAACACTGATTTTTATTTGAAGTCAATGTGCACGGCTTCCAGCCATCGTAATAGTAGCCCCATCTAGAAACTCTTGTAACTAACTCAAAGTCTACGACTTGACTGTTGCAATTGTCTTCTAAATAACATGTGAACCATCCGACAAGAGGCTTAAAATGTAAGTTTAAATTAATCAGAACCTCCGAAGCGCAAGCTTTCAAATAGAAACTAACCGTAGGTGCCGATTCTCCGTCAACATAGACACTGTTCGAGCTTACTCCGACTTCACATGTTGAACGTCCATAGTTTTCGCTGTTGTCATTGACAAAGTCGCTTATGCATCCGCGAACAACTGCGTACTCATCGTTTGACAGTGCATATGTGCCGAAAAAACATCCTGAATTTGGACACCATGTCCTCGGAACGTTTTTTGGGTAAGCGCAGTCTTCAGCAGCAAACATCGAGTCGTTTTGAGGCGCTGAATTTGTTTGGTTACTTTACGATAAAACGATTCAAGTTCTGTTTTTTAAAGAACAAGCCAGACATTTGATAAGTTAAATGATTACTTTTCACATACATTTGATTAATTGTTAGAAAGGTATCACTTTTAAACAAGTTCAGTTTGTTTTTAAGAACAAGCCAGACATTTAATATTATGTTTATCCTCTTAAATTAACACAACTGAAAAAACGTGTTGTAGGTTACCTTAAACATGTAAAAAAATCGACATTCAAGATTTCTTATATTGTGGCAACTCTGATTTTGTTTATTCTCTTAAACTAACAAACAAACAGACAAATCTAATTGCTACTTACGGTTTGGAAGTCCGGTTACTTCCCATTTGTCACGGAGCGACGGGCGATGCACACGAATAGCAAATTGTTCCGGCCGCGTATTGAAAATTGACCACAAAGATAGCAATCAAGAACGCCGAATACGCCATCTTCTTTCCTCTACTGTAAAGAATTCCGTTGCCGTAGTCGATTCAATTTATATTCTTGACAGCGAGAAGTACCGAGAAATTGATAAGAACACGCGTGGAAATAAAATTGTTATTGATTTGGCTCCATTTATGGTCTCCGATGGCTTCTTTTATGGGGCAAATGTGATAAAAGGACAAAAGAATAAGAGTTTCCGGCGTTATTCGATGATGTTTGTTTTAATGATGAGCATTTTTAGAGTAATTAATTTTGTGGATGTTTTCGATGATCTTCGGTTTTATTAAAAATGTTGATTTGATTAAAGTTGTTAAAAGATCTTTCAAAGCTTTGTTTGCGTTTAGAAGATTTTGATTGTTAAAACGTTCTTTGATAGTTTGAATTTGGAGTTTGAGCTGATTTGATTGTTAAAGTTGTTAAGAATTTGAATTTGGAGTTTAAACTTAAACAGTTTTAAAATTAGAGGCTTCCATATTTGATTGCTTGTTTAGACGATCTAATTAGTAACTCATATTTGATTGCTTAGAAGATCTAATTCACATTTGATTGCTTTTAAAAACTTTGCAACTCTATTCACACATACTACGCATTTAAAAACTTTACAACTCTATGTCACGAGAGCGAATGTAAATTTCTAGCTTTCACAAAAACCATTTCGAATTTGTTTGATAGACACTTTTCGATTTTGTTGAGTTGAACTAATAAACTCTTCTAAACGATCAGCTGGGCATTTCTTATCATTGGGGATTTGTCCTTTACAACTGTATTCACACACATTATGCATTTAAAAACTCGTCAAAATCTATTTCAATCACTCAACAACACTCATTTTTGACGCACAAACGAAACCAATCACAAAAATAGAAAAACATACTGTAAATGATTCATTATTATCAAAAATATCAATGTGATTCACGAACGAAAGAAATTGCGTTTTATTGGTGTTAGAACACGTTGATGCCTGCAAAAAAAACGCACATTTATTTCAGACGCTTGTCGGCAAAGCACAAACAAGGCCTATTTGCTTAATGACTGCGTTAAAACGAAAACGCAAGTTTTGTGGGACGCATTTTTTGGAACTGATTAGATGAGTATTTAAAGTTTAATTGATTTTTGTTTATGAAGCTGTTTAAACGCTTAATTTGGTTTGGAACAAAGATTTGAGGTTATTCAAAAACTTAGTCGTTCCTATCATTTAAAACTTAGTCGATTTAAATCGTTCCTATCGTTTAAACTACTTTCAAGCTCTTTAAATCCTTCTTATCAAACTAATTTTAAGATCTAATGCCGAGTGAACCAAAAACAACATGTCTTTGCGGAGTTCATGTCCACGTAAGTTTTATATGAACTCAATTTAAAGATTAACATCTTTTTAAGAGCTGCACAAAGTTTGTTGCTTGCGTTCTCAATTGTTCTTGCAGTTATTGTCGGAATTGTAAACTTCCCGTATGGATTAATTGCCAGTAAGTTATTACTTAACCGATGCAATTTAACTTGTTTTAGTCGGAATCAGTATCTCCATTAACGGGTTGATGCTGTACGGACTAAGAAATAAAAGTCCAAATTACTATTTTCCATACTTGATCTTAACGGTAATTTTAAGTTGAGAAGCATTTTAATAATTGTTTTTAGACGGTCGGCATATTTTTAAAGTGTATTACAGTTCCGGAACGACTTATTTACGCTGCACGACACAGTAAAGGAATGGAAGGCAGAGAAACAGAGTTTATTGCTGCCGGGTTGATTATGTTAGTTGTTCTTATTATTCCGTACACCTATTTCTTTCTTTTCGTCCCTTTCTATTCATATAAGCTCGTTGTACATGAGAACTTCGTCATAAAACAGTCACAGTTGAATCCCCCGCCTCCAACTGCTCCTTTCAATGCGGAATACCCTTGATGTTGTACATTGTGGAAGATTTAAATTTTATTCGAACGAATTTGTGATATGCTTACATAATAAAAGGAGTCTTTAGTTATTTGCCAGCAGGGCGACAAGCGTATCCACTAAAATGATGTTTTGTTTTGGTGGATTTTATTTAAAACTTACTATCCGTTAGAGTTTGTGATACAGTACGGACAAACTGGAATTTAATTTGATTTTAAGAAGTTTAAAGAGAGAGTTTGGTTAAAGATTTTTGATTTTAAGAGATTCGATAGTTTTGAGGTGTTAAAAAAGAATTGAACTGGTTTGATTTTAAAGTGACTCGAGATGCTTTTTACACTACCTTAAAACAAAAAGCTCAACTGATCACAATCGTTATTGCTTCAACACATAAAAGAGAATCAAACAGTTCAACTTACAAAAAGAATCGAAGTATTTTTAAGTCTATTAATCAAACTAAAAGCATCGTTATTGCTTTTAAATACAAAAAGAATCACAATCGTTATTAGTTCAAACTCACTTGTAATATGGCAATCTTGGTGTTTTTTGCACGCTCGAAAGCATTTTTCCATGTAATCTCTCAAAAACAAATCAGAGGCACCGTAACGACGACTTATTTGTGGTGCACGTACATTTTCGTCTTGTTGATAGTTATCGTCGTGTTTCAAAGCCATCAAAACAGTTAAGAAAACAAAACAGGCGACTAAAACGAAGACTTTCTGCATCGTTGGAACGGAATGGTGCTTGCTGATGTTTTTGGTTTAAATGTGAAAACGGAGTAATAAAATTAACATGTTCGGAATGTTCTGAATTTATTGAACGAGTTGCAATTGTTTGATAATGTTTTTAGTGCTGAATTTTAAATTAATGTGTTTTTTGAGACGTTGATAGAATTTTTGTTTAATGAATGTTCAAAGTCCAGAAAATTATTAAAATAGCCTGATTCTCGTGATTCACGCAAATTGTTAGACGCTGTGGCAAACAAGTATGACCTGGAGGCGGAAGCTAATGCTTGAAAGCCTTAAACATGGCAAACAAGTATGACTTGGAAGCGGAAGCTAATGTTGAAAGCTTCTGAAACGTGGCAAAATAGCCCGATTCTTGTAATTCATGCAGGCAAGTATGACCTGGAAGCGGAAGCTAATGCTCGAAAGCTTCTGAAACGTGGCAAACAAGTATGATCTGTCAAAATCAATTTGTTGGTTAAAAAGGCGGAGTTATTCGATGTATTTAAATTGAGCGACTTCGCCAGTTTGATCATTCTTTCGTTTTTAGATTTGCGTTGCTGTTGAAGTTTAAGCTGGTCCGAGCATCAAAAATGCATCTTCTCCATTTCATCTTGTTCGCTTTTGTTGCAACTGGAAACGCTTTCAACAAGACATGCTACATTTGTTCAGACAATCCAGTCGCCGGGAGTAGCGCCGTGTAACAAACAAGCCATTCAGATGTGTCCTGACGATAAAAAAGATTTTTGCTCGACCATTTTCATGCCGTACAACAAATACCTAAAGGTAAGTTATTTAAATTACAAACATTATTACTTGCATTAATTTAGACCTGCTTGTCAGAAGCGGACGGTTTGTTTTTTATTGTTTAACAGTTTTAACAGCTTATTTTAGTCGAAAGTAGACATCTCGTGGCCAATGGATGTTTCAAAAATCCTGATTCCGAGACAACTGTCTGTACCTGCTCAGCCGATGATTGCAACCAAAGTAATTCTCCAAGCGACTATCAAAAGCAAGGCGGTGCTGACGTTATGGTGGGCTTTGGACCTGGATTGAATGGAAACGTTCAATTGACCATTATGACTGCCCTTGTTTCAATCGTCGGAGGCTTTGAATTTGTCTACTAAATCGCCGAAAAGAGTCGAATACAACTTAACTTGAAGGTACACATTTAAAACAAGCTTTTGTAATTTCTTAAGTGTTCATTTGAATAAAATGTGTCTAATTTAAACCAACTCTTTAATTATTGTAATTTCTTAAGTGTTCATTTGAATAAACCTGAATAAATGTGTTTATTGAATAAAATGATTGATTGAAGTTTTTCAATTGAATAAAAAGTTCTTTAGTTGATTGGTCTTTTAAAGTTTGCTCGTAAATTAAATTTCAAACTTGAAGTTTGGCAATTAAATAAAAAGTTCTTTAGTTGATTGTTAAAACGTATGATCTGGCAAAAGCGGAAATCGACACTGAAAGCTCCAGAACGCTTGTGCATAACAAGATATGGACCTGCGTCGGAAGTGAATGATTGGGCTTTTAAACGTGTAAACCAAAAGCTAATTCACATTCTAAAATAAGCAATTCGATTTTAAACGTGGCAACGAGCGTTTTCAAACTCATAATCATTTTTCAGAATCAAGAAGATGAACGTTTTTCAACTTTTGTTTATCTTTTCGTTCTTGATCTTCAACGTTGGCAGTTTGAAGTGTTATGAGTGTTCCGATGACAGGTATTCTTTTATTTGCATTTAAATCTTATTATGAATTTTAGACAACATGAACAGTATCCTCCGTGCAACAGACAAAAACTTGTTAATTGCCCTTCAGATGAAGATTATTATTGTGGAGTTCAGTGGATTGATTCAAGTGTTGTCAAAAGTAAATGTTTTAGAAGATATATTTAAATTTACATTCTGTATAGTTTAGGCATGCATGTCAGATTACGACAGTATGTTTCTTAACAATCTTAACAAATTATTATTAGTTTTAGTCACTGTTGACAATTTTATTAAAAACAAATGTGTCAAGAATGAATCAATAACATGCACTTGCTCAACCGATGGTTGTAACAGAAGGTAGTTCTCGAATGGACTATCCACTTCCTGGAGTCGGTTTTAGACTTGAATTGAGTGGGAACATTATGATTGCCGCAATGTTGAAACGTTTCCCTAATTGTCGATATCCGATGCAACGTTTCTCGCTCTTGTTTGTCTCTAAACTGTCGATATTTGTCCGGTGCCGTTTACGCTCTTAAAGTTTGTCTACTAAACTGTTAATATTATGTATCCAATGCAACGTTTAAATCAACTCTTAAAGTTTGAATAAATATGTTTAATTTAAAGATTGTTGTTGATTTGCTTAATTTTATTGAATCTTCAAAAACTTATTTGCCTATTAGGTCTTCAACTTAATCATAACGTCATTCATTCAAATGCTGTGTTTCTAACTTAAATGATTGTTCTTTAATCGTTAGTGTTATTCAAAAGGCATCCTTTTCGGACTTCCGAGTCATAAAACTACATTTAATTACACTTTTATTAATACTTGCATTCTCTTCACACCTCCAAGCTCATTAAACTCAACCTCTCTTTACATTTAAAACTTAAATGATTGTTCTTTAATGTTATTCAAATTCAGATGCCTCTTGCATTTTTAACTCATTACACTTCTATTAAAATCATTTTTGTTCAATAGCTCTTTACACCTCTAAGCTCATCAAACTTAACCTTTCTGCACTTTCAATTCATTTCAGTTTTGTTCAATTCATCAAACTCAACCTTTCCACACCTCTCAATGAATTCATTCTACATACAAATAAAACAAAAAACGATAGAATATGTGTGTATTCTCGAAGAAAATCAATTACAAAAAACGATATAAGAAAAATTAACTCTATACAACAAAACATTACTCGAAAGAATTGATAGATAAAAATCTGAAAAGGACCAATTAAATTGGAATCATTTGGGAACAGAAACCGATGGAATTGCTTGTATATACGCGAAAGGTGGATGTATACGACGAAAACATCTAAACCAATTAAATTTGGCGAAAAACCCGGGTTTTGCTTTAAACAACACCCATAACGAAGAAGAATTAGTTTTGTTTTTCGAATTTAACCAGTTGCGGACTTTGACTAGAAACTGTAACAGGTGGAAAGCAAAACGGTAGGAGATCAAAATGAATATGTAGTTGGATTGAATTGGAAACATTTCTTCTTTTGTGATTCAGTAAACTAACTAATTAATAGCGAGATCAAACAACAAATTGACAATTAAAAAACGAGATCATTTTAAACAATAGAAATGAAAGAGATCGAATTAAACAACACTTGAATAAAGAGACCATAAGTAATGTTGTTTTTGTGTATTGTCGAAGTATTTTGGTGTTGTGTATGCAAAATGCTTTAAAGTAAAGCAAAACGGGTTTAATTTTGAAGGAAGTTAGTTTAAAGCTTCGACGTTGTTTTAATTGAAAGCATTTTATGTCATAATTGATATGGTTCTTTAACAGTTTTGACTTGTCTCTTTAAACACGTAAAGGTGTCTTTAAATAACATGACTTTAAAAATCTCAATTAAAAGCATTCAGAACTTTAAACATGTAAAAGGTGTCTTTAAAGAACATGACTTCGAAAAGATAGCTTCTCACTTTTAGCTTATTCCTATTTAAAAACTCTTAAGCTTTAACGCTACATTTAACTCGTTTCAGCTTGCGTCTCTTTAAAGAACACGATTTCAAAAGCATTTAATGTTACAATTTTGACTTTCCTCTTTAACAGTTTGCATACAACACCTTTAATTTTTGAATTCAGAACTCAAATTGCTTCTAAAATGTACAAAACTCAAAAACATTGACTTTTGATTCCAAATTCCTTTCAACAATGATTCTTTTAAGTAGACTTTTTGTGAATTCCATTCGGGATCAATCTTTTGTGTTGAATGCTTCCACGACGTTGAACCAGTTCCAAATTGTCATAGCGACTGGCTTCAAATGGCAAAGAGTCCATGCTCATCGCATCAAGCTCGGCCTTTGGAGCGTGTGCAACGTTTCCGTTCTTGTAAGTGCGCGAAGGAGACGAAACAGCTGTGTAAGCACTGCTGCTTCCGGCACTAAACAAGAATTGATTAAATGTTAAAACACTTTCAAATCACCTGTTTGTCGAAGCACGGCACGGTTCTGATCTGATCAACGAGTCAGCAACTGGAGAAGTGCCCATGTTTAATGAGGTGGTGGAGTTGTCAATTGCGAACTTTTGGTTGTTTGAAGTGCGAGCAAAGAACTCCATTGAGCTGTTTGAAAGAGACGAAGACGAAGAAGAATTGCGATTATGGAAGCTGACCAAGTTTCGGAATGAAGTCTTTAAATTAGAACCGAAGTTCTTCAAGTTCTGTTTGACTTGGACAACAATTGATCGGCCTGGCGGTTCTTCTGATCGGACACTAAAATTTGCTTTATGTATAAAGTGCTCGAGTTGAAAAGTCTTTTCAATTTTGTAGTTCAGTCAAGTTAAGCGCTTGACGAGTTTATTGACTGGTTTTAAAGCATATCTTTAATTCTTTTCTAGCGTTAAAACGTGAACTTAACTAAGCTTACAATTTACGTCTCAATTCTTTTATTAAAAGCTTTTGAGGTCTCAAATTTCAACGAACTCATTAAATCAAACAGCAATTTGTTTGACTTTGTAAATTGATTGCTACTCATTAAAATTAACATTTTGACAAAACGTTTGATTTTTATTGGTTCACATTAAGTTGCAAAACAAAACGTTAATGTTATTGTTTCTCATTAAAATTAACATAAAAGCAACTTCAAGCATACAAATCTCTCCTTTAAATTCAAACGGCTTTTCAACTCTTTTCACTCATTCAATTCAATCATTAAACAATGAAGTTGTTGTCTTGTTTTCTTGTTTGTCTTCATGACTACTTATTTTTTCTTAGAAGTTACTGCTGTCTGTTGTGGTACAAGGTGAAGTTTAATTTTTGTTAAAAATCAAAACAATTTAGTCATTGTTCCCTAGTTGGGTTGTTGTGGAAAGGGGCCCTGTAACGTGTTTCTGTTGCAATTGTGATGAAGGTACAGTTTAAATTATTAGATTGTTTTCAAATTCGTTTTAAGGATGTGTATCTAATTACTGTTGTCCAGTAAGTCTTTTAATTAGATCTTTAAAGACTTTGTATATGTTTTTCAGTACGCTGTATTCTCAGCACCAAACAGTTAGTTTTGTTTTAATTCGTTATTTAACTGTTTAACTTTCAGATCGATTGACTGACAAATCCGCTCGTGAAGTAGCTGAAAGGAAGTTTAAAGATGTTGATATCGATTCCAACAACCAAATTAGTTTCGAAGAGGCTGCCAAATACGCAAAGTTGGATCCCAAATCTTTTGGGGACAAAACTCCGAAGTGGTTCACCGATATGGACGTTGATGGAAACAATTACATCAGCCGTTCTGAGTTTGACAATACTTTGAATTAAATAAACTAATTAATGAAATCAGTCAATGATGTGAATAAACATGTTAATTAAAAGTCTTCACACACAATTTTACTTACCGTTGATGATCACGAGGAATGAAAGACTTGAGCTTTGAATTGCCGTTGACTAGAGCGTTGCTGGACTTGCAGTCACTAAAAAGTCCGGAATTAACAAATTTGTGAACTTTAATTACCTGTCTTCTTCGTCTCCTCCGTCACTTGACTCGATGCAATTGTTGTTGTTATTGTTAGAATTCAAGGGCAAGTTGTTTCCGTTGCAGCGATCAGCAAGCAAGTCCATGTCACGAGCTAAAAACATGTCAAGTCCGGATGCTTGTTAAAAGAAACACTTACTCGGCCCGATTTCATAGAAAATCTCCTTATACCAGCGAATCATCACTTCAATCAACACATTTTGGCTGTTCATGTTTGTCATTTGGTCACGAGTTGACTTGATTCTGTAATTGAATGAACCTTTTGAAAGTCCAGATCAGAAATAACTAACTTGAACAGGTTCGGAGACCAAACCAATGCCAAGTTTGCAGCATCCATGTTTGTAAGTGACGACTTCTCTGCAATAAATGCCAAATGACGCATCAAATAAGCAGCCGTCCTGAAGTGACTGGGAGACAAACGTTGTGTAAGCTCACGAGCATTTCTAATTTGCTTCTCGAATTGGAGCTGATTTGATGAGTGTCTGCAATTTTGAACTTAATTGACTGTTTGAATCATTTTGTCGAGAAATGAGATTGTTTGATTTGTTTTGTTGAGAAGTGAGATTGTTTGAAACAAAAGCATTCTTTCAAATTTAGTTGTCTTTAAAGTAATTGTTAACAAACGAGATTGTTTCATTGCTTTAAACTTTTCATGGAGCCCGGATTTAATTGTTAGCGAACGAACTTGTTTGATTCATAACAATATCATTATCTTTTTCAAATGAGACTATTTGAAGACTTTAAACTCACATTGATTTCTGAATTAGAAATTCCGTGGAAGAGCTTGCGAGGCAACATCCGGAAGTACATCTTCAACAAGCACGCAACCGAGTGGATATCAGTTGAAACCTGTGCAAAGTCATAATGTGCTCCCTTCTTGTTATTGTAAACTTCACGGATGCTGGCTGTTTGAGATGTAACACTTGATATGCGATAGATTCCGCGAGTCAAATTGTTCTCAATGAACGTTGTGCAGTCAGTTAAGATGCACGGAACTGGAAAGATTAAACACTATTTAAACAAAGTCCGAAAACAACTTACTTGGTTCGAGCAATTTGTTTGTGTGGCGAGCCAGGTCCACGCCGAAGACCTTGCCATGTCGACGGCATTCTGGCTCACTGCAAAATGTGCGCCGTATGCGTTGGAAGTAAGATCCAGGATTGTTCTGCAAACATGATTTTTATCATTTAAAAGCTCTTGCGATTTTGCGTTTTTGTCACATCAAAGAATTAAAACGTCACAACTTTACTTACATCGACGCGTTCTACAAATTGACCTCCGGATGAGGGCACCGGGTTACCGTCGTGCTCGCCTTTGTTGTTGACTTCGAAGAACTGCAAAATGTTCAAGCAACTGATCCGCATTGATTCTGATTCCAAAAGCGAAGACAATCGTTTCATAAAATTGTCTAGCGTGTCTCTTATTTCCATCTGCCGGCGCTGCCGATCGCGCTTGTTTTGTGTCTCGGCGAGTGCAAACTTCTCCGCACTCAGAACCGGCAAGTTGCTGTGTCTTCGAGTGAACGTGCAAAAATGGAGTTGTTCGTCCAAATCGACCAAGTCCGCGCTTGAGCGTTGGATCTCCCTGGAATTGATAAGGTTATAAGTGCTTTTTGTGATACGACAGCCTAGTGCCTCAGACCAATACTAATCAATCTTAAACCCCGAAGACTTTGTCCACTACTACCGTAATACCTAACCAAAATAACCAGAACCGGACCGGAAACTTAGACCAAATTTGAGACAACAAATTCGATCCAATTAAATATTCCTGTCGGGGTTTTTCACCTGTGTCCATCCGGCAGCTGGAAATGTAGTCAGGGAGGAGCGTGGACATGCAAATTAAATGTCACGCCTCTTTGGTCTACGGAAGGACGATACTGTATGGACAAAGAAAACAGAAGTGACGGAAATAATTAGAAATTAAGGCGTGTTTCCAAGTAGATCGGGTTCTTTTTTGTATTTGCAGTGAGTAATGTTCAAAAACGAATTGGAAATAAATCTTGACATTTATTTTTGTTGTTGACTAAAGTGATTTGAAGAAACGAAAAAGTTTATGCAATCGAAGAAGCGAAAAAGTTTATGCAATTGAAGAAACAAAAAAGATTATGCAATTGAAGTGATTTGAAGCGTTTTGTCAGACTTGTCAACATTTAAACGAGTTCATTCAAATTGTCAAAATCAACAAACTTCTTCAATCTCTTTAAAATAAACTTGTTTCAAAAACACTTCTATATCGACTCAACCAAACTTAACACTTCACCGGTTAAATTAAAACTCCAGATTAGTCATCCACTTAGACATTTCAAATTTTCAGCCGCCTTGGCGTGCAACTACAAATTTGAGACGCCGAAGTCATTAAAGCTTTCAAAGTTAAACTATAAATAAGTCCGGCCATAAATACTTCGGAGTTTGTACATTTGGGACAGAATTCCGGATCCTAGGCATATTTAAAATTTGCAGATGTCCTGCGCTGCGCAGATGCTTTTGGTGTAACAAAGAACGTTAACACTGTGCATATTTAACAACCTTTTTGGTAGTTCGTTGCAGAAATTTGAAAAGGTCTTTGTGGTCAAAGTTCTTTTTAAGCCAAAAGCAACTCAAATAAAGAAACAGCAAAAGAACTTACCACTGCTGTCCGTCGACTCGAACAATAAAGCGAAACTTGTAGAAATTCAGCTGATGCGTTTCTCGAATGAACGAAACATTTAAATTGCAAAAGAGAAGACGATCGTAGTGTGCATGAACGTCTCTTGAAAATAGAAACAGCGAGTTAGTTTAAAGTTAACAGCGAAGTTTTAAAGAGAAGTTGTGAATGTGTTTTGTTGTGTGAATTGTTTTTTGCTTGATAGCTTTTGTTGTTTAAAGAAGTTGTGAGTTTTTTGCTTGATAGCTTTTGTTGTTTAAAAAAGTTATGAGTTTTTTGTTTGATAGCTTTTGTTGTTTAAAGAAGTTGTGAGTTTTTTGTTGTACGAATTGTTTTTTGCTGTAAAAATTGTTTTCGTTGCTTAAAGAAGTAATCAATATGTTTTGATTGAAATGTGTTGAATAGGTTCTATCGAATAAATGTGATTTTGTTGTTTTTGAATTGAAAGACACGATACTTTTTGTTTAAAAAAGCTTTTTTGTAATTTCAAATACTTTCTGTTTTAAAAAACGCAATTTTATTTGTTAGTTTAAAGATTTAAACAAAACAATAGGTATTGAAAGAGTTTCAAGCTTTTAAAAAACTGCGTTTTTGATGTCTTAAACTACAAATTAGATTAATAAAACAAATTAGCGCAAAAGTCGTCAACTGCTCAACAAAAAGTACAATTCCAGTTCTAGATATTGATTAAAAACTCCAATTTACCTTCTGTACAACGGCGACGGGCTCCTACGGCTGTGAAAGTTACCGTTTCTTAAAGGATGATGATGATCGTCCGAATAGTTTCCACTGTCTAATGATTGTTGCATTTCCAGTGCATTTGTGTTCGGAATTGTGTAAATTGTTTCTTTGAAAACCCAAATTGAGACGAAACTGAAAATGAGTAAAATAAATGTGTTCTTTCTCGGATAACGCGCGAAAATGAATAAATATTATTTCTCGGATCACGCGCGAAAACGAACAAAGACAACTTTAAAGTGTTCTTCTTTGTAAACATAATAGAGTTAATTTAAGGGAAAGAAATAGAGTAATAATTCTAAAGGATCGCTGTATAGAAACGATATTCTTTGTTGCTTTATAAATTTTTAGCGCTTTATGTTGTTTGAAAAAGAACGCAAATGTTTGCTAGTTATGGGGGCCACGAAATGTTTGCTAGTTTGTTTTTTTGATTTGTTAAATCTGCCAAAGAAAGAACGCAAATGTTTTCTATCGAATCTGTTAAGAAAACTAACAAGTAACATTTTTCAAACGTTTAAAAAATAGCTCGTTAAATAATTATGCAAATTCGACATTCTTTACTGTCAAAAAACGTGTCTTTTCAAACGTTTAAAAAGAACACTATTAAAAAGATCTTTTGCAAATATATTTAACTTTCGTTCAAAACCATTAATTTTTACAGTGCCCCTAGACTTCTACCCTCTTAAAAACATAGATCAACTGGAGACTAACAAAAAACTTTCACCGGTTCACCCTGCACAACCTTTCGACCTTCAAATTCGTAGAATTTGAGCAGCCTCCGCTATTTGGGGATTTGCTTACGGAGTTGTACTCACAAAATCCGGCCTAATTGTTTTTGCGTGAAATTCATGCGCCAGCGAAGTACAAAGTACCCGGTGCAAACGATTAACAAAATGGATAAAGTGTTTTAAATTAAAAGTGCAAAAGTGCATCTTTTTGATCTTGTTTGAAGCATCTTTGATTGGCTTTGGTTATTGATGAAGACTTTGAAGTTGTTTGAAGCACGGTTGAAGTCGTTGAATTTGAAAGAATCGTTGAAGTTGTTTAAAAGCAGTCTTTGAAGTTATTGAATTGAAAAGAATCTTTGAAGTTATTGAATTGAAAAGAATCTTTGAAGTTATTGAATTGAAAAGAATCTTTGAAGTTATTGAAGTTTGATGATGTTGTTTGAAGTTGTTTGAACAGTAGAGATGAGAACTTAAGTGTCGTTGTTTATGAACTTTCGATTTAATGGGTTGAAGAAGGGGGCGTGTGAAGTTATTGAATTGGCTGTGAAGTTATTGAATTGAAGCAATCTTTGGAATTTAACGATGTTTGAAAACAACCTTTGAAATTTCAAGTGTCGTTGTTTATGAACTTTATAGGCTTTCAAAAAATCCCAACATATTTAATCAATTCCCACACATTTAATCAAAAATTTAAACACTACATATCCAGAAAGCACGTTTTTAGGGATTAAAAGTACAACCACGCAGTTAAAATATAGAAAACAAGGATTACCAAACCCATACTTGTTGCACAGTTGATCTCCTCCAACAATAGACAATCAACACGCAACAATGATCAAAAACGTTTTCGGTTAGATTAAAGTGCAAAAGAGAGTATTAAAATTTAGCGATCTTTTTCGACTAGATTAGTTTTGCTTTTAAACTGTATTCGAAAGAGTAGACATGTAAAGTTTGTTTTTTGCAATTTGTTTTCTAGGAACTTATTAATGTTTTGAATTTTGGTGATCAAACATTACAAATAATGTTTTTTGGTTCAAAATAGTCAAAGTGTTAAAGCTCTGTGGGTTTTAATCGAAAACGCTTTAAAATCTTATCAGTTTCTACTTCTATTTGAAAACAACTCCACAAACATAAAGAATTAACTCAGAAGGAGTCTCTTTCGGAACAAATTAACTTTTAATTACTGTTTCAATTCTATCAAATCTCACAATTACAAAGAATTGTTTTCGCAATACCTTCGCAAACATAAAGAATTAACTCGGAAGGAACCTCATTCGCAACTAAACAACTCCACAAACATGATCATTTAAAGAATAGTTTTAATCATTCAAACAACCTTTAAAATCGGTCAAGTTCTACTTTTACTTAAAACAATTTCATAAATATCAACAATCTCATAGGTATCAACATTTAACTCGAAGATTATTTTAATTACCCAAAAAGAATCTCATTCTTAATTAAACAACTCCACAAACATGATCGTTTAAAGACTAGTTTTGGTCACTTTAAAAAATAGTTTTAATCATTCAAACAACTTTTGAAATCAGCCAAGTTCTACTTCTATTTCAAAGCAACTCCACAAACATGGTCATTTAAAGAATAGTTTTAATCACTCAAAAAGAATCTCTTTCACAATCAAGTAAACAAATACAATTTGAAGTTTTTAATAACAACATTTCTAATTTTGTTTTCGAATCAAATTGATTTCAAACATCGCATTTGATCAATCGTATTAAAACTCCAAATAACTGAAAGTACTTTTAAAAGCAGCCAATTACAGTAGTTGTTCGCCGAAAGCCCCCACAATTACATAAAGTTGAACCCAGATGGCGCCGTCGCGGGTGATATCTGATGCAAATCAGTGTCGAAAATACAAAAATTGCTTCGTTGACGTGGATAAAAACTGTTCGGATTTGTCAGGTTGTCTTAAAATGTATTTGTTTTCGTTGTCAATTCTGTTGATTGTATTTTGAGAAGCTGTGACTCCAATTTTGAAGCAAATTAGTGGAAAGGTTAATGGGGCAAGGCGACGGCAATAACAAAAGTGACGAAAATGACTGATTGTTTAAAAGGAAAAATGAGGAGGCGAAAGTGGATAAAGGACACGATGACTAAATTTGAAGTTGCAGGTGAGTAATTAGTTAATTTAAGGTTTGGCGTGGGAGATTTTAATAATTGGGATGAATTTGTTGTTAAATGTTTGATGTTCTTTGTAGGAACAAGTTCGATAAATTTGGTTCTCAAAAACTCAGTCCTGTTTGATCAGTTATGCTTACTTAAGAAACAAACTCGCTAACCCTAAGAAATAGTCAAAAAAACTCTGTTGTTAAAAACAAGCAATGACAAAGAATATAAATATAAAAAGACCTCAACTATCAAAAGGTTTAAATATAAACAATAAGCTCGCTAAATTCGATCGTTAAAAGACCTCTGTTGTTAAAAGAATTCAACTGTTAAAATAAACCTGATAAATTTGATTGTCAAAAGAACTCGACTGTCAAAACACCTCAACTGTTAAAACACCTCAACTGTTAAAAGAACTCGACTGTTAAAAGAACTCGACTGTCAAAAGACCTCAATAATTAAACGACTTCAAGTCTTAAACAACTTCAATAATTAAAACAATCTCGCTAAATTCGACTGTCAAAGAGAAGACACGATAACGAAGCTATTCTAAACAACAATCTCAACTGCTAAAAGAACTCGATATCAAAAGCTCACTCTTTTTTTCAACTACTCAGTCCAAACATTCTTTCAATTAAAAAACGGCTCTAAAAATCTAATCTTTGAGGAGGATTGATTAAGCTTTAAGAGAATAGTCGCAGGAAATCCGGCCTACACCAACGAACTATCTCAAAAATTCCTACATCGAGAAACGTCAAAAACAGTAGCGCGGATTTTTTAAGCAAAAGAGATTAAAGTGGAACGTAAAATTGACGTTTCGGCTGCAAGTGAAAGACAAATCGGGTACACGTGTTTTTTAATAACCAAATGCGTGGATTGGAAGACAGTGAATGATGTAAATAGACGGGGGATACAAAAATAGTTGGAGATTCTTGTAAAAAGTGTGGGCGAGTTGTTTTTATTTTTGGCAATTTTTTGAATACGGTGGTTTCGAAGAGATGATATAGTTAAGTTTTAAAGCAAATGTTTAAACGAATCATTGAAATCAAATAATTGCAATTAGATAAAACATTTAATTAAACGAATGTTGTGAATAATTTAGAAGCTTCAAGATAATCAAACCTCTGAAATTAAACGAACATTTAAAACAAAACTTAATTAGACTCACAACTCAAATCAATTCTTTAAAAACAGATCCCTAGTTAAACAAACGCTTAAACAACTCAAAATCAATTCTTTAAAACAGTCTTTTAAAGAACAAGTTAGAAGATTATTTTCAACAGAAAGGAGCAAGAAATCAATTCGCAGAGAGCCTCATCATCTCCGCTTCCAAAATAACCACGACTGGGTGCCGGATTCTGCGTGGGAGCGCGGAAGTGGCAAATGCGCCAAACAACAATTGGCTTTTGGGCTAATTTTGCGCTCCACAGTTGCCAAAATTCGTGCAGCAATTGTTCCTTTGAAACGACAACGGAAACCAACAATAAACAAGTGTGAGATTAGTTGGCGAAGGAGTCGGAAGGATAAGTGCGCTTATGAAAAAACTGTGTACGAAAAAGGAAAGCAAACAATGCGGATGAGAATTGATTTAGCCGGATAATACTGTAGTGTATCTAACTTTATTTTTGAATGGAGTTAATGTTTTAAGAAGTGTTTAAAAGTCGGGATGTTTATTGATTAGATCTTTTTAAGAAGTGTATTGAACTAATAAAGTAATGTTCATTAAACATGTCTTTTAAAAAAGCGCATTTAACTAATGAAGTGATGTTTTAGGTTATAAAGCGCGTTAAATACTCAAGCTTTTTAAGGGGTGTATTAAAACAGTAAGCAATGTTTATTGAACGTGTCTTTTGAGAAGTGTATTAAAACAGTAAATAGTGTTTATTGAACGTGTCTTTTAAAAAAGCGCATTAAAACAATAAGTAATGTTTTAGCTTGTTGAAGCTTTTCTTTTATTTCAAAACTTTTAAAAGTATGTATTGAAACGATAAGCAATGTTCATTAAACATGCCTTTTAAATACTTCAATTTAAAAACAAACTACCGTATCAACACCAAAGCAAGATGATCAAAACAACACGTGTGCTCGACGTCGGATTCGCCGAAACTTCGGAGTTCATCTAATTAAAAGCATCGTAAGTGAAGCGCTCCTCCCCGAAACGATCATTAAACTAATTAGGCTCAAAACTCCAAAAACACGAGGCCACCTTTCGGAGTCGATACGGATTTCCGGTCACACCGTTCCTCAAAAATCAACAAAAAAATCTAATTAATCGAATGGCATCGCAAACAAACTAGCCAAAAATAATCTCCGGACATCCGCTCTGTCGTTGTGGTTGCATTGAAAACAAGTGTATGCGTCAACGAGGCCGAGCGGATTAGTCGACGCAAGCGACAAGAGGTTTAATTAAACTGAGAATATTTGATTCGATATGTTTTAGTAGATTTTGTCTTATGTGTGGGCTTCAAATCAGCTTTGCTTACTTTTGAACTTGTTGGGCGATTATAGAAAACAGGATTTGTGTTATATGTTATTAGAAGTTTGTAAAAAGAACTGTAAAGTACCTTTAAACTTTAACAAAGAACTACAACTGCTTTAACAAAGAAGTCATTTGATTAAAAAACGCTCTCAATAAACTTTAATTCTTTTAATGCTCTCAACAAAGAATATCGTTTGCTTGAGAAACGCTAAGAAGAACCTTTTAATTGACATCATTTAAATCAAATTCAACCAAGAACGTCACTGATCCTTTTAAACGTAACGAAAAAGCAATCAATTTTTAAAACGTCCTCAACAAACTGTTGTTATTTTAATGCCACCTCAAAGAAATCATTTGGTTAAACAATGTTCTCAACAAAAGAAACTCATTAACAACGTTCAAACAAAAACAAAAAAACCGACGATAAAAAATTTCAAACAAAATTTTCAATCAACAACATTTTTCTTTGTTGACATCATTTGTTGATTAAAAATCAAACATTTCAGACATTCCAAGCATACGTAAACAAATTTCTAGAATTTTAGACGTCTGTCGTCTAATACTTGATCACATAAATGTATTCAACCACTAAATACTTACAGAATGAACCGGAAGGGTCAAATATGCGGTTTCTTTGTTTGTTGGTGATTTAGTGATGGGAAGGCTAATTTCTTGATCCGGTCAGCGCGTTTTGACGGTTAATCGGTTTGTAGATGGATTTTGTGTAAATGTCAGACGTCTCGAAGTGGGAGACAAGCAGGATGTAATTTGAAAATTAGATTTTTGAGTGTTTAGTGACTACAATAGAATTTGGAGCTTTGGATTTGCTTTTTGTGAGTGGGTTGATTGTAAGTTTTGCTTCCGTAAACAAGTCGACGTGAGATTTTTAATAAATTGGGTTGTTTGGGTGATCAAGATCGCTAGTATGAATTACACGAACACAAAGTCTGTCCAGAAAAACTTACAAGGATTTAAAGAACAAGGTAGAGTCTATTTTAACAATTCGAACACCTCAAATTTAAACAAAAAAGCCGCAAAGCCCAAAATCATCAAAGCAGGGCGCAAACAAAGGCACACCGGATGTTTGCGCAAGAACATTGGAAGCCCCGGTGGACGCTAAAATTTAAGACACCCTCACTTAAATGAAATGAAAGAAATTGAATCCGTTTGGGTGGGATTTGTGCCGTCGTTGCTGTTTCTGCACAATTTGACAGTTTTTTGCTGCCATTTCGGGGTCACCATTGTGGATTCCGGATTGAAGCCTTGGACTACATATTTAACGGCAAGTTGTTTGCGGAAGGAATCTTTAAGATTGCTTTAATGAAAAAAATGTAAATTCTAGAAGTGATTCTAACAAACATCAAGATAAGTTTGTCAGAGCAATTAAAAATGATTGCTTTCAAAATGCCTGTGATGAAACAATTAAATAAGACTTTGAAGTAATTCTAATAAACATCTCAAACCTATTTGTTTTTAGGATGACTGCGATGAAGCAATTAAACATCTCAAACCTATTGTTTTTAAGATGGCTGTAACGAAACTAGCATCTCAAACCTATTGCTTTCAGTATAACTTTGTCAAATCAATTAAACAAGATTTTGAAGTTTTTAATATACTGGTGGCAAAACAATTAAACAAAACTTTAAACTAAACATCTCAAACCTATCATTTCAATATGATTTTATCGAAACAACTCAAACATCAAACAAAGCCACACAAAAAAGACTTTCAAATTCAAGCATTTTGGCAACTTAAAAGCCTCAACAACTAATTACAGTAATTTCAAGACAAAACACCTAATTCCTCCCACACTCACTTCCATTTCAAAAACAAAGAAAACGAACATCACATGCAAATAGAAGTCAGGAAGAAACTTTGACTTTTAAAATTCCCAGTGGGACGTTTTTGCGTCCGAAACAATAGTGGCGTCTCTTCTGGTGGTGCAAAAACCCTCCTGAATTGGACACCCCCGCTTTGAGATTAGAAATCTTTTGATATCCCGACAGTCTTTTATTGATGAATCACATCGATGCGCGAAATACGTCATCGCAATTGTTTTATGCTTTTGATGTTTGAAATGTTACTGAAACTTTGACACTGCTTTCAAAATTTATGACTGTTTTGTTTGACATCTTTCAACTTTTTTGCATTAACGCAACGACAAACAACATAACAAATGCGATCTCGCAAAAAGAAAAAGAACGTTTAAAAAGTCTCAAGAGAGTTTGAAAAAACATTTTTTGGTGCGAAAAGAGTGATGCTTAAAAGACTGTTCAGTGGAGTAGTGATGTTTAAAGAAGAATGTTTTCTTAATCAATTGAGAAGACTGTGCATTAAAATAAAAGTGTTTAAAACGCTGTTCAGTAGAGTAGTGATGCTTAAAAGACTGTGCATTAAAATAAACACGTTTAAAAGACTGTTTTCTTAATCAACTGAGAAGGCTTTTGAATAATTTAAAGAATATTTGTTGAATAAGTAAGAAGATAGAAAGCAAATTTCAAACTCTAAAGCGATTTTCATAACTTTTAAAAGTCTCATTTCCTATGTCATTCAAATCAAAATTAAAGTAAAAACAGCACTCCTATGCCATTCAAATCAAAAAAGTTACAGACAACTAACTCCCCCAAAAAGATGATTCTTTTCACTTGCATTTTTGAACAAAAAACCTCGTGGCTTTAAAACAATACATGTTTGACGTAATTTTTGCTTTCATTTGTATTTAAAAATTCAGCACATGCTTTGAAAACTATTGTTTTCAAAGAAAGAAACAATTATTTTCAGTTGAATGCAAACGAGAGAAATTAAAAAGACTATTTTAACCTTTGTTTGAATTTGAGCCAATATTTATCACTTTTATTCAAATTAGTCGTTTAAATTTTGCAAATTCACACACATCATGCACAGTAACCCTTGTTTATCAACTTTCTGTGAAAAGTCCGTTTCTTGAAACCACATTTCATTAAACTCAACGCCAACATGGATGTCTTTACCAAATACCACGAAAACCTTTAATAACGAATGATTAAAAACTACAGCGCCGCTCCGTACCGTCCGTACCAGCAAAAATCATCTGAAAGTTCACATAATCATCTTCACTTGTTTGGACAAAGTCGATGAAGCGAGAATTTTCATTAACTTTTAATTAAAACTTCTTCGAAGTCCCAAAAACTAATCATCCCAAACCACCATGTAGGCGTAGTTGTTAATGCGCGTGGACGACGGGAAAACAAAAAAGGGATTAAGTTCCCATCCCTTGACCTTTAATTGTTCAAAGCCTCTCTGTCTGCTTCTCCTCAAATTAATTGAGTTCGTTAATGCAAAAAAACTTTGATGCTTCAAAAAAGTTTTGAACGATATTAGTTGTTTAAAAGAACATTAAAGTTTCAAACGATATCAACTGTTTAAAAAGAACATCAAAGTTTCAAACACGTCTTTGAACAATATCGATTGTTTAAAATTGAAAAGAACGAAAACTACTTTGATTGAAACAATTGAAAGGCATTCTTTGAACAATATCAACTGTTTAAAAGATTAACTTAAAAGTGATTAGAAGGCGTTCAATGTTTAGTTTGATGATATCAACTGTTTAAAAGAACATCAAAGTTTCAAACGATATCAACTGTTTAAAAGAGCATCAAAGTTTTGAACGATATCAGTTGTTTAAAGAGACGTTTAATGTCGACGTTACATTAATTTCAAAAGAGTTTGTAACGAAAAGAAAGCAACTCAGAAGTTCAATTTAATAAAAAACACTTCGATCGCATTCCCCGATTTTTTGTTCTATTTACAAAAACTAACAACGCGCTCTCTTTTAACATTCCGCTAAGCGCTTGAGAGCTATCCGAAATTACTTATTTATAAAAACTCCGACGCGTCGGGAACGAAAACATGATTAGACACAGTGTTCTTTTGCTGTCTATCCTTTTTGGAGACCCATGGAAGTTACTCAAACTTGCCGGACTTGTTAGATGCTGGCGTCAGTTACAATTCGGATCTGCCTAGGGGTTCCTGTGCGACCCCGTCCTTTCCTTAAAGGCTAACCAAGAAATAAGCCAATGGGGGCATTGAGCTCACAAGTCCCACTTGTAAAGACCAAAGCAGTCGCTTAAAAGGAAGCCGGGATCGGTACAGGGCGCACAGTGGAATCGGTGAAAATATCTTAATATGGAATTCGCCGATTCGTGCACGGTCCCAAAGGCCGGAGCAGAGCCTTTAGTGATTTGCAAATCAGCAATTTTTGGAGGGCTAACCGCAAAGGTTGGTCTTATATTTTAGATTTAACACTTTTGATTTTCAAAGTCACAGTCATTCTTTTAAGCTCAATCTAACTAAAAAACAATAACTGAAATTGATTAACAAAACATTCACTTCACAAATGAAAAATATCAATTAATGAAGGTGTTTTAAAAGAATTGCATCAATTTCAAATCTCATCAAACATAACAACTTGCACTGAAGATTCAACCTACCCGATTTGAAAAACTCAAATCAATCTGCACTAAGCATTCAACCTACCCGATTCAATTATAATCCCATCAACAAGGTTCGTAGAATTCCACGAGACTGCACTCCGAAAACCCAACCAAAACAACTCATCAAAAAACAAAGCGGAAACGGACGCCTAAACTGAAAATTAAAAACGTCGTTAATCCTCTCAAACTGCAATGATTGAGCGGTGTGGTGGCAAACTGAAAACAGGAGATCAACAGAAGCTAGGTAAGTTTTTGCGTGGAAAACCGAACCCGTTTGTCGAAAAATTGTTCCGAAGCGCCAAATGTTTCTAGATTTTTTGAAGCGAAAGAAAAATGATAATTTGTTCCTAAAAATAGAACAAGCGTTTGTTCTGTCTTGAATTTGAAAAGTTTTATGTTTGAAGAAGCCTTTAAATGATTTGGATCTTATTGTTTTGAATGAATAGTTAAGATAGTAAACAATTCGAGCCTTATTGTTTTGATTGAATGGTTAAATTTTTAAGATTAAACAACTAAAATAGAGGTTGAATAGTTAAGATAGCAAATGAGTTGAGCAAAGAGTGTTTAAAGTGATAAGTTGTGATTTAGCGCGTTGAATGTGTTTTTTAAAGAAGTCTTTAAACAATTTAAAAAGTTAACTAATCACTAAACATCTCAAAACTCAAACATAACATCAAATTTCAAAAACTCCCCGCCAAAACCAAATCTCCAAACAAAAAACCCAACAGAAGCCGATCAAAGTTGACTAATCTAAAGGAGTGGACAATTGTCTATTTGGGTGCAAGACGACGCCGAAAAAACCCAAACAACAACAACTGTTTTGCGTTCTTGCCGGTCCCCAAAATCAAAAGGCCTTGATGACCACACACTTGTTGGCCAACAACGGTGCGTTTGCAACTGACCAGCTGCCTCTGCAAAAAATTCTCCGGCCAATTTGTGAAGTTTGTTGAAAAAAGTTGAACAAAAAAGTCGTTTGAGTAAAAAATATGCTTTGAACTAATTTGAGCTTTCAAGTGTTTATTGAAAAGGTTTGAACTGATTTGAGCTTTGAAGTGATTTTGCACATCACATTCAACGAATCAACTAAACATATAACATTTTGCACATCACATTCAAAGTTAGACAAAATCAGTTATCGAAAGAGTTTTAAATTCACATCACATTCAAAGTTAGACAAAACTATCAACAAAAAACTTTTCTGAGTACAGATGAATTTAAAAGTACTTCACGGAAATAGACTAACCACAAATGACGTAAAAACATTAAACTGAATAAATTATACGAGCTTATTTCAAACGATAGATTCTGAACTTACCAAGTAAAACAACACAACCTACGCAAACGATTTAAATAAATCAGCACGGCGATCAAAACTTAACAATTCACAAACTAAACATTTATGTCGAGAATGAAAACAAAGTTTATTTGTCACAACTATTCGAATATTAATTATGATTTGACACAATTGAGTGTTGTAAACGGGATAAATAAAATCACATTTTGAGTATGGCAACCGGGAAAGCTACTAAACGAGTAAAGCCTAAAGTAACGGGAATGCTTTGAGTTCTAAAAATTACAAGTGATCACATAATTTAGAAGGCACAAGAATGAAGTTGCCTGATTTAAATAAGCCACTTTGATTGAAAGCTGCGGAGTTGAGAATAAATAATGTTTAACACAATTCATATTCATTTGTTGACTGTCTTTGAGCTCTTTATGTTACTGTCGCTGGTTCTTGGTGATCCTTTTGTTACTTTGGAATTAGGAGCGTCGTGTTGAGTTGCGCAGTCATTAGCATCGCGTAACTCCTCTTTGCTGGCCTTTGGAGACATGTCTCTCTTCTTTCCATCAGTTTGTGTAGCTTGAATCATTTCGGTTCTTGTTATTTTTGGAGTTCCTTCGCCACTTTTTTGTTCTTCTTCGTCAAAGTCTGGCGTTGAATCTAAACAATTGAAATGCATTTTGTTACATGTTTGAATAGGTTACCTTCTTCGCGTGTTTGCACTTCAGTTTGTTGTGGTTCCATAGATGTGCTTCTATCCTCGGACAGCGAATTAGTCTCTGATTCGTCTTCTGAGCTGGCGGCTTTAAAAACAACTTCTTCTGCCGGAGGAACAAAGTTTGGATCTTCGGCGATGTTAGAGCAAGATGAAGGTGGACGCGAAGTTTGTGTTGCTTGGCAGTTGTATTTTTCAAACAAGTGACGTCGTGACTCAGCCGGACCAATTTTCTTTAGCAATTCACAGATCTTTTCAATGTAAGGACGTTGTTTGTAAGTATATTGTTTGCAGTCCCATAACATTGTAGCCAAAACGTCGTCTTGTTTCTCATCCATTGCGACTTCTTTGTGAAGTGGAGCTGATAGTCGGAAATAAGGAGTTCGACGAGTGATGCACCACGACGAAGCTCTGTTTACTGGGGCGCCTTCTGTTGCCGTCACTTGATCGACCAAGATAACACCCAAATTCTTAATGGCGACAGCTGACGAATAAGGATTGTTAGAAATGTCAAGTTGTGATGCATCCATTGGTACCGAGGGTATAACTCCAGTTCCGATACTCAACAAACAGCCAACTTCAAGTTCTGTCGGGCGCTTCTAAACATATGAAATTAATTCTTCCGATTGCTAAATTAAATTCTTACTAATGATCTACAAACACTATTCCACGTCTGAACTTCGGCCAAAAAGTCTAACGTCGGATTGTTTGCCATAATTCCACCATCAATGTACTTGTTATCAACTGAAGAGAAATATGTAGGCGCTGCTGAAGTTCTTCTCATAGCTTTCCACAACATAAGATCTAAACGAAAAGAATATTAAACGTTTTGAGTATTTGAATGGTCTTAAAAGTCATTTTGATGTGAATAACCAAACTTCGTTGTACTGGGCTGACAAAAAAAGTTTACCTCTTGGATTCATATAACCAAACTTTTCATTTTCTTCACCAGACAATGGAAGTTGATAATTGCGCATAAATTCAAGTTGCACTGGAAAGCAATCAGCTCTTGTCGTTGTGAACATCAAACGAGGCCATTCTACATCACTAAGTAGTGTTTCTTCACCCATTTCCGCTTTGATGAACGTTTCCAGTATTGCAGACTTGTAAGGACGAACCCAGCCATCGAAGATGAGATCTTTGAAGCGCAAATAGATCATTTGACAGTCACGAATCGACTTTCCTAAAGATTCAAACGTTAAAAGTCTCTAAAAAAGCATTGAATACCTAAACTCAAAGCAGCAGCAACTAACGCGCCAGTAGAAGTCCCTGCAATCCAGTCAAAGTATTTGAAAAGTGGCTCCTTCATATGATATTCAACCTCGAGCAAGATCTAAACAAATATGACTTAAATGTTGTTAAACAAAGAATAAAAAGTTACCTGACATAAAACTAATCCACGAATACCACCACCGTCCAAACATAAGGCATTGATAATATTCAAATTCTTCTCTTTTCGCTTGGCCATGTCTTCCAATCGTTTGATAATCTCGTCATAAATGTGTTCGTGTTCGATTTCGTGGTAACTGCTCCACGAATGCTGTTCGACCATCTTTTCTGGTGCTTCTAACTCTTCAATTTTGGCCAAAGAACGTGGTGATTTCAAATCGTCGAGATGACTTTGAGCGCTTTGTGTACTATTTGATCGAGGCAAGAATCGTAAGTTCTTCTCATTCACACAACCAGAAACACAACCAGCTTTGGAGTAAGAACAACGTTTGGCATTGCACATAATCAAACTTTTGAGAAGGTCGTGACTAAAATGAAAAAGTGTTAAAACAAACATATCAAAATTTTGATTGAATGAGTTCGTCGAAATTTGTTAATTTGAATGCTTTAAAATATGAAAACAATCAAGCAACTCTTTAACTTGGCTGAGTTATAAAGTTAAAACATACTCATTCAATTTGGCAGCCAAATGTCGTGGACTTTCACTGTGTTTGTTTACAATGTTAGGATCCGAACCGAGACAAAGCAATAATCGAGTAACTTGAAGATTGCTCTTAGACACTGCAATGTGCAAAGCTGTATTTCCATTATCGTCTTGAGTGTTCATGTCACAGCCGTAAGAAGAGATTGTTATGATCATTCCAACGTCGCCTTTGCTTGTAAACAGGTGCAATGCCGTGTGACCAGCTTTATTCTTTGCATTCAAATCTAATTCTTCACGGCGCAGATTCAAAACTCCCATCAACGGCATTTTAAATTGAGCTGCATGCAAAACAGTATTCCCAGTCGCTTCCTCAACTTCCGTGATAAGGTCTGGTTCGGCGTCGATAATGGCACGGATGATGCTGAAATAAAGTAAATTAGAAGTGCTAACTCTACTGCGCAAATGTTAAACCCATGCCGATATTAAAAACTAACTAATTTAATAACAAAACAAAGCAAGCTCTTTTTTAATTAAATGTCTTGAAGTAGATTAATGTTTCGTACCCCAAAAAAGAGCTAACATTATTAGCTGCTCGGCTGAAACGAACCCGTCCTTTTAGATAGGTGATCACTTTGAAAAATACTTACTCAATAGTCTTTCCTTTTGACTGGACTGCTTCAAACAGTGGGTTCTTTCCGGCAATTCGAACTGACTAAAAAGGAAAAGACTTATTGATAACTTAACATCAAAAGCTTTACCATGTCCGCACCACAATTCATAAGCTGCTTGAGACAGAACGGATTTGCGTACCTAATTGCCAAAATCACAGGAGTGTTCCTTTCGTTGTTGAGCGCATTAATCAAATCTTTCGATCCGGGTTGTAAATTAACAATCTAAAATCAAAGTTAACAACGAAAAGCATTTTTCACTTACATCAATCATTTGAGTGGAAGCGAGAGCCGCATAATGCCAACAATTGTTTCCTTCAGTGTCTACAGTGTTGATATCAGCGCCTAACCGGAACAAGAACTTAACAATCTCGGGCTGATTCGTCTCAATAGCCAATTGAACTGAATATTTGCCTTCAGGTTGAGCAACAGCTTTCAATAAACTAAAAGTTATGAAGTTAATTCAATTTCAACTCTCAAAAAAGCTTACTCGTTTTCTGAATAACCCATTCGTCTCAAGAATTCCAGACCATCTTCAGTAAACACGTCAGTTCTTTGGCAAGCAATTGCAATGTGGACCATTCGCCATAAAGGATGAGCTTGGAACTTGTTAGTGAGATCACGAACTTGTCGTCGGAGGTCTTTGTACGTGCCAATGTCTAAATAAACAAATATGAGGAAGAACGTTTTGAGATAACTTTAAAGTAGTTTTTAAAACTAACACTATTTTTTGATTACTTTCTTGAGTGATTTAAATAGTTTGTTTGAGAATGTGTGCTGCGTCAAGTATAAACTAGTGTAAGTATTATTATTCAACGGACTAGCACGGTAAGAAGTCTTTGGCTCCAAAATAACCAAACAAAAAGTTGATTAACATCAAAATTGACTAAACAAATTGAGGAAGAAAGTTTTGAGATAACTTTACTTACCCAGCATTTTAAACAGCACTCGACACTCCTCACAACGCCGACAAAAATCGATAGCTTCGTTGGCATCTTGTGACCGGAAGATGCTCAATGTCTCAGTTTTGTTAGCATATGAAAATACAACATGGTTTGTGACGCGGGAATCAACTTTTTCGTCTTTTTGAAGAGGCTTTTGAAGTTGTTGTTGCACAACTCTTAGTGTCGGAATCGATCCATTAGTTTCGTCAACGTGTGGAGGATAAACGATTTGATAGTTTTTGAGATATTCGTTTGGAAAGACAGCAACTTCGTATTCATTCTTCGGGATCCAGTAATCTTCTCCGAATACACGTTCTAAAGCATCAAGTAAGTGAGTAAGTATCAAACTTTAAACCAAACCTTGCGCAGTCGACCACAACTCGTTGATTTTGGTCGTGACTTGGGCTAGCGAGAACAAACTAAAAGTCTCAAATTAATAATCTAAATCATAATTACTCACCTCGGCTTTGCATCCTTTTCATCTTTTGATTCAGGTGATGGAGGAGGCGTTGGAAGTTCTTCAGAGTCGGCTCCTTCGTTTATTAAATCGACTAACAGACTTTCATCTAACACTTCGGGCAAGCTCTGTGTTTTGGCGTCCATTTCGATGACTGCTGGCGCAAGGGCCGATTTGTTGATTGAAGAATTCAAATTAGTCTTGTCGGAGATTAAAGTCTAAATTCAAAACATTATGTTGTTTTTGACATGTCTGGTGCTCGAAAACATAAATCCAAACTAGAAATTGCGTTTACACGCCAAATCAATACTTTAAATGCGCTAACTTATACTTTAAATTAAAACCTCACCTTTGATTGCTTTTTAGATTTGTCTTCAGCGAACTTGTTTCTAGAAAACATACTTTTGATAAACGACATTCTAGAAGATGAAAAAACACGATTAGAGAAAACAAGAAAACGTTTTCAAGAATGACGTCTATCTGGAGCTAAAAAACGATGAGTCAAAGTGGTGAATCTGTCCGGTTCAACAAAACAAACAAGTTTTTGGGCCTGAAAAATGAAGTTCTAACTTTTATAAAGATTGAACAGATTCGCTAAGTTTCTTAAAGGTGACTAAAAACAGATCTTATCAAAAAATGCGCACTCTTTGATTAACAAACAAACTGATTCGAGCACAAAGTCCAAACGTTAAATGAAAGAATCAAAATGATTAGATTAAAAACGTCTAAACCGAAGAGGAGTTGTTATGAAATCTACTAGGTTGTCCCAAAAGTTCGTCCTGTTGACTTTCGGTTTAATTCATTTTTTATGATTTTGGGCTCATTTTAAAGCTTGTTTTTCTACGATTCGAATGAGTATAAAACTTATAGCAGCCTCCATGTCTTTAAATGACATCCGGATACAGGCCCGAAGAATCACAAAAGGATCATAAACAAAGCTGGACTTTTAGTGGTCATTGGCAAATCTTATAATTTTGGTGTTAAATTGTTGCCCGTTTTATTACGGTTTAAGTAGTCTACAAAACTTCCAATGATTCATAAAGTTGAACATCACTTCATCAAAAGTTACCTAATGATCAACTTTTTGTGTTGCTAATTGGCACAAGTTTTGGCCGGATTCTTTGACAACTGGTTTTTTCATAGATAAAACATATATTTCCACGCATAATTTAGCCTATAGAATTAAATGAGAACGTTTTAGAATTAATCATTTTTCCATAAAAACACACGCTCTCCCCCTTTGAAAACGTTTAGTTATGATTAGTATCACTTAAAGTTTTAACCGGATGTCATTTAAAGACATGGAGACTGTTATAGTGTTCTATATCGTTTTATTCATACGGGGCCCACATTGTAGCCAGAAAATACGAATTAAACCGAAAGTCAACAGGACGAACTTTTGGGACAACCTAGTAAAAATAAATAAATGTTACGAAACTCTTCAAAGCTACTAAACATTGCGAAGATCTCACAACTTTTTGTGTGTGAATTTAGCAACTTCTTGAGAAAATAGACACTGTTTCATTAAACTAGCGCAATAACATGTCAAAAACATTCCAAAGCACAACTGAAACGTTTCTGACACGTCCACTTACCATTAAAAACAACTAAATATCCGCGAAGTACAAAGTCAAAGCATCGTTGCACGTAAACAACCCTTTGTGCCCTTGAACGCTCCAAAGAGCAGACAAACCCGCTGCACATAAACAAAAACAACTTGCACTCGGGAGCACTAAAAACAACAACTCAAAAAGCCCAGACAATCCGCTCTTTTCGCAATTTCTTCGTTGCTTTTTTGCTCCCTTTCCTATTTCGAAAACAACTGAATCACCAAAGAACGTAGTTTCCAGTCAGCGCGGGTTGTTTACTCACAAGCCGTTTGGTGCGCTTGCGCTGGTTGCAAGATATCGAATTTTGGCGTGAGATGGGAGTGTTGCGAATAAAGAATTCAAGAACAAAGTGACGCTTCCCTATTTTTAAAATGTTAAGATTGAATAATAAAGTAATGTTTGTTTCAAAGCAACGAAAAACATGTGCACTCAAAAAATAATCAACACTGTTTTTCTTTTCTTTCAAATGCATCGATGACGAATTTTTTTGTTTTCTTCTTATTGCTTGCACTTTGTTGAGAATAGATTTTAAATGTGAAAGTGGTTGGTGTTATTTTAAAAAGATGATTTTTGAAAGTACTTATTTTAAATGTGAAAGTGGTTGATGTTATTTAAAAAGATGATTTTTGAAAGTGATTTGAATCAAGCTTTTCGTTGTTTTTATTGCTTGCAGTTTGTTGAGAATAGATTTTAAAAATGTAAACTTTAAATGTGGAATTGATTTCAATCAAGCCTTTTCGTTGTTGTTTAAAAGACATCAACAACAATTATCATTTTAAGCTATCAAAAAACACTAATTTCAAATTTTAAAATCGGTTGTGAACGAAATTGGACGCATCGAAACTATCAAAAAATACTAATTTCAAATTTAAACAACAAACAAACAAATTTATTGTTGTCAAAACTACTTTAATTCTTTTCAAGTTTAAACAAACAAAGTTAATCAGATTTGATCATAAATTTAACATTCATGTAGGCTGCAAAAACAAAGCCGCCTCCAAAACCTTTTATCAGGTTAACCAAAAAGCCTTTGTAGAATCCGAAAAAGCCTTCTTGTTTGAATGTTTTGTATACACAATCAATTGCTGTTTCATATACTGGTTTCTTTTGACCTGAAAGTTTTAAGTGTTTTTAAAAGTGCTTTTTAAACTTGCCGGCTTGCTGCATCATTCGGTGACAAACAGTTTCCATTGGATAACTAATAGAAGATGCAACAAAATTGACGAGGTTTGACAGAGCGATTGCCTCGGCCACTGAAAGTTTGCTGTTTTTGGACCTGAGAGCACTTGCTGTCGTTTCGAGTAGTGCTAAATACATTCCCTGGAAGTGGAATACTGTGTTGGCCACGTCGCCTTTAAAGACTTACATTGTGTACGAAAATTCCAGCTGCGTGGACAGAAAATCCACGATACCATCCAGTAACTCCACTTACAGACTGAATTTTTCCCAAACAGTCCATGATGCCGTTGAATTCACGTGTACTGGCTGTTCGACCACCAACATCCATAGCCAAACGATTCCGGACAAGCAATAGTGGATAAAGAATTGACATTGTAGACGTTCCTGCCAAGCCTCCGGCGACTAGGCTGGTTGCCACGAACCTTTTTGTAATTTCCTTCTCTGTCTGAGTCTCTAGTGATCAGTTTCTAAAGTGTAAGTTGTTTTTGTAATCATTAAACAACTCACACCAAAGTGTTCGCTCACCCTGTAAAAATCATTGAACAAGAAATTCAAATACACTTGAGGATAACATCTAGCAACGCTGGCTCCATTTCCACGCCAAAACGACAAAAATCCCTGTTCCCTAGGTAAACGTCGCAAAGTTCTAATTATTCCCGAATAACGAACGCTTTTTGATATTTGTGGCGATGCGTTTTGAGTCTAAAAACAAAAATGTCATTAAGTTGTAAAAAACGCAAAAAGCGTTTTGAAACTTTTGTTTGCACAATTAAAAGTCACCTGTAATAACAATTTGACTCTTTCCAGAGGTGCCGTTGCGGTGTGAGAAACAATAAGAGCCAGTCCAGTAGATACCAAAGCATTATAAGAGTGTGGACTTTCATTGTTTGAAGACATTTGGCTGAAATTGTTTGAATAAATGAGATTAACTTGAAGTGTTTAAAAATGCAAACACTTCTGAATACAAAAATTAACAATCAAAGCAATAAACAAAGACAACTAAATTAATAAGAAAAGCAAAGAAATGTCAACTCTTTTCTAATATCGAGAAACACGCATCCCATTAATTATTACGTTTTTGTATATTGACTACAAAAAGGCGGACATTAAAGGAGAGAGATTAAGGCGTCGCAAGGCAACCGGCATTTTTAATTTGGAAATACCTGCTGAAAAAGTTAGTACATAGTGAGTTGAGGAACTTAAAATGAAGGTTATGAAAAAGGTTCAAAGCATTTCAATTGTGTAGTTAAATCACATTCAAACAGAAATGATGTTAAAAACTTTTTTGATTCATTGTTTTGTTTTCGTGTTGTCAAGAAGTGTTTTTTCAATTTCAGTCATTCTTTTTTAAGTCAAATATGCAACATTTAATTTCAATCATCGTTTTAAGTAACGGTTAATCAAAGTGATACTTTAAATCAACACTAACGATTTGAATTGTGTTTCTTACTCACTTTGATCAAAATGATGATGATTTGAATCAACAATAACGATTTTAATTGTGTTTCTTGCTCAATTTGATCGTTTAATCAAAATAATGATGATTTGAATCAACAACAACGACTCAAACGTAGTTTCTATTCAATTCCAATTAAAACGATGTTTAAAATGCATATTCTTTATACTTTTAATATTCACTCTCTCTTGTAACCAACGAAACAGAGACGGAAAAGTCATTTCGTTGGCCACTCGCGAGCTCAAAAACAACAACCACTCTTGGCGCTAGACTTTTTTCGCTGCAGACAAAACAACGACGCTTTTTTCGTTGTTTGTTTACTTCATCGGCAAAGAGGAGAAGAAAAAAGCCAGTTGAAATGTTGTTGTTTTGTGTCCAGTTTAGTTTTTGGAGATAGTTGGCGCGTTTTAATTTTAAGCGGGTTCTTTGGTTATGTGCGATAAAATTTTATTAGAAATAATGATTTTGCTTTGAGCTTGAAAAGTTTTGATTTATGTGGGAAGGAAAATGTTGTAACTTTGACTTTGGTTGCTTCTGTTTGTTAACTTTGATTGAGTTTGATTTTGAATCGAATCAAAAAATTGAAAAAGAATGACTTTGTTTTGAGATTGAACATCTTCGTTAACTTTGACTGAGTTTGTTTTCAAATTGAATCAAGTAACTAAAGAAGAATGACTTTGTTCCAAATCAGATCAAGTAATCAAAGAACTTCATGCTAATTTCACTTACCTTAAAAGTTCATCTCGACTTAACTTCAAATCATTTTATCAAACAATTTATCAAACACTTCCAGAGATGAGATTCTTTAATCCAGACAAGGGATTCAATGCTACGAAGCCATTTGTTGAGATCACATCAATTGGAGCGGCTGCTGCAATTTCACGTACCTTAGTTGCACCGTTTGACAGGGCAAAATTGCTTTTGCAGGTGAGGATGGAGTTTAAGATCAACGTTCAAAGTCTTTCCAGGTTCAAAACGTTGTCACAAACATCCCAACTGACAAAAGATACGTAGGCATGGTTAATATCTTTATCCGCGTGCCAAAAGAAAATGGATTTTTGGCACTGTGGCGAGGAAATTCAGCTAACGTTTTGCGCTATGCTCCGACTCAGTTTTTAAACTTTGCTTTCAAAGACATGTACAAAGTAGGTTAAATTAGATTTAACTTGTTATAATCTATGTTTAGGACCAATTTATTCGCGGAGTCGACATGAAACGAAGGTTTTGGAAGTTTTTAACTGGCAACTTACTGTCTGGAGGCCTGGCCGGTGTTACTTCCCTTTTCTTTGTCTATCCTCTGGACTTTGCACGCACCCTTTTGACTGTAAAGACATCTAAAATTGGACCGAATGAATTCCGTGGAGTTAGTGACTGTTTGGTCAAGATTGCAAGGTCCGAAGGCATTACTGGACTTTATCGAGGGTTCTTTGCTGCCATTCCTGGCATTTTCTTCTATCGAGTAAGCTTTTTGATACAGATATTCAGAAATTGTCTAACTTGCACGTTTAGGCAATCTATTTCGGTCTTTATGACACAACAACATCGCTTTTGACGACAAGTGAAGAAGAAAAACTGGGATTCATTGCAAATTACATAATTGCCTTGGCAATCACGCTACCAGCATGCCTATTTGTTTATCCGTATGATACAATTAGCCGTCCGAATGATGCTCCAGTCGGGTTGGTTATTTAAACGCTCTTAACCTTAACCTTTTAAATTCCAGGCCGGAGCGAAATCCTTTATGAAAACACTAAAGACTGTTTTATAAAGATCATCCGCAACGAAAACGTCTCAGCTCTGTTTAAAGGTGCTTTTGTTAACATTCTTCGTTCGGCTGGCGGCGGAGCCTTGTTCTTGGCTTTATACGATGAGATTCCCGAAGTACTTTTAATACGGCTAGGTCTTTAATGTTAAGTTATTAGGAAATTGAAACTTGTATGTGGAATA
The DNA here is from genome assembly GCA_024699845.1 of Aphelenchoides bicaudatus. Classification (NCBI taxonomy): domain Eukaryota; kingdom Metazoa; phylum Nematoda; class Chromadorea; order Rhabditida; family Aphelenchoididae; genus Aphelenchoides; species Aphelenchoides bicaudatus. Next base: position 620,420 of record JAMPIN010000008.1, on the reverse strand, counting down.
AATTAGACTCGTTTGCTTGTTGTCAAGAAATGTAATGAATGCGTCAATAAAAGCATCAAACTCAACAAACAAATCAACTTGCATTTAAAAGCCGTATTTAGTTGTTGAGTGTCAATAAAAATGATCTTATTTAATTGATAACATAATTTTAATCAAATAAAGTCGTCACCTTGCATTTAAAGGGCATAACTTGCATTTAGAAGTCATGTTTACTCATTAAAAACATCAAACAAATCAACTTGCATTTAAAACCATCTTTAACAAACAAACAAATCAACTTTTTACATCGTCAAAAACGTGTCAACTGTTTACTCATTAAAAGCATCAAACAAATCAACTTGCATTTAAAACACAAATCAATTTTAGTCAAACAAACAAAACAAAAGTCAACAAATTTTATTCAACAACAAAATTAATCAAGTTTAATTAAAGTACCAGTAACATTTATGTGGAAATGTGATTTTAATTGGACAGATTTAAAAGGCACTTAAACTATTGAGGAAAAGAGCACCAAAAACCGATAATTTCTTATTGTTAAACCTGTTAGAAAGTACTAAAAGTATATTTAACATTAAAACCGAAGACGAAACCGTAAAGCTTGAGTAATAAACCTGGAGTTTGACAACAAGTATACTTATTAAACGTCCGGACACAAAGAGTAAGTGATTTGGCAGCATCCCCGTTCGGATTTTATTCAATGATCAAGACACAGTTACCAAAACACTTCTTTGCATCCGGACTCTTCGGAGAAGCTAATTAAACTTATACTATGAAAGGAAGGCAGTAAAAGTTGAGAAGATAATTAAAGTTCTTTGTATCCAGAAGTAGATGGCTCGTCGTCTGCTGAAAGATCTGACGGATTTTCTTCAAAAATGGTAGACAAAACATCATAATTGCGTTCGTTGTTTGAGCTGCTTTCCGATGAAGTTGGAGATGTCTGTGTTGCCTTTTTGCTTCTTGGAGCTTCCTGAAACTTTTAAAGATTATATTGAACACTGAAAACTGTTACCTATGCCGTCTGAACGGTTTGGATATGGCTTCCTGCACATTCGACCAATTTGAAGGAAGAGTTCAACAAGCATCAGTAAAGCCGGCAACAAAACAAGTCCATTCAACAATCCAATAACGACCGACACAAACGTGATGCCAAAAAAGTAAGTAAAAATGAGATCGAATTCCTAAAAGGTTTCTTTGATGTTTAAAAGTGATTGCAATTTAACTTACCGAAAAGAACAAGACAACCAACGCGAGAATTGTTGTAACACCACTGTGAACAATCGGCTAAACATTTGTTGCTATAATTTGATTGGAATTGTGTTGATTTAAAAGTCTTAGCGGTTTGAGTAACGTCAATAACGTTTTAGTGCTCTTCTTGTTGGGCGGGGGGGGGGCGCTTGTGATTTGAGTAATGTCAACAATGAATTTAAAAGCTTCTTTAAAATTAAACTGTGTTGATTTTTTGTGTTCAAGACGAATAAAAACTTCTTTAAAATTGAGCTGTATTGATTTTTTGTTTTGAAATGAATTTAAAAGCTTCCTCGAACCGTGATTTCTGTTCAAGACGAATAAAAACATATTTTGAATTACTTCTGCATAGAATGAAACAAAAAGCTTCTTTAAAACACACATTTAAATAATTTCTGTTCAATCAAAAAGCTTCCTTAAAACAAACCTCAAACGTTCTTTCTACACAACTAATCATTCTTTGTTCTCGAGTGCCAACAGAGTCCAAAAATGCAAATGCAACATGAACTTAAAAATAACGATTTTCAAATCTCTTAACATTTAAAAACACACCAGAATATTGCATTCCAATTCCAATTGACACGATAAACTAAAGTTACATGGAGTTTAAACATTAAGGCCAACTAAGTAAACAAACCATGACCGCGGAGAATGGATTCAATTGCATTCTAGTGAGGACCATAACTCCGCCAACTTCAACGATCACCAAAATAAGGATGTAAGTCATCCATACGACGACCCAACTGAAAAGTAAGTTGTTTCCGGGCTTGTTGACTTAAGACACTCACAAATCACATGCAACAAGCAACATAACAACCAAAGAGGAAACAAAAATTGCAAAAATGGCAACTTTGACGTTCCAGTTCAACAAAAGGTACTAAAAATTGAACATTAAAATCACTCCAAAAACACTTTCTACCTGGTCCCAGAAAGTGAAAGAAATTCCGGTTGGAAAGACATTAAGTCCATTTCGAGTATAGTTGTCACAAATTGACCGGATTTCTTTGACCACTTTTAGGTTTGCATCGGTAGACGTTAGGCCAGTCAAGTAAAATGGGATTTGTGTGTAAAGCAGTTCCGGAGCAGGTGGAATCAATTCGTCAACCTAGCAAACAGAAGTCAACTTTAAACAAAATTTGATTACAAAAAATACCTCTGGCCAAAACTTCCATTTGGGTGGAGCTGGAAAGAACGAAGCTTGGCTGATGTAATAGACAGTGTTGTCCATGTTGAACCACGCAGTTAAGTAGTTGTAGAAACTCTCCGGATTGATAAGTCCATCTTCGTTAACAAGTTGAAGTGTTCCGATCTGAGAACAAATTGCAATCATTGTTTTTAATCAGTCTTCAACTTACCCGTCCAGTGCAATTAAATTCGTTGCCATGCGAGCAAATTAATCGACGTCCCAAACGCATTTCGTCCGTAACACGATTGTCATTTGATACAAAATGCCCGCTGATCCGGTCAATTAACTTTTCGTTGACAGCTTTGTCGAATTCCAGTTGTATAGAAGCAAGCCAGTGACTCATCAGCTTTAACCAGTATAATTCACTTGGTTTTTCGTCTATTTTGACTACAAACTTGGAACGGCCTGAAAATGTTTTTTGTTTTCCAATTTGCTTTTGAAGTTTTTAATCTAAAGCAAACTTGTCAATATTTGAAACTAATAATATTCTTAAGTATATTTCAAAGTCAACTCGACATTTTTAATTTGTGTTTGAGGATTTAATATTGACTACGTTTTATAATCTCATTCAAAGCCAACAATTTAAGAAAACAACGTTTTAAACAATCAACAAATCAAATTGCCTCATTCAAAAAAGTGCTTTCAGGTTGTTTTAAACAACGAATCAATTTTGAAAACAGCGAACAAACTTGCCAATTTGGTTCCAAAGTTCGTCTAATTGTTGTTGTTGAAGAGGATAGTCGATGAAAGGACCGTTTGTGATCAAGTACGTTGGATAAGTACTGAAGTGTTTGTTGCGGAGTCTCAAAACTTCGGCTTCTGGAGTATGCCTCGGCATTATGTCAGTCAATTCAAGTCCTGTTTTTAAGCCAAAAATTGCAAATCCTCCGAAAACAAGTAACAAGATAGCCGAGACAGAAAGAATGTTAAGTTGTGTGTTTTGATTTTTTAGAAATGGAAGGTAAAAACGATGCAAAAGTCCGTTCAAGGTGCAAGTTTTGAATTTAGAAGCGCCTGGACGTTGTTCGTTGTGGATATTAATTTTTGGACCAGCTTCGATGTCGTTTACAAGTTGCTTGTTGCTTTCCTGGAATTTGAACAAATAAGTGGAAGCAAATCCGTAAATGGCACTTACTTCCAGTGTTGCTTCCAACGTTTCGGGTACTTTAGTAAAACAGCAATTAAGTTCATGTCGATTTGCCTTTTGCAGTCTCAAATCCCATGTAAGAAACACAGGAAATGCAAATAAAGTTACAAGCATGCTGATTAAAAGCAATATCGCAATTTGAGAACACAATGAACAAACAACAGGAACCGGAATGATCTTTCCTGAAAAGACTTTACTGATTAAACAACTGAAGTCTCAAATATTCTGTTTAAAATGATCTCAAAGACTTTGTCAATCAAAGAAATCTTTAATGCTATTGTTTTAAAAAGTGATCTCGGAACTATATTTAAAAGCATTGTTTAACGTGACCTCTAAAGACTTTGTTAGTCAAAAAGATCTCAAAAGTTCTATTCAAAACTTTGATAACCAAGTAACTCCATTCAAAGTTATATCAACCACTTCAAGACAAAGATTAAACAGAGAACTTACCCGCCAAGAAGGCAACAATTATTGTGATCGTCTAAAAAATTACCACAACATTCATTCCAAGCAAAAAGAAACTAACCGCAAATACAATTTGAACTCCACTTTGTTCTAACAACATTCCGATTTTATGCTTTTTCTCAATTTTCAATACACGTTTGTAGTTGTGGAGAACGTGAAACAGGCCTGAAGTTGATTTTAAATCAAAGCCACGTTTAATTTGAAAACTCACTGTCAACTCCGAATCCCAAAGAAATGAAAGGAACAACTCGCATTGTAACCGGGTCATTAAGAATCTCAAAAAGTAACAAAAACATTGTTATCATTAATTTTCAAAGCTTACCACACATCCTGATAACTCCAAATCCGACGACAATTGAATACACCGTCAACGCCACGCCTATCATGGCAATTCCGCAACATGATTTTTGAGATAGTTTCCAGCCCTCCAAGTGGATTTGAGAGATAACGACGTAAAGCGACTGAAAACTTTTAGTTATTTTTTTGTTATCAAACAAAGTTGTTTTAAACAAAGTGTGGGATTATTATTTTTCAAGAATTGAAGGCGTTTCATTTGTTTGTGGACCGTTCTCAAAATTGATGCGGAACAATAAACACAACCCATTCAGCATCGTTTGTTTCAGTCCAAAAAAGCTTATAAAATGTAGGCCGAGCTCGACGGTTAGTGCAATGCCGAGCCGACCAGTGCCGAAAGAAGAGCAAGCCCTCCAGTTCAGCCAGATCCCAAAAAGTTGGTTAACATTAAGAGTCCGGAGACTCGATCTAATGTTAATTAGATCAGAACAGATACTACAAATTGATCTTAGCTATAAAAGCCGAGAAGCGATACCGTTACCGCGTCTATCGATCTTTTCGCCAATCTAAAACATAAGCGCGCGTGGTAGGTTACATTTTTAGTGAGAAAAAGTGTAGTTCAAACTTTTATCACTCTTAAATAATTTGAATCGTTTTGATCAACAAAAAGTTGTTCAAATTAAGCTGACAATGCTAATAAAGAAAATGCATACCAAAAGTCCGTAAACAATTGCAATTTTATAGTAATCAAAGTGGCTGAAGTTTTTGAGCATGTCGGCAAACGATAACGATGTCCAGGCATAAAACGAATGTCGTTCCTAAACATTTAAGTTATTCGAATCAGATGTTTAAACAACTTACTGGAATGTTTAGAGGATGGTTATTGATCATTGATGTAAACGATGTTTCCAGGCTTTTAAAATCTCGTCGGCACTTTCAATAGTAAAGTATGGAGAAGGATGCCCATGTTCAGAATGTAAAATCCGATAATAAAATTCTTCGGCATCGGTAAGCAAGAAAGAAGTTTGAAGAGCGAATGCATTGTATTCAACGTCATTTCTTTGTCCAGTTATCATTTCTCGAGGCCATTTCATAAGCTCCTTTCCAAATCCTCGACAGCCATCAGATGTTTTGTGTCCGTATCTTGGATAGCTTGGTAGTTCGTTCTGGAATTGATTTTGAATACTTTTGAGTTATTTCAATGTCGTTGTTTAAAATGATCTCGAGCTATTTGAATGTCTTTGTTTAAATGATCTTAAATGATTTGAATGCCTTCGTTTAAAAGGTAATGTTTTGTATACTTTTGAGTTATTTGAATGTCTTTGTTTAAAAAGTGATTATTAAAACTATATTGAGTGATTAAAATGATCTTGAATGATTTGAATGTCTTTTAATTAACGATGAAAACCAATTTTTGTAAGTAAATATCACCAAAAGACCTTGTTAACCAAAAAGAAAAGTATTTTAATATAAAAATGTCAAACACTGATTGAAAGCATCAAACAACTCAAAGTAACTTCAAAAATCAACCTCATCAAGAAAAAGTCTCCATTTGTTGTGATTCTTGTTCATCCATTTGAGAAAGCTTTTGCCGAATCGTTTGCAATCTTGAACGTCTTCTTTCGAAGCAGCTAAAAAGTATTAGATTATTAAAATCAATTCAAATAACAATAACCTACTTGTTTCATCATCGTAGTCGCTAACTTCAAGAATTAGCTTGTCGTAACCATAATAACCAGTTGAATTGTCCGGCCTCTCCCACTCCATCAATCTTCTCCTTTTCACGGTTATCAAGAACATCTTCTCCATCCAAGACGACACTTTCACGTTCTGGCAACGTGGCATTCCATTCCATGAACTTCTTGAGTGACTTGCAACGAAAGAAATAGTTAGACGCATCGGACGGACACTCTGGATCAAGCGGATCGATGCAACTTCTATCTAGATAGCCGGATCCGACTTTGGCGTGTTCGAAGAAGTTTTTGATCAAGCCAACTTCAAATTCGTCTCCAAGTTGCTTTGCAAATGCTCCAAAGTTCAAGTTCTTCCAAGTTATATTGCCTTTTGGAAGCTTGTCGAGGAGGTCGTAAGTTTCTTTGTATTTGAGATTAAACGGCGGATTTGGACCTGAAAGGTTTAGTTATTCTGATGCAATTTTAATTAAACTATACCAAGTAGTTTCGATCCTTCCCAAAAACAGTCAAGCGGTGTGATAAAAACGCAAGGCATGAGGTTTTCCAATATATACTCATCAATTCCGTTGTATCCGTCTAAACAAATCTAATGAATCGAATGGGACAATCTCTAATCAAAACAACTTACTTGGCGAAAGCTTAGGTGCTGGAGGTTTAAAACAAATATCAGCCAGGGTCCAGTTCCTAAAACACAAAATTAACAAGTTCGTAACAACTTCAAGCTGGCTCACCTTCCGTACAGTTCAATTTTAAAGTTAACAACATCTTCCATGACTTCGACGTGACGGAGAAGGTCTTCTTTGTTAAGAACATTGGCGCCGTGGACTTTGGGGATTTGAATTAGAGATTGGAAGTTATTACTCCAGCCGTGACTGCTCGGAACAGTACGTCTTCGATCTTCATGGCCCGTGTATCTCTTCTGAACGTAATAGAACTCGTGTTTCGCGACTGCCAGATAGTTTAATTCGGAATCCAAACGTCCGCCTTCTAAAATAGTGATGTTTCCAAAAAGAATTGCAATTTGAGTGAAAACATACTTGGAACCCAAAGTTTGACTATGTCTGTCTCCACTTCTTTGAAGCAAATTGCAATAAAGAACGGAACAATAGTTAAAACGAAGCAAAGAAGGAAAGCCATGAATGGTCTGTATTCTATCCACCAGCCAATGTTGTACAGATATCGTTTAAATGCATTCCTCACACATGAATTGACTCGACACTCTTCCTTCATTTCCTTAAATAACCTAATGATTAGAGATGTTTAAAGTATTTGTTAAATTGAAACGACTTGACTTTAAAATAACTAGACTTTTTAATGTTTTAATGACTCGACTTAAAAAGTAGACTTTTTGTAATGTTTAGTGATAAAAGAATGTCTGTTTTAATAGAAATGACTCAACTTAAAAAGAAGGCCTTTTAGTAATATTTAACGATTTGAGGCTTTTTTGAATGTCTGTTAAATTGAAACGAATCAACTTTAAAAGTAGACTTCTTCGGTGTTTAATGATTGAAACGGCTCGGCTTTAAAAGAACTAGACTTTTTGTAATGTCTATTTTCTAGTGTCGTTTGAATGCCTGTTAAATTGAAACGAATCAATTTGCCTTAAAAGGAACCCCAATTGAAATAAAGTCTTTAAACATTGCCAATCATCGAAATCTTTTCTATAAACAAAATCAAATCAATATTAGATTACTAAATATGCTAGAACAACTCTTTTAAACGTTCCAAAAATCCTACCTCTTCATCAACTTCTTCGGAGGTCTTCATTTTGTCGCGTCGGATGGGCTTAGAAGTTTCCTTTGGCAGCACCTTTTGATCATTTGCGATGTACTGGCATGGTTTTTTACATTATTGTCAGCAACTGAAAACATTAAATTAACAAACAACGCTGATTTCATTTAAAGTCAAAGAAAAAGCGAAAAAAACGAAAAAATTTTCAAATTCAAAAAACTCGAAGCCACAAAACAGCGAAACAAATGACACTGTGATGTCTGTTACTTTTTAGTTAGTCGTTTTTGAACTTGAAAGCATGAAAGTGAATCAAAAACGATAAAAAGCTTATTTAATCGAATATTCATTTTGATGGTTTAGACCATTGTTTTTTGAAGTTGAAAGTGAATTTGATTGACTTGCAAATGCTTTGGTGAAAGGAGCATTGATGACTTGAATGCTGGAAATGAACTGACGTGAAAATGATCAAACATGATTAAAAGGTTTTGTAACTTGTTGCTTTTTGAATTGATTGTTTTTGAAGTTGAAAGCAAGAAATTAATCAAAACGACAAAAAGCGTTTGTAATTTGTTTCATTTTTTGAATTGATCGTTTTTGAAGTTAAAGGCAACATTGATTGTTTTGGAAGTTAAAGGCACTTTTGATTGTTTTGAAGGCTAAAATCAACAAGTAACGTTTTAGTTAATTGTTTTTAAAGTTAAAGGCGCTTTTGATTGTTTTGCAAGTTAAAGGCAACATTGACTGTTTTTAAAGTTAAAGGCACTTTTGTTTGGTTTTGAATGCTAAAATCAAGAACTTATTCAAAATGAAAAGAAAAACAATTAAAGATGTTGATGGTATAAATTTCAACATTGCTTGTTTTGAATGCTAAAACAAGAAGCAAGTGACAAACGTTGACAAAAAAAAACAATTAAAGATGGTGATGGCATAAATTTCACGAATCTGCGAACCTTTTAAAAATAGTTAAAACTTCAAAAAACGCAACAAATAAAGAAGAAAGGGTCTCCTCTGTTCAAAAAAACCCTTAAAACTGGCAATAATTTATAGACGCGCAATTTGCATCTACAGGTTCTTGTCCACGGAGTCAGCGCACAAAAAGACACTTTTTTGGCGCTTTGCGCGTCCACCTGCCAGCTGATTCCTGAAGCGTGCTTGTTGATTTATTACGAACAGTTGCGTAGTGCCGGTGTATTTAGCCGAAACGTTTAAAATGAGTTTATTCGATATACCGGTATTAAAAACAGTGATTCTATACAGCAAGGTGCAAATTGGAATGCATACACGTTTTTGTTATGGGAATAAACAAAGAGTATTAAAATTGATTGAAGTGTTTATTGAAATTAAAGAAGATTATTGATAAGAAGTTGGAAGTGATTCTTATTAAAGAGACGTGTTAAAGCAATTCTCATTGGAAGGAACGTTAAAAGAAAACAATTAACGATAAAAGAAGTGTGAAAAGCAGTAGGATTTACTAATTAAAACTACAATATCTATTTTTCTGACTAAAAACTTGAAAGTCATCTTGAAAATGCGTTAAAAGAAGCAATCATTGTTAACAGAAAACTTGAAATCAACCTCAAAAAAGTGATCATTCTGGAAACACGGGGGCCCACCCCCAAGGCAATACTTATTGGTAACAAAACACTCGAAAGCACCTTTAAATGCGTTTAAAAGACAATACTTATTGCTAACTAAACACTTAAAAGAAGCAATCACTTTCTAACAAACAACTCGAAAGCACATTAAAAGAAGCAATCATTTCTAACAATTCTTTCAGCTCCAAAAATGTAAAACTTGAGTTCTAATAAACTTTACAGATGTCTATGATTGGTTCTCGACAATTGGGACAGTCATAATTTTTAGATTTCAGTATATCTATGCAAGTGAAGCAAAAAGTGTGGCCGCATTTATAGATCATATGCGTTTTTGGTCGTTCAGAACAAATTTCACAGGTGTTTGCGTCGTTTAAAGAACTTCTTTGCGATGTCGATGGCATCTCGCAAAAATCTGAAAAAGAAAATTGTTATTTTGAGTTTGCAAACTTTTTTGTGATGCTTTAAAGTTGCCAACTGTGAAAATGACTTGAAACAAATGAATTGATATTGTTTACAGTGCGATACAATGAAAATGTATGCTTCAATACATAAACAACCTTGTTATTGTATAGAAAGTGGGGATCACATTCAACTAACTTCAAATCATACTTGGCTCGGAAAGGCCACAGGCCTTAAGATTATCTGGATATTCTCTAACTCTATTCACAAGGCACTTTCGGCGCTCTTGCCAGCAGGGCATAAAGGATCGAAACTTTTAAATGTTCTAACTGGGCAAAAAGAAGAAGGCCTGGCTTTCGGAGTTCAAGCGAGGGCATTTTAATCATCTTATATGACATTAAAAATCTTTAAAACACTTACCGTTGCTTCTGTTTCGGTTACGAGAGACTTCCTCCATAAGTTTAGCGTTTTGAGCAGTCACTGCAGTCAACTGATTGAACAAATCTTCCTGTACGTCTTCGGAATTCACGCACCGGTTCATTCGGTCCAGCAAATTTGACATTTCGTTGCAAGCCTTTTCAATTTTGATGACAGCTGTGAAGTTCGCTCCGGATTCGGCTTTGTAGGCACCAAGTAAGTTCCTGAAAGTGCTTTAAAATCCGGAGACTAATCTTTAAAAAAACTTACACCAATAACAAATGATAATCCATTATGCGTTTGGAAGGCATTTTCAAGTATGTAGACAACGAAATTAAATGGTTCGCCTTCTTTTGGCACTTAACAAAGAATTTGCATTTGTCGATATCGTTTTGGCGACAAAAATAATTCATTTGAGTTAAGTTTGTGCAAAATTCACTGTAAACAGCGAATAACGAGTGTCTAAACTTTGAATATTAAATTGTGCTTTGAATTGACTGATTTTAAGTATTGAGTTGTCTAATTTGAATTGATTTTTGAATATTGAAAGTGTTTTGAACGGTGAAACCTTTAAAGTTCATTCAAACGAAGAAACCTTTTGAAACTAATCTTTAAAGTTGATTTAAACGAAGAAACCTTTTGAAACTAATCTTTAAAGTCCATTCAAACGTCGAATGTGTCTTTTGAATACCAAACGTTTTAACTTGTCTAATTTGATTTTTAAAACTTGTTTGAACGTCGAATGTGTCTTTAAACATTTGAATATTGAAGAACAGTCTCTTTCTAAACATTACTTTCAACTGATTGAACTCACTCATGGTCAATAAAAGTCTGGGCAATTTTTTCGGGTGAATCGACAGCGCGCATCAAATCTCCAAAAATGTATATATTGTGCAGTTTCATCTAAACATTTAGTTTAAAACACCGCTTTCTAATTTAAAAACAACTTACAATGTCGAGGATGTTGCCGAAGATAAGTTTTGACTTGCCAACAAATTGCTTTTCAATGTTCTTTTGGTTTTTCGGATCTTCAAACGGAGTCAAATAATGCTTGATGACATCTGTGATGTTTGCGACGTATTTTGATTCTGTTGTTTGCTGTAATCATTTAATTGATTAGTTTGTTGATTTGAATCGAAAACACTTACAATTTCTCTAACTATTAAAAGGGACTTCATAGACTTGGACATTTTTAAAGCGTTGTCGGATGATTTTTTTGGAGTTGGCGGTTCCGGAGGTGGAATTGGATTTGATTGAGGAGTCAACGCTGGCTTGTCCAGTAAGTGGGAATCAATTTGAAGTATGTCCACTTTTTCGGGATTGCATTCTGTCGGTTCTTCTTCTTTCGGATCAAATGACAATTTCGGACTTTGCAATAGATTCAATTTGTCAAGATCGTTTTCAGTCGGTTCTTCTTCTTTCGAATCAAATGGCAACGGCGAACTTTGTTCATCTTTTGATTGGTCCGGTAAGTCTGTCCAAATCATCTAGCAATTGGTCAAGTTTGTCGAGATCGTTTTCAGTCGGTTCTTCTTCGTCCAAATCATCTAGCAATTGAATTTCGGTATCAGATTCAATTGGATCCTTGTCGAGATCATCTGTTAAATTCAACTCCGGAGACAATTCAAATGAACTTTGACGGCAATCAACGAAATCAAATGAACTTTGACGACAATCATTTTTTGATTGAGTTTCTTGAACGCAATCAACAAAATCGTTTGTTGATTGAGCAGAATCAGTTGAAGACGACAAAGTTTGAGGATGAACAATTGAGACTTTGCTTATTGTCGGCTTTTTGCCTATCAAGCGACGAAAGATGGAAGGCATCGACTGTTGTAGATTTGGTTCCTGTAAGTTGTTTGGACACTAATCATTTAAATCGGAGCAAACTACCTGACAACACACCCAGTTTGTGTGTATGTCCAGAATCAACTGCAACTTGCCAAGGAGTTTTGCCGGAATTGTTCACAACGTTCGGATCTGCGTTGTATTTTAACAGCAATTTGACAATTTCGGAGCTTCCATTCTGAGCAGCGAAGTGAAGAGCAGTGTCTCCGTTCCGGTTCTTAACATTAACGGCTGGTTTGTGTTTCAGCAACAATTTGACACATTCAAAGTAACGCCCGTGCTTACAGGCGAGGTGGAGAGCGGTTTCGTTGTCCATGTTCTCCGCATTCATGTCGACCTTGTTGGAGAGGAGAAGATCAACGATTTTGTTGTGTCCACAGGCGGAAGCGATGTGCAGTGCAGAATTGCCTTTGTAGTCACGTTCGTTTAAATCAACTGTCTTTTCGACAAGCTGATCTTCTACGCTGTAGTTATTTAAGCACCTCCAATGTAAAACAGGCAATCTGTAAGGATCAATGCCCAAACAATTGCGATGGTTTTCTATCGAGCCGTTGTTAGAGACGTAAAAAGACATCATGTCTGAAATCTTTGAGTTAAGAGATTTTTGGCGTTTTAAAAAAGAATATTGAGTTTAACAAATATGTCAAAAACTACGCTTGTCATCAAATTAAACCGTTCTCATTAAGATTAGCCAATAATTTAAACACAGAAACGTTGCTTCAAACTACGTTACATTTCATCAGTTTCTATCAACTCAAAACAACTCATTCTTGTAGCATATCACTTATCAACGACGACCATTATTCAAATTCCGTTTTATCACACAAACTACTAACAATTTGAATTGATTCAAAACTACACATCAAAGTTATTCAACGCTCTATCAAAGTCAACAATTGGCACATCAACTACTCCCAAACCGCTTATCTCAACCTCAAACAAAACACTTCTCAACTAATCACAAAACACTCAAATAAACAAAATCGTTAAAATCGCTCAAATAAACAACATTCTCCACAAATTAAAACAACGAAGCGCGTTGAGCCAATTTTTGAAAATCCGTAAACGCACGGACAGGAAAACAACACATACCGCTTTTCCGCAATCGATCACATCCATTTCCTGCTGCTAGGCACGCGACGGCCAATAGTTTATTCGAAATGTGATCTCTCTGCAATATTTAAAACGAACAGTTTATTTGAGTCATTTTAATCGTTTTGACGATTTTGATGATTTCGGATGACCAAAATTGGAGTTGTTTTGGAGAAGAATGTGCAAAAGTGATGGGATTGTGAATAAATGACTGATTTAAATAGTTACGGTGTTCTTGGACTTAGTTGACATGAGAATTTTGTTCATTCAAATTGATTGAAATAAACTTAAAAGACAGCTTGACTGACTTTGTTCGCTAAAGTTGATTTAAAAGAACAGCTTGACTGACTTTGTTCACTAAAGTTTATTGAAATGATTGATTTTGTTCATTCAAACTGATTGAAGTAGACTTAAAAGAAAGCTTGACTGAGTTTGTTCATTAAAGTTGATTTAAAAGAACAGCTTGACTGACTTTGTTCGTTCAAACTGATGTTGTTGATTACACTTTTAGTAATCAATTTCGATTTTCGAATGTGTGTAAAAGATAAAAATGATGAGACGCGGCAAATAATTACAACACAATCGATGTTGACAAAAGACAAGATTTATGAAAAACGAAGGTTTTAAATTAAACAACAAAGAAATTTGAAACTGCTTTTGATATTAAAGAGTTTTTAAAAGACGTCTTCTGTATTAAAAGCACGCAGACTTAAATTCATTTAAAAAGTGGTGCTGTATGAAAATGACTCATTTCAAAAGTCACAGTGTACTTGTTGTTTTCGATTATTCAATGTCGTTGAAAACAACTAAATTCATCTTCATGTTTGTTCAAATGCAATTTGTTTGCTTTTCGATGTGTTTAATTGCAAAGTTTTAGATGTGAGTTAAAAAAACATTTATTGAATGAACTAGATACATAGAGTACTACCGAATTCCAAAAGTGTTCGTTAAATAACATTTATTGCGTCAAAACTAAGTTCAATTACAAGCAAAGTTTTAAGTAAAGCGATAAACAACAATTTGTTAAATGTGCAAAGACTAAACTTATCAAACAAACAAGTAGAAACAGATGAGTGATATGAAAGTGCACAAAAAATCAAGCCAACGATGAAAACTTTTTACGGCCTACAAATTTCAAAAGACAAGCGATCGACACTAGTTAAACCGTTTGCCAATAATAAAACCCAAACCCAACGCTCCTGCTATAGCCGATACTATGCCGGTAACAACAAGCCATCCAATATTGTTTGGGATCAAGCAAGGCAGTTCACACCCGTGGCACTTCTCTCGTTCATGGCATTGATTTCTGTGATCTAGATCTGTTTTTGTTCCCCAGATCAAGTGCTAAGGGTTGACGCAAGCTTTCTTCCCGCAGATTTGGATTATGAAGGTTTCCTCATTTTTAATTCCGTTTCGGACGGCACCCATGAAACGTCGGACAGCAATACGATTCTTTCCAACTTTGAAAACTTTATAGCCTTTTGGATCATTCAATAAAATGCAATTTCCATAATAACGAACGTTTTTCCTACAAAATGTTGATTTAAATGAAAACTTTTAAATGAACTTACTCGTTGTAGCTTTCAAGATCTTCAATCAAATCGACGGCATCCAACACGCCTTTTGTCCAAACCAACGGGAGCCAACCAAGCCTCTTCTCTTGCATGTGATATCCGAGAATAGGATCCTTGTCTTCACTAATCATAGTGTAAAGTCGCGACAAGCAGTCATCCAAAAACTCTCGCTTCTTTGTTAAATATTCTCTAATTTTGGGCTCGTATTCTTCAAGCTCTGGCACGTTGTCGAAATTCTTATTTTCTCGGTTGAAATTTTTTTCCAAGTTTTTCAATTGTTGATAAAAACGCTGGCTCGATTCCTCGTAAGCATCTAAAACACGTTTGTTATAAACAATTAAAGTTTTTAACGTAGGTCTTAAGATTATATAAAAAACTTACTGTCATCCATTATAAGCGTTGAAATTGAGTGGAAGAAACAATCAAATCAGGACTGGCTCAAGAAGGAGAATGAAAGTCACTTGAGGAGTCGCGGCTGCTTTTTATGTACTGCTGTCACACAGGTCGCGGCGTCCTTCTTGTGGAATGCATTCATCTAGCCAACCTCGTTGAATTGATTAAGAATGGGCGCGATCGTTTTGTATAATAGTTTACTTGACCGCACATCGGCCAGGCATAAACAAAATCATTTATTGTGAAACAGGTCATTAACTTCATCTTTTAAAGACACCTAACAACTTCACAAAGATCACAAACATCGAAAGCATCTCAAAAACGTCTAACAACTTCATCTTTTAAGAACATCTAACAACTTCACAAAGATCACAAATATCAACTTCAAACATCAAGTTCATCTTAAAAACATCAACTTCATCTTTCGAAAAAATAATTAAACTTTATTAACGTGCTAATTAAACAAAAACGGTCCAAGAAGAGAGAGAAAAGATATGCTTTACCGGGACGAGAGACGAATTGCAACAATGATGAACAAAAATTGATGGCAACTTGGAAGTGAACGTTGAGAATAGATTTAGATAACGAACTGCTTTTAAACAAACTTGACAATTTAAAAAGGCCGTTTCGCTAAAACCAGTTCATTAACGTCTAGAATGGCAACTGGAAATAAAAGTTTGGTCTTGCTGTAGAGATTAGGGGACGGAGATGGTTGCAAACTGTTTAAATCATACAAAAACACCGTTTGCGACTAACTTCGTCAACTTGGATGGCTATGGAGAATAAATACAATTAAAAACATGGCCGCATACCCGTTCCGAAACTTCGGTGAGTGTCGAGAGCGGAGACAGAATCGTTTAAAATAATGGAGAGCTTTAAACTGTCAAAAAAGATCAAGCAAAGAAATCGAATTGAAAGCATTTCGTTAATGATTTGATTAACTTTAATTAGTGTTTGTTGTAAATGTACTCAAAAGCCTTGAATGTGCTTTTAAAATGCTTTCAAGTTTAATTAATCAAAAAGTTCCTTCCAAACAAAAAATGCTCTCAAATCAAAAACTTCTTTCAAACAAAAAGTTCTTTCAATTTCTTTGCTTGATCTTTTTTGACTCTTAAGATTACAAATCTTTAAGTGTATAGGCGTGAATTTGGGCGCTTTGGAGATGATTTAAGTGCAAAAATACGTGAAGTCCGAAAAGAAACAAATAGTAAGTGTCTGAAGTGAAAGCCTTAGGTAGTAGTCGTGGCATTTTTGTGGAGCATGTACGATGCACATAAATGGAACTTATACGTAGGCATTTTCTTGACGAGTTCCGCGAGTGTATTCGGATTTCTCTGAAATTGAGGAGTCAGTTTGATCTTTGACAAATTTGACTTACTCGACTTCTTTCGGACACAAATTACCACACAAACGATGATCAAGATGACGAAGACGAAGACTACCAACAAAATGGCAATGGTGGACAAATCCGGAAACGAAGAGGTTTCAGCTGGAATAACTGTTGTAGCGGGACGAACCGGTGGCGGAGTAGCTTTTGGTGGACCTTGTTGAATGTTTTGTGGCTTTTCCTTTCCATGATCTTCGTCATCAGGTGGGAGGCCAGAGGAGCTGTCCTGAAGTGTAAACAAGTTTTTTAGTGAGAACGTTTTAATGTTTCGGTGATTTTAATGAGTTGCTTTTGAAATTGTTTTTAAAAGTTAAAATGTTTTGAAGCTGTTTTAAACACTTGAAATCAATGTGTATTATCAAAAACGTAGTATTTGCTTGGCAACTTTTAAAATCGTCTTTGTTATTAAACAAATCGAACAGTCTTTTAAAACCTCACTCAAATTCAATGCAATCAATAAAAAACTCACATCTGCAAAGTCTTCGTCGTCCGGATTCTCAATGTTCGCACTGCCTTCCACATCATCGTCTGTTTTCTGTTGCTGTTGAGCCGCCTCAACGAACACAACACTTACGCACAAACAAAAAAGAGCCAAAAACAACACTCGCCTTGGTTTCATTTTGAATGTTCTGAAAAGGTGAACTAAATTAATAAAAAGATTGGAAACGTCAGCGAAGAAACGCAAAAAGATCGATTAATTAGAACGCGAAGGCAAAAACGCGATCAGTTAGTTAATAAACGTTTCAAGTGACACGACAAACGAGAGTGAATGAATCATAGCGGCTACTGCTTCCCGAAAGAACAAAAAGTCATTTTGATTCAAAAGTTTGTGTGTGAAAATTGTTTTGTTTAAAAGTTGATTTTTAAAAGACGTGAAGATCAACTTTGTAGGTGTTTTTCTTAAAAGTTGATTTAAGAAATCTAATACTTTAAATATGAATGTGTATTTAAAAAGAGGCCTTCTAATCAAAACAAACTATCACAATTACTTTTAAAGCAATCGTTTAAACCAAATTCTAATCTTCAAAATCACGTTTAAAGCAATCGTTTAAATCAAATTCTAATCTTCAAAATCAATTTTAACATTTCAAACAACAACTCAACAGTCACACAAAAAACCTAAAACTTGATTAAATTGCGTGCCCATTAGGCGCAACAACGGACCGCTCCTAAATTCACCTTCCTGTCGAAAGAGCACGAAATCTCAATGATAAGAAGAAGCTCCCTGTTTGTTGTGGTCGGGTGAATTTTGAAAGGAGAAGAAAGGCCGCGCTGATTAGAACCACGCAAAAGGCGGAAAATGAATAGGGCACTCGGGGTGCGGTGTTGTAAAATTGGCAAACATGACTGGGAAATTGGTGTTTTTGGGTTAAAAGTGAAATGGAAACTGATTTGAGTTGAAAGACAAAATTAATTTTGTTTGATTGAACAAGTTCGAGCGAACAGTTACTTTTTTAAGTTTGAATGCTTTTTGAATTTAAAAGAGCCATAGATTTGAGTAATAGAATGGCTACAAAGATTTAAAAAAGCACTTTAGTTTTTAACTTGATTGGTCAAACAAATGCGCTTTAATCTTCTCAACTCAAAAAGCGTTTCTAAACTTTTGTTCGAACTCATTCAATTGAAGAAAAACATAATTTTGTTGCACTTTGATGAACGAACAGAATGAATGCGCCGCTCAACTCTTTGACTTATCGGATTAGTTGCTTGTCTTTTTGAAGTTAAACCTTAAAGACAACTTTTTATTGATAAGTTTCATTAAAAACATCACTAAAAAGACACTATTTGACGAACTAACAAAATGTAAGCAGTTCTTTAATTAAAAAACCTTTCGAAAACAACCAAACTAAAAGATTCTTTCCGCTTCATTACATAACTGTATAAAATTGACGGAAACATACACACAAAACATCCTGCTCCCAAATAGCACCAGAAACACTCGATTTCCATTCCCGCTAAAACGGTCAATTCACTATTGATCTGCACTTTACACACACAACAGAAAATAAAACAATGCGTGGAGGAAATGTTTCGATTAAAAATCAAAATGTTAGATTTTTGGCGAAAAACAGGAGCCAAAAAGATGTTTATCGTTTCAATATGATTGTTTTAAATGTCGTCGTGTTTTTTGAATGAAAGGATTGCTAAAATGTGTTTTTTTAATGTCTGGTCTCTTAGAAGAAAATATTAATATTTGAAAGAGCGAAAAAGCTTCAAATCACTTTGAAAGTTAAATCATTTTTAACACTTCACTAATACGTTCTTTAAACGCCTCATAGATCAAATTGCATCTTAAAACTCAAATCATTTTAACACTTCACTAATACGCTTTTTAAACGCTCCAAATCACTTTGAATACCGAACCTTTTTAGCAACTTATTAAACTACTTCTTAAAGGCTTCAAATCACTTTGAACACCGAACCTTTTTGACAATTCGTTAAATCATATTTAATTCTTTCAATACCAAAAAAGACCACAAATCTTCTCAATCTCCCAAAACACTAAAAGCGTTTTAGAACGTTCTAATTCTTTAAAATCTCAACTCACTTCACTAAATCTTTCATCAACAAATCGCCGGAAATGCTCAAAATCTCATCTCATCTGCAACGTCCACAATATAATCTCCAAAGTATAAAAAAAGAGACTAACGCCGTGCAACAAACACCTCCCACCTTTTTCGTCAACAGAAAAAGTTAATCTCTAATTAATTTAAACAAGAAATTGTAGAAAGCAACGTGGGAGGCGACAAATTTGGAGTTTCTTCAAGAAAGTGATTTTTAGACGCTTACAATTAAAATAGTCTCTGGAAACATCTCAAATCAATACATTTCAGAAAAACAACTCCGATGACATTCAAAATCCAGTCGCAACAGTTTCCCAAGGCAAATTCCACGCGCAAAGACAAAAACCACATCCTTTCACAACCTAATTATGAATTGGCACGCGCGGGATGAAAAATTTGCAGCCAAAAAGGGATTATTTCCGTGCCATATCGGTTGCAACGCATCGAAATGCTTTTTTGTCAATTGAAAACGTAAAAATAGACTTTTTGAATAAAGAAGAATTAAAATGAGGTTTTTAATGTGAAAGAAGTGTTTTAAAATTGTGGAAGAGCGGATATGATGTAAACGTTCCAATAACTACATTTCTTTTAACAAAAGAGACATTGACATTATACAAAACAGACCGGATATATCGTGACAATTGTTTTAAAATTCGAAGAGTGTGTTCAAACAAAAACGAGTCTTTTGAAGATTGTGTTGAAAACAATCTTAATGTTTATGAAACGAAAATGAGTCATCTTAAAAAGCAATCTGAACTGTTTTAAAATGTCGTCAATTCTACTAGTGAAACAAGAAACAAGCCAATTTCAAATATCACAATTTTCACTATTAAAATGAGTCATCTTTTAAAACATCGTCAATTTCAATTTCAATACACTACCTGCCAAAAAGCTTCCTTCAAATCACTTCAAATATCACAATTTCCAATATCAAAACTATCAACAACTCCAACAAAAAAACTTCCTTCAAACTCCAACAAAAAACTCCCTCTATTCAAAGAAAACCGTTTCGATTCAAAAAAGAACGCCGACAACTTTTTTGAATAGCCTTTAATTTCTTTTTTCAAACACACAAAATTCATGTGAACGAAAGAGAGTTTTCAAAACAACTGTGTTAAATGGAAGCCAGTCAATGTCATCTTAATTAGTCGTCTACGTCGGGATTAATGATTCATTATTAAGAGATTATCTTTGAAGGTGTTCATTAACATGGAGACAATGAATATTAAAAATGTCATACCTTTAAAAGGAGTTTGCAATAAAAACAGTCTGAGAAGAAAGACCGGAAACACAACTAAGAATGCTGGTCCGCTGTGTTTGCGGATTTGTTGTGTCGGCGATTCGGTGATTTTGGCGGTCGTTCGAGATCAACTTGCTTCTCCCTAGCAAACAAACACAGAACGCACCCGTCGACGGCACTCCACTCCCGCAAATGTCATTTGGGCCATGCAAACACTCAATGGAAATGGCGCGCAAGTACTTGACACTCAGCTGTTGATGTAGAAAGTGTGCAGTGATCAAGAAAGAAGGACTTTAAGAATTAAGTTGATGTTCGAAAAGATCCCGAAGAGCGTTGTCAAAACAAGCCATTTTAATCAGTAAATAACACAGACTGTACCAATTAGGCAAATTTACCACCCTCGATGCAACAAAGACACACCTGCTCGATCGTAAATCATTCGGGCTTATTTTGACTTGCGCGCACAAAATAAACATTGTTAATTTGCTTTTGAATTTTTCAGATTGAACGATTCTTTAAAGTGATAGAAGTTGATTGTTTTCAAGATTGAACCACTCTTTAAAATCATTCAAAAGGTTGTAAGGTGTTATAAACAATGCGCTTACCGTTTGAAAGTCTTGTAAGTTGTTAATAAAGAAAGAATTTAGATATTCAAACTCAACAAAACACTCATTCTCAATTTAAGGCATCTTTCTTCTCAACTCAAAATCAATAAACTCAACAAAACTCAGCTTCAAACGACATTTTAAACTCAACTTCGCAACATTTTAAACCCCAATTAACGTCAATAAGACGCACAATGCAAACGTCAAAAAACATTGAATACCTTGAAAAAACAACTAAACAAACATATTCAAAATCTCCTTAAATCAAAGCAATCGTTTCGTCAAACACTTTAAACTTGAATGGAAAGCTTCTTAAAAGCTGACCAACTTCGAAACGACTCCACATTAAGCAAAAGCATAAACGCTGAAATGCCACAGAGAAGAAACACACTTCAATGCGCGTCAGGGCCACAAGAAAGCCAAATCACAAACATAAACATAGCTCTTCGTGGCCTGTTCATGTGTTCATCGCGAACGGCAAATGCAACTGGATAACACCTGCTTGCTCTTTTGCGCATCCGTCGTGTTGTTGAAGTGAACAGCAAACAATGATGATTTGAATTTTTCGGAGTTGTTGGTGGGAAAGCAATTTGATATTTGAGATGTTGTTGTTTTTGTGGAAAATGAAGATAGCTTTTAAAAAGATCTTCGAAATTGAAAATGTCTTTTTAGTTGTCTAAATGAAGCGTTTTAGTTGTCTAAATGACAAAAAGAAGTAATCGACTTGCGCTCTCAAAATTATTTAAATGACAAAAATGCAGCTTTTTAGTTGTTTAAATGGCAAAAAGAACTAATCGACTTGCGAGCTCAAAAAAGAACTAATCGACTTGCGAGCTCAAAATTGTTTAAATAACAAAAGAACTAATCGACTTGCGAGCTCAAAAAAGAAGATTCAATTCGCAAACATTAAAAACAAGCAAAAAGATAACTTCGAAGGCAAGAATGTCTTTTTAGTAGTCAACTAAAATCAACTTTTCAGTTGTTTAAATGCAAGTACACTATTTAACATCAAAAACAAGCAAAAATGACTTCAAGTAAGTGAAAGCACTTCAAACAAATTGCCGTTTACTTGCAGCAACATACAAGTACTTTCAAAAGCATTCAAATGATTTCGAAAGACCTCAATATGACTAATCAAAAACAGATACGAGCGCAAAATCCGTAAAGCGCACAAAAATCATCCGTTCCCTTAAACAAACGCCAGCAAGCACCGTTTCATTTGCATTTTGCAAACAAATGAATTGCCTCCACACCGGGGGCCAACATAACAGGTCAAATGTGCGATCTTTTAATTCCACGCAAGATCACCAAAAACGGCCGCAATTGCGTTCTTGTTTGATGCGCCATCTTGTATGGAATTTTGCCATGCCACAGCGGACCCGTCGTCGGCGCGCCAAGATTATAAGTATGCGCTGTGTCATTTATCATATTTGGGCAAGAGCGCCAAAGACTAGATGCATCGTCGTAAATGTGCGAGCAGGTGCTCACTTGTGGAAGCTCTTCAACTGTTTATTAGTTTGATGAGCGAAGAGACGGCAAATGTCTATTGATTTGAAAACATTAAAACATTAAAAGATTGAAAGAACAAAAACAATATTGAAATGATTTGAAAGAACAAAAACGATATTGAATGTGAAAATGATTTGAAAGAACAAAAACGATATCGAAAGATTGACTAACTTATAAAGCGCACTAATTAGGGTAAATTCCGTCACTCCTACTCTACTGTCACTTTCACAATCAATGTCTGGAGCCGTAAAAATAAGATAGCACTAATGAATCAAATGGAAGTTGATTAATCTGTTTATTTGTCCTTTTGAGGTTCAAAAACTCTCCCACCCGTTCCAACAAAACATCAATTAACAGCAACTGCGTCGATTATTATGCGCGTTCATTGTGTGTTTAATAACGAGATAAGAAATTAAAGAAGGTGAGCTAATAAGCAAGCACTGTGACTAATCAATCTTCTCTTTTTGAAAGATGTTCTCTTTTCAATTATTAGTCATTTTATTTTAGTCGATTTGAATGTGTTTTTAAAGTAATGTAGTTTTTAAAAGTAATGTAGTTTTTAAAATGTGATGAGAGTGTTTTAAAGTAGTGTAGTATTTAAATGCGCATCGAGTTAGTTTAATTTAAAAGTAGTGCAATTTAAAGATAAGCCCGAATCAGATTTGAAAGTGTGGTGAGAGTGTTTTAAAAGAAGAGATCCGAATCAAGTTTGATATGTGAAAGAAGTGCAGTTTAAAACGGGGGGCCCGGAAGTAGTGTGTTTAAAACGGCTTAATCAAAAGCAATCAGGATAGATGTAAAACTGTTTAAATGCAGGAGGTAGAGTAGTTTAAACCGAAAAAGAAGGCCCGAATCAGATTGATCTTAAGAAATTTTTGAAAGATCTAAATGAAAAGTAATGTCTATCAAACTTAAACAAACAAAACCTCAAAATCTTCTTACAACGCAAAAAGAATCCCAAAAGCATTCTTTCTAACCAAAAATATCACTTTCTACAATCAGCGCTTCAAAAATATCGAAACACTTCCAACACAGTTTACTCGTGGAAAAACACTCTAAACTTTCCGGATGAGCCGTTGAACAAATCTCAAGTGCCCCAAACAACTCGAAACAAACCGTTAAAGAGAAGCTTTCGGGACCGCAACTGTTTCGTTTTCTTTGTTTTCGGTCTTAAAAGAGTCTCGAAAGCGTTGATTTAAAAAAGTTGAAAAATGGATTAGTAAATTGTTTGTTTTTAAAGAAACATCTTCATGTTTTAAAGGACCGAAAGACGAATAGAATCGATTTGTGATGTTTAACTTGCAAAATCGTTTAATTCAGCAAGACGTTCTGAATATTAAAAATATGTGTGATTTGTGTAAATTTAAAGACAAAAAGAACTCTTAAACTAACAGGAATCTTTTTAATGTAGACAATTTTTGATGTTTAAACTTATAAAAGTCATTTAAAATTTTCTTGAATCGATAACATGGGGGCGCCATCACTTCAAATGACAAAAAGCTTTAACTTGAAAGACAAATAGAATTCTTAAACTAACAAAGCGTCGTCTTTGGCTCCTTGCAAAGTCATTTAAAACTTATCTCAACTTATCAAATAACAAAACAAAATCTCTCAAGCCTTTAAACTTGCCATCAAACAAGTTTCCAAACAAGTATCCCCATTTCTTTTGTGCTTGCCTTTCCGCATTACCTGAAAACTTAGCAATAGAATCGTTGGCCGTATTGAAATTTGCACACAAATGCGATGGTCTCGCGCGCACGCAAATTTGCATAAAATATAACAGCAATTGAATGGTCTTGGGACACGCGAAAAAGAAGAATAAAAGAAGAAGGGAATTTAAAGTGAAAGTAATAGCTTTAAAGAGAAGTAGTGTTTTATACAGTGAAGTTGTAAAAAGATGATGTTTAAAAGATTCTAAACTTGTTGGAATTTGAAAGCGGTGTGTCGAATCTACAAATATCGCCAAAGTCGAAAGTAATGAATATCAAAGATCATTAAGAACGCTTAAACTGTTAAGAGTTGAAGAAACATAATAATTAAAGTTTTAAAGTCGCCAAAATTAAAAGTTAAGAACATTAAAGATCGTTAAAACAAATTTATCTATACAGTCAGTAATTTGCAGAAAAAACTAGATTGCAAAATCAAGTCTACGAAGCGCAAAACGACGCCGCCACACAGTTCCGGTCTTTTCACACAGGACGCGGTCATTTTTTGCCGTCTCGTCCAGAAAGGCCACAATATTCGCTGGGAAAGAGCAACGAACACAATTGAAGAATAGATCCGTTTTGACACACGCCAAAACATGAACCGGATCTTCACAGCCAATTTGTGTGGAAACTGTGATTTTGCAGATGGACAGTTTTGTTTGGCTGCGAAATTAGATGATGAGAATTGAAAAATGGACTAAGAGATGAGAATAATAATATTGCAGTTTTTAAATGACTAGCGTAAATGTTGAAAGTGTTTAGAAATGTTGTGAGCATTACTTCACTCATTTGAATCTAGACAAAGTATTGGCAACAAATCACATCTAGCCCTCTCAATCAATTTCAATTTGGACAACGCACACTATAAAGTTTAATAACTTTAAAACCTAACGAACTCATCAAATCAAATTAACATTTGAAACCTTTAAACAAACACTAAAAAAACTTAAACCAAAAAACTCAAAGAATTGTTTCCATTTGAATGACGACTCAAAAGTCCATAAATTTCAGATATTCTAGCCACGACGCGGCAATTTGTCATCACATGGAATAGTCATGCAGACATAAACGCTTTCTTATGCTCTTCAAACGATTATTTTTGCTCATTCGTGCGCAAACAAAGACGTTTTTTGGCGTTTGCAATGACGATGCAAAAAATTTGAGCATTTTTTTATTTAAAAGGTTGGAATTTGAACCTAAATGTAAATTACGATAGCGGGGAGAGTTTTTAACAGTGAAAGAAGTTGTTTGAATTGGATTAGTTTTTAAATTTGAACTACACTCTTAAAATTGGACCTCTCAAACAAACTTCTCTAATCAACAAAGAAACAACATTTCAAAGCTACTCCTCTAATCAACAAAGAAACAAGCATTTTAGGAGCGTCATTTTAGAGCTACGTTTTAAACAAACTTCTTTAACTTTCAAAGTTACTTCTCTAATCAACAAAGAAACAACAAATCATTAAAATTCTAATGTTTAAAGAAACAACAAAATCAAAGTTTTATTTAAAAACTCACTCGACTCCCACACAAAAGGCAAGTCAAAACAACAAATCTGTGCGTCGATTAATCCACGCCAGCACAGGGAAAGCCAGAAAAGACAAATTTACTGTCACTCCCTCAAACAAACACTTCGCATTTGAAGTTTTTGCCAAATTCCGGCGCTCACCACAACCGAAATGATTAAATGTTTAAACGAGGCGCAAAGAAATTAATGGTCGTGGCGCCATGCCGCGCCGCCAGAGTTGCACCAGGCTCATTCAAACTGCAGTCCGTTGGGATTTTTGGACGGGAGCGGCCAAAGAATGATCGCGCTGCCAGAATGGACAGGCCAGCAAAATTTCCATGCAACCGAACGGTTTGACGATGGGATTTGATGAGTCGAATGGATTAAACGGAGAGCGGAATTGGTGGAAATGAATTAAGAGACCGCATGTGCGTGGCTTTGCGATAGTAAATAAATTTAATGATGTTCTTTACTTGAAATGAAAGTGTTCTCTTTAGTTTGAAATAATGTTGTTAGAGCATGTTAACTATTCTTTAAACATCAAAAGTAATCAAAGCGTTCTAGTTACTTTTTAAAAAATCAAAAAGATGTCTTGAAACATTATTATCATTTAAATATCAAAGACAATCAAGAAGTTACGCATAAACGTTATGTCAAAACAATGTTATAGTTTAAAGCAATGTTATCGAAAGTGATAGTTACTATTTAAACAATAAAAAAGATGCCTTGAAACAACGTTATTAAAAGTGCCAATTACTTTTTAAAATAATTTAAATGTTATCGTTTAAACATCAAAAGCAATCAAAAAGATATTTATGTCAACATTCTCAAATAGTTAACTTTTTGAATAGTTTGGAACTCTGCAAACAAATGCTAATTACTGTTTAAACATCAAAAGCAACCAAAAAACTACACAACAAACAAAAAAGTCAATCAAGTAAGCAAATCTATTTAATTGACCAACGCAAATTAAAAGCTTCGTTCATCAAACCAAAAAGGCCACGGCAATTAAGTGCAAAGCGGTTGCATAATAATTAGGTGCATTTAAGGCGACGGCTGCAAACAATAGGCGCGCGCGAATAAACAATCATGGAGCTGTGAAGGGTCAGCGCTACCTAATCCCATTATTTTCGCCCCCACTGTGTCTAATTTGGTGGAAACACATGTGAGTGCTATTTGGACCTTTCTGATTGAATGGAATCGGAAGTGAAAGTAAAAATAGAATTAGTGAGCTTTAAAAGTGTTTTTAATATTAAAATTCTATTCGGCGCAAAAAAGTCTGCTTTCAAATGTTAACACAAAAAATGAGCCTGAGAAATCGTTGTCGAAAAAAGAATGCGCACAAAAAAGTAAAAAGAGACTTTTGAAGAGTTTGATTTGTTTTTGAAATGTTTAAAAACGAGGATGCTTTTAAATCGAGACTTTTAAAGAGTTTGATTTGTTTTTGAATCGGGACTTTTAAAGAGTTTGAACGAAATTGGAGTGTGAATGCTCTTAAAAATGCATACGTTTGATTTGTTTTTGAAGTGTGAATGCTCTTAAAAATGCAAATGCTTAGAAAACTCTCTTGACATCTTTTTGATAGAAGAAACTTAAATGTTTGAAAGGCTAATAACATCTTTTTGAGATGTGAAGTGTTTTGAATCGGCATAACTTTGTATAGCAAAATCATAAAAGTGTTTTTAATATTAAAATTGTATTCAGCGCAAAAAATCATCTTCAAGAAACACCACATTCCCCGAAACCTCAAACATATTCATTCCATTCACCTTATCAAACAAACTGTCGCTGTGTGTGCAGAATAATTTTCCTGAATCATCAAATTATTTCTGGACGGTGATGATCATTCGGCCCCCGAAACTGTTGCTGACCAAATTAAAATTGTGTAGCAAGCACGTACAATCACGGCCAATGCAGATGGAATTGGCGGGCGCCCTGACTCTGCATTTTGTTAGAAAGGAACGCTGGACTTTAAAGCGCAAGTGGAAAAAGAGGATGAAAATTGAAAAAACGGTTTGCAAGAAAAGAAATAAATAAATTACATTCGTGGGAAATAATGAATATGCGAGAGAAACGTAAAAAGGTTTGTTTGAGTGTTGAAAGCTATTTGAGAAGTTTTTTTATGTCTTTGTTTTAAATGACTTTTTGACATAATGTTTGTTTTGTAATTTGACTTAAGCGAGTCGAACTTTTCAAAATGTTTCTGGTCTCTTTAAATGAGTTAAACTTTTAAAACAATTTAATCTCTTCAAACAAGTCAACCTCGTTAATAAGTGTAATTTGACTTAAGCGAGTCAAATTTTCAAAAACACTTGTTATCTCGTTAATAAGTGTAATTTCTTTAAGCAAATCAAACTTTTCAAAATGTTTCCGGTCTCTTTAAATAAGTGTAATTTCTTCAAACACTCCAATTTCTTTAAGCAAATTCAATCTTCAAACATCTTCAATCTTCAAAGACACTCGATAAAAAAGAGATCACAACAACAAAAACTTCCTTTAAAATCAAACAAATTAGAAGGAATGAAAAAATCGTTATTGGCGCCTTATCATTGCGGCCGGTCCACTCTGTCGAGCTTACAGGGAAGACAGCAAGTAATAGAGGCAATGCGGCGGCATCAATTGCCTTGTGAATCACTGCAACGCAGCATGGACCGGTCAAAGATGACTTTGCTGCAGCAGCGATGTTTCTGGCTGCCCCGTCCAATAAAATGCATAAGCACCGAGTCAATTCAGCAAATTGATTTAAAAATGATCCGGAACGTGGGGGTGTTAATAATTGCAAAAGAAGGTTAAATCCAGGCGGACTTTGTGGAACTTGCAAACAATGTTTTCAAGCGCAAAAACAATATGCACAAAAACAATGACCCGGAAAGAAATCTCCGACTTTTTAATTAACGAACAAAAGTGAAACGAAGATGACTGTTTTCGTCTTTCAAAACAGGAATCAAACAATTGTTTTTTGATTGAATTTTTTAGTTGTTGTTTTTGTTGATTGTGTGTTTAAACTTCAGATGTTTGGTTTACAAACAAGGTCTATTTAATAGGTTGTCAACATTTTGAATCTACACTTTCAATAACAAAATCTCAAAACCTAATCTTCTTAATCAAGCATTCAAATTCCACTTACTACACAACCAAAAAATTATAAAAAGCTCAATTTAAACGAAACTTTTAATGTTTACATTGCTTTTCAATAACAATTCAAAAATTCAAATGCTTTCTTTACAGAACAACCTCTAATTACTATCAACTAAACAATTCAAACATTCAAAATTTCAATCACTCAAATGCTTTCTTTACAAAACAATCTATACTTTTAACTAAACAATTTCTACTTTCAATTTCAAAACCTAATCGTTCTTAACCGAGCAATCATTTAAATCACTCAAGTGCTTTCTTTACAATCTATACTTTCAATTTCAAGAACTAATCTTTCTTGACCAAATTTGTTCAACAACTTGACGAATCAATCACTCAAAAATGTTTGCCTAAAAGGGTCGAAACTCATCAAACGGTTTAGTTGCTCCAAAAAGCACAGTCTGCTCTTTAAACACAACACGTTGTCCAATTCGCGCCGTTAAGCCAACGAACAAACTTTTGGACTTTGTCGGCGCAGCCGCTGGACTGAGGGAAAAGACAAGCACGCGCATTTAAGGCGATCAATGTCAATGGGAAAGTGGAGGTAAGGGATTGCGTGAAGAGCGCAAGGAATTTGCATTTGGAATTTGGAATTAAAAGGTCATGAGAGATAAAATTTGAAGTTGACTCGAAAAGGAAGATAAATAAACATATTTAAACGTTTATTTAATGTTTAAGTAAAACGTCTTTAAATGTCGCTTGCATCAAAACTTATTGATTGTTTGAAACTCTTTCACTAAAGTGTCGCTTTACTAAAAATATCGCTTGATTAGAAAGTGCTCAAAGGTGCGATGTTTAAGTTGTTTCATCAAAGTGTTGATTTCATCAAAACTCATTATTTGAAACAAAACAACACATTAACTGGTTCAGCAAAATATCTCATTATTAAAAATATTGTTTAATGTTAAAGTCGTTTTAAGGTTGAATGAAATTTCTTTATACGGCAAAACTTATTGATTGTTTCAAATATGAAAAGAAAAAACTTATTGGTTGTTTCAAACAAGTAAAGAAAAACATTTTGATATTGTTTAAATCAAACAAACCACGAAAATAGTTTCCTTTCCAATTCCTTTACTTCAAAAACCCATCAAATAAAGCGCTAAGACAAAGAAATGGCGCGTCGGCATTGTATTCACAAATGCATATTCAAAAATCAAGCACACCTTCAAAGGTGATTATCCTTTTTGGCGCTTAGATTTTGAGCAAACAAGATAAGCACGGAGATGCCAAAACAATTGACTTAATTTTTAAACCAAATAAAGCAAAATCTGCATGTGCCACTTGATCCGCACGCAATCGACCTCCTCAGAACACTTCCAGTCGTAAAAACATAAACGCGCACAATAAAAGAAAGACCTTTCCAATCAAAAGGTCACAGCATGGCCGCGAACGTTCATTCTAAATTGCCAGTTTGGAGCGATTGTAAAAAACAAGTGGAATCCTTCGAGGTTAACTGTTTTTAAATGAGTATAAAACGACTTGATCTTTCAAATGAAAAGTATTAAACGATTTGGTCTTTTAAATCGAATTAAACAATCATATTATTTTTCTCAAGTTAACCTCCTCTTGCCACCAAAACAATGGTCATCAATTCGTAAAAGTTCGCAGTGGCCAAGTGTCAAAAAACAGGAGCTGTTCATCAATCGGCAGTTAAATTGGAAGAAAAATCAACAGAGCCGAAAAGAATGATCGTTCTTTTGTTTTCAGACCCTTCAAACAAAGTTTTATCGTTCAGCTTGACATTTTTATGATTGAGTGGATTTGTTTGATGAAGAAAGTTTTAAATTGTTTTATACACTGGAAAAAGTATACATGCTTTTAATGAAATAGTTTCAAAGCATCAGATTGGTCCGATCTATCGCCGAGTTACTTCACTTGTCTTCGAGTAGTTTGCCGTTTTGTTTGAATAACAGTGAAGATAATGAGTTTAAAGTGTTAGTTTTTTGTTATAACAATTTACAAGATGTAACAATTACAAATATTGTCAAACGAAATCCTTTAAACAACTTTTTCGTTCAAGTTAAGAAAATTCTTTAAACAACTTTTTCTGTTACGATCATTTTTCCTCGACCTGTTATTTAAAACGCGAACAAACAAACTTATTAAATTAAACATATTTATTCAGACTTTAAGAGCTGATTTAAACATTGCATTGGATACATAATATTAACAGTTTAGTAAACAAACTTCAAGACACCGACAATTGAAGCAAGAATGGCTAATTCAAGTCTAAAACGATTCAAACCGACTCCAGAAATATGATAGTCCATTCGAGAACTACTTCTGTTGCAACCATCGGTGGAGCAAGTGCACATTATCGATCCATTCTTGATACATCCGTTTGGGGCATATGTTAAATTTTTAGCTAAAACAATGGTTAAATTAATTAAATAACAACAAACAGACCCAGCTTTTCTGGTAGGCATGCCTAAAATACAGAATGTAAACTTAAGTCTTTTAAAATACTTACTTTGGAAACAGTTGAACCTATCCAGTAAATTACGCAATACTTGGATTCTTTTGGACAGGGTGCGATTTTTTGTCTGTTGCACGGAGGATGATGTTTAAGTTCTCTAAAATTCATAATATTCAATAATGTGCAAATAAAAGAATACCCGTCATCGTCACACTCATAACACTCCAAACTGTCAACGTTGAAGATTAAGAAAGAGACGATGATAACAAGTTGAAAGACGTTCATCATCTTGACTCTGAAAAATGATCAAAGTGAATAAAAATGATTATGAGTTAGTTTGAATAGTTTGTTTGCCACATTTAAAGCTTTCAGTATTGATTTCCGATTTTGCCAAATCATACTTGTTTGCCACATTTAAAGCTTTCAGTATTGACTTCCGTTTTTGCCAAATCATACTTGTTTGCCACAGGGTCTACTAATTTACATAAATCACGAGCTCTTTGGACTTTGAACATTGTAATTTCAATTTATTTAAACAATCAACACAACTTTGTTTTAACAATCTTCAAATTAAACACATTTATTCAAATTAACACTTAAGAAATTACAATAATTAAAGAGTTGATTTAAACATTGCATTCGACTCCTTTCGGCGATTTAGTAGACAAACTTCAAGACACCGACAATTAAAAAAAGAACGTTCAATTGGACGTTTCCATTCAATCCAGGTCCAAAACTCGACGTAATTTCATCACCGCCCTGATTTTTATAGTCGTTTTTAGAATTACTTTCGTTGCAGCCATCGTTTGAGCAAGTACATACAAACAAGTTATTGGGACCCTTTCCACATCCGTTGTGAACAATATTATTTTCCTCAACTAAAATAATTTGTTAAAATTGTTATTAATAAAAAACAAACCCTCCGCTTCTGATAAGCACGACTAAAATACAGAATGTAAATTTAAATGACGTTTTAAAACACTTACTTTCGTAATACTTCCACCATGCCAACTAGCTCCACAAAAATTGGATTTATCAGCATCGCAAGTAAAAAGCGTTTGGTTGATGCATGGGTAGTGTTTATCAAAATCTGCAAAATAAGTATGTATTTGTGTAAACAAAAACAACTTATCATTACAACCGTAACAGCTCAGTCCAACAGAGCTGGAAACCATGAAAGAGACGGAGAAGATGATTTGGAAGACGTAAATCATCTTGGCTCTAAAAAACAAAAGAATGATCAAACTGGTGAAATTACTCGATTTAAACACAACTATCACTTTCAGCATTAGCTCCTGCTTCCAAATTATACTTGTTCCCACGTTTACATTGACTTCCGCTTCCAAGTCATACTTGTTTTCCACACAGTCCATTAATGCTTTATGAATCACAGAAATCAGGCAATTTTAATAGATTTCTGGACTTTGAACATTCATTCTTACAACAATTCAGTCAGCACAACTTTGTTTCAACTTAAAGAGAAGTCAATCACTTCAATTCAACTCAGCAATTGATAAACCTTTAAAACTCATTCATTCAATTCAACACAATCACTTCAATTCAATCAAGACAACAATTAACAAACTTCAAAACTCAATTCAATAACTATAATTGTTTATTGCCACTACATTCAAACACTACAAAAACTCAATCATTTAAGTCATTTTATTCACCAACATCACGAAGACGTTGAGCAGCCTGAAAATTTTGAATACATTAAAACGTCTATCAAACACTTACAATTGAAGTGTCAAAGTCTCGTTGCACTTCTGCCAACAACTCATATCCGGCCATGAACTTTTTGCGACCGTTTGAAAGCAAGGGAGGATAGAAAATAGCATGGAATGTCCAGCAAGTGAAGTCGTAATTGATGTAAGAACCGGTTGGAGCGCTTCGAAGTCCCATAACGTAAGGAATTTGAGGGGTCTGGAATTTAAAGATGTGTTTGTTGTAAAGAAGTTCAAATTAATTACTAACCTCGAAGATCTTCACATACTTCCGGCACAGTACTTGAATTGCGCGCATGAAGTCTTTGGACTCGTTCTTAACGAATAAAGAATGAAATGTTTTGGTTAAACAACTTACTTCCGACATCTGATCGATTGAATGGAAATTCCGTTTCGGCAATATCATCATTTCATATGGCCAGTCTGGAAATTAAACAATTGAGTTTTTAAATAAGCTTTTGTAGTTGAGAAGATTTGTGAATACAATCGGGAAAGAATGATTTAAAGAACTGAAAAGAATCGCGAGTCAGCTAAGAAAGAATGATTTAAAGAACTGAAAATAATCGCGAATCTAGCTGGGAACTGAAAAGCATAGTGAGTTAACTGTAGATCTGATTGTAAAACAATCTTTAAAAACTCAAGAGACGTTATAAAGAACTGAAAAGCATCGCGATTCAATCAAGAAAGAATCTTTTAAATCTACCGAGGACATTCATTATTAAGCAAATAAAACAAAACTTACAAGCCCAATACGGAACCAAAACGACAAAGTGTTCCAATTCTTTAACAATTCTTTCTTTCTTTTCGAGTTCTTTTCTCAAATAATCAATCAACATGGAAGTTTTGTGTTTTTTGAAGTAGTTCTGAAAGAAGACACATTTAAAGATGAAAAGTTATATCGAACCTCTTGATTTTTAAACATCTTTTCGATCACAGTCGGCAAGAACTGCGTAGACCAAATTTGACAGTGTGGATGTGGAAGAGAAGAACCGACTTCGGGACCTTTGTTTTCAAAAATCTGAATGTATTCGAAGTTCTTCTTGTTTTCGACAAAGAACTGTCTCCAGGCGTCGTAGACTGCTTGAAGTTCTTTCTCCTCCATTTGAGCGAAGTGTTTGTTATATTCGGGAGAGTAAATTAAGACGTGGGAACTCCTGAATTGATTTAACAAAAAAGTATTAAGATAACTTTAAACTACCTTTACAAGACTCCGTAACAAACAAGTCATCATCCGGATCTTCTGGCAACGTTTCCTCCTTGCCAGGCTCGTTCATTACAGGAAAGTCGTTACGGAACAGAAAGGTACTTTCAAAATTCGGCATTCTTTCACCGTTTTTACGCAACGCTCCGGGTGCTAGCGGATCATCGAATAAAATGGTTAGGTTTGTAAGTAATTTGAGATTTAGGAACCTACCTGGAGCGCCGTAATCGTTTGCTGAGTCGGAGTCAGTGTTTGTTTTTGACATCTCTCCATTCCATGGACGATTGAGACGGCCAGCTGGAGAGTTAATTACATAGTCTCCAGTGAGGATGTTAAGTACCCGTTTACCGGACATTGCTGAATTGTTAAGGTTTTTAAATAGGTTTATAGTGGGGATTCCGCATATTCAAAGTACTTAATTTAGTTGTTAAAAGTCAACAAAGTCTCCAAGAGTTTAATTTAGTCGTTAAAGTCGACAAATATGAAAACTTTATGCATTTAAACAAACAAATATGAAAACTTTTCTCAGTTCACAAACACTCAACAACATTTAATTTAGTCGTTAAAGTCGAAAACACCCATTTAAAGTTAACAAAAGCGTGAATGCATTCAAAAACACTCATTTAAAGTCCTCTCCTCAAACACTAAATTTTCATCGCTTTAAAATCAAAAGGCATCACTTTCCACGCAACCAAAAACATATGATCCAACTGCCGTCACCAAAACTCTAAACAACCCACAAACCCGCTTCTTCTTTTTAATCCCCCAGTCAACACGTACAACAAAATAAAAAAGAGAAAACAAATATTATTTGTGTTAGTAACAAAAACGTTTCAATTCGTTTATTGTTTGAAAACCGTTTATTCCACTTTATGACAATATAAATTATTAGATTAAGTGAAAGACTAAAAACGGACAAATAACACAAGAATGAACAGTTTCGATGTTTTAAAGAGTAACTTGTTAATTTCGTCATTTTGGTCAATGCGGGGAGGATTTTAGTGATGGAAATGTTCGGAGTTGATTTAGTTCGTCTATGAATTTGGTGGACAAATTTGATTAAGTGACAAAAAACCGGCCGCTAAGAACTTTTTAGACAACCTATTAAAAGTAATCAAACCTCTTCACATCAAAACAACAACGAAAATAATCTAAAATGAGCAAGTGGTTGGAGAAGACACGATGAGTGAAACAATCAACAACAACAAACAACAACAAACAAAGCACACAAAAATGGTTTGAGGTGTAGAGATTAACAAAATTGACAGCTTTTAATACTAATCGAGTGAAACGGATCGCGTTCTTTTGCGTCTTTATTTGACACGCAATTGTTTGACCTTCGGCTGCTTGAACTTGCTCTCCTTCTTGGCTTCGATCTTTTGGAGTTTTCTTTGCTTGTCAGGATCCTCCTCTTCCAAAATCTTAGCCTTTCTCTCGCGAGTCTTCTCTTCGCGTCGTGCCTAAATTGATTTGTTATTATTGTGGAGATGTTTAAAATAAAGACTTGATTGTTTGAAAGATCTGGAGCGTTTTTGAGTTGTTGTTGGTGTGCGGTCAGTGTTAAACCTTATTCGAAGCAAAAGTAGTTTATGAGATTGCTTAAAAGTTAGTTACTTCCGTGATTCAAATTTTAGTTAAAACAAGAATGTTTGATGAAGTTTGTTCTAGTAATTAGAATATTGTTTGAAAGATCTAGGAGCGTTTTTGAAGTTGAGCTAATTGCTGTGATGCTTCAAATCTTATTCAAAAACACGATTCAAAGAGTTTATGAGGTTAGCAATTAAGAGATTCAATCTTATTCAATAGATCTAAAATGCTATTGAGACTGCAAAAAGCGCTTAAAGTCTCATTTTAAAAAGAACGTTCTAATGAACATTGTTAACTGTGGTCATTTCAGTGATTCAAATAATCTTAAAATCTTATTGATAACAAAGACAAACCTGAGCAGCTTCTTGTCGTTGCTGGTGAGTGTTCTTCAAGAAAGACTCTTCCATTTGGCGTCGATTCTTGTCTGCTTTTTGTTTGCCTTCACGAGACAACTTATAACGACGAATTCGATCAACAATGTGGAAGACGAATTGGAGCAAAAGCTGTTCGGTTTCGGCGGTTTGTTCAGATTCGATAACATTAAAGCTGAAGATCAATGTCGGCGTGGTTTCCGGCAATTTGGTCAAGTTCTCGCTTAAATTAACTTGTTAAACAACTCCATCAACAATTAAAACTTACTCAGGAACCTTCTGTCCGCAGTATTGATCCGAAAAGTGGAAGTAATCAATGAAACGCTCGTAACGCTTAATGAATTGGCAAGTACTTTGATCCAAGATGGCCGGAATCGTTTCGGAGACTTCAGTGAACACAGTGAACGGCGCTGGCAAGTTGTATTGACC
Source organism: Aphelenchoides bicaudatus (assembly GCA_024699845.1). Classification (NCBI taxonomy): domain Eukaryota; kingdom Metazoa; phylum Nematoda; class Chromadorea; order Rhabditida; family Aphelenchoididae; genus Aphelenchoides; species Aphelenchoides bicaudatus. The sequence goes on along the minus strand of JAMPIN010000008.1, from coordinate 583,953 downwards.
CGTATTTTTCTTCTCACCCGCATATGAAGTCTAAAGTCAAACTTCGTTAAAGTCCAATTGAAAAGAACTTACCAAATCTGTGTAGTCTTTGACCAATTTGACCAAAGTTTTTCGAAGCCCGACAGCAAAGACAAAGGTGTCCATTTCTCCCAAATCTAATTCAACTTTGTGGATGACTTTATCGGTTTTTGGCTGGAACTTGTTCAAAACAACGCCAACCAGGTCCTGTCGCTTCAACAACTTCAACTGACTCAACATTCCACGGCATCCAATACGTCCTGTCGACCAAATCAAGTAGTTGTACTCAGTTTCTTTCATCATTTGGCCTCCAACTGGTTCTATAATAAGATGTAATTAGTGTGATGCAACAATTTTGTGCAATTAAACAAACCTTGAGTAGTTCCGTCGTCTCCAACCAACGCAAATTGCTGTTCCAGCAATGGCTGACTGTAAGCGTACCAACTCGTCGCCAATGAGTGATTTTTGGACTTTCCGTAGATGAAGTTCAATGCGTAAACAAAGATGACCAAAAGCATAACCGACTCGACTTGATACGATGCCCAATTTGAGCGGAAGTGATTTGGAATCTAAACACAAACCCATATTATACTTCTAAAATCATTATGCCTACGTCGACAAACGTTAGAGGCTTGACTCGAGGTTCTTGTTTTTGTTCTTGTTGTTTGGGTGGCTTCTCTTCAGTCTCAACAACTCCGTCGTGTTCATCGGCCAGCGATGCAAACTCGTCCTCCTCAAAGATCACCTAAACGTTTAACAATATCAATGTGTACCGAAGAGCACTTACTTCTTCTTTTTGGATCTTTTTCGAAGGACTCGGCTTCTTTACTGGCTTTACAGGCTCGCCAAAGTCTTCAGGGGAATCAAATTCGGAGAAGTCGTCTTTTGAAGCACATCTGACAGAAATCGCCAATGAGATCAGTAAAAGAAACAATAACTTCAAACGCATGTCAACTGAAATTTAAAGAGTTTATAAATTTGTGTTTTTGACAGCTGAACGCGATAAATAAATGTGTCACAAACATGCTTAGTCGTTTGAATCACTTCGATTAAAACGATATCCTCAAATTCTTGAATGTGTGAATATTCTCAACATTAAAGCGCAATCTTAAAGCGGAATTTAAATAACAGAAGTTTCCGAATCACTTAGATTAAAAACACCTTAATAATGTTCTCGATCTTAAAGCTCAAATGTTTGAATGGTTTCAATTAAAATCATGTGAATATTCTCAATACTAAAGAGCAATCTAATAACAGAAGTTTCCGAATCAGACCAACTCAATAATATTTTCAACCTTAAAGCAGAATCACTTCGATTAAAAACACCTTAATAATGTTCTCGATCTTAAATAACAATAGTTTCCAAATCAGCGTGTGCGAATGTTCTCAACATCAAAGAGCAATCTAAAGAACAGAAGTTTCCGAATCAAAACATGAGAATATTCTCAAATTCTCAAACCAAAACACTTTAATAACATTTTCAAATTAAATCAAAGCACATTAACAACATTGCCAACACCAAAAAAGTTTGCAAATTCAACAAAAAATTGAACTGATCACAATCATAAACAAAAAGACTCCAATCGTTCGATTACAAAAAGACCAAAAAAGCGAGAAGCTTGAAAACTCAGCGCGTGCATGCGAAAATCGATTTTGCACACAGATTTGTTCCCAAACCTTTTCAATAGCTCATTTAAGTATTCTTAGTCATTTTATTCATTTTAGTGTTTCTTCTAATCTGTATTCATCGCAAAACGATGGTAGTTAAAGAAACGGACCAGATTGTTGACGAACAATCATCATTGGTGAGTTCTTTGAAGAATTAAATAGATTTATGTGATTTGCATTTTAGGATTCACTGAAACAAGCAGCGAAGTCATTGGAGAAAGCATTAGGAGGCGCTCCCATCGAGCCAGACGTGCTTGCATCGGTTGTTAAAGCAATTGATAACTGCAAAGGTTGGTTTTAGTTAGTGTTTTCAATGACTATTGTCGTTTTTAGACATTCCTGAGAACTTGATTCGCGGACTTGCTATTGTGGTTGCATCTAATTCTTTGAACAACGTTGAGCATCCGTCTCACAGGCCATTTGCAATATTAGAAGCTCTTTACAAGGTCAATCATGCAAAGACAGTCGAATACTTCACAGCAGCTGTCGGAAAACAATTACAATCAACAAGCATAAGGTACGAACACTTTTGATGTAACTGGATTAATTTGATCTTTTAGGGTTTCATTCGACAAGCGACATCAATACATTCGAACGTGGCTTTTGAAGTTGATCCACAAGAACACCAACAAATTGTCACTGGAGTTAGTTTCAGATGCTGTAAGTCTTTTTTCTAGCTAGGTGTTTAATGTATTGTTTGTTTAGTTGTTACTGATTGCTGAAATATCACTTCATTTGCCTCACAAGCCCCTGCAAGTTGGACTCTTTGGACTGCACAAACAGGTAACGTTTTTAAACATCTGGAAGCTTACTAACACTTTCGTTTTTTAGTTGGATCTGCCAAAACTCGTTGATCATCTCAATTCAAAAGTCACTTCAGATCCGTCGAATGCTTGGAAGGTTACTTGCTTGTCTGCTTTGTTATTGCGTTCATTGATGTCTGAAAGAAAACGTCGTGCTGAGTAAGTTGATCAAATGTTAGGTTCAAATCATTCTCATAATGTTTAGAAAGTCCGAACAGAATGGAGTTGCTGCAGCAGATCCGAACAGAGTTTTGTTGGCGAAGCTTTGGCTCAAAGCTTTCACAAATGCTTACTTCTCGGCGAAAGCATATCCCGGTGACGATGTCTTTCACTTTGCGGTAAACGCTAGTGGCATTTTATAGTTTTAACTCTTTCGTGTTTAGGATGGCTTCAACTCTTTCAAATTGTTATCAGCAAGTGACTTGGATGACAGCTTCCGATCAGCGTTGAGAAAATGTTTCTTAAGAATGCCCGAAATTGCTTTACCGACCTTTGGCTAACCTGTTTGCAATTGATGTCGCATTTCCAGCAGAAATTGTCAACTTGATTGTTGAGCTAATTCCGGGTAAACTCTTTTATTGTTTAACCTTTAATTAACTTCTTACATGTTTAGATACTCTTTCATCTACGAACGATGCATATCACGAACACGCCGCTCAAGTTGTTGCTAAATTGTTGTATTTCACTGATCAAGCTAAGCGCAAGAAGCTGTTGGATGCTGTCTTTGGAAAACAAAGCAAAGTCAAAAGTCGAAACGAGTACACATCCAGCATAGTCAACTTCATCCGAAAAGCTTATTCTGGTTTTGGCAATCAAACGTCTGAGCACTTTCAACAATTTATCGCCGACATTTTTGGATATCTGGAAGGAGAATTGCAAGCTATCAAAACCGACTCAGTTTCTGCAAACCACTCACGTCTACTTGCTGTTTTGAGTCAACACATTAATGCAAAAACGGACTCAGCAACAACAAAAAAGTATTTGGACTTGGCAGCTTCAATATTCAAACAACCGATCAACAGTTTTCCTAACTGTTGTACAAGCGCCGTGGAAGCTTTGGCAGTTTGTGACGTTCCACTCAGCTCTTATCCTCAAACAGTTATTGACTCATTCAAACAGCACATTTCGATGTTCGGAAACGCTGCAACATCATCTGATTTTGTTTTCTTCGCCACATTGTTGTTATTCAAATTGTCCTCAAACGAACAAACCAAATCAAAAACAGATGCATATTTGTTACAAGCACTCAACTTGGATGTGTACTTAAAGATAAGTTTTTGACCGGTTTGTCGCTCGACGCAGTCAGTTACGGACACGACTTTGTACGGCAACTCTTTATCTCCTTGAACGGACTTGACAAAACGTCGTTTTCAAAACTGGTATGTTTTATATTGATTGATAAAATGTTTCATAACACTGTCAATTTCAGCAAAAGAACCCGGCAATCTTCAAGTTCTTGCTTTTGTCGTTGGAATGGCCTGCCAAGGTCAAACATCATCCGTCCTTCAAAATCGAGGAACACTTACTGGTCTTGCGTCCGGAACTTCTTTCATGGCTTCTTTCCAACTTCACGGAAACATTGAATTTAGGAGACTTTGGTGATGTAAGTTCACTTCTTTAAAATTCAATCTAAATCACTTTCCAGCTTTACACAAAACAAATCGACGCAATCAATCAACACAACATGTTCGATGCCAGTCAACTTTTGGAGCATTCTCACTTTATCAAGAAGTTACCATCAATTTTACGTCAATTCGTTAGCAGCAAACAAGCGAATAAGCAAGAATTGGCGGAACTTGTCTTTAACGCAGTTGTTTTGGCTAACAATAATGTTCGACGAAACGAGTCGTTGTTGAAAGAGTTAGAAACTTTTTTGCTTAAAGACGAAAAGTGCAACAAGGCAATCTTTGAAGACTTCTTTGAACAAGCAATTATTGACCGAGTCTACAAACTGGAACCGTTGAATGCGCGCCAAAACGTTATTGGATTTTTGATTGCATTGGAGACTGAAAACTCACGACATCGGCAGTATGCTTGGAAGAAATGCCTGGACCTGTGCGAAAAGGTGCAAATTGACAAATTGAACGAGGTTACCGACAAAAATGCAGAAATCTTCTTCACTCCCGAAGGAACACTATGCAATAGCGGAATTATCGACGAGTAATCGATTCGACTTTATTGAATTCTTTTAACTGTTTGATTTAGGTACTCCGACGCAGCGCTTGACCGGTACAACATTAAAAGAGAAAACAAAGCTTACAAACACAAAGATCAATTAGCAGAGATCGATTTGCGCAAAGAGTTAGCCGAAAAGAACAAACGTGAAGGCAAGTTGAACACAACGCCAACAAGATGCTGTAAAAAAGGAACTGACAAGAGAATCGGTAAGCATTAAAGACGCTTGTGAATGTTATCAATTTAAATGTTTAGGAGATCCGAAAAGAACTCACGCCGATCTTTGAAGCTCCAAAAGAGTTGACTGACTTGCTTCCTATTGTTGTTCGCTCCGACCCGAATGGCGCCCTTCAAAACTATCAAATCTTCCATTCGTTTGTTGTGCCAGTGCTAAAGTCTGAACTCGTTGGCAAATTGATGTTAAATTGCGTTCGTGCTTACCGAGACACATTCTTTTCAACCGAATCTTCTGATTACTTGGGTAAGCATTTAAAACTATTAACAAATAACACTTTTGTTTTCAGACGGACGTGTTTTGTCAGCATTGTTACGTTCTGCTCGTTCTCACTTGAAACAACCTGATTGGCACTGGGAACCTATGCCGGAACAGTTCTCAAAAGTCATGTCATCTCTTCAAACTTTGTGCATGATGAATGATTTGTTGGGAGAACAGGATGCAGCCGATGCTTTGGAAGCTTTGCAAAACGAAGAGAATGACGAAGATTCATTTAACGAAGGAATCACATTGGGAAAATTGGCTTTTGTTGTGCCGATCTTGGAACGAATCTACACGGACCCGAAAATTGATCAACGTTTGAGACGTGAAGCAACAAACTTTTTGAAGGCCGCTTTTGCTTTGGACTTTTTAACTGTAAACTTTTAAAAATCTTTGGCTGGCTTCTTTAATTACAACAATCGAATTGTCAGTACAGTTTTAAATGCATTTCATTCACCGATTCAAAAAAGTCTTTCAATTACAACAATCAAACTATTCAAAACTTTATAGTTAAAACCACTTTTTTGACACAAAAATCACTTTCGATGTTTATTCTAAACACTTCATTTCGGACCTTTCATTAAAATGTATTTCAACAAGCATCACAATCATGTCAAAACTCCTTTAAACTTTAAAATTTAAATTAGAAAAAAGACTGACAATATTTGTTTAGGTCCAAGAACGAGAATGGCTTCCGATTAAGCGAATCAACGAATTGCTTTTGGAAGTTATGTGCGACGCAAACAATGTTGCTTACTTTGACGACGTCTTCGAACTAATGAAAGGCATTTTGCAAAAGTTGAATGACGAAAACTGTGCATCTGAGAACGTCGGTAAATATGTCCGCCACTTGATTACTCAACTTCGAAACCCGAACGAAGTCATTCGGGAACACGTTGCTCAACTGTTGATGTTCTGCAAAGACATCATTTCAAATGCTTGCATCAAATCAAATGACATTCCACATTTGTCGATCATTTCAATTGCTTCCAAAGACGTTTATCGACAAACTGAAAACAAACTGCACGAGCTGACTGAAGAGTTAGGAATCGTTTTGAAACCTGAGGTAAGTCAAGTTTAAACTGAATAAGTTATTAACTTCAAACATTCTAGATGCACAACTACGTTGTTGATCAATTGCGTTATCCTTATCAGTTTTGGCAGAAAGCAACAGCAACAACTTTGTGCTTCTTGTTCCAAAAACAAACAATTAAGGATCTGGACAACTTGTACAACGAATTGCTTACTATATTGCCAGCCGTCACTGACAAAGTTGGACGAGTGATTACTCCAGAACGAGATCAATGGGAAAGTCGACGCGGAGTTGCAAATGCATTTGAATTCTACATAGATTCGGACCTTTATGACATTTCGTTGTTTGAGAGTTTGCTTGAATTTCTGGTTCCCGACGGCGTCTCCGATCAACACGAACTGGTTCGAAACGAAATGTACAAAGCAGCTTCGGCGTTGATTTCACGAGTAAGTTTTAAACAATCAACAAACAAGCTAAAATCATTTTTCAGAGCGGTGCCGAAAAAGTAGACTTTGTTTTGCCTCATTTGGAAAACTTACTCAACAAATTGCCTGACACTGCTGAGAACGATATCCTTCGAAACGGACTTGTTTGCTTGTTGGGAACATTGGCTCGCTACTTGGAACCAAACTCGCCACGTTTGCGCACTATATTTGCTCGACTTATGGATGCATTGTCGGTTCCATCTCGTCAAGTTCAGGAATCTGTTGCAAATTGTTTGCCTCCGTTGGCACTTTTAATTAAAGACCACGCAATGGATGAATTAAAACGACTGTTCCGCTCACTTCCACAAGGCAAGAAGTTTGCTGAACGTGCTGGTTACGCATACGGAGTTGCCGGATTGACAAAAGGTCTCGGACTCAATACATTGAAAGAAATTTCATTTATGTCGACAATTTTGGAGTTGTTCGAATCAAAAGACCCGATTAGTCGAGAAGCTGCGGCGCTTGCTCGTTCAAACAATGTGCTTGTAAGTTAATTTTTAAAAGATTGTTTAAACTACTTGAATATTTTAGTGTTCACAAACGAGCTTTCGATCCTTACATTAAACGTTTGCTTCAACCGTTGATCAAAGCATTCGGCGACCAGGACGATACAGTTAGATTGAGTTCGCAATCCGCAGGCGCTCAGATGATGAAGTCAATCACGCCTCAAGCAGCCAAAGTGTTTTTGCCTGAAATCTTGTCTGGCCTTGATTCGGAAGCGTGGAGAGCAAAGTGTGCATCAGCAGACTTTTTGGGAAGTTTGTCAAATTGCGCCGCGGAGCAGTTATCAGGTTTGTAAACAAGTTTAAATTTAAACATCATGACAAATGTTTTAGAATGCTTACCGAAGGTTGTGCCCGGACTTGCCAATTTGATGACCGATTCACACCACAAAGTCAAAAACTCTGGCGTCAACGCACTAAAACAAATTGCAACGGTCATTACAAATCCAGAAGTTTTGGCGATCAGTTCTCACCTCATTTCCGCTCTTATTGAACCGGCAAAAGAAACAACTCGAGCACTTACAATCATTGTGAACACTCAATTTATTCACATTGTGGACGCACCTGCTCTGGCTTTGATCATGCCAATTTTGAAACGTGCCTTGAATGATCGTGATCCGGACGGAAGAAAAATGGCATCACAAGTTGTAACTAACCTGTTTGCAATTTGCGGAGAAAAAGTAACGATTGCTACATATTTTCAATTCTAATTTAACTATTTACAGGACATAGAGCCTTACATGGGCGTGTTAATTGTGAATTTGAAGCACTCGTTGTTGGATCCTTCACCAGAAGTTAGAAGTGCAGCAGCGCAAGCAATCGGATCAATTGTTCGACACAACACATCAGGCGTCTTTTCAAGTTACACTACGGACTTGATTCCGTGGTTGAAAGAGCGCATGATGAGCAAATCTTCAATGGTCGATCGTCTCGGAGCTGCTCAAGGAATGGCTGAAGTTGTTGCAGCATTCGAGTCCGGAACCGAAGCTATTATGACACAAGCTATTGATTTCGCATCAAGTCCAAACAACGACCCAGCAATTCGAGACGGTTACATTCGTTTGTTCACTTATTTGCCGACTACAATGGGCGAAAGATTTATCAATTACATCGAACGTGTGATTCCGTCCATTTTATCTGTAAGTTACTTCTTCAAACAAACTACACTGCGTTTCAAAAAACGAGCTTAAAAACGCAATTCACGAAGTTCTTTCTTTTGATTTTCAAGTTCGTTTTTTGCGGAACTCTAATTTTAACTCTTTTACACTCACTTCTATTTTTTAGGCTTTGTCTGATGAAACTGAATATTTGAGAAACTCTTCATTGCAATGCGGTCAAATTCTCATCAAAACCTACTGCTCTCAAGCTAAGCGCTACTTGTTGCCATCGTTGTTAGAAGGAGTGCTTAATGAGTCTTGGCGCATCAGACATGCTTCTATCACTTTGATTGGAGACTTCTTGTTCAATATCAGTGGAATATCATCAAAAATGACGTCGGATACTGCAAATGAAGACGACACGTTTGGACTGCAAGCTGTTGACAAAACAATTGTTAAGTACGTTGGTCAAAAACTCCGAGACAGAATTCTCATTTCACTTTACATGGCTCGTTTTGATGCGGTGAGTATTTAAACAATTTGAAGTAGTTTAATTAATTTGATTCTTTAGGGTGTCCAAGTCCGTCAAGCGGCATCTCACGTTTGGAAGTTGATTGTTTCAAACACACCGAGAACTGTGAAGGAACTGTTGTCAGAATTGTTCGAGCTTGTTGTTTACTGCGTATCTACTTCAACCGATGATCGTCGTTACATGGCAACAATGTGTTTGGAAGAAGTAGTTCGAAAAATGGGTGAACGGTAAGTGCCTTCATTTTGATCATGCCCTTTTAATTTAATGATTTTATAGAATCATGGAAGCATTAATGCCTGAAGTTGAAAAAGCCTTAGATTCCGAAAAGACAGTTGATCATCGCCGTGGAGCAATTGAAGCGTTGTCTGTAATGATCACTTCTACTCCGTCTTCTGAAGTGTTTGAGCAATTCAATGAATTGATTGTCAGAATCTTCCGTGCTTCATTGTGCGCTAGTGATTTGAGATTGCGACAGGCATCTGGCGAGACTTTTGCAGTTTATCACAACAAAGTTGGAATTGGCGCTTTGCAAGAAATTGTTGATCCGTTCTTTGACGACTACAAGGCAAATGAGAGTGAAGAGGTTTTGGACGGTATTGTTGCAATTTTGTCAGTCAACCGTCGTGGTCGCGTGCTTACTGTTCCGTCGTTGGTCAACAGAATCCTCAAATTCAAGAGCAAAGCATACGTGTTGAGTCGATTAGTTGATGTCATCTCCGAAACCATTGAACGCAACTTCATTCAAGTAAACATTTGAAAGTTTTTAACTCACTTATTTAACTGATTTATTTAGATCTTTACTGCGCTTTTTGATGATCAACCGAAGCCACTTACAGATGAATACTTTGGACAATGCGCTACTCTTTTGAAAGCAATCACTAGCAACTACACCATTGTTGGTGAGTTATTTTTACTCATACTGATTCATTTTAATTTAACCTGTTTAGGAATGTACAAATTCTTGGCATTGCGAGCAGTTGAAGGAGATGAATTGGCTGTTAAATTGATGGCAGAAATGATCAAGCAAGAAGATTTGGTCCGAGACGAAACAATTTCAATGTTGGTTGAAAACACTATGCTTCTCTACACTTCGGAACACTTAATCGCTCAAACTACTGGAAACAAAGTCATGTCGTCATTGATTTCGAAATGCACTCAAAACGAAGCCCTTGAGATCCCTACGAACTTGTTGGCGTTTGCAATTGGATGCCGAGATGAATCAAAGAAAGTGCACGGATTGAATGCACCTGGAGGATGGAAACCTTTCACTGACTTGTTAGGTAAGATCTTTTAAAAGTTTTCAACATTCATCCGATTAATTTAGCAATTTGTTCTCGTGGAGGCTCAATGGACCAACGTGAAGTCACTGTTCACGCAATTGCAGATTTGTTGCAAATGACTGAATCAAGCGCTTCTTTACGACCCGTAACTCCAAGTGTTGTTGCTATTTTGTTGCGTTTGCTAGCCGATCAATGTCCTACTCTGTTGAAACTTTACTCAATTCAAGCAATCAGTGTTTTGTTGGAAAAGGCAAGAAATTTTGAAGAACAACGTGTTTAATTAATTGATTTGTTTTTAGGTTCCCGAATCGATTAGAGCTTTTGCACCACAATTGACCAACTTCATGCGTCGTATCTTGCAAGAATCCGAAGATGAGGCTATGACTCCAGATGCTGCATCGCTTGTGGATTTGACCGAGACCACTCTTGAACAGATGCAGAAACTAGTTCCTGGACGCGTCTAACCTAGATACATATGTTGATTTTTTGTTGTAACACGAATAAATATATTTATTGAATTAGTCAAATGTTTTTTACAGTTGAAGTCGTTTGAGTGTGATTGAATTCTGAAGTGTTGAGCTGATTTATTTTAACACTATGTCAAATTTTACCTGGAGATCGTTTTCGTCAAGTTTGTTTGTACAAAGAGATCGTTATAACTAATGCCTTCTTTTGTGGTTCTTCCTCAATCTTCGTCGCAACATTTGTTTTTGCACCAGAGTTCTTTGAATTAAACGTTCAATGAATTGCTCTTTGAGGAGAGCAAAACCTCCGGGACGACTCAACAAAGACAAGTCCATTCCTTTCGTCAGCTCTTCCAAGTCAGGAATGTCTTTTATCATCATTAGTTCGGAAATCATTTCAGGTCGCAGAGCCGATGTGTTAAAAGTTGATTGAGTCGACATTATTTGCTGAGCAAGTGAATCGGAAGTTTGTTGAGGTTTTTGGAAGACGTTCAATGGCGAAGAAGCATGTTCAGTTAATGGCAAAGGAGACGGTTGCTCAATAACATTTTGTCTAATGCCAGTTAACTCAATCTTGTTTGTTGACAAGCCTTTTGGTTGTTGAAACAGTTTTCTATGAATCGATTCAAGTTGTTCAACTTCGTTGACTGTCAAGTTGGAGAGATCAAAACGTGGGCGTTGTTTGTGCATGACTGGCTGTTGAGGACTTAAAGCTGATGGAACTTGAATCATAGGAGCGTTGTAGGCATTTGACTCGCGGTCGGCTTCAACAAGTTTCGTTATAAAAGTTGTTTAAAGTTTTTAAACTCACTTTCGTGTCGTTTCAAATCAATTCCGTAGATGTTTAAACGATGTTCAGGCGGAAATTGATTGATTCCACGTTGATTTGATGTTACTTCACGTGGTCTCATAGTTTTCTTGTCTATTGTTTACGGGAACGATCGGAGAAGGCACATTTGAATGAGTTTGTTGAACAGGTCGGCGACCCACGAATATCTTAATTTAAATGATCTTAAAGAACATCATTTAAAGTTACCTGGGGCAGTTCAGACTCTACCGGAGTTGCTGTAACAAATTGAGGAGACCTTGCATTATAGCCACTGTTTGCTGACAAAGCTCTTGACCGCAAATCACTGTTTGGTTGTGAATTTGATGAGGCGGCAGCAATTAAAGAACTCAATGGATTTGAAGCTAAACGTAAGTTGTTAGTTGTTCAACAGTTTTGACTTACCAGTTGCTGGAAGACCGTCTTGGCTGGCGGATGTCGGCATTGCTGCACTAGAAAATGACCGAACAACTGCTGGAATCAACGACAAGTGTTTCAATAAGGCAAGAATGTCCGGCAAGTTTCTTAATTCAAGAGTCACGTCCGGATTTGGTTTCGGAGTTGTTGACAAAGATTGATCGTCAAGAGTTGAAGTCTCTGGACTTGATGTTGTTTGTGGAGCTGGAATTTATTGTTAATTAACTTGTAGTAATTGTTACCTGGCGTTGTAGTCGTTTCAATTGATGTCGTTGTTTCAATTGTCTCTTCGTTCAGGGTAGTTGTTTCTGGCTCTTCCAACATCGCCTCCGGAATTGTGGACTTGTGTTTTTCGTCTATCATAGAGTCTGTGTCGACAATTAACAACGGTGGAGCTCCAATTGTAGCCGAATAAGAAGGGCGCATTCGACTCCATTCTCGCCAGTCCACAAGACGGATTTTTGATTGGTCTAAAAATAGAATTTGATGTTTTTAAAAAAAAAGGACTTCAACACAATTGAAAACAACCAATAAAAAAGACTATTCTGATCTTTTACACTCAAATAATGTTTTTTTTTAAAATCGCAAGCAGCTTTAAAAACGAATACTTTGTAATTTTACGGCACTTAAAAGATAATAACTATTCACAATGTTAATCAAAACAAGTTCAACTCATAAACAAAAAACAATCAAACAATTCTTTCATTTTCTCTTTTCAAGTCAACTTTCATTTTTCTTTTCAAGTAAACTTTTAAATTAAACCTCTCAAACAATCTTACCTATATCGTTTGTGTTTGGCAGTGAAAAACTAAAAGAAGTTCCAGTGGAGGTTTGAACTTGCTGATTATGAGTCCCTTCAGGCAAGTTGATGCGCCATTTGATAGGTTCAGAACTTGTCAAAACAAGCAAACAAGCTAAAGCACTTTTAAATACACAAACTCCGTGTAAACTCACCAAACACCACCAAAAACGCATACAGTCCAACATTATTCATATTTGCTTGGTCGTTTCGGATTTACGAAGACCTAAAAGTGAAACCAACTGCTTGCGCGCAAGTTCTCCGCCATTCCAGCACTTCTTTTGAAACTTCGACAAAAGGCAAGTTCGCGAAAGTGAAACTTCCTGGCGCTGTGCGGAGGCACAAAATTAATATTCTCGGCGTTGGGTAATTAGGGTCATTCATGCAGACGATTCTTCAAATTTTATTTAAACATTAGGTGCGCTCTCAAAAACGATGTACAAACAAGTAAAAATGATATTCGTTTTAATTTCATTGACGTTGATTGTTAACTTTGTTTCTTCAAAGTCGGTTCAGGTCGAGGACAAGTTTTACTGTAAGTTATTTAACGTTTTTTGTTTAAATGCACCGCCAACCTTTTAAGCATGCAGTCGCGGAAGCTTTGAATGTCCTCCAAAGTATTGGTGCCATCGAGGTGCTGGATTTTGTGTTTCTCCCAAGTCAAGTGAAAGTATTTTTTAATTTGAATTGTTTGTTTGTATAGTAAATGTCTTTTAGAATGCGGGCATGTTCAATGTTACGATCCTCGGACCACATGCATTGACGGATCTTGTAAGTTTTTGTGCAGTTTAAACATCTTGATTCAAAACTAACGAATTTCAGGCATCCTTTAAAAACAGTGTTTGTTGATTTCTTTATTTATTGACTAAATTTAAAGAAACGAATAAACTTTCTGATACTTATAGATCTTGTGTACATGAAACAGAAAACTCCTCTGGATCTATTGGCAAACAAACACTGCCGTGAGTGGCTTCGCCCATTTCAATTACCTAAACATTTAAATCATCATAAGAATTTAAGCTGTTTTGCCTGTCTTCCAGCGCCATTGCATCCGTGACCTTTAAACGCATTAACAACGATATTTGTTGCAGTATCACCCGCCTAAAAAGCTTACTTGCAATATGTTAAAACCATAAACAACTTACATAGGCACCGACGGAATTGTATTTTACATTAGATCCAGGAACTTCAAGACATTCACCATTGCAAGTTGCTTTAGCACCAACTTGAGTATTACATTCTCCGGTAAAAACAATCAAATCGACCCAATTTTTAAAGGCTTGATTGGAATGAACGGCGCTTTCATCTCGTGAAATAACTGCACACTCAACAAGGCAGGCCAGAAAAGTGATTGCAATGAAATAATTAAACATCTTTGAATTTGATGAAAACAGCTTTGAATGCTTTTCTTTTTATACAAAATGTTAACGGTTTTAAAGGTCTTTAAATGTAATTGAGTTTGCGTCGCTACGTTGTAAATGTTGAATTGAATGTGCTTTAGCTTTCGCTAAAATGTTAATTGATTTGCATCGACTTTAAATAACAACTTTAAAATGTTAACGGTTTCAAAAGATCAATTTAAACGACTAAAATGAATAGAGTTTGCAATCACGTTGTTAAAAAGTGCAAATGTTAATTGATTTGCATCGACTTTTAATAACAGTTTTAAAGATCAATAGAGTTTGCAAGCATGTTGTTTAAAAGTGCAAATGTTAACTGATTTAAAAGCATCGAATCTAATAATAACAACTCCGAAATGTTAAACGATTGAAGTTTATTTGATTTATCAAACAAATTATCAAACTCATTCATTTAAAGATCAATCCAAAGTGTTAATTAATTTGAATACTTTTTAAAATCTTTTAAAACACATGTCCGAGACCAAGAAACACTTTCAAGCCTATTTCTAATCCAAAAATAAACATGTAACGAATACTCTGCAAACAAATAACGCAAAAAACTTTTCCAATTTATTCAATTCAATTTTCCTCTGTCTCCACAAACCAAAGGAGATTGATGCAGGAATTGTGGCAAAGAGCGGAGCAAATTGCCTTTTCGAATAACGGAGGGATTTGCGGTCCAAAAAATGATGAGCATTGTCGGCGAGTTTTTTGGCTGGTGTTCACTTTGTAACGAATGAGTTTTATGCCCCAGCGAAGGAAGTTGTTTGGGGTTTATGGAGTTTTCGGCATCGTTAATGAGGTTTTAAAGTTGTGGAGTTGAAATTTGTGAAGATTTTTGTTTGAAGACTAAGCTTTAAATGAATTAGATTTTAGAAGTTAACTTTTGTGTTATTGAAATGCATTTTAGAATTTAACTTTTGTGTTGCTGGAGATTTTGTTTCTGGGGGGGGTTTTTTAAAGGAATTTATTGTGTTCATGAATTTGACTTTACTTTTGTGTTCGAGTTGGGGTGGGGAAAGGTTTTTAAAAGCTTTGCTGTGTTTTAAACTCATAAAGTTCAATGTTAATATCAATTTAAAGACAATCCTCACGTTTTATATTTATAAAATCCACACAAACATACTTTTTTCTCTTCTCATCAAACAGTTTTTTATCTTGCCGCTCCAATCTTTCATTCTTTCTCCTTCCAAACCACATTCGCCGAACATATGCGTTCATCTTCGAACTTTTTGGTTTTCCACATCAAAAAATGCAAAAACATCTCTTGCAAAACGGAATCGCCAAAATGTCATGGTTTCGAGACAAAGTGTGCTTTTTTGAGAATTGTGTCGGTTTGTTTAATTTGAGAAAATTGTAAACAAAAAAGGTCTAATTAGTTTTTGTGTGAACGCTTTGTTTAAACGACACAATATTGCTTTTTTGACATAACACATTCGCTTTGTTTTAGAAGACTCGTTTTATTTAAACGACACAATATCATTTTGAACACGGTCTTTTGAGCTTTCTAGTTGATTTGTTTAAACGATACAATTTTGTTTTAGATAAGAAAGTCTCACAAAAGAAGTCATTTTTGAGTTCTCTAATAACTATTTTTATTTCTTATCGAAACAATATCATTTTACACTATCAACAAAGCTTTTAAAGACATCAAAATCTATTTAAATTCAAAGAACATCAAAGAACAACTAATTTCTCCTTCGTCTTTACAAACTTTTCTTTTCAACTCCGCAGGTTGACTACAAAATCCCACAAAACGTTGTTTGGCTTTTTTGGGACCATTCCAATTTTGCGGACGACTAAACATGGATTTTATTCGGCAAGCGGATGTTTTTAGGGGGTTAGATTGCCGACTGGGTGGATAAACCTTTTTTGGTGTAGCTTTCGGCCAATTTAAATTGGTTCCTTATGCGTTTGGCATCGTTTGGTTGTGGAGATTGGAGTTTTTAATTGGTTTGGAGTTTGTCCGCGTGATTTGGGTCCGAAAGTTGTTGTTGCGTTTTAAATTAGTTTTCTTGTTCTTTAAAGGAGTGCGTGTTTAAAATTAAATGTTTTTTTTTAAAAAAAAAAAAAAAAAAAAAAAAAAAAAAAAAAAAAAAATAATTTTTTTTTTTTTAAAAAAAAAAAAAAAAAAAAAAAAAAAAAATTTTTTTTTTTTTTTTTTTTTTAAAAAAAAAAAAAAAAAAAAAATTTTTTTTTAAAAAAAAAAAAAAAAAAAAAAAAAAAAAAAAAAAAAAAAAAAAAAAAAAAAAAAAAAAAAAAAAAAAAAAAAAAAAATTTTTTTTTTTTTTTTTTTTAAAAATTTTTTTTTAAAAAAAAAAAAAAAAAAAAAATTTTTTGTTTTTTAAAAAAATTTAAAAAAATTAAAAAAAAAAAAAAAAAAAACTTTAAATGTCACCTAACAACATCAATTATTCTTAAACGCGCTTTCAATCACTTTTGAACAATTTAATCAACTTTTTAGGTCGCTTATATTCAAAAACACTTACGATGTAATCAAGGGTATCCGACGTTTCTTGTTTTTAAATCAACTTAAATGTATTTAACACCAAAACTTGTTTTAATCTCTAATTCCGGACTTTAAACCTAATCAATCAACAAAGAAATGAGCTTATTCTTCGGTTTACTGTCTCTTAATCTTATGTTCAATTGTGATCCAAACGGATTCCGTCGAGCTGCCAAGATTCTTAAAAGGCAAGGTCCGCTCACATCCACCACCATTCAACAACCGGTCCGTTCCAGCAACCGTGCGCATTGGAATCTATATTGAATCGGTTGGAAAGTTCCATTCAGCAGAAATGGTTTGTATTTTCGGTATTAAAAAATTTACAACAAATTCCAGTCCTTCGACGTAGACTTTTTATATCTACTGCAACTGGCACGATCCTAAACTTCGTCACTCATCTCCAGAGTTGAAACTAATAAATGATCCAATTATTTTGAAAAGTATATGGTAAGTTTTGAAGGTCCTGGCGAATTTGTTATTCAAACTTTACAGGCGTCCCGATCTTTACCTAGCAAATTCGCGCAATTCCATGTTCCACGACATCTTGCTGCCAAACTTTAGTATCTTCGTCGATTCTAATGGAAATGTTGCCTATTCAACAAGGTTTGTTCTTTGTTTGACTAATTAGATTGATTTGTTTCTTGTTTAATTTAACAAAATGCTTTCAAGTCGACAAAAATGCTTTCAAATCAAAAAATTGACAAAAACGTTTTCAAGTCAACTTTTTTATTTTTTCAAGTCAACTTTTTTGTTCTCAAAAACTTGATTACATTAAAACAAACTCCGTTTAGGATCACAGCCACAATTACTTGCTCGTTTGAGTTGCAAGACTATCCAATGGACTCGCAAAAGTGTTATTTGCGCATTGTTAGTTGTAAGTTTTGACATTTCACTTAATCTAATCAAACCATTCCAATTCTCAAGACGCTACTTTAAACAAAGATGTCAATGTTATATGGTTTGCTGACGATCCTCTTCGTTACCGCAACAATATAGGTCTGCCTGAGTTTAGTTTGCAAGGAATCCACCACAACTACTGCAACGGAACTTACAAATACGCAATTACAGAAAGTAATTACAAACAAGGTGATAAAAATGATGGTGTTTGTTGTATTTGTAATTACTTGTTTCAGGCGCATTTAGTTGCTTGCAAGCAAACATACGTTTAAAACGTTCTGCTGCTTACCACGTCATTCAAAGTTATATTCCATCTGCTTTTATTGTCGTCATTTCAACTGTTTCTTTCTGGTTGGGTGGGTTCTTTAAAGCTTCTTTGATTTGAGAACTCGATTGATTTGAATTTAGTTAACTTTGTGAGTCTTTTAATGTGGAAGCGTAATTGATTGAGACTTTTGATTTGAGAGCTCGATTGATTGAGTCTTTTGATTTAAAAACTTGATTCTTTGATTTGAAGCGTTTGATTTTAAAACCCGATTGATTTCAAAGTTCAAAACACTCAACAGAACTTTTAAATTCAAAAATTCGGTTAGCTTCTTTGATCCAAAACTTAATCGATCTCAAAGTTTAGTTACTTGTTAGTTTGGTTAGCTTCTTTAATCCAAAACACTCAACAAAAAGCATATTTTAAACTTCAAATTTCAAAACATTTAACAGAAAATCTGCATTGACATTGTTTATTCAAACTCTATTTAACACTGCAAAATAACTACGGTCCTCCTCTGCATTGTCCGTTTGAATCACACCATCCTTGAAAATTTAAAAAGTAAACTGACATTGTTTATTCAAACTCACCATGTCCACCACAATCGGCGTCCTGAGTGCAAGCTTTGCGCTTGTAACGACGAGGCATTGCCACGCACCGACTAATGACGCACTTTGCTGGAGAAGTTGAAATTTAAACTAAACTGTGTCCAAAAAACTTACAATTCGTATTACATTCGGAATCAGAGACACATTTCTGAGCCTCTGCAAACTCTCCAGTCAATCCGATCAGCAAAAGGCACAAAAACAAGGTCTTAGCCGTAGCGTTCATCTCCAGTCAGTCTTTGACTTTGATTTCCATGTTCAGAGTCATCCCCGTTTAAATACACAACACATTAAAGCGTTTTTGCAGCCAAATTTGAATTAAACATGTCGAAACGCTTGTTTGCAATGTAAATTTTAATTGCACAACAATTTTTATTGCAGAATTTGCAAAAATTGCACGCGCCTTAATGTGATTTTTGATTTTGTAGTTTAAAATGACATTGAAAGAGTTTTTGCAAAGAGTTGTTTTGAGGTGATAACAATCAAGTTACGTAGTTGAAACAATTATAGTGTACAACTGAAGTTTAATGCTCTAATCTAAAACGTTCTTGATTTTAGTTTGTTTTGGAGACAGATAAACTAAAAAGCTCAATCAAATCGCCGTGATTATTCGAATCCAAACAATTCGTTAGTTTGTTTTTGAAACAGATAAACAAAGAAGCTCAATCAAATCGTCGTGATTATTCAAGTTTAAACAATCAAGTTACAGAGTTTACTTACTTTTGTATTAATTCAAGTTTAAATATTGTCACAACGAGCAAATATAATTTTAATCACTCAAAAGAATCAACACAATTTCTTAAACTTCAACACATTTTCTAGACAGGAGAGCAATTCATGCACGGATTACTTTGTGGTTTACGACACTTCTTTCCTTGTACACCGTGGTGAGCCAAAACAGTTTAACATCATTAAAGTATTTCATTTCCAGAGCAACAGTGTCAGAAACAACATACCGGAAGTGTCTTGTGTCAAAGCTTTAGATATTTGGTTTGGATGTAAGTGAAGATTTTATACCATTTCCACTTTTAAATAACTTCCAGCTTGCTTGCTCTTCATTTTCGGCACTCTTGTCGAAGCCGCCGTTGTAAACACTTACATGCGGAAAGCAGACAAGTTTGAAAGAATGGCACAGTCTTTGGCGCTGTTGGCGGGTTTGTTAGTTTTATTAAAGCTAAATTCAAAAGATATTTAAGCTCTCGACTCAGACAGCAAACAAACGCCAAAGAAGTCTAAAAACCGACGTCCACAACAAAATCAGCAAGATCCACAAGAACCGTTGTCTATTAAAAACCTCACAATCTCTTATTATAAGGATAATCCACAAAACTTACAAGCTGCTCCGCCTCCGCGACGTCAAGAGCTTCAAATTGGTTACGAGTATTCAAGAAGTGCGTTCAATGTTGATCAATTTAGTCGAATCGGGTTCCCTTTAGTCTTTTCAGTCTTCAATTTAGTTTATTGGCTCTACTTCTTGTCGAAATAAATGCTAATTTTTTGTGTAGTAAAAAGATCTTTAAAACATTAAATGACTGGCTTCTTTTACAGGAAATAACTTAAACAGGTGTCTTAACTATTAGCTAACACGGAGAACTTTAGCATTCTCAAAACAATCTTTTAAAAGGCATTTCAAATACTCAAACAAACAAATCGTTTTCAATCTTGATTCTTTTTAAACACTCAAGCACTCTTTTAAAAGACATTTCAAACACTCAAACAAACAAATCAACTTTCAATTTTTTCAAACACTCAAACACTCAAGCAAACATTTCAACACTCAAACACTCAAACAAACATTTCAAACACTCAAACAAACAAATCGACTTTTCAATCTTGTTTCAAATAATTGTTTATTTAGCAAATTGTTTAGGAATGTGTAAGGGTTTTAAATAAAATAAATAAATATCTACAACGCTTAGGTGCACGAGAAACGTTTTGCCATGTTGACTTTGATGTCTTCCTCGTCTAATATGTCGTCTGTGACATCAGAATCTTCGCTGCATTCTTCAATTGTATCGTTCTGATCAGGCATTTTGAGTGGAACCATTCTCCTGTACATAACAAAGCATACAATTAGGATGACAACGAGAATGCCCATCTCAACAATCCAGGTGTACATGGGTCCAGCCGCTGTGTAGACATTACTGAAAGTGCTGGATTTGAAATGCGAAGCTTAGAAATTGTTTACCTGATCACGATTGGACCGACCAAGCGCGCTCCCGAGGCACTCATTTGATAGATTGACTGCTGATTTGCTTGGCGACGGGGTCCCAGAATCTTAGAGAGCAATGTAGACAACGAAACATTGACATTCGGCCAAAAAAGACCCAAAAACAAGACGAGTCCAACCATAAACAACCAGAAGTTTGTTGTTCCTGTGTTGTGGCACCACGTAAATGTGTCTTCTTGGCAACCAACCGGCTCCCCTTTAGTGAAATTGGAGGCTTTATATGCTTCGTAGTCTGGAATTTAATTAATCAATAACGTTCTTGAATCTTAGAGATCAAGTTCTTTTAAAGGTTTTGAAGTTTAAAGAACAAATTTGTTTCAATATCAATTTTCGTTTCGATATCAATTTTTTAAAGAGCGAATTTGTTTCAATGTCAATTTTTGTTAAGTTCTATTCAACTTTCAATTTCAAAAACACGACTAACCTTTGTGTGAGTAAGATTTGATGTGACCGAAGAAGGGAAGAGGAATTGTTAGGATGTGAAACAACAAGAAATCCGGTGTACGCCATGATTAACAACTTTCGATAATCAATAATTTCTTTTTTATTGAACGCGTGGACCATATAACACATAAAGCCCATAAGACCAGAGACAGAGTGTGCAATTGAAAGCGTCCGGACAGCTTGCACACTTGTCAGGGCGAACATTGCCATCGCAAATGGAGTTCCAATCGTCTCCAGGTTCTGGAATTGATTGGCTAGTTGAATCAAAAACCTCAGTAACTTACAACAAAAACAAAGATCTGAACGAATCGGCTGAAATGGCACGTTGCTACTGCGATCTTGTCGTACTTTGGAACGTGGATCTTCTTATCAGCTTGCTTTTTGGCATCAGGATTTGCAAGTCCGGCATACTTTTCTTGGAAGATAAATTGCATCACGATCATGCACAATAAGTTAATGAGGACACAAATGATTGCAGGAGCAGTGTACATGTTGATCCAGAGCTTTCCAGCGATATGGTATCCAGGGTAGCCAAACGGAGTGAATATCAGTTGAATTGCTGGACCGACCTGAACAATTTTGGTTAGAAATTTGAATATCGAATGACAACTTACCGAAAATCCCAAGTGCAAGTCCTCCGGTTGTGATTGATAGCGCCTTCGTCCTGTCCTCGTGTGTCGATGCTGTTGCAGTAAATGTTTGAAACAGTGATGTCCGGCCTGTAAGTGTGTAATTTTTACATCAATCTCATGTTTAAAAACTCACTTTCTCCAACACCCACTAAAAAACGTCCGACAAGAACAATCCATTTCTGGTGAGAAGGAGCTATACTTGCAGCAATGTAGACGACGTTCCCAATCAAACTAATGAATAAACAACATTGAGACGGCGCTATGATACTTTTAATCTTCGTTGACCACCATCCAATTACAGGACCAGAGAGAATTTGTCCCATTGAATATGCAGCAATAATCACTCCATAAAATGCTTCCGTTGTGCTCTTGTCAATTACTCTAAATTTGGAATTGAGTTAATTTGAAAGTTATTTTTGTTTGTTGATTTGAAAGATAGCTTTGTTATACTGAAAACACTTTTGTCGTTTTTATTGATTTTATTGAACTGGAAACATCTTTAAAACACATTTTGTTAATTTGAAAGTAACTTCTTGCCAATTCAATAACTTTAACGGGCTTTAAAATGTTTAAGTTATTTACATCCTACTTGTTTCTTTTATAATCAAACTAGTTAAATCAAAAGCAGTTGAAACTCACTGCAAAAAGGGCCACATACTGGAGAAGTACAACGTGAACTGCGCCATCGTGCAAAATGTGAATATGCTTACTGTTACAATTGACTTCCTGAAAACAAAGTATGTTTTCAATCAAAAAGTAAGTTTTAATCACCATGGTGTTCCATTAACTCCTTGTTTGCCAGCATTTATGTCAATTGCCTGTGTAGGTTCCGGAACTATCTTTTGCTTCTTCCACAACATTGTTTGGGAACTTTCTGAAAAGACAAATTGTGGAAGGAAAAGAATTTAAAAAGCACGTTGTTAGTATTTTTAAGCCAAAAAGGTTTTGAGATGTTTCCGGGGGCTCTTTTATAAAGTACCTGATACTTTTGTTTGATCTTTATGAAGTGTGTTAATGATATGATTTAAATAGTTTGTTTGGGAATGTGTTCTGCGTCGTTTATAAACTAGTGTAAGTATTATTACTCAACGGACTAGCACGGAAGAGGTCTTTGCCGGGCCCGGGGCCCGCGCGTGAGCCCTGGAAACATCTCAAAACTTTCTCCCTCAAATCAATTTCAGAACCACTTTAACCTTCGTTTTAAAAGCCTTCCAAAAAATTGTATTGAATTGTATTTATTCGTTCCGCTTCACTATTTATGCTGTCGAGCCGGTACGTGACATATCATTCAGAATTCACATGGACTTCCCCTATTTCCTGAGCACCTATACACAAACTGATAACCAAAGAACGCCCACCATGACAATTGGGGCGATTCCGGACGACGACAATGATGTAATCAGATAAAACAAATTTAATTAACTAGCCGTGCAGGTTACAAGTTTGCGTAGGTCTTTTGTTATCAGTGGGGCCTGTGTGCCGTGATACGGACAATCAGGTCATTTCGGCGAGTCTCTGCTCTAAACTCATACTACAATATTCAAACTCCACTGTTTAAGAAACTTTGTCGATGAACTTTGAACTCCGAAGTCGCGGACTTGTCAACTTTCAAAATAAAACCTGTTCAGATCCGCTAGGCATCGTAATCTAAGAGTTTCCGCCTCTTTACGACTGTTACATTTGTCTATAAATGGCCTCATAGACCAAGCACGTCATCTTAATCGACTTCTTTCTTCGTTTCAATTCGATTAAACTGATAATTGAAATCAAAAATCGTTTCAGACAATCAATTTGATTGCACCGAGTTCGATGATTTATTGAAATGATTGAGTGGTTTTTGAGGTAGGGAAAGTCTGGGAATAACTAGAGGGTTCATTTTTGATTATGATAGTGGAGATATTGATTAAGTAACGTGGTTTGGATATGTTGTTGAAGCCTGGAGATGTTGTTGATGTAGTTTGGAGATATTCAAACAACTAAAGATTGAAAAACTTTATGTCAAATTTAACTTCTGTTGTTTACACATCTCATCAAACAATTAAATATCGAACATCGTTTCTGTCAATAAAATTTGAAGGTGTTGTAAATTTGTGGCAACATTGTAAATTAGATTTGGAGACGTGAGGTTAGTTAAATTATCTATTAGGTTGAATATTCTTTAATTCTTTACATCTCATCAAACAATTAAAGACTGAAAAACTTTTAAACAAACACCTAAAGATTGAACAATTTTCTATAAAATTTAACTTAAATAAACTCAAGAATTCAAAACCCGGAATTACGCCCAAATTAAATTAATTTCTTTTATGAGAGTTCTTTAGTTTTATTGGTGTTTCGGGGAGTGCAAACGATGAATTTCTTTTATCTATTATTGCGTTTCTTTGCGTATTCAATGATGACAATAAACTTTTTTGTTTTACACTTTGTGTCGAAGTCTACTGTTAACAACAAAGAACTGATTCGTTAAATGGCATGTTTCGATAAACGAGGAAGTTGCTTTAATGTTCTACAAAAAGAAAAGTTTCAAGATCGTTTTTAATTGTTGTTTCGTTTCTTGTCTCAACAAACAAATCATATTCGTGCGTTTTCAAGACCGTTTTTTAATTTTAACTGCTTTTCAACTGCAATACCCAAAAGCTTGAAGCTTTAAGTAACTTTCGATATCGTTTTTTAATTGAAATCAATTTTTGTTTCAAAGCTTCTTTGATCTCGACAACCAAACAAATCTTTAAAGTACTTTAAACTAAAACAAAGCATATTCAAATTTTCTAATAGAAGGGAATTCCCGTCTATTTTTCGAAGCACCAGTTTGGATGCCCTTCTATTAGAGGTTTTACGGTATTCGCATTTCCTAATCAAACAAAAACATCAAAAGTTAATTAATTTATTGAATCGGATCGTTTGCAAAAGAAGATTTGCAGTGGCGATCAACAACTTCGGCAAACAACAAACCAATTGTTTGATAACAAGGTCCGATAGTTCTCGATAAACTCCTGTCGAGATGATGTTGACGGGAAAAAATTAATTTGTCCACGAAATTTGAATAACCTCGGCGGTGATGTAGTTTAAACATCATCGGTTATCAGTGACAACCGTGCGTCAACTACGGTTTGGTTGCTCTTCTGCACAAAAGAAACGTTCACAAGTTGCTTTGTTTTGGTGATTCGGTTGTTATGATGTACTTTAGATGTTTTGTGCATAATTTGTTGCAATCCGGTGTGTCTTGTTTATGCAGTCGAACGAAACGAGTGGTTTTATGATCTAATTAACTTCCGGTCAATGTGGATTGTGGAATTCTTGACTCACAAACCGAGTCTTCTTGGTGACCCTTACTGTCGCAATTTAATCGTTTTTTAACGATCGGTAGTTACGTATGTGTTTTTGATAACCACACACAATTTGTAAAACAGGATGTTGTTTAGAGTTTAAACGGAAATGAGTTGTGAAATTTTGTTTTCAATAATGAAATAGAAGTAATGTTTGCATTCTCTTGTTGTTTAAATTACAAATAAAACAATCAAGATGTTCCTTGAAATCGTAAAAATGAGAAGTAATGTTTGAATTCTCTTGTTGTAAAAAACAGTCATTAAAGAAGTTTTGAAATTAAAAGTGGATTCAATTTCATTTTCTGTTTCTTTTTAACGCTTACAGAACTTAATCCTTTATGTTTAAACAAAAAGCTCTTTAAAGTCATAAAAATGAAAACGATAAACAATTTTGTTGTTACAGTTGAAAACGATTCAAACAACTTGAACTTAAAACTTTTAACTTCATTTAAACAATTCAATTAAAACAACTTCTTGTCTTTTATTTAACTTCCTTTCGAACAACTTGAATCAAAAAGTTCTTTGAAGTCATAAAAGACATTAGTTTCAACTTCTTAACTTATAAATCGTTTTAACATTTCAAAATCAATATGTGTGTTTTGTAATTTGAACGGAAGCAATCAAACAAAATTTTGCTGAATGTGTTTTATTTGATAAGATAAACAACATGGTTTGGTTGATTTTCCATAGCAAATCAGAATTGATAACACAACTTTTGCGGCGATATTTGAGATGACCAATAAAATGAGTAATTTTCCTGATCAAATCTGAACTTCTTTTAAGTTGTTCGTCTGATTAAAATATTTTATAATCAATTACTCTGTTAAAGACAAATATTTTATTGCGTCAACCCAGCGAGTTTAAAGACAATAAGGATGCAAATACATAAAAACACTACAAATGGCACGCTACATATCCACTGCTCATAAAAATAATCGATTCCGACGTAGTAGATTAAACAAATTAGTAACAAAGTTGATACTCTAAAAAGTTGGAGTCACAAGTACTCTTTAAATCAACTTACATTATTATTGTCCTGTGTTGTCATTCCAATAACGTTGTCTAAATTTGATCTCCAGTTTAAAGTTCACACAAACACTTTAATTGAAACGAAAAAGCATTTACGCTTTCAACGTCTTTTTGAAGCGAAGCAACAAAACAAAACTTGTGAATAATTTGATTGCGACGCTTTATTTTTTGCAACAACATTCATTTCAGTATAATAAAAGAGTAACGGCGTGTATTACCTAAAACGGCGCTGGTGACGCTTTTAAAGAATGAATTTGTTTGATTGCTCATTTTGATTGTTTCAAAGAATAAACTTGTTTGATCGTTTTAACAATATTTTCGAGTATTCAAGTCACTTTCATAAGAATAAACTTTATTTCCTATGTTACACATTTTATCATTTGTTCATAGTCAAAGACTACTTGTTTATAGAATGTAGCAACAATTTGGCATTGAATCCAGACAAAAATCGCAATTAACACCAAAAAAGAAGACAGAACTTGAAAGTCTGTGTAGTTGAACAAAGAACCAAAACAAAATCCAATCACTCCAAATGATATAACGACTGGAAATGATTGGTAAAAACGAACTGAAAACAGAGATGAGTTACATAAATGTTTCCAAAAACAACAAACCTTTCAAATTCGTTGATTTGCCGATTTTGTTCTGAAAGGTAGAGTAGAACTAATCCAGCATTTCATTCACTTACCCAAACAATTATGAACGGAACATAAAACGAAGGGAGACGGAGAACGTTACCAATCAATAAAATTGCATTCAAAATCAAATCAAACCACAAAAACAGTTTAAATGTGAAGATAGTAGTCGAATATTGGCGATAAACTTCAATTCCCCTAATGAGAAGTAAGTGAATAACAATTTCGGTAACAGCAAAGAGTTTTGTGGTGTTCTAAACGATTAAAAAGTGAAACTGATCAAAGAAACACTTACTTGCGCGTTTAATCTGTTATAAAATCCGTAGACACCACAAACAACTCGCAAGAGTAGCAAACAAATCTGTTCAATCCCGGCTGCCAACAACTCAAAGAAGTAAGAACACGGACCTCCTTGAGACTGAAATTGTTTGTATCAGTTTCTATCTGGACCTTAAAACTAACCATTCCAAAATTTAAAGAGTCTTTTAACATTAAAATGAACGAAACGTCCTGCTGAAACATTTCTTGCGATCAAAAACAAAAAATGACTAATGAAGTTGTTGCGATGTTTGAATATTGTTTTGGCGTGTTTGTTTTAAGAATGAAGTTGTCGCGAGTTTGATGTGTTTTGATGTTTTAAGAATGAAGTTGTTACAAGTTTGAAGATTGTTTTCGCAAATGTCTGTTTATCTATAACGCAATGTCCTTGATGTTTTCAATAACTCCAATTGCTTTGTCAGCCATATCGAGAATCTCACAAAGTCCAGCTGCACTTGGATTTACGTCGGCGCAAAGTTGAACGGCGTCTTTAACGCTTTTTGTTAAGTCAAGAGCCAAAGTGCCCAAAGAAGTCCAAAAGTTTTCTTTTCCGTCAAGTGAGTAATCATGCTTTTGAACAGCGGCGTAAAGTTTCTTTGCGTCCTGGAATTGTTTGTTGACGTTAAAGTGGGTAAGCTTATGTACCTGGACAGTGTGAGAAACCTCTGTTAGAAGATCTTTGGCATGAGTCACCACTGTTAACACATTTCCAATGACGGGCTAAACAAATTGCGTGTTTAAAGTATGATTAGATCGAATAATTGTTTATTTGACAAATAAACCTTTTTTTGTGAGGTGAGCTTTTATAAAGAGATTGTAGAGCGTTTAAAATAAGTCCGGACTTCACAAAAAAAGGGTTACTTGTAAACCGCGGATCCGCTCTTATTCACCATTACGAAAGTCTAAACAACGCGCCAAACTCTCTTAGCACTTCCGCTATTCTCAAGAACATCCTGAACGATAACCGATGCTTGAAACAGCAAATAACTCTTCGCGATTATAAGCGCCATCAAACAAAACGCAATTATAACGTATGTCGGGAATGGGACCGCTTGGTATTTTTTAGATTTGGTGCTTTTGGTTTCATGTTTGGGGGCGCACCGTGATAATTGAGTAGTTTGTATAATGTAATTGACCGAGGCTATGTTATGAGGTAGTTGCTTTAACCGGGCGACGGGCCGCGCTGATTTCAGCGCAAATGACTCATTTTCTAGCGTGCGCCTTTTTATATGTGGCTCACGTGGATCTAATAGATTTAATTTCGTAATATGTCTAATGTCTAATTGTTCTCTTGCGCCTATTTAAGTGTTTGTTTGGCGCCTCTTTTATTCATTGTGTGATTTCAGTATGCGGCCAAATCGATCGAAGCGCTGCGTTAAACAAGTGTTTTTGTCTTCATTGAAGTGACTTATCATAGCGGTGCTGTGTCAAACAAATCAAGTGTTTTTAAATCTTTTTATTCAAAGCATCTTTAAAGTTCGGCTCAAAATTCAAAGCAACCAAAAACATTCAAGACACACAAAACACTTAAGTCGACCAATATCAAAACACAAGCATCAAGGATATCAAAATTAATAAGGCTTTATCAAAGCATCAAAACACAAAAGACAAAATAACAAACATTTAATAACAATTATATCATTTCTCTTGGTTTATCATCGAAATCTCTTGACGTCGAGTACACACGAGCATACTGAACGGCTCTTAACATAATAAAGAACATTGTAAAGAACAATTGGGCTATGAAGATGTCAATTACAGCATCCAAAATGAAATTGAATGGCATCGCGACTTGCGCGAATTTAAATGAAAATATAGGAAACCTGTCCATCCACTTATTCGTTTGACTGGCTCCAGTGGATGCATAAATAATGGCAAAGAAGATGTTAATAAACGCAGCGAGAGGTGAAATAAACAAGATAACCGAACTGAAAAGAAGGTCACTCTCGACTTGATTCGATAAAAACTTACTGTCAAAACGACGCTTGGCAAGTAAAGAAGCCACCTCTTTTTCCAGCATCCCATCAAAAGTAACAATCCGACAACTATATTGATTGCTCCCATCAAGTCGGCCAACAAAATGTTCCGAACAAGACCTCCAATAAGAAAGACAAGTCCGCTGAATATAAACAAACACGCCCAGACAATAGCATAGATCTGGAAATTAAATAGTGGAGATTTTCTTGAGCGCTTTGAAATAAAAAGATAACAACGATTGTTTTAAATCTTAACATTCAATTTGACTACTCAAAAAGTCATATTCAAACTCCAACCTTTAAACCTTACTACTCGAAAAGGTCTTTCAAATCAGATTCAATTTGACTACTTGAAAAGGTCCTTCAAACTATCTAAACAATTACATCAATCAAAATTTGGTTATTCAAAAGTCACTCAAGTTCAGCATTCAATCTAAACAACTAACTTTTTAAACAAGTAATCTTTCAAGTTCAGCATTCAATTTGACTATTCAAATGTCATTCAACTTGATTACTCAAATGTCATTAAACTGTAACATTCAATTTGATTACTCAAAAAAGTCACTCAAATGTCATTAAACTTGACTATTCAAATTCCAACATTCAACTTGATTACTCAAAAAGTCACATTCAAAAGTCATCTCTAAACTTTAACATTCAAAAAACTCACATGAACGGAAACATCGTAGTATTTGTAATAGTTGGACTGAACATTTCTTGGCGGATCTCTTAGAAATCCAACTTTGCCGGGCAGGAAACAGAGAAGCAGCATTTTAAATAAATCACCATTCACTTCGACCTTTAATATAAACGAAACGACGCATCATTGCGTTTCAAATAAACAGGATTGTTTTTGTGAAAGAAATGTGCGCGCTCTTTGAGTAAACACATTCACGAAACTAATCAAAGTTGTGAGAAGAGACGAAAACGAAAAAGTTAGCGGCTTGCGTGTGAATGCTAAAAATCAAAGTTTGATTGCCACGCGCCTGGAACGAAGTTTTTTTGCCGAACAGCGGGTGATTCTTCTTAAATTGACAGGCTTTTTAAGAGAGGCCTTCGAAATGGCACAGCTTTTTTGTTCGTCTTGAAAGCATTTTGATATGACGAAGTTTTTCGATTGCTTTGAATACTTGAAACAATTAAAACAGTTTATTTCAAATCACACAATAGATACAGCTTATT
Organism: Aphelenchoides bicaudatus; assembly: GCA_024699845.1. NCBI lineage: Eukaryota > Metazoa > Nematoda > Chromadorea > Rhabditida > Aphelenchoididae > Aphelenchoides > Aphelenchoides bicaudatus. The sequence goes on along the minus strand of JAMPIN010000008.1, from coordinate 553,912 downwards.
CAATTCAATTACTTACAACTACATAGTTTTGCGCTTTACCGACGTTTTTATGCAGAACTTTAAAATCAACTCAAATAACGGTAAAACACAGCAAAAACAACGCCGATTATTAAAACCAAACAAATAGCAAATAATATCAAAATAATCCACGACATAACATTTGAAATTGTGTCGTCCTGGTCGTCTGGAATTGATTTGAATAACTTTTAAATTTTAAGAAGCTCACCAAAATCTCTGTTTCCACCTTTTTCAACGTCACTTCTTCTTTTGTGCTTAGACATTTTCATTTCACTCAAGCCTTTCGCCATTTGTTCTAAACTAGCACAATTGTTGACAAGTGATTCGCTCCAGTTTTCGGTATTACTGAGTCGTTGAGACCGTTCTTCAAATCCTTCTTTGTCCAAACCAGCAAATGTGACTCGACTTGGTCCTGCTGTTTGATTCTTGCGAGTGTTGAGATCATTCTGTCCGTTATTTGGATGTTTGAGCAAACGAGTAAGTGTGGCGTCAATTTGTTCTGCTGTTTGATTTTTGCGAGTGTTGAGATCATTCTGCCCGTTATTTGGATGTTTGAGACGTCTGAAACGAAGAAACTGTTATTGGATGTAAGTTGTAGCAGTTTAACTTACATTTGTTTGATTTTATCAGCAAAAACAGGATCATTTTCCATGTCCTGAATCAATGACTCCATTTCAACTTCACAAATCCCTATGTGTTTGCGACTGTCTTTTTCGAGCCATTTAATTGCTCTTTTCGTTGCTTCGTCGTCATCCATTTAGACCAGAAACTAAATCGATTGAAATGTATAAACATGACGTTACGGGAATGATTCTTTTAACCGTTTCAAACATTTAAAAAATGTTCTAAACAAATGAGTGATTTAAAAAACTTTCTAAACAAACGAGTGAATTCAATGAAAAAATGAGCGCATTCAATTTGATTAAACTAATCAAGAGGCATTTTGAAAATGTTCTAAACAGGTGAGTGAATTTAATGAACAAATGAGTGCATTCAAGAAGCTTTCTAAATATATGAGCACATTTAATTTGACCAAACTTATTAATAAATGTTCTAAACAGGTGATTGCACTCAAGAAACTTTTTAAACATCAAATGATCTCATTCAACAAACGTTTAAAAAGCAAAATCATTTCAAATCAAGACGCACTTTTAAACGAAAACAACCAATTAAAAAAAGAAGCGTTTCAGAAAGAAGCTTCTAAACAAAAAGAAAGCACTCTATTTTTCGTTGCTGCACCTTTTTGTTCAAACATTGTGCTTCCTTTAGACCTTATCAATGACGTTATTCTTCATTACAGCCAATTTTCGTCGTAAACATTGTTTTGAAACAAGGAAGCTTCTTTTTAACTAATTAGCCTTAAAAACATTAAAAATTTCAACTCCAAAAATGAATTGAATGCCGGAATTTTATATACCCAAACGGACCAAGTTATTATTAGAAACACCAAGAAGACCAGTCTGGATTTCAAAATCCTCAAAAACATCACATTTGGAACCGGACAAGAAACATGCACACGACGAAAAAGGTGAATCAGCATCATTGGCCGCTTGAATCAATTTCGTCGTTCTCCGTGCTCTTTATTCGTGTTTCCAGCATCTGAAAGCGAAAGGAGATCGTCATTCCCTGTGGTGTTCATTCAATGTGTCAAAAATTGTCGTGGAACATTATTTAAAGTGTGTTTCTTTTTGTTATAAACAATGAACTAAACTGATTGAATGAAATTTGTGTGTTGTTTAAAATTGTCATGGAACATTTAAAAGTTATAATGTTGCTTGAATGTGATTTGATTTGAAGAAAGCACAAAAGAAGAAACAAAAATGAAGTTGCAAAAACGTGATTTGCTTTAAAGAAGGCACAAAAGAAGAAGTTAAGCAAAAAGTGATTTGTTTTAAAAACTACATAAACTCATGTGACTTTTGTTAACAGTTCAAATAAACTTTAAAATTCAAATTTGCAAATCAAATATTTCAAAAACTACTGCAATCAATCAAAGATGACTCAAAATCATTGATTACTTGCGGACATCACATTTCCAGTGCACATGTTAACAAATCTGGCACAGATAGACTGATTACCTCTGGACATTACAGAGATTTGATCTAATCAAAGTGCAAAAAAGAGTCACTTTTGCTTTAACATTTTGTTGCAATGTCCGAAGAAGTTGTAAGTTCTTCTGTACTTTAAACATCAAATTAAACTTACTTTTCCAGTCAGATCGCTCTGTATTAATTGAAAGTGGAGAAACTGCTCCTTTGTTGGTCCGTACCAAGAAATCAAAATGGACCGTTGAGTTAATTCACGTTTTGTTGATGATTGGCATCTTCTTCGCCTGCTTTCAGTTCTACAACGCCGTCCACATGCGCAAGTTGGCAGGAGAACAACAACTTTTGACACGAAGTCAGTTATCAACAAACAAAGATTTGTTAGTGTCAGTTAGAAAAACAGAATTCATGATGGGACATTTAATGACACTCAAAAACAACCGTGTTGGTGAGCGTTTGTTACGCGGTGTATTTAAACACTAAAACATTTTAAGACTCCAACAAAAACGATCAAGTTCTTCTAAACATTGAACATAATGGAAACACAACTTCGGACTTTTTGTTGTCTCACATGCCACTTGGTCAGCAATTGGACATTATGTTTGATTATTTGGTTGACAATAGCTACTCCGTCACCTTCAAAAATGTAGAAATGAATCTTCCTTCGACTCCGGAGCAATTGGGTTTGAAATCTGATGACACTATTCAAATTGTCGATAAAAATTGATCGCTTTTGTGTTGTTTAAAGAATAAATTTAGTTTTTTGCTTTGTTCATTTAAAGATCACTTCAGAGTTTTTACATACAAGAAGTTTAACAGAAATGTTTGATTTGTTAAGTCACTCATTACATTTGGTCGTGACCGATCTCCGTTGACTGTTCAAGTAAATTTATTTTTAAATATACGTTATTGTTTATCTGTTAAGATTGAAAACTGGATCCAGGACGTGTTGTCGATAGACGTACGAATTTCAACAAATTGTGACAAGTTGGCAATCCCTCCAGCACAGCAAGTCATTCGAAACATTACCAATGATGATCCAAAAGCGTTCACTATTTCAATCCGACCAGACTTCTTCAATGTTGATGATTTCGTTGATGCAGTTGTTGTTGTTCATTTTGGTTTTTAATGCAGTTTAACTAACAATAAACACACCGACGCGGCAACAGAACAACCCGCAACGCAGCGAGAGAACCAGACAAGCGCCCGACCCCAGCGCAAGGGCGAACGTTGGCCAGGCCGTCAAACATTGCGAGTTCAGTTTGAGTAGATTACTGGCCGTTGCATGTTAGAGGTAAGTTTTTTAAATTCTATTGTACAATGTTGTTTATTTGTGATTTAGTTAAATAAATAAGTTCAATATATTTTTGCTACTTGTCGCGTTGAATTGAGCCGGAATTGAATTCGGCTTGTCAGAACAAACACTTTAAAAGCAATGAAAAATTGATTGCATTTAACGACACAACAAACTTTTAAGTTGAAGTTATTTAAAAGCAATTCAACTTCTTTATTCATCAAAAAGCTCTTTCTTTAAAAGTCTTCTTTTTTGGTCAAACATTATTTTGTTTCCGTCTAACTTTTTGCGCGTCAATGTTATTGTTTTTTTGTCGCGCATGTCCATTGTAGTCGATGAGAGCCGGAAACGTTTCGTAACTTGCGTCTCTCCGTTTCTTTTCAATTCAGAAGAAACAGACTGCATTCAAATTATTGTTTTTAAGGAATTGAATGCAACACAATGAATAAACGACGCCACACGATGAATCAAAGTGATTGATTGAGCAAAAGTGAGCACCACTTTGATGGAACTAACTAATTGGACAACGAGTTGAGTGGGCGCGCGAGTCAAGTAAGTTTTTATGGCTATTGATTTGAAATTAAAACCTATTCTAAGAATAAAGCTCGTTTTAACTTCAAGATACGAAATTTGATTCTCCATCTCAGCTTAATTAACAAACTCTCCACGTTAAAAATAAAATCCACCTTAATCGCAAGATACAACTTACCGGCACGTGACCTTCAAACTTCTATTAACTGTCTACACGCGACCAACTCTCACAATTAAAGCCAAAACCTAATTGTATTCAAAAGATACTACAATTTTGATTCTTCGGCACGCAAACCAAATTGGCCCAAAAAGCTTCCTCAACTACCAAGTCCGTTCTTTTCGGCCTCATTCATAATCAAAATTCTTGTTATTTACTTCCGTTATATTCAGAGTCAACAGTTGTATTCGTTCTGTTTTGGCCTGAAAAATAAATTCAACAGTTTTAGGCAGAACCAGAATGACAACAATTTGTTGTTGCGCTAAACTGCAATGATTAAATGAGATGATTAGATTGACTTGAAAGTTCATTTCTAAGTTGTATAGGCTTTGTTGAATTGAATGGGACGATTAAATGTGATTTGTTATGCAAAATTGATTCGCTTTAGTTTATCTTTCAAATTGAGATGTTTAAATGTGATTCGTTGTTTAAATTGACTCGAAAGTTCGTTTCCTAAAGCAAAGTGATACTTTAAATAAATTATTTTAAACGAACAAAGTGATTAGATTGATTTGTCAAAACACTGTTTACAAACCTAATCGTTTTGATTAATCAAACGACACCAAAAAGGTTTTCGTCTTTTAAATAGACCCTAAAACCTAACCAAACACTTCGCTGTAAAGCCCAAAAGCACTATAAATCCAAATATCCTTCTTTTCCGCCAAGCTTCCACCGCCAAATGCACTTCTGCGGCGCCAAACTCCATACAAATTGCGTGTGTTCCGCAAAAAACAACAAACAATTTTGTTTCTTTCAAAGAAACCGAAAAAATCTCTTTCAATCTTTTTTTTGCATTCTTTAAAAATTGATTACAGTTTTGAATTAAATTAACCGAAGAACCAAATTTTAAACGAACCGAATTCATTCACTTCGCTGACCACACGCAATGGAGTCTCCGTGTGAGGTCGTCGCGAGCGCCGGGAGACATTACGGCTTTTTTGTGGCGTGTGGTCGTTTTTGAGTTAGTTTTTCGACTATAAAAATGATTTCTGTTTAAGTTCTGTTGAACTTTTTTTGACTCAAAAAGTCAATTTGATTTAAAGAATCGATTGATTTGATTTCTGAGTAAAGATTTGTTTGATTAACAATTGCTAGTTAATAACAAAATCGACCCACACGCATCGTTGCACTTTGTGGAGGATGGAAAACGGGCTACTTTTTAAAATGGCATTGCGTGTGGTCGTTTTGGCATCTATTTTTTGGATAAAAAAATGATTCCTGTTTAAGTTTTTTAAAATTTGTTTGATGACATTTTTCTATTAAAATCAAAGAATGATTGTGGTGAATTTGAAAGAATTTAATGTATGTTGTGAATTTATTAAATTTTAAATAAATGGACCACACGCGATTCCCGTCCAGACCAAACATGCGCGCAGGGAATGAAAAGGAGCGTAGTCAGTGTGGGAAAGTTATTTAATTTGGTTGAACTTTAAGTGTTTTTTAAGTTAAAAGGATTGAATATACAATATTGATTTAGTTTAAATAGTTAAAGAATTGAGTGCTCGTTTAAACAAAAAAACAAATAGTTCTTAACTTGAGTCGTTTTGTAACTTCAAAAGCCTTTCAAAACTTGTTTGATTCGCTTTTGTAACTTCAAATCAAGCGCTCATTTAAATGAACATAAAAGATATTCTTACCGCGCCCTAACAATGATCGACGGTATCGAAACATAAAAGATAGTCTTAACTCGTTTGTAACTTCGAATCAAGCGCTCATTTAAATGAACAAGAAATAGATTCAATGCGTTATTTTGTAACTTCAAATCAATTAACTTTTCAAAACTTATTCAAATGTGATTTCAAAGACCTTCCAAACCATTCAAATCAATCAACTTTTCAAATCTTTAAAATATTTTTTAGGCATGAAAATCGTTTTTCTTTTCTTGTTCCTTGCTTGCCGTTTCGCTTTCGACACTATAAATGGTCAAGAGCTAGGCGCAGGGCACGAACCTTATCGAACAGCACTCCAGCAAGCTGGCTCTTCAAATGCACCTCTCTCCTGCTACACGGGCGTTCAAAACTACGAATCAAGGTGGGTTTTTCAATTTAATCATGTCATCCAAATCACTATCTTTCCAGACCGTTTATTGACAATGTCACAATGCAAACTTGCCGGCCTGGAGACGGATGTTGTTATATGATGAGTTCTTTCGGAGGCACACACTACGGATGCCACAACGATTGGTAGGATTTAAATAATCTCTAACCAATTCATTTAAATTTAAGTCCCGAACGTCTCCGAACGTTTCTTTGTGGTCCGGATCCTGACAGCAATCTTCAGGACATATATTATTGCTACTGCAAGGACAGCCAAGATCCAAACTGCCAGCCAACGGATCGTTTGCGTCGTCGGCGTTCAGCAATTCGTCAAAAACGTAGTCAATTGAGTCGATTTCATTAAGAGCTAGGGATTGTTTGATGTTTATAGCGAAATAAAGATTTATTTTAAAATGTTCTTTGAGTTTGTTGAATTCAAAAATGATTGCAATTGCTTAAACAATTTAATGATCTTGATTGGTTGCTTTTGATTTAAAAACTAGACAAAAACACAACATTACTTGTAACTTCTTCAAAACGTTGATGATCTTTGATTTAAAAGCACAATATCAATTGTAACTTCTTCAAAACGTTGATTGCTTTTGATTGAAGCAAACAAACAATAACTATCAAGAAACACGATATCAACTGTAACTGCTCTTTTTTAAAACGTTGATTGCTTTTTATTTAAAAACTAGGCAATAACTATCAAGAAACACAACACTAATTCTAACTTCTTCAAAACGTTGATTGCAATTGCTTAAACAAAATCTAATCGTTTTTATTAATCGATCAAATTCAACAACAAAAACAACTCTAAAAGTTAACCAAGTATTGATTGTTCTGGTTGAAGCGCAACTTTTAAACTTGGAAGACCTAGTAACTTATAAAACGGAGCAGTTAATGGCAACACAACATTTGCATATGTGTATTCTCTAAAACATGTAAGGACTTTTAAATCTTGTTTGTTAACTTACCGGAAGGGACCGACTAAATAAATCGTCGACAACGAATTTGTTGCGCCGTAAAGAGCTCTAAATCAAAGGTTTTAACCAACTTCAAAGGTAAAAAGACTTACAGACAAAGCAGGCCTCCTTCTGCTATACCGGTTGAGACAGGGAACACTAACATGACACAAAAAATTGCAGATATAAACGGAATGAAGACAAAAACAACTGGACTGAACAATTGGACTCCAATTAGAATGATAAATTGCGACCGGAGACGGAGTGTTTGTTTTGAACAGTGCTGCGAGTTCTTTTTTAACTTACTCAAGGTCACGATGACCAAAAACGAACGCAAGAAGTTCGGCTACCAGAAAGCTCCCAAAAAGAACAATAAGAAATGTCAAAACAGATGGACGGAAGTTTTCGATCCAGACAACGTTTTCGCCTGGATGGATCGAACCATGAAACCATTCAGGTGTGTATTTGTACGGAAGCTCCTGGAAATTGAGTTATTTAAGTTATTAGTCCCTAAAAGTAATTACGTCCTTCCTTAACAAGCATTTGTAAATAGCAAATCCAATTAGTACTGAAACTGATTGAGACAATATTAAAAAGACAACTTTAGCCTTCGTAGATATAAAAATCCTGCGCATATAAGCATCGTCGTGCGCTACTGACATGTATAAATAGATTAGACAGTAATAATGTGATAACATTAAAGACGCCCCAGCATAAAATTCGGCGCTCATCTAAACTTTTTAAATCAGATCGTTTTGAAGATTGAAATTGTTTAATTTGATTGTTCATTTTGATGTGTAATTTGAATAAATAATGTTTATTAGTAACAAACATGTTTAAAACCTTAAACTACAGAGAAGTTAATCGAGCAATCATGCTTTAAAAACTGTTCGAACCGTTTGAATTGTTTAATAGCCTCGAAACATACAAATAACAACATTTAAAAAGAGCTAAAAACATTCTTGATTCAATTTTGTTTGAATTAAAAGCTTCTCAAAACAATCAACACCTTTTTAGACTATTCAAAGATCATTTCGTCTTTATGTCCTTCAAGTTCAATCATGTTTTTACAAAGTTGTTCGACACAAAATGATTGTTTGAATCAAAAGCTTCTCAAAACAACTTTCTCAATCAAAAAGAACAACGTTACCGAGAGTTGACATGCAAAAAAACCGAAGAAGTTTGCTATTCCACGGCAACAAGCTGCAATGTTCGGCGCTACCGGATACGGTTCAAGTAAAAGTCCAAAATTACTGTTAAAAGGCAATGTCAAAAATAATGAAGACAGTCAAAAAATAACGATATTCGTTTATGCTTTTCGAAGACTTGAAACAAATCAAATAAACGACATAAGATTGCAAAAACAATGTGCATATTGTAATGCAAAAGACGGTTTTCTGGAACAACGTGTCGAGCATTTAACTAAAGTTGACATGTTATTTAGACATTCTTCCAAGTTAGGTGACAACACCTGGAAGTTTGAATATGCACCTGGACTTTCTTTTATTTCAATTTGGACTGAGTTCAAAGTTTGCATGCTAAACGGAAGCAACATACACGTAAACGTTTCCAGGCCAGGTGGAATCGGTGTCTGGCACGAAATTTATTGCCTTACTTCCGTCATTTAACATTTTAAACATGTTCTTTGTTGCATCTAGTTTGTAATTTAAAGTTGCAATTTCTTGTTTGAAAGCATTTTTGTTTGAGAGCATTGGGGCGGGCGGAATGTTTATGAACGGCATAAAATATAAAATTATAGTAAAAGCATCATCTAAATGGTAATTTAAAACTAAAACATTACTTTTAACATATCTCAAAACTTTTAATTAAATTGCTTATAGCCTTTAAGTTCGTACCTGCATAGGTGCGATTCAAGAACAACTTCCATTCTTTAATTTAAAGCGCTTCAAATTATCATATCAATATTTTTGTAAACACCTCACAAGTTTTTAAAAGGAGTTTATTGTCCTGTTTTGTTGTGCAATTTTTTAATGCAAATAAAGTTATTCTCAACAAAAAGAAGATTCGTTTTGTTGTATCAATTAAACAAAAAGACTCATAAAGCCAATCAAATCAAAAAGCCTCGCTGCAAAAATTGAATGATTTGAATGGACACGCAAGAAAGAATGCGCAGAATTTGTTCCAGAAGAGCCTACGCAAACATGGAACTTGTTAGTCATGATAATTGTCGCAGAAATTTGAATAGCACGTCAAATTGTGTCAAAGACGACGAAGAGAGCCTATGCAAACACCGAAGATGGACGCAATTTGAATAGCAAAGAACCTGTTTCGTTCCAATCAAAAAAGCCAATTGAAATTAGTTGAATGGACATCGGCTCTCGGAGTTGCAAAGATTACATCGAGTGAATGAAATTGGGACACGCGCACCGTCAAACAATATCGATCATTGAGTACATTCGATTTGAATGTAAGGCATTCAATGAAACTATAAAACGAATCGACAAGTTTCGTTGAGCGCTGTTGGTTAACTAGTTATGAGATGTTTCTTGTCCTTAGTTTTTAGTTGTTTCTTTAAAGATTACAAGAGAGCTTGAGTGAGCTTTGTGTTGACTTTAAAGATTAGAAGAGAATGTGAATGAGTTGTTCCTTTAAAGATGATTGAAATTAGAAGTTTAAAAGATTAGAAGAGAGCTTGAGTGAGCTTTTAAAAGATGTTCGGAGTTAGAAGCTTAAAAGAGATCTTGAGTGAGCGTTTAAAGATGATTAAACGAGATCTTGAGTGAGCATTTAAAGATGATTAAACGAGATCTTGAATGAGCGTTTAAAGATGTTCGGAGTTAGAAGCCTAAAAGAAAGTGTGAATGAGTTTTGTGTTAACTTTAAAAGTTAAACGTTTTATTTCTTTTTCTACGTATTTGTTAATATGTCAACAAGCAGCGGGGGGAATTGCTTGTTTAAAAGATGATTGAATTTTAGAAGTGAGTGTAACTTACAAGCTTTTTAAATAAAACGTGAGTTGAAAACATCAATAACTTGTAATTAAAGTTCAAACATTGTTTTAAAATCCGCGCGATTAGAAAGACTCAAAAACACTTCCAACTTTATCCAATTCCAGGCAAGTTATTGGCGCCGTTGCTCCACGACAATCAATTTAAAGGTAAGTCAAACAACATTATCTTTCAACTCTAAACAAAATCAATTCCAGTCGTCAGAACTTGGGCAAATTAAACAAGACAAAAGCAATGAAGGTCTTCCTGGTCATCTCCGCTTTCATTTTCTACAGCTCCTTTAAGGTAGAAGAGGTATCGGCATGCTGTTGTTGTAAATGCTGCTGCTGTAAATGTTGCTGCTGTAAGTTTTTGATTGTTGTAACAGTTCCTCTCGAAAAATTAATTTGAGTGCTAAAAAGTTTAATGAAGGGACTCAAAAATAAGGTGCTTAACTGACGATCGGACTCTTGTAAACGACAAAAGTGAATTAGTTCTTAACTTTTGTTGCTTTGTTAAAGTCGACGGGGGCGTGCAACGCACGCTATTTCAAGTCGCTTCATTAACTCAATCACTCACGACTTAAGTTTTTAACTTTGCCTACTTTCCACAGGCCCGTGCTGTTGCTGTAAGTTGTTATCGAGATTATTTAGTAATAATTTGATGTTCCAGGTTGTCCATGTAAGTTTTGAATTTGATTGTTTTGCTGTCTGTTTGGAAAGGAAATTGCGGTTTTGTTAAATCGACAAGATCGCTTTTTCGTCTCCAAACACCACAGCAATTGAATAATGTCATTTAAGGCTGTTGTTGTTGCTGTAAGTTGAGGTCCGGATGTATCATTAATAATTTCTATCATTTTAGGCAAACCTTGCTGCTGCTGTTGCTGGTAAGTCAAACTTCAGACATTATTCGAGACTAATTTCTATCGTTTTAGCTGCAAACCTTGCTGTTGCTGTTGCTGTCCATGTAAGTAATCGAAACTTTAATTGATTTAGCAAATGGTATCCAAAACTTACAAAAACGATATAGGCTGCTGCGGAGGACGTCGCAAACGTGCCTTGATCTCTGCTGCTGCTCGAGGAGCTCTTGGCAACGCTGCTCTCATGCCACGAGTCAATGAACCAACCCAATCACGAGTTGGAAGATGCGCCTCATGCGAAGGGCAACAAGTAAACTGAAACAACTGGACTTTTTGATTGGTAACTTTTAATATATTCAGGGTTGCGGAGGTGGTTCATGCCAAGACTGCAAAATGGATGCTGGAAAAGGACCAGTCTCAGGACAACAACAGTGCCGCAAATGCACACCAGAAGAAGAAAAAGAATGCATGAAGGTAATCCAACTTTTACTTAAATGATATTGTCTAACGAGTTCAATCAAATTGACTCAAAATGTTTCAGAAAATGGCTTCCACAACAGCTCAATCTGTTAAAGGAACTTCAGGACTTTCACGTCTCTTCAAACACGCCATGCACAAACAATCATCTGACAAATCCGCTAACAACTGCCCTCCAGCCAACGGACAACAATGCAAATGCTAAAAAGAATTGACTTTTTGACATTTTTATTTGACAACAAAAATTGAATTTGTTTGACTTTTTTGTTGAGTTTTTAAACAAATCTTTAAAGCTTTTATAACTTTATAGATTGAATTGCAAGTTAATCAGTTTCTGTCAACATATAAATTACTCTTTTCGTTGATCGCCTTCAAAGGTCATGTTATTTAAACAAATATGCAAAGTTTCTCAAATTAAAAGACTCAACAACAAAAACAATCAAACAAATCAATTTTCTTTGTCAAGCAAGTTTCTAATTTAATTTATTGAATGGGCTCTTGGGCGGGACGGTGCAAAAACGGTGTGGGCTTTTCTAGGTCATTTTTGATGTATTTGTCCTATTCCAGTCTCTGCAATTTTCGCGCTTTTTGGTTTAGGGTCAACGTTTTAGTTTAAAGTTAAACTTGGTCTCACGGATAACTTAGAGTTTTATTAGTTCTTCTTGGATTTTAAAACAAAGGAGAGGTGTTAACTCACTAACTCCATTCCTTCATTTTCAAATCCAACTAGTGTTTAGTACAAATTTAACATTCTATTAACTAACCACACTCTACATATCTGATAGTATCTCATTCTCCTCACTAACTAGCCATTTCCCCTTTCATTAACCTTCAAAATAGCCATTTAGTTAATTGGTTGGGCCTTTGTTTGCCGTTTAGTTCTTTCTAGTTGGTAGTCGGGTTCTTTTTCGTTTCTTTGGTTTGTTAAGCGCGAATATTGTTGTTTATTGTGTACATTTTTGGTTTGAACGTTTTGAAGAAAAAGTATTGTGGGGGGCGCGTAAACAAGCAAAGATCATTTCAACTTTGTTTAGTTGTCAAAAGTTTATTGGATTGTTTAAATTTTTAAATGATTATCAAAAGCTTTTTAGTGTTTGAATCAAATAAGCTTATCCGAACAACCTAATATTTGTTAGTTAACAAAGTGTCATCAAATAACACAACAAACAAACAATTAATCTTTAAAAACGACATGACATGAACCTTTTGATTTTTAAGCGATTATTTAAAGTTTTGTCATCAAACAAATTGAAACATTAAATAAACAAGTTGTTCTTTGTTTGTTTTGCTCTCGTTGTTTACGATTTATTTGCAATATGTCACATTATTCAAAGTGCAGATGTGTTTTCTCTACCTTTTGAAAACACGTGTCTAAATTAGTCATCAAACGCAGTGCGTTGATTTGTTCATTTCGTAAATATTATTTTGAGAACATTTGCTATCTGCGCTGCTTCATTTCTGTCAAAAACTATTGGTGCCGGGAACGATGGGAAAGAATGTGCGCAGTAGCAATTTTACATTAAAACGTTCTGCATTGCTGTTACAAGGGCAACGGATGCTCTTAATTTTCAAAGCAAACGGTCCACGAATAAAATAGCTTGTTATTTTCAATCGATTTCGTAACACCAGATGTCTTTTTTCCCTTCAAATAGTCTGCAAAGGCAACGAATGCTCTTCATTTTCAAAGCAAGCGGTCACGACTAAAATAGCTTGCGAATTTAGCGTTAAAAACTCTTAGTCTTGTTAATGAACTTAAAGATTTTCAGAGGTTAACTACACCGCAACGCAATGGATTTGATTAAACAAGCGGAGACCTGCTTTGAGAAAGCCGAACTAGCTAAACAGAAACGGAAATTTTGGTGTGGCGCTTGGGAATTACTTTTATGCTCGTGAGCTTTTTGGACGCGCAATACTTGGTAAGCTTTTGGTTAATAAAATGCTGCCACTAATTTAACTTATTTAGAACACGGCGTTGACGAACTGTTGATTGCACAAAAAATTAAGGCTTGCAAACTGAACATCAAGCGTTTTAAGGTATCGGTGGCCCTCCAATGGCAAACCCAAGGCAGATCACCCGAACAACAAGTTGTGGGCGGCGGACAATCTGACAAAGACTTTCAAGAGCCAAGAGCCAAAAATCACTAAGACGTGGAAACAAAAAGCAGGACGCCGATTGCTAGAATCTTCAAGTAGGGAAAATCAACTTTGATCTTTTACTTTTCTCCAATTGTTAGTGCTTAAACATCACTTATTCTTCACAACAACTCATATTCGATCTTTGTAATCAATTTATCAGTATTGTTGTTCACAGCAATTCATCTCCAATGACTGGAACTTAGTTGAAAGAGTTTGAAATTAAAAAGTAATCAAGTTCTTAGTGTCAATTTGTTAGCCATTACGCATTGTTGTTCACAGCAATTCATATTCGATACCTGGAGCTCATTTGAAGTTAAAATAAAAAAGTTTTTTACAGTGTACAGTCAATTTGTTAGTTTAAAATCGTTATTCTTCACAACAACTCATGTTCGATATCTGTACACTTTGTTTGTTAGTTTAAACATTATTGTTCACAGTCGTAGAATTCAACAACAATAAAGCATAACGGTAGCCACAAACCAAGTACTTTGTCAAACGAGGAGCGTAGACTTGATAATAAAGAATTTACAACACGATCAGCGTTCATTTGAATGGAACCGCAGTGATTTTGGATAACCTAAAAATAATCCAGATTAAAGAAAGTAAATAAACGGTCGAACGTTTAGATTATTTTGTGAAAAAAAGGATGAGAACGTCTGATTAGATTTCAATTATTTTCTGTGACCTCTTAATGATGATTTCGGCGCAGTGATTAACACTTTACACTTTACTCTCCCGTGACTTCCGGCCAATGTTTGGCGGATTTCATCATTGCGTCGAGTTAATTCTTTAAACGCAAATGTTTGATTGAAGTTGCTTTAAAGCGTTGAATTTGCTGGTTGTTTTAAATAAATTAAAGAATTGAATTTACTGTGCCAATTTAACTTTTTAATCCAAACAGTTTTTAATGTTCTGAGTTAATTCTTTAAACGAAACTGTTTGATTGACACAATTTTAAACTTCAAATCATTTCAAATCATTTTCAACTTTAATTTCATTATGTAAACAACTTGAACTCATTCAATTCTATATTACAATTGCCTATTGTTTCAACCCAAATCAAACAATTGTTTACATGTTACGTCAACTTTTGCGCAACTTGCGCAGTTAATTCCAGTTTCTGTGTCCATATTTGTTTAACGACGGACATTGGTGATCTTTTCAACAAAAAACTTGCGCATCTGTTTGCTTTGACGGAGAAATTTGAATATTCAACACAAAAGAGAATTGACTCACTTTGACTGGTCATCAAGATGTTCTGATTGTTCTGATTGAATGGAAAAACTTGTTCCAAATAAGGCCCACGTCGAGGACACAATTGCTTCAGCAAACAAACAACAAGACGCAATGACAATCAAACACAAAAAACAAGGACATCGTTTCCATTCAATTCACGTGACTTTTTGCTCCTAAAGACAATAGGGGAGCTGTCTGTCCAGGGCTAACAATTACTGGGAGGAGCTGTCCTAAAAACCTACTTTCCAGTCAAATTATTCAAAAGGAAGACGCAGAAGCTAAATTGCACTCATTACTTCAATTGTTCTTTGTCGACTTGATTGTTAAAACAATTCATTACATTGTTGAGTCCTTTTCAATCTGACTCCAGGTTGTGAAATATTAGACATTTTTACTATATAATGTCGTGCAGAGTTGTTAGTTGTATGCTTGGCTTCGGTCTCCTTCGAGATCTTTTGAAGACAAAAACAACTGTCTACATTGTTCTCTTTGATTTGATACACAAAAACTTCAATTGTTTCGTTCCAGAACATTCCGACTACTTAAACTCGCGATTCTATTCATTTTTAACTCACTCGTTGGTTATTTTAAAGTTCTCACCTTCCAGAGCATCCCAAACAACACAAAACAATGAAGGTCTTCCTGGTCATCGCCGCTTTCATTTTCTACAGCTCCTTTAAGATCGAAGAAGCAACGGCATGTTGCTGTTGCTGCCAAAAATGAAAGTTTTGTTTATTTTTCTTGTAAATCCGGATAAGGGTGATATCGAACACTCCGGATGCTCAAATCCATTTAAAAATTGATAAATTTAATAGGTTGAGGAAAATGACTTTTGATGTGGTTTTTAAAAGTTTGTTACATGTTTTTAATATCGTTCTGGAGCCCGATCCCTTGCGCGTCTAGCGATATCAAAAATTGCATAGACGTTATTTACAATAGTTCATTACTAAAAACCTCAAAATGTGTTCTTAGCTTAGCTTTAAAATGATGTCAAAAAGTATGTCGAAGTAAAAAACTATAGAAAATTACTTGCCAACCTATTAAATACTGAACAAAACTGTTCTAGTGTATTTACACGCTACAACTTTCCAAGCCCACCAAAATCAGAGGTTGAATGGAAAGTTTTAGTCTGATCGTAAAAAGTCAACAAAATGATTTGATTAGAAAAACTGCTTTCAAGCTCAAAAAAGTCAACAAAATGATTTGATTAGAAAAACTGCTTTCAAACTCAAACAATTTCTTTCAACAATGTCAAAAAAGTCAACAAAATGATTTGGTTAGAAAAAACTGCTTTCAAGCTCAAACAATTTCTTTCAAGCTCAACAGAATCACTTAAAACAACAAAATAAACAATCGTTACTTTCAAGACTAATTTTATTCATTTTAGGCTGCTGTTGGTGAGTGATTGAACTTTTTTTTATTTTAGTCTTATTGAATAATGGAGAACAAAATTTAGTTGCTGTCCTTGCTGTAAGTTAAAATAACCACCAAACTGTTTTTAGTGGAAAGACTTTTTGAATACTTATTTAAAAAGGCACTTTCGCAAACACAATTCCGGTTCCTTTTAGGCTGTTGCTGGTGAGTTTATAAACTTTTAATGATATAATAACATTGATTTTTAGTTGCAAACCGTGCTGCTGTTAGTTTTTTTGAATATGTTGTTATTATTTAATTGCTTAAATTTGATTTCAAACCGAATCATTTCCAGGTTGTTGCTGTAAGTTTAAGTAGTTTGAGAGGTTTACTAACTTTTAAATCTTTTAGGCAAACCTTGCTGCTGCTGTTGCTGGTAAGTCAAACTTCAGACATTATTTGAGACTAATTTCTATCGTTTTAGCTGCAAACCTTGCTGTTGCTGTTGCTGTCCATGTAAGTAATCGAAACTTTAATTGATTTAGCAAGTGTTATCAAAAACTTACAAACATTATGTAGGCTGCTGCGGAGGACGTCGCAAGCGTGCTTTGATCTCTGCTGCTGCTCGAGGAGCTCTTGGCAACGCTGCTCTTATGCCACGAGTCAATGAACCAAACTCCCGTGCTGGACGATCATGCGGAGGCCAATGCGGTGGACAACAATGCCAAGGACAGCAATGCCAAGAATGCAAAACCGTCGCTGGATCTTCGCCAGCTGGTAATTTTTATACTTAAAAACTTACAACTTACATATTTCTAGCCCCAGCCTTCGCCGCCCAAACCCCAGGACGTCAATGCCGTCAATGCACACCAGAAGAGGAACGTCAATGCCTCGAAATGATGGCCAAACAAGGAGGATGCAAAGCTGCTTCAGTTAAAGCCGCCTCTCCAGCTGCTTCAACTTCTCCGATCGTCAAGCTCTACCGCAAATTTAAACGCGCCACTGAGTCCAAGAAACAAGGTAATTAAAGTAAAAATTGACTTTTTTTTGATAACAAAAACGTTATTCTTGTCGCACAACAAAAAAGACTTTCAAACATTTCGAAAACAAAATAAGAAATCAACTTTTCTTTCAAGTCAATTTTTTCAAACATTTCGATAACAAAAATCAAACAACAAAAAAGCTTTCAAACATTTTGATAGCAAAAAGACTTTCAAACTCCAAGCACAACTTCTAACGCACACTTACTTTCAGCTTGAATCACTGCACCAAATCGCACATCACGTTAATTTATTTGATTTTCTTTCTAGTAATTTATTCCTTTAGTTAACTTATTCTCCAAATTAATTTATTCCAAAAGAGTTCGGAGGTCCGTCCAGCCAGTAACGACAAAAACACACATAAAACCAAACAAAAATAAATTGTGCAGGATGGAGGAGACCTTTGGACTAATTAACAGGATTTGCCTTTTTTATTTCGAAGTTCAAACTAGTTTAGTTTTTTTGTAGTTTCAAAACAAGAAAAAGGAGTAAAAACACCCCATTCCGTCTCTAATGATCTCATTCTTGTAAGTTCTTTGTAGTCGCATAGCGAAATAGCATTCTTTAAATGTAGACGTCTCTGAGTAATCATTTTTATAGTTTAGTTTTAACTTCGGGCAAGCTTTTTAAGTAATCGTTCTCAGTAATCGTTTTCAAGCCCCAAACAAGGTGCAGGCAAAATAGTCATAGCAGGCAACACCAATTTAGTCAGGGTTTTTTGTTCCAAAGGGTATTTTTGTAATGGGATTGTGAGGGTTCTTTTCTGAAGTGTCTGTTTTGGTCCTAAGAAGTGTGCCGGAGTGATTTGGTAGACTTTTTGGATCGGAACCTCAAGGATGCTTTGCATTTTGGCCAACGGGGTTAGTTATTAGTTAACTTTTTGGATTTCTCGCCTTTCTTGTTTTTCTTTTCTGTCGTTTGCATCAGTTAGGTTTTGTTTGTTCTTTGGTGGAATTTGTATATAAGTGTGGACGTGTTTGGTGTTGACGACGCCAAGTTCCGATATACTCAACTGCAGCTCCATCTAGAAACTTGATCAAAGGAACTTGACTTTGTTGCTCGACAGCTTCCACATACTTCCGTCTTTTTGTATTGATTTCGTTTCTAACTGAACTCCGCAATAGTCATGGGTGCTTAGCCATAAAAAGTTAGGTTGCCATTTGTAGCCGTTAGTTTATTTGTTGGTTTTTGTTGTTGTTGCCTTAGCGTTGTAGATTTTTTGTTGTTTGTAGGTGCTAGTTTCCGTGAAGTTACATTTGTTTCATTAATGTGGACAGAAATAAAGAAGAAGGCTTTAATTTGTTTCTTTTTAAATGACTCGAACGAGTTGATTAAGTGCAATTTTGGTCTTTCCAGGGCGTCTTTTAAATGACTCAAACAAGTTGATTGAATTGAACAAACAAAAGTGTGTCTGTTTGATCTTTAGGTTTTAGTTACCAACATCATTAAAAACAACTAGTTAAAACAACTTTAATAATCAAAATTCAAATTTAAAACAAAGACTCTTTTAAACACAACAAACCATTTCAGTTCCCAAAAACTTACACAATGTGATTAAACGTGCCACCGACGCACAAAAAGCGATGCTAGAGCGCTTTGGTAATTGGCAATCTTCATGTGTTAGACGAAATTCCAAAAACGAATCTCACAAATTCAATTCATATTCTTGTTTAATCGATTAAATTCAGTAATTAAAATTGATTTAACGTTTTTACCAATGATGTTTATTGTTCGTTTAATTAATTCGGTAGTCGTCGTAAGAAATGGAGCGAAGATTTCCGTGATACTTGTGCAATTCCAGGTTGTTTTCATAGGTCAAAACGTTTTCTTTCCATTCAATTTTAACACGCGCCGATTTTGGAGCTGTCAAAGAGTGTGCACTCAAAAACGCTGTTGTGTTACTGACCTCATTGTCTTCGAAGAATTTGCCACTAAGGTAAAAATCATAAGTAGAAAGCGAATTCGCTTCACTAAAAGTTTTAATTGGTTACTTTAATCAACTGTTATTACTTACATGATCTTTACTGGATACTTTTCTCCATTGTTTTCTATACACTGCGTTTAAGGGCCATTTTTTTAATTTTTTGTTGAAATTGTTTGGTGTATTTGGGGGGGTAGTTGGGCCCCCCTTTCCGGCACTTTTTGTATGGGGGGGGGGGGGGGGGGGGGGGGGGGGGGGGGGTATATACCTCCAAGGTTATCAACGCCGGAACAGGCTTTCCATCATCGGTTATATTGCCTTTAAAATTGAAAAGCGCTCCTTGTGGTCCGGCTGCAATTAAGTAGTAAACTGAATCAAACATGCCTAAACACTTACAAATTATGTATAAAATTACAAAGGCATTCGCAGTCGACGCCAACAAACTAGCTAACACGACAAACCGAGGAGCAGGGAGTCCGGTCATGTTGTCTTTTAGACCTGAATTGACTGGTGATATTTAAATACACTTAACTGGTCAACGCTATCTTTGTTTAATTGTCAATTCGACATAAAATTTACGAGGTTTGGAGAACAAATGTGGTTAACGATTACTATTTTGTCGTTTTTAATTATCTTTGTCTTTGTTTATTGCATTCATGTCGAAATGATTTTGCAACAAACTGTTGCATAAAATCATTTGCATAAGTTTTCTATTAGAATTCTAATGACATTAGAGCCACATCAACGTGGTAATAAATAACTTTTGAGATATGTTTAAATTACTCTTTTAATAAAGTACCTGATGACTTTTTTGATCTTTATGAAGTGCGTTTAATGATGTGATTTAAATAGTTTGTTTGAGAATGTGTGCTGCGTAAATTATAAACTAGCGTAAATATTATTACTCAACGGACTAGCACGGAAGAGGTTTTTGATTCAAAAAATCAAACAAAAAGTTGACTAACTTTTTCATATAAAATGCAAAGTCATCAAAATTGAATTTTTTAAAAATAAACATCTAAAACTTTATTCCTCAAATCAATTTCAGAAAAACAACACAAACTTTATTCAAATCAGCAAACGCTTCAATAAGTTTTTAACACACATCGCTTAAAACAACATTTAAAGCACTCATCAAATTCTATTAAAAACAAACAATTTTTATCAATATGCAATTACATCACCGACTCCCAATAAAAACTCCTCACATTGTTTGTTCTTTTAATGTTTTCTCTCTTCAAATCGCAAAAAAGGTGCGGCCGCTTTGATTTTTCTTATTTCGAGCGTGATTCAATTGAAAAAGTTGCCGCTTTCGTTTTTCTTCGCCTTTTTGGATATTTAAAACATGGATGGACACTATTTTGATTCCGCCGGTGGATAAGACGGAGCCAAGGATGCCGTTAATGATAAATCACACTGTTGTTGACATAATTAGAAGGACACACAGCGAAGGAGATTTTAATGTAAGCTTAAATTCGTCGCGTATAGTCAATATTGTTTGTTCAGCTTTATTGAACGGTGAATCAAAATTGTCTTCATTGTTTAAAGCAGTCTATTCCGAAACGTGTTTGCGCAACAATTTCAAGTGCCTTACTTGATTTTGAAAAATTTAATTGGCTTTGCAAACAAAAAGTGATCCGTGCAGACTCGAACTTTTTTGATAAAAAAGAAAATCGCTTTTTTGTTTGCTTGTTTGAAGCTCGAGAGTCTTTTTGTTTGAAGTTTGAAAAGTCTTTTTGTTTGAAGCTTGAGAGTCTTTTGTTTGAAGCTTGGGAGTCTTTTTGTTTGAAGCTTGAGAGTCTTTCTTTTTTAAAATCATAGCTATGAGACATGACAATTGAGATGAGATAATTGAAGTGCTTTTAATTTATGTTTAAGTCTTCTTTAAAATGTGTGTTTTTGTTTGAAGTTTAGAAGTCTTTCTTTTTTAAACCATATTTGCTAGAAGCAGTAACTAAAATAACTTTTTAATCAACGTTATGTTTTAAAATCAAACATTTAACTGATTTTTATTGTTTGTAAATTTTTAAACGAATAGAATCAATTTATTGAAACAAGATTTTAATTCTTTTCAGAAACACCGACGAATGGACGACGAAGACCCCGAACTTAAAGAACAGTTAAAACCTTTGGACAAGTTGAAAAAGCTTTTTTCAATGGTTGCCATTTTCTACACCGTTCTTGGTAACATGGCATCTAGTTTCGAGGCAATTTCACACAAAAACATAATTGGAGCCTGTCAAGTTACATCTTGGTTTGGTCGTATACAGTGGATTGGTGTTCCTTTCTTTGCCGTCCTGTCCATTTTGAGCAGTTTCGTCAGTTTCTTGGCGTTTCTGGTGCTAATTGGAATTGTTGGTAAAACACTCACCGAAGCTTTTCGGATGCACCGATGGAATCGTTTAAGTAATTGGAGGCAAGTTCATTTTAAAGATATTTTTGAGTGTTCAAACAAACAAATTTAATCAATGACGTTTTTGATTGCCTGATTTCAAACTTCATTTGACATAACAACAAAGAAACAAATTTAAATAACCAAATTTTTAATTGCAAACTTCGTTTATTTAACCTTACAAAAAAGTACAAGGTGTTCATCAAAACGTAGTGACTTAAAAAACATGTTCGATTAATCAAGCTAAACACTAAAGAGCCTTTTTGCATTCTTGTCTTTGTATCGAACATGCTTTTAAAGTCGCTACAATTTTAGTCAACAAATTAGTCAAAGAAACAATTTAAGTCACGCTTCTTCGCAAACGAGGGTGACTGTTTGTCATTTGAGTTCCAGCAGCGCTTCTCGTTGCCACCTTTGCTTTGTAGTAGAGGAGAGGATTCAGAGCAAATCCAATAATTTGGAACTTAACAAAAAACCAAAACACAAAAGTTGAAACGGTTCCGGTCAATTGCCATCTAGAAAACTTAAATAAGCGATTTTGCTCTAAACAACTCACATCATTTGAACAAAGATGCTCGAGAAGTGAAAGACGACAAAAACGAAGAAACACAAACAGATTGTCAAGATGGCACGTTTCTTTCGTTTAATTATTTCGGGGTTGTCAGTGGGATCTGGAAGTTTCGAGGTTTTAAAAGTGTTTCAAGACAAAACTTGCCTTTCCTTATCAACCGAAAACACACATAAACAACAAGCAAAATAGTCAAGCCAAATAGTAAGAGTATAGTGTTTCCATAGCATTTTTGGAATCTCAAGAAAAATGGAGGCAACACATTGTTCACCAAGTCCATATACTAAATTTTAAAGTTATTGATTAAACTTGTTTTGTTGTGCAAGTTGATTAAACTTGTAGATTCGACATGTTTTAAGTTGTTTTGTTGTTTAACTTTATTAAACGGGGGGGGTTGGCGCGGGGAGGGGGGGGGCGGCCCGAGCAGTTTGGTTGTGTGAGTTGATTAAAAGAGCAAACTCGAAAGCATGTTTAAAAGTGTACGTTGTGTGAGTTGATTAAAAGAGCAAACTCGAAAGCATGTTTAAAAGTGTAAGTTGATTAAAGATTTCCAACTTAAAAACTTCAAAAGACTCTCAACTTTTAAATAACTCGTTTTTAACACTATAAACTTTTAAACAACTCGTTTTTAAACCCCATAAACTTTTAAACTTACACCGAGATCCCATGTGGAGAAGTCGACCATTTTGACTCAAATGCCAAAAAATTAACAATTCCAACAAGAACAACTTACTTGATGTTAGCCTATCCCAATATATATACAATCTCTCTGACATGTGGACAGAGCAAACTAACAAATTAACAACAACCAGTGCATGCGCATGCCATCTTTTAAAGTAAAGACTCGTTTGAATTGGCCAAATAACAACAAAGAATCTAAAAAGTATTGGAAAGTCCGTCTCCAAAAAAGATTACCTTGTCAACATGTACAAATAAAAATAGTTTATGGACGCGAGGTAACAAAGAAGACGTAAGTAATTTGCAAAAATGGGTATAAATTCCGGAGCATAAAAGTCGAAAAACTCGTTAACTTCCTCTGTTAGTTGAAGTAACAAATAAACAATGTCAACAATTGCCTCAAATTAATGAACTTGATTAATTTAGATTGATTTGATTGATTAAACAACTAAATTTTCAATGTCGGTCAGCACTTCACTGGCCAAAACGGAATCGGAGGGCACATTCTGGACCTACTTTTGTGCGCTGAGCACGGTTAGATAACTCACTTATAAAGACGGATATTGCTAATTCGGTTTAGACGTCAAAAAGTTATTGAATTGTTCTCACTTTTGTTAAAGACCGATTCCGTGTGAATTCATGTGACCGGCAACTAACCCTAAAAAACTCATTTCTGTGGTCCTAATGGTGGTGAAACAATTTGTACAGTAACTTAAAAAGTTCGCCTAATTTTTGGGACACCCTGTACAAAGATATTTAAGGTTCCCGCAACCAAATAAAAACCTCACCATGTTTAAAGCAAAGATGTCGCCGATTGCTCGTTTTCGCTTTAGCAATTTGTAGATGACGAAAGAGTTAGTTGTAACTCCAACAAAAATAAACACAATAGCACATAAATACAACACCATCCATCGCGTTTCCATTTTGCACGTCAAAACAGTTTAAACAAAAACGTTTTGAAGTTGATTAATTCCCAAATGAGTGCTGTCAGTTAAATGAGTTCGAAAGAAAAGATGCCAAGTCCTGAAAGTGTTTGAATTTTAAGTGGTTTTGCAACTTATTTGTTTGTTTGAGCGAAATGAAGAGTTAAATAAGACTTTAATTTAAAGTGTAAGAATTGATTTTGTTGTTGTTTAAAGTAGTTCTTTTGAGAGGTTTTTGATTTTTAAAGTTAAAGAAAAGATTCTATTTAAACAAAAATCTTCAAAAGACATTCTTATCAATTTTGATTATAAAGCTCTTTTTAGTCTTCACGTTTAAAGAAAGATTCTATGTAAACAACAATCTTCAAAAGACTCCAAAACTCAAATAACACCCGTCTGGTGCAAAAGTTTGCCTTTAATCTACTTTAGTTTTCAAAAACAAGCATTTTGCGCTGTAAATGAGCCGCAAAAAGGTCGAGCCGTACAGCTGGAAACTTTTCGGCGTTAATTTTTAGCAAAAATTAATCCCAATGCCGGTGCAGTAAGCATTACTTACTCTTCATTTCGAGTTAAACAAACTTTAATCATTATACAGCGAAGCTTTTGGTGCCAAGTACTACTTTTCGAGGTGGATTAAAAAATACAATTACTTTGCATTATTTTTTGCACAAAATGTGGTGTTTGATGTTAATTTTTGAAATAAGGTGTTTTTGAGAAGCAAATCGGAGTTGTAACTTTAAAAGTGATTCAAACATATCGTTTAAATTTAAAAGGATAATTGAGATCTTGATATATAAAAAACATGCCGTTTAACTTTCAACGAATAAACGAGATTAGCTGCAATTTATTTGCTTTTTTTCGTCAACTCTTTTTTGCTTTCAAAACTCAAAGACTTCAAACTCTCTTAAATGTTTCACATCAACTTGAAAGCTTTTTTGTCTTTAAAAATTAATAAACTTTATGAAATCACAGTAACAAATTTATTCAAAAACAATCAATCTCATTTCAACAATAATTTTATTTCAACAACATCAATCTCATTCAAATAGTCTTTAAAGTACTCAAACAATCTCATTTCAATAACAATTTTATTCAAAGACAATCAATCTCATTCAAAGTTAAACACTAAAACATTCAAAGACAATCAAATTAAATAACAACTTCTGAATTTTCTACACCTCAACAAATTCACATTATCGCTTTATTTCTTTAAACAACAATTTTATTCAAAGACAATCAATTTCAACAACGATTTCACTTAAAAAATCAACCGCCGCAGTTTGTTTGTTCATTTGTGTGATCAGTTCGTTTCGTTGACGTGCTTCTTGTTGCTTTTTTAGTTTTGTAATAAAGGAGCGGATTTATTGCAAAACCAATGACTTGCAACTTCAGAATAATGAAATAGATCGCAAAGGTGATGTAATTGAGAACAAATCCGGTTTGTCTAAAAATTAAGTGATTAAAATTGGAGGTTTTACGGTATATCCAAAGCGCGGAATCAACTTACTCGTAGCTAAAACAAAAAGGTTAAAGTCAATTTCTAAACAAAGTCCACTTACATTAGCGTCACAATGACAGTTGAGAACTGGAAAACTGAAAAGACAAAGAAGCAAAGACAAATCGTAGCAATTGCTTGCTTTTTACGTTTGGTCACGTCAAGATTGTCACTGGAATCTAAAACAAATAGAGTTAGAAGTCAAAGTAACTAATCTTTAATTACCTTTCCTTGCTAGCCGAAAACTTACGAAAACAACTAATAAAACAGTCAGTACAAACATCAAAACTATAAAGTTTCCGTAACATTTCTGGAACCGTACAAAAAACGGAGGTTGTTGGTCTCGCAACACCGTTGTATACTGAAAAGTTGAGTTTAAATAATGATTGAATTGACAGACTGCCGAGATCAAAGTCCGAAAACACTATGTTAGTTTAAAAACTTACATTTTGAAACCAAGTGTTGTAATCCACCATTTCCGCTTAAATATAAGAAGTTACCGTAAAAAAGACTTTAATAGAACGACATTCAAGCACAATTAAAAATGATTAACAAGAGTTTCAACCACAAAGTTGATCAATTTAATAGCTAAGATTCGTTTTAATAAGCATTTCAAACATAAACTTATTGAATTTAATAGCTAAGAGTCGTTTTAACAAGCGTTTCAAACACAAAGTCGTTTCAAAAATAGAGCCATTTAAACAATTGTTTTAAACATAGACTTCCGCGAATCTTCGCAAAAACGAACTTGAAAATCAAAAAACGCGTTTTGAGAAAATGTTTGATATAAAAAACTTCACGAAGTGCGTTTCAAACACAAAGTCATTTTAACAAGCGTTTCTATTAGAGCTTTTTCTATACACTGAACCTTTGTAAAAAACTTACCGGAAGTGATCATCCATGCATATGAATACAAATATCCGGACATATAAATTCCGCAGAGCGCCAAATTCAAAACAACCAGCACATAAGTGTGCCAGCGCTTAAAATACATGCTCATCTCAATTGGCCAAACAATAACTAAGAATCTAAATTGTTCGGTTGTAAGTGACAAAGTCCGACAAGCCAACCTGGTCAACATATACAAATAGAAATACTGTATCGACGCCAAATAGCACAAATTGCAGAAATAGATATTAAAAAGTGCACTAAATGCCGGAACAGAATAATCAACAAAGTTGTTAATTGCATTCGGTAGCCGTAGTGCCAAATAAGTAACGTCCACAAACGCCTTAAAAGCTTTTTGTTTGAACCAAAAAGGAGTTAATTTTTTGAACTCAGTGTATTTTGAAGATTGATTATTTTTAAAAAGCGAATTAGAGTTATTTGTGTTGAATCTGAAAGACTGTTTTGAAAATTGATTATTTTTAAAGGTCGCTTTTTGTGTTGTGTTGAATGTGAAAGACTGTTTTGAAGATTGATTCTTTTAAAGTTTGTGTGTTCGGAAAATCATATTAATTAGTTTTTCAAATCAATCTTTTAATTATTTCAAGGATCTTACCATGTTCAGAGCAAAAATGTCTCCTATTGCTCGTTTCCTTCCCAGTAGCTTATAAATAACAAATGAATTAGTTCCAACACCAATAAAAATAACCAAAACCACAACAACAGTAACGTAATTTGTCCACTCCATGTGGCGGAAAGTGTTCTAAATATAAAAAATGCAAATTGTGTTTAAAAAGGAGTTGAAACAAAAAAAGAGCTAAAAATTTGCCCATTTGTGTGCCGAACGCTGAGTTGATTAAATTCCCGTGAGGACGCTACCACATTTCGTTTATTAGGTTTGTGCCGTTCAATGCAAAACACCAACTGGCGTTTGTTTTGAACGCAAAGGCTTTTTTGCAGGCTCGGGACACGTTGTTTTTTGTGAAAAGGCGTAAAGGTTATCACCAAAAATGCATGAGTGTTTTGGCTTTAAAAAGTTGGTGTGACAGAAGTTTGGTTTTTAAATTAGAAATTGAACGACTTTTGAGGGAGTTTGTTGAGTGTTAAAAATAATATTTGAACGAGACGAAAAAGCGTAGCGACTTAAAAAGATTTCATTCATACTCGCTTTTCGAATGACAACAAAAAAAGCACTACCTTAAGTTGACTTTATTGAATTCTGCAAAGACCGTCAGTTTTATCGTGTAAAACTGGTCCCTAAATGTTAATTCCGTTTTGCCGAGGACCAACAACATTTCCGGATCAGCTCTCTAAAAAACAAAAATTTTGCACCACTTTTTTGCTTTCTTACAAGTTATTTTGGTTGAGCTGTTAAAATGTTTAACAGAATTTTAAAACTCAAAAAATGGCAAAAATAATTTCGATGCACCGCCCCTTCGCTTTACTTAAAGCGACAGCCATTCAACTACGCTATTTGTGCGCCACGTGAACGCTCTTAACAATCAACATAACAATAACATGTAATTAAAAGATGACTTGTTTTCTTTAAAAGCAACGTTCACGGACTTGCAACAAACACAAACGTTTTAAACCCATAAACGAAAAAGACACATCACATTCATCAATTTTATATGCTCCGTGACAAGTGGGCCAATTTTAAAGAAGCCATGAACACAAAAATAGAAAATGATGTTTTATTGTTTCCAACAAAGTCAATCAAAATGATTTGAAAACATTTAAGTGCCGACCATTTAACGAAACATCAAATGGAACAGCGACATGATTCTCCTTTTGTTTATATGGCAATTAGTGTTGGTTCCATATTGGCCGCAACGTGGGTTATCGCTTTTTTCGATCACGAAGACTCTACTCATCAAGGTAAGTGGTATAGATTTGAAGATGTGCTGTTTTTATTGTTGTTTTGAATTAAGCAGACTTTGTTTGTGACTTTGTCGATATAAATGATTTGATAGCTTTTATTGTTTAATTGGTAGTTTTTGTTGATAGAAATGACTCGATAGCTTTTTATGTATTGTTTAATTGATTGTTTTTGTTGATAGAGATGACTCGATAGCTTTTATTGCTAAACAGACTGTTTTGTCGATAGAAATGACTTGATAGCTTTGTTAAAATACTTAAAGAGACTCTTTTTGCAACAAAAGAATCATAATAGTTTCGTCTTTCAAACAAAACAATTTTTAAAAACATCATCTATTTCAGACTTCCACTTGTTTTGCAAAGACAATTTACACGAAAAACTAACAACTGTGGCTGCTTGGATAGTCAAAATTGCTGGATGGACTGCCGCCGTTACATGTTTTCTGAGTTCATTGGTTTTCGTTTTCATTTTTGTCTTTTATTTAACAGAATATTACGGATTCTACAGAAGAGAGAAAAGAAAAGCTTTTCCAATTGAAAAACGCATAAACCTTTGTTGTCCTTTGAGATGTTTAATAAAGACTTTAACTATTTTGTCAACACAAAAAAGTCCCAACCGATGTGCTTTGTGTGTCCAAAGGACGAAAAAGAAAGACAGCGAGCACTCAACGCTTCGGAGTGCTTTGGCTTTCTTTTTCGTGTGCTAAAGAATTGAAAATAAGCTCGAGAAGCGACAACGGACTTTATTTATTCGTTTTCGTTCGAGCTTTAAATATTCTTTCTTGCAATGAACGTTAATGACTATTTTTGATAGTTTCTAACATCAAAAGCGTGTTTAAGTCAAACGTTAATAGCGAAAGTGTCTTCTAATCGAACTCCGCTCGATATTAGTGACGTTTCTGGCTATTTTTGATAGTTTCTAACATCAAAAACTTCTTTAATTCAAATGTTAATAGTGAAAGTGTCTTTAAATCAAATTTAATCAAACAACTCGATAAATCCAAACAAAACAGATTCATTTTTACTTACAAAACCGCCTCTGCACGTTAAAACACATTTTGTACATTCTACAAAACATTTCTTCCACCAAACTCACAAAACATATCGATAACCTTCAAAAAAATTTAATTTCTTTTATCACATAGTTTTTATTCAAATCAAAATTTGGAGTTTAAGCATTTCTTTAGAGGAACTTTCGTCCAACATGCATTTTATGCGCCAAACACAAACTCCGCTTTTCTTTTGAAGAGAGAGAAAAGTGTTTGTTGTGTTTGCAGTGTCTTTTTTGATGTGGTTTGTGTTTGTTTATTGGAAAGAAGAGTATTTAAAGAAGACAAACTTTTGCAGACTTTAAATTTTAATAGGCGACAAAAATTTAACTGTTCTTTCAATGTTGATTACTTAAAGTTAAAGATTAGAGCTGTTCTTTGTGTAGTTTTTCAACGTTTTCAATCAATTTTTAAAGGCAGTCTTTTAATATTAGAGCTATCTGTTATATAAATTGATAATGCTTTCAGTTTAGCATCTTTGAATGCAAGTTCTCAACTCTTTCAACATCACTTATTTACATTAAGCATTTCAATCAAATTAACAACTCTTTCAATCTAATATCTTTAAATGCAAGTTCTCGAGTTCTTCATATGTTTACTTCGTTATCGTTCTAATCAAAACACTCTTTCCGCGTTTTTTAAAAACAACAACTGTTTAAAAACTCACTTCCAGCTTGCAATTAGATCTAAAAATGACTCGAAATCTGGACATTGTTTTGTATGGAGCGACTGGCATAACCGGAAAGTTTATATTGGAGCAATTCTTTAAGTCCGCTTATGCGGATCGTTTCCGAATTGGCATTGCTGGACGAAATGAACAAAAACTCCGAAAGGTTCTCGGCGACGTCGGTCAATTTGTTGGTAAGTTGAATTGAACTTTAATTTTAAATTCAATTTTACAGACCGCGACTTAACTTCTCTTCCGGTTATCATTGCTGACCATTCAAACACCGATACCCTCGCCGAAATGGCCAAACAGGCTAGAGTTATAATTAACGTGGTCGGACAGTACAGCCTCCACGGAGAATCAGTTGTTAAGGCAGCAGTTGAAAATGGAGCTTCTCACCTGGACTTGTCCGGAGAACCGGCAGTAAGTTTTTTTTAAAATGTTTATTATTTTTCTTCAAATTCGATACATATTAAAACTTCTGTTTTCAATTCTTTTAGTGGCTGGAGGACAACGACAACGCACACCTTTACATAAACTTCTGTCAATTTTAGTGGCTGGAGGAGATGCAACTTAAATATTCGGCAAAGGCTCGTGAAACCGGTGCTTATATCATCGGTGCTACTGGCTGGATTTCAATGCCAACTGATATGGGAGTTAGCTATTTAAAATCTGTGTTTCCCGGATGTCTCGCTTATTCTGAAACGTTTACCACTTTAAATCAACCATCGGTAATGAATTTAAAAGAATCACTTACAACTTGACAAATTCCAGGGATACGCATCAAGTAGTGGAATTTTCAAGTCTATATTGCTAGCAATGGCAAAACAAGGCAATCTAGAAGAAATTAGACGTCAAACAATGCCGGAGAAGTTAGAAACGTATCCAGCGCCAAAACGGTAAGTTTTTTCTTGTAAGGTCTTTACAATCTTTTTAAGTCCGCCAATTTGGTACAACCAAGAACTTCAATCATATGTGACTCCGTTTCTGGTTGCTGATGCCACAATTGTTAACAGATCCGAATATCACAAGGCAGTACACGACAAATCGGCAAAGTCGCCGATGTCGATTGAAACTTACGTTCTTCAACCTTCGTTTTTGAGTTCACTTGGAAATTTGGTTCATTTCGGATTTCTTTATTTGCTATGTCAATTCGGACCAACTTACCGCTTCTGCCAACGCAATCCAGAACTTACAAGTCTAGGTTTATATAATGACAAAGGTCCAACGAGGGAACAAGTCAAACAAGTTGGAGTTCTCGAACTTTCTTTTCTAAAAACACTTTCATTTCCAGGCAACTTTTACAACTTACATCCAAGGACATGGCTGGAAAGACACAACAATTCCGCAATTGAATGAAAAGCCAACTGAAAAATTGATGATCCGCGTCGATGGACCCGATGCTCAGTACTTAGGAACATCCGGATTTGTTTTGTCAGCTGCGGCGACCATCCTGGAAGATAAATTGCCAGTGGAGTAAGTGATTTTAATGATTCTTGTCATTTTTAATTTAAACAATTTCAGTGGAGGCGTGTACACAACGGCGATTGCCTTCGAAGGAACAAAAATCTTCGACAGATTGCGACAATTCGGCATTACCTTTCGTGTTCAATAAGTTAAATTGATAATGTTTGTTGATAAATAAAATTGAATTGTTTGAAAACGAGTTTAAAGAATCGCATCGAATAAACAAAATCACTTTTAACAGTGTGAATAAATAAACTCTATTCATTCGTTCAATAAACTGAACTTTTTCAATATCATCAAATCAATTTTAACAATGTTATCAAATCAAAAAGGTCACATTAACTTTTTCAATATCGCCAATCCAAAAATTTTAAAGGTCATTTAACATCAAAATCGCATCAGGTAACTTAATAAACCGATCTACTCATTTAACACCAAATCAAAAATTTAAAAAATCGCATTGAATAAACAAAAAGATCAGCTTTTTCAAAAACAACGAAGACATTTTTAATCTTTGTCGTTTAAAACTTTTGTTCTTTTTGTGATCAAAAATTTCCATACGCAACGTTTTACACGTCAAATTTAACGTGGATTTGCATTTATTGAAAACAAAAAAGGCCTTGTTGTCTGCGGACACGCGCAATTCCACTAAAAAGAATCGAATTTTAGTTGTTTGAATGATGTCCGAATTGATTATAGACATCTCTTTTTGTAGTTTGCTTTAATCACGAATTGATTTTTGTGATGATGTTTGGTCGCGTTTGTTTGTTTGATATTGAAATGCTTTTTTGATTTGATTGATGTTAAAAAGTTTGTTAAGTTTATTTGTTGAATGTAATAGAAATTGTTTGACATCAAAAAGTTTATCGAGTTTGTTTGATATTGAAAGTTTATAGAATTTGTTTGTTGAATGTGATAGAAATTGTTTGAAATTAAAAGTTTATCGAGTTTGTTTGAAATTAAAAGTTTATCGGGATGTTTTAAGATGTTTCTAACTTCTTTCTGTGTTTAAAGTCCCATTTATTATTAAAAGGTCTCTTAATTTAATGAAAGTAATTTTAGAGATGCCACACTATAAATAACACCTGCAACTAAAGTCCAACATATTCAAGTATTCAAATTACATTTTAAACATTAAGTTTAATGGAAAGTATGTTTAGAATGTGGCCTCGAGTAAAAAGGATGTGCATTTTATACACTTTAACTGTTCTATTCTTAGTTATTTGCGTGTGGTACACAAGGCCCGGAAGTTTTAGAAGTAAGTATGACAATAACTTAGTTTAACACTAATCAATTTCCAGGTTACAAAGAATATTATTCCAAAAAGCAGCTCCAGAACTTATATTTCAACCGCCCCTGCAACACAAGACACATTCCATGCAGTAGTTTCTTCGATTCAACTATTAACCTCACCGAATTGGCATTGCAATACCGAATCGAGTACGACGAAGACGAGCTTGAAGACGAAGAACTCGGAACTGACTGTGTTTCTATCTTCTCGCGCAGTAACTTCTTTATGGAGCCCATGAGCAAGGAAGAAAGTGAATTTTCAATAGCATATGCTCGAAATGTTAATACGGTATGTTATATTTAAAATTGATTCTTTAAATTAATTCTTTTAAGGATTATCACTTTCACGAAATAACCCTTTCAACGACATACGCGCCTCAAAATTTTTATTGTTACTCAATTGACGGAAAAGCAGACGAAACGTTCGTTAAAAGATTAGAAGATCTGACTAAATGTTTACCAAATGTGTTCGTTACAGACTTCAGAGAGCCAATGACGAGTCTTGGGTGAGTTTTTAAAAGAAGTTTTGTGGCGTAAATGTTTAAAAGATGCTACTTTGAATTACTTTGAACATAAACAATGTGTTTTGAAATGAATAAGGCCGTCTTTTAAAATGACTTTGAATATCAAAGCAATCATTCTTCTCGATTACAAAAATGTCAACAACTGCTCTAAACAAAAAAGCGAACAAATAAAGTTCAATCATTCTTTTCGATTACAAAAATGCCAACGACAAAGATTTAAAACAACTTTGAATAACAAAACAGAGCAATCATTCTTTTCATTTAAAAGCGCCAATATCAATAACTTTAAACATCGAAGAAAAGTTCAATCACTCTTTTCGATTACAAAAATGTCAACAACAAAGATTTAAAAGATATATCAATTTAGTCACAACACGAACGCTCATCACATGGCATGCATGAATTTGCTAGCTAAAAAGAGTTCTAAATGGAAATACGTCATGTTGTTACAAGTTTGATAAACTTTAAAAGCATTCTTTTTCAAAATGTTTAGAATTACGACATTCCATTGAAGACAAACGAAGAAATGGTTCAGAATACTGAAATGGTACGGCGGAGCAAATGATATTACGACACAGTTGCGTGGTAGGAAGGTCAATTTTACTTGGGACTTCGAGTCCCTTCATCTCTTTAAAGATTGTAAGTGTTTTTGCAAACAAATACAAAAATATGATCTTAGCCGACCGGAACCGACTAGTTGTTGATGGAAACATGCCGGACTTTCTTTTGAGTCGTGGAGCTGTTCAGAGTGTCATATCTCACGAAGCGGTTGACTTCATTGTCAACAAATTGGACCTGAACCAAACAATATTTCAACTTAATTCGGATATGTGGTCCGTCGACGAATATTTAACAAGTTCAATAAATAGCAACGACAACATTCAACTTCCAGGTGGTTTTACTCGTAAATGCTACGAAACAGCCGGAATTGTCCTGGCAATGAACAAGTAAGTGGTTTTAATTGACCAAACTAAAAGCACTCAACATTTAAATAATCTCAAATCGTTGTCTTTCTAATTGACTTGTTTGTTTGTTTAACTGCTTTCAAACATTTGTTTTCAAGGCAATCAAATTGACCAAACAAAAAATTCTTTCAAATCAATCAAATTGACAAAACAAAAGATTCCAGATACAATGTCTGGCTCCGAAACGAATCATTTTGTAAAAGTAAAATTTGGCGTCACGGAGTTTGTGTGTTTGGTGCTGAAGACTTGTTATCAAATTTATTAGACAATCCGTTCTTTGTTGCCAACAAAATGGTCCCAACCACTGATTTCGGAGCAATTGTCTGCTGGAATGAGGTGCTTTTTAACCGGACCTATCACGATCGTGGACTTCACAGACTAAATAAACGCTTGTACACCAAGTTGCCGCATGTAAGTGAATTTTTGTTGTTAAATTGATTTAAGAACATGTTTAAGGTTCGTTATCACAAAGCAAAAAAGAAATACGGAGTTAATTTTGATTTTAACAAATTTGATTGTGCAAAACACGTTAAAGATCATATTGGAACAAACATTCTGCCTTCCGGAATATATGTGAGTCATTTTTGTATGCGAGGAATAAGTGTTTTATGTTATATCTTTAGATTCTTGAAGGATAACGACTATTTTTGTTTATTTGGATAAATTTTGTTGATTAAGTAGATTGGGTTGTCTTAAAAGAATCAATTTTAATAACAATCACATTCACTTTCAAATTAAAACCGACCATGTCAATCAAACAGATGTTCAAGTTAAAATCAATCACATTATTTTTTGATCAACAAAACTCACAACCTAACAACATCGAGAACAGCAAAACTAATCATATTCATTACAAGTTTTTCAAATCAACAAAACTTACAAGTTAAAAGCAACCACATTCATTTAAACAAAAACACAAAATATTTACCGCAAAATCTTTAATAGAAGAACTTAAAAGACATTTTGGAGAATCTTAAAGACGTGCTTGAAAGTTAAAAGAATTAAAGTGTCTTTTGAAAGTAACCAATTCTTCTGTTTAAAAATCAATTAAACTTCATTTTCAAACATGTCTTGTTAACTTGTCCTTCTATTAGAAGTTTTACGGTATTTGTTTTTTAAACAACAAAAAGTTTTGTTAATCATTCAAATGCTTTTTCGTCGTTGTTTTTCTGGTTTAACTTTTCAAATCCAATTGTGCGTGTGTGAATTTCAAAAGCAGCCGTGAAGACGTCAACTACGCGAGTTGGAAGTATTCTAAACATTCAAAAAGTACAACTTGAATTATTTGAAAACTCACCCTTTCAAAACAACATAAACCCATGACCATCGAGGAATAAACAGTTCTTCTTGGTTAGTAAGAACAGCTTCGCAGACACGTCGTGCAACGTAATCTGGAGTTGACATCGGAGCGAGGAAGCTTCTGAAAGGAATTTATTTTTAAATGACTTTTGAATATATAAGACTCACTCGTATTCGATTCCTTCTGTCATTGCGGTCTTTACATAAAAAGGAGCGACCGTCGTGCATTTGATATCAATGTGTTTTGCTTTGAACCTATAAATAAACTTTCAACTCGATTTAAAAGGTCTTCAAAGGTTTGTTTTGTTTAAAAAGAAGTCTTCAAAGATTTGTTTTGCTTAAAAAGACAGCCTTCGAAAGAATCAACCCATTTCGTTTAAAAAGACAGTCTTCAAAGAAGCGCACTAAAGACTTTAAAAAGGTCGTTATTTTGTTTAAAGACTTCAAAAAGATCATTGTTTTGTTTAAAAAGCAGTCTTCGAAAGAATCGACTCATTTCACTTAAAAGCTCATCAAAACCATTAAAATCAACTTACTCGTTACGAATTGCTTCCATGTATCCAACAGCTGCGTATTTTGAAGCGGAATAGGCAACAAGACCGGCTAGAAATTGCATGAACTTAAAAGTTATGACAAAAAAGCACACCTGCTGCTTGATATCCGGCCATAGACGCCAGAACAATAAGATGTCCACTGTTTCGGTCGGCCATTCCCCGAATAAATTGATTGAATATCTGAAAACACAAATGTTAAAAAGCCTCGTCTCCGGTACAACTTACACAAACCATCGCCCTTGAGTTCACTTTCATTGTTAAATCGTATCGGTCCATGTCAGCGTCCATTAGAAGAAAGCCTCCGGTGATGCCGGCATTCTAAAAATTGGTTAGACTTCAAATCCCACCAAAAACTTACATTAAAAATCAAGTCCGGAATTCCATATTCGCTTCGGACACGCTCTCCAGCCTTTTCAATTGATTCTTGAGAAGAAACGTCTACTGTCATCTGAAAAACACGTCGATTCTACATTAACCTAGAGAAAGAAACTTACTGTTACGTTGTCATGATATCCCAATTGGTGTAAAATACGTTGTGTCTCCAAATTTGCTTCTTCGTTCACTTCCCACATAATTAAAAAGACTCCTTGTTTCGAGAACTAAATGTTTGAAAAAGTGTTTGAGGAGTGAATGTTTAAAGAAGTTAAATGTTGTCTTCGAAATAACTACTTTTAAAGACTCCTTTGTATCAAAACAATTCTTTTAGAGACTCTTTGTTTCGAGAACTAAATGTTTTGAGAAGTTAAATTTGGTCTTCGAAACAACTCTTTTAAAGACTCTTTGTTTCGAGAAGTTAAATTTAGTCTCCAAAAACTCCTTTGTATCGAAACAATTCTTTTAAAGACTCTTTGTTCTATATAAAAATAACCTCAATTGCCGCAGATCTTCCAATTCCGGATCCGGTACCAGTAATTAACCTAAAAAGTTGTAATTATATTGCAAGTTGCAGATCAATTTAGAAAAATGCTCACATTAGCTTTCCTTTAATTGACTTTTTCGGCCATACCGGAGAAATGACACGCAAACAGTCCAAAATCCAATAAATCCAGCCCTTAAAATTGATTAAGTTTGAGAGCTTTTAAATAAAGCTTACTTGAACGATAAACGGCAAGAAAAAGCGAAAGCTTTCCGCTATTTTTGTGTACGTGTCGATTTTTGATTTAAACATTTTGATCTGTTTGAAGAAACTACTCGAAAGCTTCAACAAATTATTTTAAACAACTCGAAACTCAATGATCACTATAGAAGTGTTGTCAACAAAACGTTTGCACTCAACTTAATTAGAGTGTTTTCATCCGATTAACGCAGTGGTCAACGATGAGTGGCCGTTATCTTCGTTGCGGTTAGTTGTCAACAAACATGATAAGAAGTAACTGCGTGAATTTGCGTGAAGAGGTCATTAACGGACGGTTTCGAATGTCTTTGATGCACTTTTTGGTAACAACAATTGAAATCGGTTTTTGTTGATTTGACAAGATTGATTCAATTAATAACAATGTTTGTTGATTTGAGTCGATGAGATCGGTTTTAACTTTAAATTTAAAAGAGTTAACTTACCAGGGAAGTGTCACAAGATAACGTAGCTTTTCGAACCAAAGTAATCAATTTCCAATCAAACAAAATGCTTAACTTCAAAAGTAACTCAATCTCAATCGAACAAAATGTGTTTGTTAGAAACTGAATTTTAACGTTAAAAGCAGCTTAACTTTCAAAAACAACTCAATCAAACAAAGTTCTCAACTTCAAAAACAACTCAATCAAACAAAATTCTCAACTTCGTCAACGATTCAACTTCAAAACTCAATCAAATAAGCAAAATTAAAAAATTAAAAGAAGTTTATTTACAACTTTATACATTTGAATATACAACGCGCGTAGGAGCGGAGAGCACTTAAAACTAGAAGAACACGACAGATGGGAACGTTTGTAGGACAAAACGTATGTTTTAGTTTACATTATAGTAAATTGCTACTCGATGGAACCTGACTTCAACGAAAATAAACACCGTTTGATTACGTAGACAGAGAAGAACGATTTGCAGGGATGACAGAGAAGAGAAGTTGGTGAAGGCGTACAGTGGAAATGAGGCTTTTATCCGAAGGCTGGTTGACTTGCATAAACAATGTACAGGAATCCGTCGTCTTCCTTGTCCTGGTTGTAGATTTGTGAGATTGTCAAGCCGTTCGAGAGTAAGGACTTTTCGTTGACCAGCAAGAAAAAGGTCTGTCTAAAAAGATCGATTCGGTCAAAGAATTTC
The DNA here is from genome assembly GCA_024699845.1 of Aphelenchoides bicaudatus. Taxonomy (NCBI): domain Eukaryota; kingdom Metazoa; phylum Nematoda; class Chromadorea; order Rhabditida; family Aphelenchoididae; genus Aphelenchoides; species Aphelenchoides bicaudatus. The sequence continues at coordinate 515,945 of JAMPIN010000008.1, read as the reverse complement.
AATGAAAACTCACTCTGGATGAAGATGGAGACGTTGACGAACGATGACCATCAATTCAGCGATGGTTACGTGACTTGGAACTAGATATTTGCTCTTGTCCAACAGTGGAAGTCCCCGCTCACTTTCATAGCGCTCAATTATAACTGGAATCTTGTCCGGTTGTTGGCGTCTTATATCATCGGCCATTCGGGAGCGCTCGGCTAAATATTATTTGTTTAACTCAGAAGAATTGACTTTAAAGTTAGTTAGAAAATGTTTAAAAGCTTTTATGTTTAAATTACTCATCACTTTCGATGGGAGTTGTTTAATTTGTCATCAAAAGTGATATTAAAATGAGTTAGAAGATGTTTAAAAGCTTTTGTCATCAAAAGAAACGTATTCACTCAAATCACTCTTTGTTTTAAGCATCAAAAGAATCGTTTCTAAAGGTCTCAAACATAATAGCATCTAAATCATTCACTATTTTTGTCATTAAAAGACACAATCACTAATTTCACCAAAGAAACATTAACATCAAAAGTCAACTTACCCAAACTTTTGCGCTCCTTGAAAGAAGGAACGTAGCACGTAGTGGCCATTTTGGATTCTGAAACATTTAAAACATTAACAACTTCACTAATTTATTCAAAAGAACGCTGTGTTTACAGCGCAGACACGACGTTCCACCGCACAGATCATATGATTTTTGATTAAAGCTCCTTTTTTGAAAACAATTTTTCGGTATCGATTTTTTTGCCAAAACATGTCAAGCAAACAAGGTTTTTAAAGTCATTTTGGTATTCAACTCCGCGACAACGATTTCGACGTTCAAATTAAAAAATCGTCGACGAACGCACCGAAATCGTAAACTAAACCATCAAAAACACATCGCACATGACAAACCGTGTTATTCACATGATTTTTGTTATGCGCATGAGTTTACACAATGCCAAACAGAAGACATTCGCGGTAGGACCTGTTAGACAGAGGCGCTCTTTGGCTTCTTCGGCGGTCCCATCAGGTGCATTTTTGGGAACGATTTCCTAACGTTCCACCGACGTGTTTTAATTGACGCAACCTGGTTTCGTTATGCGTTTCGGTTCTCTCGATTTCGTTATTCTTTTCGTTGCTATTGATTTTTTAGTACAGTTTTGTTTCAAAAGTTGTTTTGATGTTTACTTTAGCTTTGAAGTCTGCTTGTTTTTAGATTGTGATTGCTTTGGGCTCTAGACACAAATCATTTTTAACTTTAGTCATTTTAGTCGCTTTGGATAGTTTTAGACTTTAATCAGTTTAGATCCTGATTGATTTAAAGTTCACTCATTCTAGACTTTAATTACTTTAAACTCGATTGCTTCAAATCAAACAAACAAATCGCTTAAAACAACGCGAATGCTTTAGTAATCAATTTAACTCAATTGTTGTTATTTTTCAGTTTGTCTTCACATTTCGCTGTGTGCATGCAGCCGGTCGTGGAACAAAGCAAACAGCCCGTTTTGTCACTTCCATCCAGTACAACTTCAATTCAAAATGGGTAAAAAAGCTAATCGAAACAAAGAGAAGTTTGGAGCAGTGCCTGGAGCTTATTCGAGTAAGTTGTTCAATGTGGTTCTTGAGTAATTTAAATGCTTAGAGCCAGGACGGGAAACAGATGAAAGCGATGGAGAATCGGTCTATTCGTCGGTTGCTGGAGAGTATCAAACTTCTATACGTATGTTATTTTCAGGGTTGTTTTTTTGAATAACTTTTGTGATTTCAGTTGGCGACGAAGAGTTTATTCAAAATTCTTCATCTTCCGAGTATTTTGCAGAACAAATCGACAACGCAATGGACAAGAGGTATTCAAATTTGTAGTTTATCTTAAAAGTTTTACTAAATTTACAGCAACAACGTTCGTTTCCAAGCAATTGACCAAATAACTCGAATTCTCCGTCACACTTACATGCCTGAAGTGCTAAACAACCACAAACAGTCATTGTGTGAAATCATCGAGAAGAGTGTTCGGCGCACACCTGATGAAGCTTATCGAGTTTTGCGAATGGCTGGAGTTTTGTTTCTTCAGTTGGGTCTTGACATCGAGGACGTTGCAGATCAATTGCTGGACTCAATATGCGCTGCGTTTGCAAATGACAGTCATCCGGAAGAGTTGCGTTCTGCTTGCGCCGAAGTTTTAGGCATTTGCGCTTACTTTGGGATCTACCGTCCACAGAAACGCCAGCAATGTTTGAATTCTTTGAGACAAACGTGGTCCACGATGAAGTTGACCGCCACTCATGCTCAGTTGTTCACATCAGCTCTGTTCTCATGGGTTTTGTTGCTTGAACGGGTTAGTTTGGTTTTAAAACATATATGAAACATTTAATTACTTCAACAAAAAAAGTCTTTCAAGTCAAACTTTTCAACTAAACAAAAAGTCTTTCAAGTCAGCAAAAAGTCTTTTCAAACAAAAAGTGCTTTCAAGTAAACGAAAAGTCTTTCAAGTAAACAAAAATGTTTAGTGCGAATCAAATGAGATCGAGGAGGCAATTAAAGAGTCACAAATGAAGTTGAGTTGGTATTTATCATCCAATGTCATCGATATGCGCGTTTCGGCTGGAGAAGCATTAGCTGTGTTATACGAACTTGCAGTTAACAACATCAATGAAGAGTTTCGGTTTCCAAATCACTTTCAATTGAAGAACATTTTTGACGAGATGGCAGAAGATGCTGTTAAATACCACGGGAAGCGGGACAAACGACTCCAGAAGTTCACATTTCGGCAAATCATCGACGCCATCTTCAACGACCACAGTCCTTCGTCAAAAGTCCGCTTCAACAAACGCGAAACCTTGGATGTTGAAGGTTGTCATTCGAAACTTCTATACGATATGCTTTGTCACGTCCTCAAAGGTGACTTGAACACTCATTTGACGAAAAATGAAGTTTTACGTGAACTTTTTGATCTGGGTGCTGTTCTCGAAGACGACGACGAAGAAGCCAAAAACCGTACTCAAAAAAATGAACAAGTAAGTTGATGTTTGAAATCATTTGATTGAAAACGACGTTTGAAGCGTCTTTTAAACTAAATAGACATTCTAGATCGGAGCTTTTAAAGTTGAATAGACATTTTAGATCGGAGCTTTAGGTTAAGAAAATCATTTTGGATCGGAGCTTTTAAAGTTGAGACACATTTTAGATCGAAAATGATGTTTGAAGCGTCTTTTAAACTAAATAGACATTTTAGATTGGAGCTTTAAAGTTGAATCGGTTTTGATGTGTGCTTTAGATTAAGAAGAATCTTTAGAGTTAATCAGTTTTAAAGCGTCTTTTAAATTGAATAGGCATTTTAGATCGGAGTTTTAGAGTTTAATCAGTTTTGAAGAGTTTTTTAAACTGAATAGACATTTTAATTTGAGCTTTTAAAGTTAATGTTTTGAAGTGCATTTTTAACTCAAAAACATCTTCTAACTTTAAAAATGCTTCTTAACTCAAAAACATCTTCTAACTTTAAAAATGCTTTTTAACTTAAAACATCATATCCTCTAAATCAAAAACAACTTAATATCATTTTAATTCCACGCATTTCAGCGGAATATCTACCAAGCCAACACGAAGGAACGAAAAATTCACCGATCCAAGCAACGGGACAAGAAGACTTTCTAAACTGCTTTGCCTTTATCACATTGTGTGCTTTCAATTATTGTTGCTGCACAAGATTATTGTTACTGAATAGTCCTAATTCTAGTTGGATTTGTAAATAAATTGTGATACTTTGATGTTTTCGGGTTTCGTCAAAAGTTCTCATGATGCTTTAGTTAATTTCTTTTTGTGCGCGTCGTTTCTATAGTTGAAGTTGATTGAGATTTTTGATGTTGTTTGTTTAATTTGAAATGGAGCTTTTGAAATTGATTGAGATTTTTGATATCGTTTGTTTAATTTAATTAAACTTAGATCATGAATGTTTTGTACACAAATATCAAAATGATTTTCGTTTTCAACGCTGTCAAGTAATAACTGGGTTATCTTTAAAACATCGCGAGCGTCTTTTTAAACAGCGCTTTAATTGAACTTATTCTGACTTCTTTGATGCTTTCGATGAGTTTTTAAATTTGATTAAACTTATTCTGACTTCATGAAGCCTTTTTTAAACAGTTAAAAAGAATCGCTTAAGCAAATTTAAAACGACATTATTTTCAACTAAACACTATAATATAAAACAAGTTGACCAATTCCAAAAATTTGTTTAAATTCTTCTGCAGTGCATAACCAAACTACGCGCACAAACCTCACGCTTCGCTTAACCTTTTTGCACATTCGCTTTGCGTACAATAGCAGCGGGGTCACGTAGTTGGCGCGCCATTGCTGTGCTGCCTCATCGGCAATCTTTTGCGGTTGTGGCGTAAATTTGTGCATGCGATGGAGTAGGTTTGCAACTCCGTCCCTTCTCATCATTACTAAAAGAGTTTGCTTGCCGGCCCGGCGATAACAGCTGTGGCTTTGTTTTAATAATTGGGACGAGTTGGAAGAAGAATAATGTTTTGTTCTCAATTAGTCCGGCGGCATTTTTCTTTAATCAATCATTTCGGTTCATGTTTTGGAAGTGTTTAAAGTCCGAACGCGCAGGTTGTTTTAAAAGTGCAGCAATTTTTTGGGTGACTTCTGGGCATAATCTGTATTTTTTGTTGCAATCGCGCGCTCCGTGTTTAAGTATTTAAAACATATTCGATTCTAGATGTCCGCAGCTGTATCAATTGTTGGAACGTTGGCGGGATGTATGAGCTGCATGGTTGTTGTGGAGTCGTTAGCGACGTAAGTTCGAACTTCGTGTTTAATTACAAAGCAATTGTTTAGAAAACAACCATCTGCTATGAACTTGATGACATTTGCAAACTTCGTGTTTGTTGCTTTAGAAGGTCTCATTTTTACCTCAAAGTTCATGACAGTTCCCAACCGCATTCCAATAAGGTTTGTTTTTTGATGACTTTAAGTGATTTGAATTTTTTAAATTAGTTTCAATTATGAAAAGATCTTTGTAACAAGCAATTTTAGCTCTCAAAGAAACGACTTCAACTTTTAAGATCAGTTCCAGTTCTTAAAGATAAAATAGACTTTTAAGAAAACTACTTCAACTTTCAAAAGAAGTCTTCAGAAATCAACTTAAAAGCGATATTTTTAAAAAAGATCTTTGTAACAAACAATTTCAAACTTCAAACTTCAAACAACTTCAATGTTCAAACAACTTCAAACATTTCAAAAGTCCAAAAACTCTTTTTAATTTTTAGTGCTTACATCCCGGTTGTTATTCAGTTCTTTGTTGTCAATGTAATTAACAATCAAGCTTTAAACTATCACGTTCCGGTGCCTCTCCACATTATTTTTCGATCGGTAAGTAAACTTTCTAAATTTAAGTCAAACATCCGGCAACTTTTAGGGTTCTCTGCTGACAAGTTTGCTAATGAATCGTTTTTATTTGGGACGTTCGTATGGAAAACGACAGTACTTGTCTGTTCTTTCAATTACAATTGGCATCATTTTGTGTACTTTGGCGACGGCGAACCTCGAAAAGGTTGTTTTTTAGTAGACATCGATGCCAAATCACTTAAAACTTTCAGTCTGACTCCGCAATTTCTTTGGAAGAGGCGGAAAAGCATTTCAAAGAGTGGTCAATTGGAATTACAATGCTTGTGGTTGCTTTGATTCTCTCCTCCTACATGGCCATCTCGCAAGAGAAGCTTTTCACAAATCACGGAAAGCATCCACGAGAAGCAATGTTCTACATTGTAAGCTTTAATAAAAGGGGTTGAAATGAACTTGAAAGTAAAGATCTGTCTTTTTAAAGTCAAGTTTTAGTGGAGATGATGTTGAAAGCAAAGAGTTGTCTTTTTAAAGGTAGCGAATCGAATCAAGCAGATTTAGTTATTAAAGGTTTCTTAAAGTCAAGTTGTTAATAAAAATGATTGAGATGAAGTTGAAAGTAAAGTAAATGTCTTTCTTTAAAGGCATCGTTTTTAATAGAGATGAAGTTGAAAGCAAAGAGCTATTTTGTGTGATCTGCTTAAAAGAGCAATTTTTATGTGTGCACACAAAGAAATCGAACAGTAAACAAGCTACTTTGAATGTAGATCTTTAATTTCATTTAAATGAGTAATTTTTGAACATTCCATAAGAACATGCAAAATTTTAATCTACATCAACGACATCGTTAAAAGTTAACATTTTCAGCACGCTCTTTCTCTACCAGCATTTGCTTTTATGGGCTCTGACATCTATGAAAGTGCAATCAAGTTCTCACGAAGTCCAAGCTTCCAGGCCTTCGATATCAACTTCCACGTCCCCGAACTTTGGGTCTTTTTGGTTATGTCTTCCGCCTTCCAGTAAGTGCAATTACATTAATCACCTCCAAAATGCACTTTCCAGGTGGGTTTGCATTAAGTTCGTATACATGGCGAACTCCGAAATGGATTCATTGAGTGTAACACTTTTGGTAACGTTGCGGAAGTTCCTTTCCTTGTTGATTTCGATCGTCTATTTCGGAAACGTGTTTACACCTCAACATTGGATTGGAACGGCGTTGGTCTTTGGTGGAACACTGGTTTTCAGCAATGTTGACCAACAACTTCTGGACAGATTCTTTGTGAGTTTTTTCTTCATTTAAATGACAAAAGTTTAATTCAATTGTCTTTTTTGATGTTAGAATTGCTTTTAAATTAACTCTTGAACTTTTCACCCAAGAAAGAATTCAGTTAGAAGTTTCTAATGCTTTAATCTTTCAAACGTTCACAGCATTCAAAGTCTTCTATTAAAATTAATCCTTTTTCAAAGCCGCATTCAAATCAATCTTTCAAATCAGCTGTTTAAATCAATCCTTTTTTCAAAGCTGCATTCAAATCAACTCTTTGAACAACTCAAATTGACTCAAATTTTTAAAACAGCTCAAGTTGACTCAACTTTTTTTTGACCCCAAAGCATTCTTTAAGTTCAAAGCCGCATTCAAGACAACTTTTAAAAACAACTTCAATTCAAATCAATCTTTAAAACCAGCTGTTTAAATAACCTTCTTTGAACAACTCCGATTTCAAGACCTTTTAGAGCAGCTTATCATTTTAACGTCTAACAACTCAAACTGACTCGACTTTTAAAAACAACTTCAATTCAAATCAATCTTTCAAACAACAATTTCAGAGACCTCAACCGTCCGTTGAAAAGAAGAAGAAGAATTAGCATTAAATTCCATTTACATTATGTATTAGTTGCAAAAGATATAGAAAAAAGAGGCTGAATAAATTTCCTTCAAACAAATTGCTGCTTCGGTTGTGACGTAATTCAGTCACATTTTATTTATTGACTTCGCGGGGCTTTCGGAGTATTTGAATGCAAAGCAATTATGTCTTGGCGTTTGTCTGTGAATGTTCCTCGTTTCCGTTCTTGGCCGAAACAGTTGGAAGCAATTTTGAGTCCAAAAATTTAAGTTGGACTTTGTCATAGTTGTTTTCGGACACTTACAATTTGATCTCGATGGGCTGCAATCCGTCTAGTTTCGAAAAGAAGTCTAAAATCAAGCCGAGCGGACAGAATGGATCAAAAACTACCTCTGAGAATGGAAAGGTAAGTTTTTTAAATGGACTTTGACGTCAAACAGTGTTTTATTAGTTTAAAAGTAATTTCCACAATCACAATTCCAGGCCAATCTGCGCGTAAACCGGACTACATCACGTCCGAACGATTTACCGGCAGATGAAAGTGCAATTTCTAATCAAAACTCAAGTTCTCACTTGGACGAAGACGAAAACGGCGAACCAATTGAAAAACAGTCGTTTTTTGGGACGGATGTCAGTGTGGAATGGTTGGTTAAGAAGCTGTGTGAGCGTTTTAAATGCCCAGTTGTGTCTAAACCTCAATGGATCATAGAGCGTTTGAACAAGTACACAGAAAAGGGTTAGTTTTATTAACAAAGTGCTAGTAACTTTGTTTTAAATTCCAGATCTGGACCATACTCGTGTTTTGAAAGTCACATTTGGATGGGACCACGACGTTCTGCCAAAAAGTGTGGTTTTAAAGATATCTTCAAAGCCACTCGATCCAAAAGATTAAACTCCGGACAGCAAATTGGCACTCCGGATGTTTAAAAAGTTCGTTCTTTCTTTGAAGAAGTAGTTTTTAAAGTTAAATACTATTTAGAGAATGTAACATCTACGAGTGGTTGCAAAAACAAAAGAAAGCCAGCGTTCCAAAAATATTCTTAATGCAGGTTAGTTGTTGTAAAAACAAAAAGTTATTAAAAGTGTATTGAAACGGAAAAGTCAATTTTATTTGATTGCTGAAAAAAGCGCTTTCAAACTTTTTTGTCTAAAAAAAATTAGACAGATAAAACTTGTAAAGGAACTTTATATTCCAGTTCGTTTTACGTCGCCCGGGTCAAGAGTTTTTTGTTTCAATACACTCAAACGAAATGATTTTTAAAGCAACTCTTTAATTCTTTGAAAACCTTTTCGTTCAATTAAAGAAGAACCCAACTGACGACTGCCAAGAATCTATAATACTAATGGAAGACATTGCTGACCGCGCCTCCGCTGTGGATTGGGAAGACGAGATATCAGTTGAAGCCGTTCGTGACCTTTTAAGACTTTTGGCTCAAGTCCACGCAGCATCGAGGCTCCAACAAACCGAATGGACTCCAATTATCCACGCAAACACAATGCAATTTTACAAAGAACTAGCTGCTTTTATTGAAAACGTCGCCGCCGGCTGGGCCGGAATTGGAGAGGAAAGATTTAAAGTAAGTACTTGCCGGATTTAAAAATCCAAACCAAACAATCTCTGGCTACTTTTTAATTTAACCAAATTCCAGAAACTTCTTGAACTCACATCAGCCAACTACATGGCAAAGATCGTGAACAGTGCCTGCAAGCGAATGAAATGTGAACCTTGTCTTGTGCATGGCAATCCCAAACGGACGTAACTTCTTCCTAACCAACCAAAAAGAAATTGCTGCGATTATTGACTGGACACGTTGGTTTCAATTTAAGATTATTAGAATGACTGTACAAATTGCAGAAGTCCATCCAGGCTGTTTCGGAGAGGACGTAGCCAAAGCAATTTGCTGGAATTTAACGCCAAAAGAACGACAAACTCATATTAAGAAATTGCTGGAGTCTTATCATTTCAACTTGTTAAAGTGAGTTTGAAATTGTTTGATTGAAATGATTTTTTTGTTGACTAGTGAAATTGTTTGATTGAAATGACTTTTTGTTTCTTGATTAGTGAAATTGTTTGATTGAAGTGATTTATATAGTTTTTAAAAAGCTTCTTGATACATTTTAACAACTTGACTGAAATTGATTAACTTAAAAGGCTTCTCGATACATTTTAACAACTCGAACAACTTGAATGAAATTGATTGATTTTAAAAAGCTTCTTGATAACTTGAAATTGAATGACTTTTAAAAGCCTACAAATTCCTTCACACAACTCAAAGAAATTCTGTTAATTTCCAGGTACAGCGAAGGCAACGCAAAGGACATAACATTGGAAACTGTCGAAACCTCCTACAATCACTTCTTTCCACTAGCCGCTGTCAATTATTTAATGTTCTTACCGGAAGAACAACTGAAAAGTGATCCGAAGATGCTTGTAAGTGGATTTAGCTGATAACTCGAGTCAAAGCAATTCCAGGAACGCGCACAAGCACTAATTGAAGAAAGCCTGAGCATGTTTATAGACTCGACTCCCTTGACAGCTAGTGACGATCCGGAAGATGTTCTGGAAAGTGGAGACTTAATTCCTCCGTTGGAATTATAAAGATTTTTCTGCTAACATTTAGCAATAAATTTCTATTCTTCTTTGTTTTGTTATTGATTTGATTCAATTGTGTTTAATGACTTCGTTTTGTTGTTGTTGAAGTTCTTTACGCGACGGGGTATTTGATTCAATCGTGTTTGGAGGGACCTGGGGTTTAGAGGGCGCGGGGTTTATGACGGACAATTTACATTCGCAATATTTATTTGATTTAATCGTTTTGTTGTTGAAGTTCTTTAACGAAATGATCTTTTCAAACGTTTTAACTTACTTTTTCTAATTAACAAAATCAAAACTTCAACAAACGACTATTAGATACCGCGTTGTTTAAAAGAAGCTTTTCAAAAAACTAACACATAAAGGGTTATGAAATACATTCAATTCCTACAAAAACATCAAAGTCACGCAACAACTAGACGAGAACGACCTTTTTCAATGAAAATCCGTGACTCCCTGCCTCGTCGTGGCACATTTTCCAGGTAACAATTACTTTCTCCTGTCGAAAACATTCTGGTCTTGTGTGTCGACGCTCCAGCCGCATTTCCAATCATTTACATCCAAAATGAAGTACAACAAGCCACCGTATCCTTCTGCATACTGGAAATTGCAAATTCGGCAACTTGGCAAGTTCTTCTTCATCTTTCCAGCTTATGTCGTCACCCTTATCGCTTGTTTTTACTCTGAATTCAAAATGAATCAGGCACTATTTGTTACTGGCAACGTCTCCAGACAATCTGACTCCAATTTATTGATACTGGAATCTGTCAACATCGCAATAGAATACGAACCGGATGTCTTGAAACCTTTTATCGCTTCAATTCTCTTTGGATGGACCTTTGTGATGACATATATCTACATGCTCTATCAATTTGCTCCTCTCATTTACTACACAGTCTGCCTTCTTAGAGACGAACACAAATGGTCACGGAAAATGAGAGTGTTTTTGGAAGACTTGCAAGAAAATGCCTACGAGGAACACAGAATGTTAACCGAAAAGGTTTGTTTGTTTTAATTTGGTTTAAAAGTTTTGTGATTTGATTGTTTTAGAGCTTGCGTGGTTTAAAAGTTTAATAGATGTGATTTGATTGTTTTGAGGCTTGCGTAGTTTTAAAAATGAGTCATTTCAAATTTCAATCGTTTAATTCTAATCACATCTATTCAAGCTTACGTAGTCTCTAAAAATGAGCCACCTTCAAACTTTCAATCGAGTCACTTCAAAGTTCAATTCTAATCACATCTATTCAACTATTAAAACATAGTCACTTCAAAGTTCAATTCAATCATTTCAAACACAATCCAATTTAAATTCGCTTTCTAAAACACCACAGTAATTAAAAAGTTTGTCACTTTTGATTTCAGGAACAAAAAAAGATTGAGAGATTTGAAAAACGTCCGAGAATGTTTTCTTTTGGAATGTTTTGTCAATGTTGTTTCTACGTTTGGCTTTTTGCATCGATTTGTGACATGGTAGACATTAAATTCATTCGTCTTGATGGTTCCGAGGTTGAAAGTAAATCCAGATCCAATTGGTTAGGCAACTTCTTTTTCGGACTACATTTATATTTTTCAGCCCAAACCCTCAGCGGAATCAATAACACCTGGAGACAAGTCAATTTGAGCACTAAAATCTTGTTCGGCTACGCAACGGTTGTTTTGTACTGCATGTTCCAAATAATCAACTGTTTTGAACATTGTGGGTGGATTTGTTGTCACGTGTTTTGCCGATTTTTCAATTCCATCTTTACTGGTCACAGAGTTAGTCCGCAAAACGACATCCAAATGGTTTAATTAGTTAAAATGATTTTCTGTGTTTAAAGAAGTGTTGAATTTGAAGCTACTTTTTGTGTGTAATGAAAGTTCAATTGTTTAACATTCGGGTTTACTGAACAACTTCAACAAAACAAAAAAGAACTTGCATTGTAGCTTCAAATCATTCAAGTGCTTTTAAACAACTCAATTCATTTTTCAATATCATTAACAAACATCAAGCATTTCAACTATTTATTTTGTCTATCAAATACAACATTCAAATTGTATAACTTAAATTACTGTAATAAACAATTTGTACAGAGTAATCAAAGTTTCTTTCCAAATGGCTTCAAAATCGGCGGCATTTGCTCCAAAACCTTGTTGTATCCATCTTCGTTCATAAATATAGACATTTTGTACACAGAATCCATGCAAAGGCTTTCGAGACTGTCCGGATGGCTAAACTTTCAACGTTTTAGTCAAAAAAGACTAAAAACTACCTCAAAGGAATCCGACGTCGCGTATGTTGGTTAGTTTCTCGGTTCCTGACCAATAAATTTAAAACCCCGTCGTCAAACAACGCTCCACCGATGTAGCCGGAGTCAAATTTGTGTGTAATGTTAAAAGTCCGTCCGTCCAAGTCGATTTTGGCAATAAAGTGTGTATGTTCTTCTTCAAGGCAACTTAGTAAGTAGACAGAATTGCCAAACCACGATAAACTTTGTCTCTGAATAGAAATTAAATTAAGTGTTTTGGGTGTTAAGTTACCGGCAATTCTTCGTTTTCACACAAAATTGATGTATCCAGACTGCAAAGTAAGTTTGAATGTGTTTGTTGTGAGCTAATCAACATTCTGTTGACGTTAATTTGCCAAGTATTGTTGTTTTGAATAAACTCCACTCCGTGTGTTGTCTCACCTGAAAATTCAATTGTAATTAAAGTCTTTATTTTAAAAGTTAAAAACACATTTTGTAATCAAAAAACCCCCACCTTCAAGTTTGTAAATAAATTCACTCCATCTGTCATTTCCACTCAATACATCATCATCTAATAACAATCTCCCGTTTACAAACTTTCCCTTTCGGAACTTCATTGAATCAGCATAAATTTCATCAAAGGCATAACGAAGTTGAATGACAAATTTGTTTGAATCGTTTGAATCAAAAACTAATCTCTGAAATCGTTTAATAAAAAGATCCTCATTAAACGTTAAGACTCACGCTAAATGATCCAGGAATAAAGACTTTATCGACAAGTGAGCATTTAAGATTGTCAAGATCCACGGTGTACAGTTCCAACATTGAATGAAAAATAGGGGCAAGCGGTTCTTCATATCTGTGGATTCGGGAATTGACTATTAAAAAGTGATTTTCGTTGAAATGAACGACGTCGAGATTGTTAAAGTTCTCCGGAAACTCATTGATCAAACAGAGTTGTCTAAAACGATTACAATGTGAAATGAAATTATAAAAACTTACTTTTTCTCTCTCCAAACGTTATCATACAAATAAGCCATAAATTGCTGATTTTTCTCACGTCGTTTGAACTGGACGGAGTAGCGTGGTGACATCAAAAAACACTTGCAGTTTCCATACGATGGACATAGTTGCAACTCCATTAAGCGCTTGACACGTCTAAATTCTTGTAGAAGCAACTTGTAGACGAAGCAGGGATCATTGAATATCTCGTCTGTTACTTGCTCGTTGTAAACGTCAAACATTACAGGAAGAGGTGATGGAACTGGAAAAAACTCATTATTCTTGTCAAAGAATTTTTCGTAGATTTTTCGAAGTGTTTGAGATGGTCCTTGATCGTTGAGAATTTGTTGTCGAATGAATTTTCTAATTTTTTGTTCGTCGTTCATGTTGTTCTAAAATTATTGAGTTGATTTTGTTTTAGTTGTTTGAATTAAAAAGTTTAAACTAACATCGAAATCGTTTAACACTTAAAATCACTTTTAAACTAACAAACTCAAAGAAACCTTATCGAAAACCCTCTCAAACTTAAAAGATCTATCAAAAACACTTTCAAACTTAAAAGATCTATCAAAAACATCGCAAAAACTTGAAAGCAAACGAAAAAATTGATAATGATAAAAAAACACGCGTCTCGAAAGTGTCAAATGTTTTTTCTTGATTCAAATAATCAAGTTCAAACTTTATAGTGTGTCGTGTTAATTTCGTGCATAGTTTAAATCTTTTTAATGCAGTCTGAGTCAAAACAAAGATATCTCTTGGCACTTGAACCCCCAATTCGGCAACTGCGCGCATTAAAAAAGTGAGTCTGGTACTTAAGTCAAGTGCAATTAGTTGCGTCATTGAGTGGACACTTACAGGATGACCAGAAGTCAAAATTTGAACGAATATTATGCTTTGCGGCGGTTTTAACTTCAAATTACATCTGTGCCATGTAATTATTCAATTAAGTATGCGATGCGGGATATCCTTGTGTTGTAAGTGTCCAACAGAATAGGAAATGGCCCTTTAAAACGAAGAAAGTCCACACGGAAGATTAAATCTGCAAATTTTTGTGTCGCATCATGAATATTGAAGTAAAAAGACCGGCGAGATCGAAATATGATTAAAGTTTGTGAACTTTTTGATGTTGGTAATTGGAAATGTTGAATTGATATGTGATCGGTTTCTTTTTAAACAGGTAAGATTGTTAGAAAAGGAACAATATGATTTTAAAGTTTGATTTTAAGAAGAGCACTGTTTAAAGAACACAACAAATGATTTTAAAGGAGCGCTGTTTAAAGAACACATCAGACGAGATGATTTTAAGAAGAGCACTGTTTAAAGAACACAACAAATGAAATGACTTAAAAGATACAAAATAACACAGTAAACAAAACAAATAAGACGATTTTAACAGTTTTTGTTAAGCACATTTTATACACAATTGAAACTTTTGACTAACAATTAAACACCTTTAACTTCGTTGTCCATTCAAAAACAATTTCTAGTTAAAGTTAACTTCATCCCTTTAAATATTTTTATTCCAAATAAACAAATTCAATGGCTCCCACTCATTAATCATTTCTGTCATCAACTAAGTTGATGAATGAGTTGATTATAACCTTTTATAAAGACCGTGTGATAGACAATTTAATTGATAAACTTTTCTCTCCCGCGCTCCCCAAAAAAGCTCTTTAGTCATTTGTGGGAAGGAGAAGGCCAAAAAACTGTGAACACGTGCGGATGTGACGAATCATGACGATTTTTTGAAATAAATGTTAAATTAGAAGAATGCGTTGTGTAATTTGTGAAATTGATAAGTTTTAGACTCAAAAATGTTCAAATTAAAAGAATGCTTTAAACGTTATTACTGTAATTAATAAGTTGCTGTAATTTTTAAATTACACAACTGTTTAGCAATTTTTGTCGTGGTTGATACTAAGAATACAACGTTTAAGCTTAAAGAGTTCGCCTTAATCACTTCATTATTGTATCAATTCTTGTAACTTTTAAATTAAAAGTATTCTCAATTCGCTTCAGTCAATTCTTACATTCAATTACATCGAATACTTTCTATCTTTTATCATCATTTTGATTCAATAACTAAACACGATTGATTTAATTTCAAGCTACCCAACACTCGTTGAAAACTAATGTTCGATCTTCTCGATCCTTCACATTCAATCACCATACAACTCTCTACCTTTCAAATTCAATCATCAAATGCATAACGACTACAGACTAACATTTTTTATTTAATAATCTCTCAAACAAATAAGGAAAATTCAAATTCGATTAATGCGGGAACAAAAATTTTTTTGTTCATTCAATTCAATTATTTCTTCTAAAAAACACCGCATCTGCGTACTGTCTATATTTTTTAAAACAAAGTGTTAATTTCCCAACTACGTTTACAACCTCACCGATTCCGTGACATTATATAGTTGTCGACTGACTGAACCGCCACAACTAATAATTACTGTGTATATTAGTTTCCATATTTAACTGGCAGGCCGTCTCCGGCCCTGTCGAACCCAAAAATAATCAAATTTCTGGAATCATACGATTGCCATGCACGCCAACCACATAATTCACTTACTTGGCGGCATGCAATTGTTCCCCGATCAAAACGGCCTTTTCGGGAGGTGTTTCTACTCAAAAATGACACGCCATTCAACTATACAACTGTACACATTTGCGCGCCGCTCAGGACACCAATGTCCATTCTGGCATTTGTTTTTGGCAATGAGTAAGTAAACAGTAGCCGTCCAATTTGTGAATGGCTTCCGTTGAGCCGTCGGGTCAATAAATAATTTAGAAGGTGGTTTTTAGTGGAGCTGTTTTTAATTTGAGTTGTTTTTGAAAATGAGATTTTGTTGTCCTTTAAAGTTCAATCAATCAAATGTTTAGTACACTTTTAAAGTATTCAATCAATCAATTACATCTTTAACTACTCGATAACGTTCTTAACACACTTTCTTTAAAAGTTCATATTTAAAAGCAACAAAAGCATAAATAAATTTTAATCGGTCACATTTTAAAGTTCAATCAATTAATTACATCTTTAAACTTTAAACTACTACTGAATCAGTTACACTTTAACACACATTCTTGTAATTTGAACCAATCAATTAATTTCAACGAATCAATCAATCAAAGACTTTTTAAAGCACTAATTTAAAAACTAATCTGTACAGCTCGGAAAAGGTTGTTTATTATACAGATCTGCAAAAACAACAATTGATTATTATATAGTTGCTGGATGTCAGTTGCAGTCCATTGCTTTTTTTGGAACAGTCGTGTCCACTCTCGTTTGTATAGTCCATTGATGGCGCGGGAATGCCACCACGCACAAGTGGCCATTTTGTGTTTAGTTGCGCGGCGCTGTCCTCAAATTAATTCTCATTAGTCGTTTTTTGGCCAAATTGCCAGTTGTGGAGCCTCGGCTCGAGTTTGTACAGTCAGATGGGTTATTTCTGGAGCCAGAAGTGTTGGGGCGTCGTTTTAATCGTGGTTCTAATTGCGCAATAGATACGTTGTTGTTTAATGTTACTGTATGCAATACATATTGATAACCTTTTTGACATTAAAGTTATTTGTGATAGTTTTTAATGTTTTGAAGTATTTTAATGTTTTGAAGTATTTTAATGTTTTGAAGATTGAATTGAATAGTACGATGTTTGAAGATTTGATGAATTTGAAATGCTTAACGTTTTAAATGTTAGGTGTTCTTAAACAATAAAGCTATGATTAACCTGATTTGGTTTAATCGAATGCAACACTAGATGATTAAACAAACACTGTTTAACATATTCGTTTACAACAGAGTCAAATTATTTAAACTCCCCACTGTGTTTATACAATTTCCACCACTACAACCTACATTTAAAACAGCATGGCAAACTTTCACCTTCCGGCTATACATTTAATTAACTTTATATCGAATTCCGCCACTGTTTCCCACCCCTGTGGCATCCAACGAATAGCAAAAAATTCCGGACCAAATGTCAGAACCGTAAAATTTGCCGTAAATTGATGCCAGGCTATTCGGGACCGAAACGGCTGTACGAACCGCAGTGGAACTGGTCGATATGCGCGCCAACAAAT
Source organism: Aphelenchoides bicaudatus (assembly GCA_024699845.1). Classification (NCBI taxonomy): domain Eukaryota; kingdom Metazoa; phylum Nematoda; class Chromadorea; order Rhabditida; family Aphelenchoididae; genus Aphelenchoides; species Aphelenchoides bicaudatus. The sequence continues at coordinate 498,879 of JAMPIN010000008.1, read as the reverse complement.
TAAAATTGGATGAATGGCCCACAAAGGTTGCTGTCTCGCCGTCGAAAATGACTTTCCATTTCTTGGCGCTTCGATGGAGCTGTTTTTCCTTAACGTTTCGACTTTTTGTAGTTTCGGCGACTTTTGACGTTTCGGGTTTATTTAATGTAGTGATTGATTCTTTGTTTGAAAACATTTGTTTTGACGTCTGTTTTGATTCTTTGTTTTAATGACATGTTAAAACGTTTACTTTGATCGTTTGTTTTGAAGACTGTTTTAATGACATGTCAAAATGTTTGTTTAAAAGCCTTTAAAGAGTTCAGTTCTATCTGTCATTTATTTGGTGGTATTTCCCTGCACCATATTAATTTATTTCCACAAACGAATGTCTCTTTTTACCAAAGCACCTGTTTGTAGTTTCCGGCGAACGTGTCCCGTGATTATTTATTAATTAGCTTGCTTTAATTTGGCCAAGAAGACAAATAAGTTGGTCGATTCTTAGAATTTTCAAGACTTTCGTGACCGAACTTCGTTTACGTCAATGAGGAAAGGTTTTTGTGAAATGTGAAGATGTTTTTTAGGAAACGATTGTGGACGGGAATAGAATTGCCATTTTGTTGGTGTGCATAAGTAATTTGAATTGGACAAATTTGTTTCGAGGTCAAAGATTGATCGAACAGTTACGGTGTTATTGGAAATGCAATTTAAAAGATTAAATTGATCTGATAATTTTAGAGAGTTTGTTGCAGTTAATGCCAAAAACATTTTAATTTCAACGTAAACATTGTAGCAAAAAAACTAGTTGCGACATCAAACAAGTTTTTTGCTTTTTCAAACAAATCGATTTTTGTTTCTTGTGTTTTTTCTAAACAGTCAATCTTTATACAAATTAAACTTTACTTTTGCGCTCAAATCAAAATACATTTCCGAGAACTTGCAAAGTAATGGATTTTCATAAAAAGTAATATGTTTTCCAGTTAATTGGAGTGCGTGATTTCCGCCAAAACCATTTAACATTTCGAAAAGATTGCGTGCACCTGTCAATTTTGCTCTGGATCCAAAAGTTTAACGAGTTCAATTTTACGTTTTGGCTGAGTGTGCAGTGCCGAAAAGTGGTGAAACCTGCAAATTTAATAGAAATTAAGGTTTCGTTGAAACGAAGCGAAAGATTTCAATGTATTTGAATAATTTTTAGTCAAAAAAGGTTTCCGCGAATGTATATGATTAATTTGAAGGGGTTTTGTTGATCTTTGGTGAGTTTAACAGGGTGTTTTAATGTAATTAAGTGGTTTTTGAAGCACTTCGGGAGGCAAGGCGAAATTTTTTGATTAAACATTTCAATGCTTTAAATTTGCCATTAAATAAGTTTTAAAGCGATCTCTGTTTGATTACAGACCTCAATTAGTAACATAAATGTTAACATTGACATTAAAGAGCTCTTTCTTGGTTACACATTCTAACTAATAACTTTAAAGCACTCTTTTTTGATTGCACATTTCAATTAGTAACTTTAAAGCATTCTCTTTTGATTGCACATTCTAATTAATAACGTAACTTTAAAGCATTCTTTTTTGATTACAGACCTCAATTAGTAATGTAGCTTTAAAGCACTCTTTTTTGATTACAGACTTCAAAAACGTAACTTCAAGCTTTAAAGCGATCTTTTTTGATTACAGACTTCAAATATCATCAAACTTTTTAACAACAAATCCTTATAATCCTAATCAAATTAACGTTTCTTCACATTTGAACTGTTCAGACCAAACCGGTCCAGACTTCTGGCATTTCTTAAACACAAAACCTCTTTTCTCAACAGTCCAATAACATCGCTAATCCATTAAACTTCACATTTCCGCGTGTATCTATTTCTTTAACACCGTCCCCGAAAGACAATTTAATCCAAGCCCGTCTTGGCAAACAAAATTTTTATTCTAAACGTCATTCACACCGTCTGGGTTTAAGGACCAACAAGCATCGTTTTTTGCTCCAATTACAAAGAACCGGTGCAAAAGAATCTCCACGAAACGAATGGCATCATTTAAAAAATATTCGCGGCACCTGTTTTTTGGACGTTTAAGTTGAATGAGATGAGTCGTTTTCTGTTGCGTATAATGATGTCAGTAAAAAACAAGATTTAAATGACGGAGAAGTTTAACGTTTAAAGCTTCCTTGAGTTTTGATGTAAACATGCGTAATTAGTTTCTAAAAAGTATTTCAATCTCATTATTAAAATCGAAAACTAAATTAATTTATAACAACAAGTCCGTCGAACTCCAAAAATGTCTCAATTTTGTTGTTTTATGACAACAAATTCACAGAATTAAAAATGATTCTTCTAAATTAACAAACTCTCTTTGAAGTGCGCTTTCGAAGCATTTTCATTACTAAACAACTAAAGTCAACAAGCTCTTTCCAAAAACAATCAAAAAACGACGTCAACTCCAAAAATCACTCAAACGACTCAAAAATTTCAATGATTCCAACGCAAGCAAATCACTCCCTCAATTTGACGCAATCAATCGGCTCGTTTCTTTGTTCTTATCTGCTTAGTTGTTCTTTCTCTCGAACTTCCCAGTTTTTAATCATCTTGCGAGAGCGTTTCGTTTTGTGAGTTGGAAAAGTTTTGATAACACAACAACGAGTGCCTTTGACAACAAAAAAGGTTACGTGTTTTTGCGATTCTCGAAAAACTTTTTTGATTTTTGACATGACTTTGTTGATATCGTTTACTGGGTTGATTTTGTGAAATGTTTGTTAAGTCGTTTATTGAGATGACTTTGTTGATATCGTTTACTGAGTTGATTTTGTTGTTTTGTTGATATCGTTAAATGAAGTGTTTGTTAAGTCGTTTATTGAAATGTTTTGAGGTTACTTTGTTGAGATCGTTTGTTGAGATGACTTCGTTGTTTTGTTGAAATGGCTTTTTCGAAGTAGCTTTTGAGCAGTTGTTTCAATACAGTTTTAAACTAATGTTTGACAGCCTTTTAAAAAGAATTTACACACATAACTTTTGAGTAATTGTTTCAACACAATCATTAACTTTACACACATAACTTTTGAGAAATTGATTTAATGCAGTTTTAAACTAATGTTTGACAGCTTTTAAACGATAACTCTTTTCAATATCATTTTAAAACACACTTTTTCAACGCTTCGTTGCTCTTTCGGGTCTTTTTAACAATTTGATTACTTACATTTAAAAACATCGTTGTTTTTCAATTTTAATTGCTTGGCGTGGGCTTTAAATAGTTTTTTCCAAACACGATGCACACTTTACCGGATGCCGTCACAACATGCTCACATGTCCCCTCTAATTATCGCTTGTGTTGATGTTTCTGGTTCAACTGAGTTTTAATTAAAACGGTTCGGTTTAATTTTTGACTGGAACCAGGGACCTTGGCAATGGGATTAGTTTTGCAGTTCAACTTTTGCCGGTATAATTTGTAAAGATAGGCAAACGCGCCAAATTAGTGAAATGAGCGGAAGTTTTAGATTAAGCTTCTTTCTCGAGGGTATTAGTTGTTGCTGGAGCTGTGTGCATTTTGGTTGCTGTCCGGTATGGTAGTGGTTTTGGGCCAAAGTTTATTCATTGGAGATTATGGAAGTCGTTGCAAGGTGTGCTAAGTGTTTTTGGTTGAAGCAAAAAAGTTACGAAACGTTTCTCTTGTTAGTTTAAGGATTAGCAATGTTTCCGGTTAAGAGTTTTAATGTTTTTTTGCAATTTTTGTTATTTTTGGGTCTTTAATTGCGTGTGAAGTTATAAAGTTGATGACGTTTTTTTGTTTTGTTTAAAACTAAAATCGATTTAACTTAAAAAAAAGTCAATTATCAGAACAAGTCACTTTAAATTATCGATAAAAATTATCTTTGATAATTAAAACAGCACAAGTTGAAACAGTTTCACTTCTTTTTCAAAAAGTATTATTGTTTTAACATCACTAAAAATGATTTAAACTTTTATTGATAATCAAAAACGCCAGTCAAATAGTCTTTTCATATTCAAAGAACGACATCAATCAAAAACAAACATTCATTTCACACTTTCAAAAACAAAAAACGCCAGTCAAAATAGTGTTTTCATATTCAAAGAACGACATCAATCAAAACAATTTCATTTTCCTTTTCACTTTTTTTGCATTTAACAACTCAAATACTTTTGCCTCGTTTATTTCTTTTTCGAAACCACCCGTGACCGAATTGGCCTAAAAATACTTGTACTAATTCCCACATCCAAATAATTAGGAAATGAAACAACGACTTCCTTGAGCGGATTAACTTTACGGGAAGTTTTATGAAGAAAACTTACAAAACTGGAGTGAGAAGCCATCTCCGAAGGGGAAAGTGTTTATTTTTGGTTGAAAACGTGACGCGCGCAAGTTTTTTGGTCTTTTTGATGACATTTTGTGTACTTTGTGGATACGGAAGTGTTTGAGTAAAGAAGTTACTTTCAAAATTGATTGAATGATTTGAATAGAAGAAGTTTTTAATTAATGTTATTGCTTGGGAATGACGTGGCTCCAAAGTACACTTAAAATCACGTAGACGTAAACACAAATCCTTAAACTCGCTCAGAACAGACAAAGACATAACAAACAAACGATTATCGAATAAGTCATACCTTTTCAACTCTTTCGTTTTACCTGCATCTTCTTTGTAATTCCGAATTCATTTTAGACGGATTAGTGAAGATAATCCGTATCTAATTGTTTCTAGGTTATTACTTTTCATTTGCTTATCCTTTTTGTTTATTGCGTTTTAATTAAAAACGTTGCGAATGTGTTAAGTGTAATTGCTTATTGGCAAAAAATGATTAGTGTGGGAAGTAAAAACATAAAATTGCAATTTTCAGCGATGAAGTGTGGCTACTGATTGCTTTAAAGAAGCAGTGTTTGAAAGAGATGTTTAGAAGCTTCAACTTAGAACCTCTTTTAATGTATGATTTGACTTAAAAGAAGTAATGTTTGAAAGAAATGTTTAGAGGCTTCAAATTAGAACCTCTTTTTAAATTAGTTTGCTGTTGCGAGTTTTCAAACCAAACAAATTTAAAGAAAGATTTGAAGCATTAGATCTTTCAAAACTTTCACTTAAATTTCAAAAATCCTCCACATTTAAGCATCTGGAACGTTAATTACTTCCAAAACAACACTTTCCACTTAATGCTTAAAAGATCAAAAAACAAAACATCTTCTTCCTGTTATTTTTTTGTTCACACCTGCGAAGACTAGTCATTTTCAAATACAATTAACTATTCCGGTAACTTTATCCAACAAAGTCCATCTTGTTTACTTGCCATTCCAAAAACATCACATCTTTCAAAGATTCGATAATATTCAAATTTTGATAACTTTGTTGTTTGTCTTTTTAAACAGTTTTAATTGATTTAACTTTTTGATAGCTTTGCTGTTTGTTTGTCATTTTAAAAGCATCACATTTTTGTTTACTTGTTTGCTGTTCATTCTCAAAATCTATATCTTTTATTTAATCGACTCCAAAAAAATCTTCTCTTTTGTTCATTCACACTTCCGTTTCATTAATCATCTCAACAAAATTCGGCAACAAAACAAATAACAAAGAGACTTTTTGGCGGCTTTGAACGAAAATCATTTTGGCGAACGACCGGGATTATCCATATTCCTTGTACTTAATTACTTTTTCTTTATTGTTTGCGTGTCATGAGTGCGTTGACGTCTGATTACTTGAACACGGAGATGGCGTTTTTTGTTTGCATCATGAAAGAAGTTAAGAAGATTTTTGTAGAGATTTAAAAGGACGAGGAGTTTAAATCAAACGTAATATGAGTTTAAGTTTTGGATTGGAATTTAAATACAACGTAGGCTGGAAAGACCCCGGTGATGATGTTTTTGTTATCGTAGTTAAAAATCAATAACAATCAATTCAATAAACTAAATTGCAGTAATCAAAAGATCGTCACCGCTTCAATGCACTCAACAAAATTAAACACCCACCTCACAAAAAAACAGCACATTTAAGATGCTTACTCTAAACAACTACAATCTCGCTTCAAAGACATCAAAAATAATCAACATTGATGTTCTTTTTGTGTTTTTGTGGCTATTTCGAGTCTTTTCATTTTGTTAATTTCTTCTGCAAAAATTGTACTTGCAACAAAGACGATTTGCGTTCGTGTTGCTCTTAAAATGTAGTTGGCGAGATTGTTTTTGCAAAAATTGTAGTTGTTTTGATTTTGAGAACGTTTTGAGCGTTGATAGTTGTGATGTGGATTAAAATGGTTAGTTGTGATGTGGATCGAAATGATTAGTTGTGATGTGGATTTAAATAATTAGTTGTGATGACAAAGTAGATTTTGTAAGGTCTTTAAAATATTGCATTTCAAATAAGATCTTTAAAGCTTTTAGTTGAATTGCAATGACGATATTTGAGTTATTTTAAGACGATTTAAAGTTTTGAACATTTTTGATTAATAAGATTTTTCGATAAAAACAGATCTAGGCTTTAAAAACAGACCTTCAAAATTCAGATACCCTGCTTTCAAATTTTAAAGATCCGCTTAAGTATTCAATCACATTCAATCAAATGCTGTTTAATTAATTCTTTTCTCAAAACACCTCAAAAAATTCGCTTTAAAGGTGTTTGGCTCGTAAACTCGAAATAATCAACTAAAGACATCCGTTTCTTGCTTTTCACGCGTGGCCGTAGACAGCAATGCGTGCAATTCCCTGGAATTTAATTATTTCTTAGTCTTTGCGGCTAGTGTGTTTTTTCGGCATTAATGTTTGACTTTTGAATGGAAAAGAGTTGCGAAAGTATAGGAAATTCTGTTATATTTGAGACGCGTTACATTTTTGGTGACTTTTAAAGTTTAAAGCGGAAATGTCAATTATGTTTTGGAGAGTAATTTTGATAAGGTCAGTTTTGCAAGTTTTGTTTGATTGAATTGAGCTGTTTGACTGAACTTGTTTGAGCGAAATTGTTTGAGCTTTGCAATCGTTGATTTGACTGAAGTCATTTCTTGAATCATTTTTGAAGCTTTGCAAGTGTTGTTGATTGAATTGAATGGAGTTGTTGATTGAATTGAGCTGTTTGAACTTTGTAAGTGTTGATTGACGGGACTCATTTTTGAGGTTATTCTTTTAAAGACATCTCGAAAACACATAATACGTTTTGAGTATGATCATTTTAAGTTCGACAAGTTTAAATTGAACGAAGTTGTTTGAAGTCATTTCTTGACGTTGCAAGTATTAATTGAATTTAGCGAGATCATTTTTGTAGAGTCATTTCTTGAGGTTGCAAGTTTAAATTGAATGGAATAATTTTTAGCGGGGTCATTTTTTGAACGGAGTCAATTTTAAAGTCCCAAAACACCAAAGCATTTTTAAAAACATCGCCAATTCTCGCTTCTTTCTAAAATCTTCAAAAGAAGCAACAAAGTTAAAAACATCACTCACTCTTTGTTTCAAACACCAAACTACTTTCAAATCTCTTATTACTTATTCCAGATACCGTATGAGTTCAAAACAATGCTGCATTAAAATTCTAACACAAACATACCGAGAAACATCTAAAGAACATTTTCTGCGCCCCCCGATTGACACGCGAGCCAATTTGTTAGTGTAGAATCTCCAGGGACTTCGGATACTTGCCTACCACGCCTAATCAAGCGTTATGCAGTCTCGGGAAAGTCCCCCAGCATGAAATGCCAACAAAAAATGTGGAGGCAAAACGGTAGCCTTCATGTTTGCCGAACAAACAGCAGCGGACGTGACGCCATTAACTGAGTGTATTTGGAGTTGTGAGCAAATGCTGATTTGCTGGAAGAACGCCATTCAGAAAAGGTTGAAAATTTGAAAGCTAATTGAACTGGAAAGGTGGAATTTGAAAAAATTTTGGAAACGCTAATGCCATTAAACATCATTTTTAAGTCAAGCGTTAACTATTGATATTAAATGTTGACTTTGATTGATTATGATATTGTTTTCGAATTGTAATGATTTAAACATCTTTTAAATGTTGTTTTTGGATATCACTTTTGAGTTGCATAGACTGAATTCACAAACCTAGCGATTCAGTTAATCAAAACTGTCTTTGAAATGTTGTTTTTGAATTGCATAGACAATTTAAACACCTTTGGAATATCACTTTCAAGTTAAAACAGACCATATTCACAACATTCAAAAGCAATTCAAAGCATTCTTTTCAAACACCTTCAAACACATTCTTTTCAAGCACCTTCAAATATCACTTTTGAGTTCAAACGTTACTACTTTCTTTTCATCAATCAAACAACTACACAAATTAACATTCTTAATCATTCCAACTCCGTAACGACAAAAATAAAGCCAAACCCTCCGCGCGTAATCATTTTCCAATAAACCGGTCTAATTGCTTCCTTTTGAGTCCCCCAAGACTGCGTGAATGAAAAGGCCAAGATGTAAGGGGACACAGAGGAAAGAAACCCGGTCATCAAGCCTTATCCAATTGACGTTGCTGATGAATGTGGTGGTCGAATTGGGGTGGAAGCCTTTTTGGCGCTTTTGAGCTTTTTTGTTTGTTCTGTTTTGAAATTTGAGTCATTAAAGATTTTAAAGGGTTTTCAATCTTGATATAAATAGACATCTTGCTCAAAGAAGTCGTTTGTTTTGCTTTAATTTGTTCGATTCGGTTTGTATTTGCTCGGTTTGATAATCTATTTTGATTCAAAATGTTTTTGTTTAACAAAAAACAACAATATCAAATTTTAAGTCTTACATTGAAATATCACAATTCGTTTTAAAAATAACTTGACTCGAAATACTAAAACGAATTCAATCAATTCAATCACTTTTTTCAACAAATAGCACTTTTCAAATCCAAATACTGTTTTGTATTAAAAAGACCGACTTGTTCGGCCACCTACGACTACAATCGTCTTTATTCTTTACTCGTTATTTGTGGTTTGCGAGACTCTGGTTTGCTTCATTTTTGGGTTTGCGTGTTCCGGCCATGTGGCAGTTGTTATATAAAATACTGTATCCCTTTTTCGAGTAAGTTGTTTTGTTTTAAGTCCACGTAACTTTCACATCTTTCAAATAACTCCATTCTAGTCTTACTGTAACGTCCCTAGTCACGGGCATTCTGTCGATACCACACAACATATGCTCTTTAAAGAAAAACCTCTATGTCTTAACACAGTTCCGTCGTGGCCACATTAAAACCTCAATCATTGATCATAACTTTCAAATCTTTCTTACTTCGTTTATTGCGTATCTTTTTATTGCGTGTTCTTCAACAAACGACGTCATTATTTTTAGGTCGCCGCGGAACATTTGGCAAACTCCGCCTGCGGCGTTCTCCACATCCTTGGAATAGGCGCACTTGCTGTCTGCGCACGTGGAGTGTGTACATCGAGTCAACTGTTAATCCGGTGCCTTCCGTGTTGCTTACGTAGTCGACCGTTGTGAGTCCCCAGACCTTTTTCGGCACGAGCAGGACGGCTCGGCTGTTCTTCTCATTCTTGCCGCCGGTTGCCTCGTGAATGGCAGCAGCGCCCAAGTGGGAATGAAGGATTCCACTAAGCCAAGAGTGGATCTACCCACAAAAGAACAGTCGCGGAAAACGGGACTGTTCAAATTGACCCCATCATGTTGTTACCGTAACTTGTTCCTGTTCTCCCTGTTGTTGGTTGGCTTTTTGCAAGTGGAAGGAACTTCCAATCAAGGTGAGTTCATTGTTTTACTTCCAAACTGTCCCTTTGTCCTAATTAAATTACAAGCCTAAGTGACGCAAAGAACTCGCTGATCAGTTCTTTAAATATGGCATTTCTAAAGTTTGCGCGGCCTTTAATGTTATTGTGTACACAAATGACGCAAACATGAAAACGCTCAATTTAATTAGGTGTCGTTTTTAATACGCGTGGGCCTTTTGATTCTCGGTTTTTGCATATTGTTCCGAATCTCGATTTTTCGATATCGTTTTCACCTGCGTTCTGCAAACTCGCAACAAAGTGCATAACTAAAAGAGATGCATGTGATTTTCGAGTCTTTGTTCGTTTAATAATTTAGTGCAAATTTGCAATTATAATAAGCGAGCGCGGATTTGTCTACTCGTCTGAATTAATTGGTCGAAGATAATCTTTTGTCCTCATTTAATTGACTGTTCGGATAGTTCATCTACACCTTGTTTGAACCAACTCTGTGACGTCGACGACTCTGCCTCGGTGTTTACCGTAACCCATTAATGATAAGAATTCCATTTTTGGTCGATTACACGGAAATGCACATTGTACTCATTGTTCGGACTTGCAAGAAGTTCATGACATCACATGTTGTTGTTTAAAATAAAAGCGCAGGTTTCTATTTTTGCTTGAACATGACGATAATTCATTATGTTCGTGTTCGAAGGTGATTGAATATGGAATTTTGCATTCTCATTGCACGCAACTTCTTTCATGACTTCCGTTCGTGCGTCGACACTATGTTTTTGACATTGCTCTAATTGCCAGTTTGTTCCTTCGCGACAAACAATTACTCGGCTCACGTTTATTTTTGTCACATGTCAGACAGTTAAATTGTATTATGATTATCTAAAAGGTAAAAAGGAGGATACAGTAGATTGTCTGCTGCGTCAATGATCTTCGTCTATTTTGTAGATGAACAGCGTCTTTCATAAAATTGAAATTGTATTCTAATTTGACGACGATGTGGAATCGTTGAGCACCGATACTCTCAGTTAAAGTGCAATCGACAATTTTTACAGCTCTTCTTTGTCTTGCTCAAACGCTTTGTTCGAACATTCAAAACATTGGCAGATGTGAATTTGATTAAAATCGACAAACAATGAGTCCGACAACTTTTTACAGAGATCACTAAAACGTTTAAACGCGTTTGTCATAATCAAAAGCGTTAAAGGCGACAGTAATTATTGAACACAACCTCTGACCACCACATAGATATAATTAATTTATGTGTGTTTGTGAGTGGGAAAATTGTAGGGCACGTGATTTCGAAAAGTTCAAATGACTAAAATGATTCGAACCGGCATTTAAGTCGTCTACGCAATCAAAAAAGTCTGAAAGTGCATTTCAAAATTAGCATCGTTGATCACTACTTTGTATTCGGGTGTTTTCTAAGCCGTTCGTGACTCAACACGAGGCAGTTTAAAGAATTGTATCTTCAAAACAAATTATTAACATCACTTATTATGATCACTTCCCTTGCAAACAAATCCGCATCACTCCTCCCTAAATCCACGCAAACAAACACATCATCAAGTCCGTCGCTATTTCCATCCCCACTCAATCCTAAAAAGGAACTTGGCCGTTGGAGTTCTGGGCGCCGCGGGCCTTTTGAAGATTTGTGGTGTGTTTGCGTCAAAAAGATGATGTCAGTCGTTTTCGCTTGGCTGTGTTCTTTTGGGACTGAAGTCGGAGGAGAGCGTGGAAAGGAAGTGGAAACGTGAGTAAACTTTGTCGAAAACACCAAAGCTTCTGGGTGCAATTAAACTTTTAAACATTGCTTATTTGATTGTTTGAATCAAAAATTGTTTAGTTGCTTTTAATGCCCTTCAAACTCCATTTAAAAAGGACTCACTATGTTTAGTGCTATTCGAACTCCATAACACAAAAAGAAATCAACAAACGAACAAACTTGCTGTTCTTTAAACTCAATTACTTTCGGATCAAAAGCTCCACAAACAAATGCTTACTAATTTTCTTTACTCGTCACAAAATGTCAACTTAACTCAACAGAACAAGCAAAGACGTCACACACTCACTCAGCGAGTAAATTGCCCGCGTTGTTCACTCAACTGCCTATTTGTCGTCGTCATCGGCCCAGATTTGATAACAACAAAAGCGGGGAACGTTTAGCGTTCTTTTGAATTACTGTAACTTATACACATTTAAATGCAATATTGTCCAATTAACTCGAAATCCGTAAATGTCATCAGAGAAATTTGATTCCGTAAAGATTGCCGACTGTTTGCGCTTTGATATCATATTTCTAAAAGTGTCTCGACATGTGAATTAAAAAGGCTTCTCGGAAAGACTAAACAATTAAACTTAAAGGCAATAAACAAACGAGTTTAGGATGTCTTCTTGACGATTCGCTTTGTGATGGCGACGAAGTTTGCGTTCAAGACGGCTTGTTCGGTCAATGTTATTCATCCTTGAGCGCCGATGCAGTTCCTCCGATCTTGTTAGACGAGGACTTAACAGTGCAACAAGTTAGTTACTTATTTCAGAAGCTTGTAAACAAAGTATGTTTAGAAAGCACTTTTGCGCCTGGAATTGGAACGCCTCGGCCGACGAAGGCTTGGACTGGCGCCACGAACGTTCTCAGTGCATTTTGGCTTACTTCAAAATCTCAGTCTCTTACAACCTCAACTATGACACTGAGTTCTGCACAGTCCGCAACCCTGGAAACATCTTGGCGTTGGTTCAGAAAGTTCAAGGCTACTTGAGCGAAGAAGAAGAAAACGCCAACTTAGCAGCCGCTACTCTTGAAGACATTCCAGTCCAAACAGTCGACGAAGACCTTCCAGTCGTTGTCGAGCAATTGCCAGTCATCATTGAAGACGAAAAAGACCAAGAAGCAGAAGAACCGTTCAAAGAAGCCGTAATTGTTGACAAAGAAAGCGGAGATGCTGTTCCAGTCGTTCTTGTCGACGAAGAACTTGTTGAACAGGTCTTGGACGAAGCCGAAAACACCCCTGATGTCTCCGAACCAATTGTCATCGTCGACGACGCCGACATTGTGGAAGATGACAATTCGACTTCCGTCTCTGATGCCAAGCAATTGACCGAAGCCAGCATGGCCAAGAAAGAGCCAAAAGGTTAGTTTTTACAATGTTCATTGTGTGTTCGAACACATTCAAATCAAAACAGGTGGTTTGCATAATAGCAATTGTGCGCCCACGAACAGGTGGAATGCCCCCGTATTCAATTGCGGACATAAATTTTTCATGGGCCGTGAAAGGCTCTGAAACGCTCTTCCACGTATTGAATTTCCTAGAATGTTGAATCTTTTAGTCTAAGTAAACAACAATTGAAAAAGTTTTGAGTTTTGAGTTGTGTGTTTTGATGTAACACAATTGCCAACACGAGTTACCATTAAAGTATTTAAAGCCAGAACAATTAGAGTAGTTAAAAGTGCTTCTAAAAAAGTCTATTTCCACATTTTCTGTTCGGAGAATGCTTAATGAACGGAAAAGAGCAGACGTCGGGCGCCGACGCAAATTGGTCAAATTACAAAAACTTGCAAAAACACTTACACAAAAAACTCTATCAATTTAAGACAAGCGCGAATCTGACGACTCTGGACGTCCACTTACAAAGGACGAGGACAAGGAATTGAACCAGTTTGTTACGGACACTCTCAACAACGGAGAAACCAAAGTCCACGAGCTTTCAACTCCACAGTTGGAGAAATTGGTCCGCTTCATTGGCTCGCTCCAACAGAATTTGGAAGACACTGAAGTCAAAGAAGAAAACGAGGGTGCAGGTGAAGAACCAAAAGAGTTGCCAGAAGTGAATGCTGAGTTGGAAGAAGTGATTCCGTTAACTTCGGCCGCCAACGCTCAACAATTGTTGATGAAGAAGGATCCTGAGAAGTTTGGAAACGACGACATGGGACTAGCTAACATCGAGCACAAGATTGTCAAGGGCGACATCCACCGCGTTGAAGGAAATCGAGTTTACATCAAAGTAGGAAAGGAACAAATCACTGAAGATGAATTGTATCGTTTGATCTCTTACTTGGACAAGAAGATCGCCGAACCGAACAACCTTTACTTCAACGAGTTCCAATACGAAAACGGACAATTGTCATTCCACATCTCAAAACTCGATTCAATTCGTCGTCAAAATGACAAACGAGTCGACAGTGCAAGTCGAGTCGCCCAAGCAGTTTGTAAGTTTTAAAGAATCAAAAATGTTTAATGAAGCGACTTGAAAAATAACATTTGGTGCTTTAAAGCCGGCACAAAAAGTGCATTGTTGTTTTTCAAGTCGGCACAAAAAGTGCATTGTTGTTTTTCAAGTCGCTCAATTAATTTTTGTGTCAATCAAAAAAGTGTTATTCAAATTTTTAAACTTGTCATTTCCAGACAAGCGCCGAAAGGACATCCAAACATTGGCTGGAGTTCAAGTTGATGAAACTGGAATTGGCTCTGGAGATGTAAGCTTTTAATTTAAAAACACTCATTCAAACAATCACTTTTAGGACGTCGTTCCAGTTGAACGTTCTGGCCGAGACTGGTTGTTTATGCCTATCTTGACTGTCTGCGCATTCACAATCACCAGTTTGATTGTTGTTCTTGCAGTCCACATGTACCGAAACAGACGCCGTTCATACAAAGGAAATCTACCCGAAATCTTGGATCACTTAAATGGAAAAACAAGTACCGCATATGAAGAACTTTGCCGTCAACGAATGAACTCACAAGACATCCCAATCGCTGTTGGCAAGTCAGCAAGCACTTCGTCGTGGTTAGTTTATATTCACTAATCCGTCTATATTTATCTGTGAAGTTTTAGGCCTGACGAATCTGTTCTTCAATCCTGCAATTTGGATATCTCCACCGGACACGTCATCTTAGTAAGTGTTTTTAAACAGAGGAGATTAACAATGAGGTGAAAAGATCCAATTTAAAACACATTTTTCAGTCGTTCTTGCAAGAATATCTGGACTCACCACAAAAGATCGCTGATCAGTGGGAATCTGTTGTTGACTACACGAATGCAAGTGCTGAAACAACAATTGGTGAACGTGAAGAGAACCGCGAAAAGAACGCCGATCAATCTGTTTTGCCTTGTAAGTTTATTTAACTTCAAACATAACATTAACTTGCTTCGTTTAGACGACGAAACTATTGTTAACGTCCCATCCGGAAATGGATACATTAATGCCTCAAAGATCTACGACTCAGACCTTCGCCAAGTTGCGTACATCGCCACTCAGGCTCCACTTGAATCGACTGTTAACGACTTCTGGCACTGCATTTGGAAGGAGGGCATCACTTTGATCGTCAACTTGTGTGATCAACAAGACGCCTTGCACTACCAACGTTACTGGCCTGACGAGGGTGCCAAGAGCTTCGGAATCTTCGAAGTCCACTTGGTCAGTGAGCACATTTGGTCCGAAGACTACATGGTCCGCTCTTTCTACTTGAAGAACACAGAGACGAATGAGACCCGAACAGTTACTCAATTCCACTACTTGGTCTGGCCGGAGAACGGCGTGCCTGCAAGCTTGAAGTCTTTGTTGGAGTTCCGACGCAAAGTTAACAAGTCCTATCGAGGAAAGGCTTCACCGGTCTTGGTTCACTGCGTTAAAGGAACTGCACGAACCGGAGCCTACTGTTTAATCGACATTGTAGTGAACCGCATCACCAAAGGAGCTGGAATCAAGGAGCTGAACATCGCCGGGTCGTTGGAACACTTGCGTGATCAGCGGATGGGAATGGTTGGCAACCTCGAACAATACCAATTGGCGTATTCGTGCGTAGCCGACGAGGTCCAAGCACTGCTTAAGAACCTCCAACAACAACAACAGTAAGGCGCCGGCGACCAACAAGGCGGCCAAGACCGGCTGTCTCGACAAGTAGTCACATCATTTCTCTATTTGTATACATCGTTGATTGCACTTAATTCTCTTTGTTCACAAGTCACATACAAGCAGATCATAATACTCTATTCGGCTCTCTTCTCATCCCGATGCATCTGACGGCACAATTCACGTTTCGAACAGCAGCAGCAAATCAATCTTTAAGACCATCACGGAATTAATTTATTCATACGCAACTTCCTTCTTCGTTTATCAAGTTCTTGGCAACTTCTTCCTCCCCATATATGTGTGCATGTTCCCCTCCCAAATGACAAAAGAGTGGTAATAATTAGGCGGAATATCGAGCTAAAGACCTAGCGACCCACCCGGATTCTCTTTTTCCGATTAGACATTTGTTTCAATCAGCATCAATTTCACTCTCTCTCCCGTTGACATTCTCGTGTGTGCAATTGATTGGATATAACACGAATAAATGTATTTTTGTTCTGCCAAGGGGGTTTGTACTTGAGTTGAGTTTATTAAACGGTAAGTGTTGTTGCTTTTAAACGACAAGAATTGAATCTTTGAATGTGGAAAGAAATTTTGCAACCGAGTGAGTTTATCGATGAGATTGTTAAATACTTGTTTATGCGAAATCACTTGCTTAATTCTACCGATAAACTAAACAGATCATTTGTTAAAACATGAGTGCTAGTCGATAAAATTGTTAAACGATAAGCGGTGTTTATAAAGTTATCGAGTCTTTGGTTATCTTAAATGTTAAGTTGATTATCTTCGAGTCAGTTTAAAAACAACAACTCCACGGAGATTCTTTTAGTACGTTTAAATCAAAACAGTCGATATCTTTTAGAACATTCAAAAACAACAACTCCGCAAAGATTCTTTTAGTACATTCAATAATCAACTCAAAAAACAACTCCGCAAAAGATTCTTTTCAAGTCAACTTCATAAATAACAACTTCACACTTCAGAAGATTCTTTTTAATTCAACTGAAAACAACAACTCCGCAGAGATTCTTTTTAATTCAACTGAAAACAACAACTTCACAAAGATTCTTTTAGAACATTCAAAAACAACAACTTCACACTGTAAAAGATTCTTTTTAATTCAACTGAAAACAACATTTTCACAACTCCATAATAATCAACTCAAAACAACAACTTCATAAACAAAAACTTTGTTTATTTCTTTAAAATAATAACTCGAACAACAATCAACAAATGAACGCAACAGAGAGTCAGTCTGACTAGAAGTGTGTTTAGATTTTGTTGAAGGCACTAAATTAACAAGCATTAATTAATTAAATCATTTCATAAAAACTTACACAATGTCAACTGATTGAACGTGATCTTCGAATTCAGTGATCTTTTCGGTCAAGTCGTCAACGCTGACCTTCTCGTCTTCGACAGTGCAGACAATTTGCAACTTGCTGATTCCGTAACCGATCGGGACCTTCTTGCCTGTAAAGATTTGGTTAAAGAGTTGATGTTTCCGCTTAAACTTACTTGCTCCCCACAAGAGTCCGTCCATTTCAATGGATTTTACCAGTTTCTCCATTTCGTCCAACGAAGTCTCATCGTCCCATGGCTTGATGTCCAAGATGACCGAAGATTTGGCAATCACACCAGGCTTTTTGGCCTTCTTGGCGGCGTAAGCAGCCAAACGTTCTTCTTTGATGCGCTTGGCCTCAGCGGACTCTTCTTCGTCATCGGAACCGAAGAGGTCGAAATCGTCGTCCTTAGCTGGAGAGCTGTCCTTAGATCCGCCAGCAGAGGCTCCAGACCACCTAAATATGAGAAGTGTTAAACATCTATTTAAAATATCAACTTACTGTTTGCGCTCGGCGTCGCTGAAGCTGGCGATGTGTTTGAACCAACGGGCAACGTTGGCAGGCTTGGTCGGCTTGACGTTGGCCTTGACGAACAAGTTGTAGGTCTCGGCATCGGCGCTATCAGGCTCGGCACTGAAATTATATGATTTAAATGATAAAGTTAGTCCTGGAATCGAAAGGTTTAAACACTTACCCTCCGTTGATGTAAGAACGAGTCTTCAACTGCTCGTCCAACTTCTGTTGCTCCTTGGCGTCGCTGGCGTTCTTAATGAATGTCATTTTTGATGATTCAGGAAGGGAACCGACTGAATGAGAAGGAAACGAGCTCTAAAAATGAGTTTTTAAAATTGAGTTTGTCTTTATATATAAGAAGAAGTACGCACGGAATATGTGAACGTTCTTAGATATGTGAACGTTCTCAGAAGTCATTTTAAAGGTAGTGATTGTGAGATTGTTCTCAGAAGTCATTTTAAAGGTACAATTGAGTAATTTAAACGATTGGGTGATTTAAGTAGTAATTGAATTGAAACTATTGTGAGATTGTTCTCAGGATTCTCAGAAGTTATTTTAACGGTATGATTGAGTGATTTGAAGTAATGAATATGCGATTTGAAGTAATGAATGCGAGATTGTTCAGAATCAGTCAATTAAAAAGGTAGTGTAAAAATGACCTCAAAAAGCTGACAAAACATTTGAAAGAACGATTTGAACGATTGAGTGATTTAAACTATTGAGTGATTGAATTGAAGCGATCAAAAAGATTGTAAAAACGATAACAAAACATTTGAATAGATTGAGAACATCCTCAAAAAGAAAAGAACGACTTCAAAAACAAACGCCTCAAAAGACTCTACACATTAAATTGACAATGTCCTCAAAAACAAGCTTTTTAAAGGCGACTTCTTTTATTTTCTTCTATACTTTGAATCAAATTAAATCATTTTCGAATTTAAGCTAAAAAGACATCACTTTTAAAACAAAATTCATTCGTCCGCATCGTATCTAAACATCTAGATCGCCAAAAATTCAAACTAGTCTCGAAAACATTCTTCCAACAAGGCTTAAATCAACTTCCAAGCGAAAAAGAGCCTAAACGAAAATCAACAGCGAAACGAAAAGCTTTCGTGTCGAAAAACAACGCCGATTTGTTTGACTGTTTTTGCGTTAAAAAGACAAGGTCGATCTTTTATGGTATGCCAGCATGTTTAATGGTTTATTTTTGTTGGGAAGTCGGATCTTTTGCGGAATTTGTGATATTTACTTGCATCTTGGTGTATTTGAATTGTTTATGTTAAAACGTTGATTCTTTTGGTCGATAAACACGATTCTTTGCTAACAGAATTTAGAAACAACGAAGTTTAAAGCATGTTTATGTTAAGACGTTGATTCTTTTGGTTGTTAACTCGATTCTTTATGTTAAAACGTTGATTCTTTTGGTCGATAAACACGATTCTTTGCTGAACATTGAGAGTTTAGAAGGACAACGAAGTCTTTAAGTTAAAACGTTGTTAATCTTTTAAAGATGTTAATGTCTTTGAAGTTTTTGCTAACAGACTTTAACTGAAATGATGCTTTATGTTAAAACGTTGATTCTTTTAGACCGTTGAGGCAGTTGTTAACTCCGATAAGCGTTATGTTTTGACGTTGTAGGTAAATAAGAATTTAGAAACAATGTTTACTTGTAAACATTGTTAACTCAATAAGCATGATTCTTTATTTCAACTAACTGCGCGGGCGCCGCCTTTAAAGGCCCGCGGGGGGGGCCCCTATTAAAACGATTTCTTCACATATCTGTTGTCAACCACTCCAAAACTCTAAAACTAACTCATTCCAACCACACAAACTCCACACAAAACGTCGTTATTATAACCAACTTGTACAGAAACCACACAAATTGGCAAATTCAATCACCATCACGTTGTTTCGCTGCTGCGGTGTCACGGCGACGAATGTTTTCAAACTATAAAAATTGGGTTTTTGTGCTTGCGCCCTCTCCGGCTCCTTATCACGTTGTCTTTTCGTGTCTCTTTTTGTTTAGATTGCTTTTTGTTAATGTTGTTCTGAAATTTATGATTTGAATTCAAGAGCTCGACGAATTCTTTCTTTTTGATGATTTTAAACGGTTCTTTCAAAAGCGATGAGATTTGAGAATATTTTTGAGTTCTAACTGAATATTTTGATGCCGCGGAGTTTGTAGTTTCTTGATGATTTTAAATAGTTGTTTTAGATGAAGTTAAACGATTCCTTTAAATTAAGTGTTACTCTTTTAGACTTCAATGCTTATAACACCAATTTGACAATAAAAAAGTGTCGGCGGCCCCCTAAAACGATTCTTTAAAACAATGACTTCTCAATTTTAAACACAGCTCGCATATTAACAATCAAAAAGATTGTCTCAAACACTTTCAAACATAGCTTTGGTTCATGTTAAGACAGCTTCTTAAAAAATTTTCAAGCGGCTTCTTTTTTGTGTTTGATTTGTTGCTTTCGTTTTTTGATTGCACTTTGTCAGCGCCATACAGACAAAATAATTCAAAGTCCGTGCTTTCGTTACAAGTCTTCATTTCCAATCACACTTTTTAGTTCGCAATATGCCGGATCTTCTAGAAATTGGCTACACCGATGTGATCTTATTGGCTATTTTGGTTTATGTCGTCTATGTGATGTTCTTTAAGAAAGCTCCTGCTGAACCGGAGAGACCTGTAACTCCTCCGTTGCCAGCTTTCAAAATGCGCGACATGACAGTAGACGAGTTACGCAAATACAACGGAACAGATGACGAACGGATCTTGTTGGCAGTTGCTGGACGAGTGAGTTTTTTAATTAATTAGCACTTTAAAATGAGAGCTTACTTCAAATCAGTTGAAAGTGTTTTTGTTTGTTCTATAAAGTTTATTGACTAAGTATCACTTTTAAAAGGCAGTCTTCGAAAGAATCACAACTTTTAAACACTCTAACTATAAAGTGCTGTATTTACTTAAAAATCATTTCAATAACTGAATAGAACTTTTAAAACACATACTAACTTCAAATTGAATGCATTTCATTAGCAGTCAAAAGCATTTTGTTAAATGTCACTTTTAAAACACAGATTAACTTCGAATCAATTAGTAGTTAAACACACTTTTAAAAGACTTCAAACCGAATCAATTCAATAGTTAAATAATGAAAACTAGGACCAAAAGCGTTCTCTTCTTCGCGTTTTAAGTACACACAAATTGTATATGCAGCAAACAACGGTTAAGGCTTTTTGTACAGCGTTGCCACAACAAAAGGATTAATAAATTGCAAGTCCGGCCGAACCAGAAGGCAGCCCGTGAGGACAAAAGGTATTAAGGTTCTAGCGAGAATCGAACTCACACGGCTGGATAGCGCTCAGCGGACCTTATTCAGAGTCCAGAATCATAACCATTAGATCATAGAACCATTGGGGAGGCCATTCTCAGCAGGCAACTCCCGCGTGTGCGTACCAGACGTTGTACACACATAGGCCAGTGAATAAACAGGCAAGAGAAAAGAAAAGAGACCAACTGTTTGTCTCTAAGCGCGCGCACTTAAAGACTAAATTGCCTATGTTGCATTCTAAAAGTCCACTAAATCCAAACTAGTAAAAACATGCTTTGCCTATTACTATAATTTAAATTGTCAGCACAACAGTTCAAACACAATGCAAAGTACATCAAAAGACTAACTCAACTAATAATAAAATTCCAGATCTTCGATGTCACTCGAGGCAAATCATTTTACGGGCCTGGAAGCGCTTACGAAAAACTTGCTGGCCACGATGCCACCCGTGCTTTTGCTCTCTTTGATGCCAAGTCCGTGAAGGACGAACACGACGACTGGTCCGGACTCAACGAATCTGATCTCCAAGATGCACTTGAATGGGAAGAACGTCTACGCCGTAAGTTTTAAACAAAAGTTAGCTCTAATCTCTACTACGTTTCAAGTTAAATATCCGTACGTTGGTCGCTTGTTGAAACCTGGAGAAGATGCCAAAGACTATGAAGACGAAGACGCTGGCATCAAATTTGGATCTATCAAGTCCTTGAAGATCAAAGACAACACGTTCGTCGAGGTTTAAAACTGGTAAACTCTCATTAGCATTCACTTGTTCTCAAAACATATCTTTCCATTGAAACCAGTATTCTTTTTTGTTTGAATCGATTTGATAAATAAAATTTTGGTAGTCCTTTTTTGTTTGAATTAATGTTTAAAAGATATATTTGATTTGGAGTTTTTAAACCTGAATAAGCTTTACTCGTTAAAAGATTGCTTTGTTGGTGAACAAATCTTACAAACTCGAATTAACTCGTCAGAAAAGTGACAATCAACTAAGTTTTTAAATTTGATTCGTTGAACACCAAAAATTCAATAATCATTCAAACCAATCAATTGTTTCATAAATTCAAAAAAATGACTTCACAGATTCGAAAGGCTCTCTAAATAACCCTTTAAAAGCTTTGAAAAGCTCTTTAGACCAACTAATCAAAAAAGTCACTTCACAGATTCAATAAGCATTCAAACAATCACTTAATAGATTCTAAAAGCTCTTTAAACAACTAACTACCGTTTGACATAATCAAAACATCACTCAAAACAACTCTTTCAACACTATTCAAAACAATCACTTCGTAAAATCAAAACATTACTCAAAACAACTCTTTAAAAGCTTGTCGCTAAAAAGAAACACCAATATTTATTGTGCAACAAAATTTGTTCAAAGATGGAGTTTTTACACATGTGTTGGGGAAAGATTTGGAAGGTCACAATTTATAATACAAGAACTACATTGACTACACAAACTATTTAAATAAAACAATGAAGATCATCAAGAGAAACCGAATTGGAGGAATGGAACGTTGCCGAAAAGGTCCGAAAACCTCGTCGTAGACGTCCAAATTAAAGTTTTTGTAATAGTAGCACGTTTGCACATAAATTATTAGTATTTGGTTAAAGTCCGGATCCGCCACCACAAATTTCTAAAACCGCAAAATTCGACGACCATGTAAACTAATGTTGAGGGGAAGCGGATCGCGCAAAAAATACAGAATTTTAAAATTCATCTTTTGCGCAACTCGCCTGCTCGAGAAAACAGCTGAAATGTGTAAACCGTATATCTTAATTGTGTTTGTCCAACGCGGCGTGAACAATGATTTTCGGGATTAAAGAAGGGAAAGTTGAGTAGAAAAGCTCTATGTATTGATATTTGCGACTAATAGAAGGAAACGGATTTGTTTGATTCTTTGAATCTTTTCAATATCGATTCTTTGAAGCTTTTTAATATCAATTCTTTTAGTTTAGAAAGCTTTTATCGTTTTAAAAGTGCATTGTTCAAGTTTGAAGTTGTTGATTCTTTTATCGTTTTAAAACACTGATGTTTGAAGACATTTGAAAACGCATTGTTTTAATCTAGAAAGCTTTTATAAAAACAACTCTTGACATTTCAAATATCGATTCTTTCAAATTTGAAGATCACTTAAAACACCGATGCTCAAATTAAATCACTTAAAACACTGATTTTCGAAGTTTAAAACACCTAAAATCTTCTTCAAAGAATCAAACAAATTCATTAAACAATAAGTTCTATTAAAAAGAAAATATTACACACAAAAGTTGTTTGGAACGTTTTTTGAATGAGATGAAATGTTTACATAGAAATTAGACCAATTGCAGCGTGGGCCGACAAAATAAATATACCACAACATATTTGAGAGCTTTGGCGGAGTTTTTGGATGAACTTGTTCTCCAGAAACCCCGATTCTAATAGAAATGATATTAAACATCAAAAAGGTAGAAGATTGTCTCAAACGCCAGAGTCAACAGACGACGCCCGATTCATAAACATTCGGTTAACTGAAGAAGGCCGTTCGTTCTCACTTAACAGCATGGGATCGTGATTTACTCCGTAGATCTTGATTGCTTTCCGGCCCATTCGTTGAAGTAGTTCTTGTGAGACTCTGTGAGCAGTTCGAAGCGATGTGTGCCATTCTTTCAATGAGATTTCGTCCTAAACATTGAATATATGAAATTTGTTCGTTCTTAAATTAGAACTTTAAACAGGGTTATTGTTTAACTAGCAAAACAAGTTCAATAAGGTCATTTCAAAAATAGTAATTGTTTGATTAGCAAAACAATTCTAATAAGGTCATCTCTAAAAGTTGTCACAAAATCTATTCAATAAGGTCATTTCAAAAACAACATCATTTAAAATAGTAATTGTTTAAACTAACAAAACATATGCAAATCAAGTTCAAGACTCAAAATCTCACCTGATTTGTTAGAATGATTTTAGTTTCTTTGAAGCCCTCTTTTAACCGTACGATGATTGCATTTTCTCCTTTTACTGACTGCAAGTCCGGCGACACTTCTTCAATTTGGTCCATAAAGACAAGCTGGAATGGTTGTAATTCAACGTTTTAAACACAAACTCCATTCACTTACATCCGGCTTTCCATTTAAAGACTCCGGATATATTTCGAATCGGCTTGGATAGAGCTTTCCATACTTTGTTTGCCACGCTGAAGTGAACGGACCGCCCAGTTTCTTGATATAGCCGTGTACAATGACGTCAGAGTCTGTAATTTGTTTAAAGTATTAAGTTGCCAAGTGTTTAAAACAAACCTTTCTCATCCGCTGTCATTTTAACTTTTTGTTTCGACTTCTTTTTCATTTCTATCTTGTCGGCGTCTTGATTCACTACGTCGAACACTGTTTCGGAGATTTCATTCTGCCAGCGCTCAGATATTGTGATGTTGAAGTTTTTGTACAAGTCCGAATCGCCTTCTCCAAGTTTGACACCTGGAATTGATATTAATTTAAGTCATTTCCTGACTTATCTCACCTTTAACTTCGTCGTCATCGAAGTTACCGATGTCGAAAGCATCAGCAGCGTTGACTTCTCCTCTCGGTGGAATAAGTGGCGGAGGCATCCTTCTCAAATAAACAACTTGCCAGTCAACTCCTTTAAAATAGGGATGGTCTTTGACTTCCTCGGCGCTGGAAATGGAGAGTTTGTTAGATTTTGATTAAAAGTGTGAAAGAGTACCCCTTTCCACGACATCCCAATCTTTCATGTACTTCGCGCTTCAGTAACCCTTCCAGCAAGTCTCGACATTCAGGTGTGAAGCCTTGATCTGGCAATTCAATGTCTTGCGTGAGAGTCATTTTGTCAATCTCGTTTTTGTCTTGAGACTAAAAAATAATCGTTTGAATGATTGAAATGATCTTTTTGAATGATTGAAATTGTTGTTTTTGTTAAAGTGATTTTCGAAGTCGATCTTTTTGAATGATTGAAATTGTTTTTGTTAAACTGATGTTTGAAATGATCTTTTTCAATGATTGAAATTGTTTTTGTTAAACTGATTTTCGAAGTCGATCTTTTTTGAATGATTGAAATTGTTTTTGTTAAAGCAATTTTAAAAACTTGTTTTGTTGAAGTCGACCTTTTTGAATAGAATGAAATTTGACAACGTCATAAACATTTTTAAAAGCTCAATTTTAAACAACAACAAAAACAATTTTTTAAAGGACTCACCACTTTTGATTTGTGTTGGCGGAAAGGACTGTGGCCTTTGAGCAATTTGTAGAGCATGCAACCAAAAGAGAACCAGTCGGCAGACGAATCGTATGCAACACCTTTGGCTAGTACTTCGGGTGCCATATATCTAAAAAAGATAGTTTTTTAAACACAACTGCAAATATTAGTTTAAAACTCCGTACCCATGTGTTCCGCTGAAATCAAAAATGATTAGCATCCAAAAAGTCCACAAAAGACACTTACACCGACGCATGAGGCTTCTTTTTTGAAAAGTCACAGGCTAAACCAAGGTCGGAGACGCGGACATGCCCGTTTTCGTCTAGGAGGATGTTGGCAGGCTTGAGATCCCTGTACACGACTGACCGGTTGTGCATGTGCTCCAAACCTGTAAGTTTTTGACTAAGGTCCGCACTGTCATTTAAAAAACTCACCCAAAATGACTTCACTTGCGTAGAACAACACTTCTTGTTCGCTGAAAACTCCGTGCTGGGACAAATGGTAATGAAGATCGCCGCCGTTCATCAAGTCCAGTATGAAACAGAGCTTATCTGGAGACTGGAACGCGTAAGTCATGCAAACAATAAATGGGCAGTCTTGACCGGTAGAAACTAACGAAAGCATAATCCTCTCATTCAGAGCCAATGTCTCTCCCTGCTTCAGCTTGATCCGTTTCTTGTCCAAACACTTCATCGCGTACCTGAATTTAGTGCTTAAAAGTGATAATGTTTGGATTTAACCTACATTTTCCCTGTGTCTGCCTTCCTGCATCCGTAGACTTCACCGAAACCACCCCGTCCGATGATTCGGTGAACGGAGAAATCGTTCATTGTCAATTGCATATTCAATTCGAGATTCTTCCACTGGCAAAAACGTGTAAACTTGTCACTTTCCAGAAACTTTGGAAACACTTCGTCTTTCAATTGTTCACATATCTCCACAACATACGGCTGAAATTAGTTTTTAATGAAAGTGATTTTTGAACTTTAAAGTTTTGATGTTCTTAATGCAATTTGACAGCAAGCATTTTAATGTTATTTAAAGTTCTTTACATAAATGAGACTAATTTTGATGATTAGCATTGAATGTTTTGATGCTCTTAATGCAATTTGACAACAAACGTTTACTTAGTTAAGAATTATCAAAACAACTCAATAACATTTCTCACAAAATAATCAAGTTCCTCAAAGTTTAGTTTAAACATCTTTTTTCTTTTAAGTGAACAAAAATCACAAGAACTTTTTGCGTGCTGTGCCTATTACATTCGTTTCTTGTGAAAAGCGGGACACAAAATAATTGTTCTTATTGCAAAAAAAGACTGCCACGTTTTTGAAATGCGCAGCAATTATAATTTGGACTTTTTAGACAGTTTCTTTCAAAATTCATTCAAAAAATGAGTCAAGAAATTTCAATTTCTTAAAGTGCCTTTGCTATTCCAATTAAACATCTCCGTTGCGCTAAATTTGGCGTCATCTGTGATGAGAAGAGTGTTGGTTTTTAAGCAATTGGAGTGGGCGCAGCGAAGAAAGTAATTAATTCTGCATAAAATTTGGCATGCAAAAAAGCTGTCAAGTATATCCAAACAAAAGCTAACCTGAAACAAATCGGGCGGCACAATATTCTTCATTAAATTCCTTTGTACATGTTGTAGCGAGTCTTTGCTGTAGTGCTAAAAATTGGGAGACATTGTTGAAAAGTCAACAAGAAAACAAACATGTGAATGTGCCAACATTTCAACCATTATGTGGTGATCGTAGATTTCACGTGCTTTTGCCAACCTCTCCTCTGGTGTCTCTAACTTCTCGTATTCTTTTATCTGAAATTGCGAAGTTGTAAGTGATTTTGTTTAAACGACGCTAATTTGTTGTAACTTTTTCAAACAAAAGACCGCCGAGGCAAAAGAATCAACGTACTTTAAATGTTTTTTGCTCAAGCTCCGCAACATGGCCAGATTTAATTGGCTACACGCAATTTAAACAATAAGATGCCTTTTTGGTTGCATGCAATTTATACAATTTGTTGCTTTAAATCGCGTGCACGGACTTTGTTCTAATAATTTTTTTAGATCCAAGTTGTTTACAAACAACTTAAACAACATTAATTGATCTTCCCGAATCAAAAGAAACTAACCGCTTCATAAAATTTGATCTGCGGACACGAAGTATCTGACACGTTTTCAGCAAAATCTTTGAGGAGTAGAAAGCCCAGACGTTGATTAAATATCTTCTCGAACCGGATGTCACCCGTCTTTTCCAAGTACTTCTGCATTATGCTCCTCACACTGAAATTTGAGGTCTTTTAAATTGTGAACTTGTTTAAAACAGCGGGTTAAAAAGACTCTGAATGTTTTGGTTTGGCGTTAAAGGGGGGGGGTCAGGCCCCAATTCAAACTGTTAAAAACTCACCTTGGGTCCGGCAGAATAATCTTTTTGGAAGCTCGAGCCGCTGGTTGACTCCTGGACTTCTCCATGGCCATTAAATAGGAGACATCGGCCAAAACAGCCTCTAAGTCGGCCATTTCGGTACCCTCTTTCTGCAATAACAAAACTTTATATAATGTAAATTTCCAGGGTTAGCGCCAGGGTGGTAATTTTTGGTCCCGCGAATCGGCGCGAAGCACGCGAAAATATTCACACGCCGCTCTCTCAAAACAATTGCCTTGGGCTTGTGTTCCACGGCGACGACGAGGGAAACACGCAACAATTGATTATTTTTGGTTAGGTAGATTTGCACAAATTGCTGGTTCTTGGGACTGGCGTGAATTTGAATGGATTCGTGTGTCAAAAATAGAATTGACGTTTTGTAGAAAGTGGTTAAACACTTTGGTTTCTTGACTTTCTTTGGTGAAATTAAACATGTTGAAAAGCTTATTCAAACAGTTTATGAAAACGTGTGCACTTCAAAGTCTAATGAAACTTTTAAAAGCTTACTCGAGTAATTCAAAATGCGTTTAATCTACTCAATCAATTCAAAGACTAATAAGATCTATCAAAACAATTCAATCAATTCAAAGACTAATAAGACCTATCAAAACAATTCAATCAATTTAAACTTTTAAAACCTAACAAAACCTAACAAAACAATTCAATCAACTCAATCAATCCTAACAAAGATCTAACAAGATCTACCGAAAGCTACTCGAAATGTGTTTAATCTACTCAATCAACTCAATCAATTCAAGATCTAACAAAACTTTTAAAACCTAACAATTCAATCAATTCAAACTTTTAAAGTCTAACAAAATCAATTCAATCAAAGTTTAGTTGAACAAACAGAACCACGCAACAAGTAAGAAAAGTTATATAAACCGCACACGCCCGAAACAATATAAACATGGAAAACCACATGCCCAACACCGGTACGCTCAACTTTCACACCCGCGTTGATGGCGCAACACTGCTTTCAACGTAAAACCGAACAAAGCGCTTTATCATTTCTGTTCCTTTTCATGTTCCCAAAAACTAGGCGTTTAGAAACGTGGTGGCGGACGCTGATCACTCCGAAAATTCCTCTTAATTTTGCTTGCGTCATCCACCCTCGCCGCCAAAGAAGTCACTAATGTTTATAATGTTCTTTTTCTAAACGAATTGAAACAAAAAGTGTTTTGAAGTTTGAGATGATTTTTTGATTTTCTTGAGTTTCTTGAAGGGATGATTTTTTTGAAATAAAAATGTTGTTGAATGTTTTCGAGCATTCAGAAGTTTGAGATGATTTTTTGATGTTGTTGAATGTTGTTAAATGTTTTCGAGCATTCAAAAGTTTAGATATGTTTTGATGATTTGGACTTTAAACATCTAAAGACATCTTTGAACAATCAAAAGGTTAGATTAGCATCTTCAAACATTCAAAAATCTACTCAACTTACAACTAATTCAAATCCCAAAAATTAAAACAATTCAATCAATTCAACTGCAAAGTAAGAAGAAAGAAAAACAAGTTCTTGAACATTAATTAAAAAATCGTATGTATATTAAAAAGTTCACCTGTTCTGCTAGTTTTAACCTTTTCAGTAGCTAACTTGCACTTTACAAATTGGAAAAAGTTGTTGACATCGGTATTGAAAAGACAGTACACACAAACTTTTTGAAACAAGTTATTTTTGTTATCGAGGAACAAAAATGTCCCGGTTTATTCACACTTTTTGAAGTAAGCAGCCTTTTGGCGCCAGAGTTATTAATATGGCACGCTTGAGTTCGGATTTGTTATCAAAGAGTTTTCACGCTTTTCAATGTTATTGCTGGAGACGAGAAAAGAAACACTTAAGTCACTGAAATAAGCAGCTTTTCTTCGTGTTCTTAAAATATGGCACGCTTAGATTTTCCAAAATAAGAAACGTCTGAGACTCTAAAGATTTTAAAGTTATAGTTTTCAAGAACAGAAAAATGTTGTCGTCAAAGTTTCTAAAACATCAAAGAAACGAGTTGTTGAAGTTAATCACGAAATAAAAGAACAGAAAAATGTTTGTTAAATTTGATCACACATTCCGAACATAAAACTATTTGAATCTTCAAGTTCTTAAAGTCAGAGTTTTCAACAACATAAAATGTTTCTTGTCATCAAAGTGTTTCTAAAACTTCAAAGAAACAAAAAAGTTTTTGAATGACTTTTTAAGTACCGATTTTTGTTATCAAAAAGTGTTGAACTTTCGCGGTTTCTTAAATAAGCTGCTTTTTAAATGTCAAGAGTTTCCAAGAACAGGAACTTTTTATCAATTCTGTTCACACTTAATTCTTTTTGAATGTCATGTCTTCGGAACACAACTTTTAGCAAATTCCATTCAATAAACCAAATCAACTGTCCTGTCCACTGGCTATTAACTAAGGAGCGCGACACAAACTGCTGGACCGGAAACAAAGTAGCCGGTGAACTTTTGGGGCGCCCAATTTGGTCATAAACGTCACATTCCGGAGAATAATTGGCCATTGGGGACCGAAGTGGTCGTTGAAGAAGGTTGTGAACCCTAAAGACCGGCGCCAACTTGAATGTTTCTCCATTCTTGGCAAATTGGAGTCGGAAGGTTTTGAGTTTCTAATTGGTAAGGGTATTTGAATTGTTTTCTTATTCGGGGGGAATTAAATACCTTAGCAACACAAGATATTTTAATTGCAGGGGTATCAAAATCTATTGAAACTAGCAAAAAGTTCGTCAATTATGTAAATTAAACGTCTTCAAAGTTAACAACAAAAAGAACGAGCACGGAAAATCCCGACACAACTAATCAATTAAACAGAGCGGAAACAAAAACACTCCTTCGATATCATTCACGCTGAAATGTATCATCAAATAAAACAAATGCATGAAAATAATGATGCTCGCTTTTAATGTTCATTGACGTAAACGATCCGCATCCGTTTAAACGCGGAGACGTGATAAGCGATCAAATAGAAAGTTTTGAAACAAAAAACTAGTTGTTATAATTCGCTGAACTTGAAGTGAGTCATTTAAATTGATAATGTTTTAAAGATATGTTGTGGAAATTGGTGATATTCGAAGGCTTTGAAGAATTTTAAGGGTTTGTTAATGAAATTTGAAAGCTTTGAAAATGCCTAACAAAATGAAGGCGTTCAACAAAACGAATACTTCAAAAGCTTTGTAGACGTGTTTTAATAATTACAAGAAGCGTATCATTAAAATGGCAAGACTTTAAATGTTTTAAAAGATGCTCAACAAAACAATGACCTCAAAAGATATCCGAAGTTTTGAAGATGCTCAACAAAACGATGAACTTAAAAGAAAAGACTAAAAGTACTTTTCTATAACCAAAGTTCATTTCAACTTAAAAAGGCGTAAAGAAATGTATTCTTTTTATATCTCTTAAGGAGATCAACAAAAATTACACAGCTAGAACAAAAGTAAACAGAGTTTAAAAGAGAGACCAGCAAACAAGGAAGAAAATTGCGAATTCTCCACCTTGTTCGCTCACTAACCACATTCTGCAAGCAACAAAACCGATCAAACGGTTGCGGTTCACCAAATTCGCTCGGCACGTGCAGTAAACAGAATCAGCTGGCGTTTTTTAAAAATCATCATTTTACATCGATGCCCAGGCACGTTTTTGCAGTCAAAACCTTTATGTTCTTTTTAAACAACATCGATTTCGATATGGCCAGACATTTTTTGAATACCGGAACAAGCGGAAACGACGTAACTTCAATTTAACAAATATTACGGCGCCACTTCCTGCGTTCCTGTTGCGCGCTCCCGTTCACCAAACACCTCCAAAAACCAATAAACGTGCAGTTAGTGTGAGAAGGAAATGCAAATCAACTGTTTGCCGAATAGTTAGTTATATAGAACACCTGAATCTGTAATTGAGCCCTCCAGTCTCCGTCTAATTTGATTTCTATGTAAAGAATTGGACTGTGGTGACTGGAGATTAAAAGTTGGTTCTTTTCGTTGTTGAGTGTTATGTTAAAGTGCTTTTTAAAGAAGAAGTTTTCAAACATTTAGGCTATAGAACTCATTTTTACTTTAAACTCACAAAGAAACTCAAATGTTATTTAAAACTTTTAAGACCTAACAAACTCTATAAAGAAACTCAAATGTTCTTTAAAGTCACTAAACAAGATCTAATTGTATCTCTCATCTCAAAACACAATTTTAAAAATACAATTTGTTTAAACAAAGCACACACGAAACGACAAATTGGCATCGGCGAGACAAAAAGTCCATTTCCAACAACTACAATTCTACAAATTGCCATAACCTATTAAAAACTTCCATCAAAGAATAAGCAGAAATGACGTTTTGCGTGGGGAAATGTTAATTTTGCAGAAACTCCGCGGATTTCGATGTTTGTTGAAAGTTGTTGCGTGCACTTTTTGTAAGTTGCAATTTTTTGACTAAAAACCACACCAGACAACAAAGCACACATAAAACCGCCTTCATCACTGTGTAAAAGGAATTAACAAATTAGAGGGATTAAAAAACTTGGAGCATCAAACAAAACAAATATTGTGGTTTCATCTGTGATCAGAGAAGTACAATTTTTTGTGTTTTGTAGTGACATTTGGAGTAAAGGAAGGTGGATTTGTGGCGTTCTTTTTAAAAGGTATAGTAATTTGGAGTTTAATGACAAGAAACGACATTCTTTTTATCAAACAAAGTTAAATATTAAAAATGAACATTCTAAATGTAAATAAAGCATGCACAATGTAAATTGCAATCTAAAAACATTCTTGTCTGATATCAAAAAATTCAAAATGACCCATTCAATTTGAATATTTAAAACTCCAAAAACCACATCAATGTAGAAACAAAAAACTTCCCATTCAAAGTGCATACGACGCTTAAAACCACACATATAATTTGCCCCTCCACCGACTAAAACATCAAATTTTCATGATGCATGCGCCGCATTTTCTGCATTCAAAAGCTATAATTAGAAAACAAAATGACGTTAAACACATTTTGCATAATTTAAATTTGAAGAAAAAAGCATCAATTCAAATGCGCGGCTTGAAAAACGAGAATGCGTTCGACCAATAGAATCAGTCTTTTGAATAGTTGAAAAAGCGCGCGCACACACGTCCGATCAGTCAAGTTAGTATCCAAAATCATTTTTGTTAGCGCATACAAACGAAAGCTTTTTTAAAACACATAATTCAAATCAGAAGACACGTCCTTTTGAAAAGACACATTTTTGAGAGCACTTTTTGAAACCACTTAATTTTAGTAATCAAATTACACTTCTAACAACAACAATAAAATCAAAAAAGACCGGATCTTCAGAACGAACACCTTATCCACAACTTATTCGAAATCAATCCACTGCTCCACAACAAAATGAAGGAGTCCACTTGAATTGCATCGCTGCACACTAAAATAGACGGCCTGGCGGCAAAAAAGTGGGCAAGCAGGTCGGCTTGGATTTTTGCCGTCCGCTGAGCGAAAAAGTATGCCGGCTTGGCCGAAGAAAAAGTCTTCCCTTCCGCTTCTCTAGCCAATCGACTGGTGTTTTGCCCCAGGCGGGTGAGAGGAACGTGTTTTAGAGGAGACAGATGAGGGAGCACACGAACATGGCCCTATTTTTGGCTGTTGCTTTCCGTCTTCGCCGTTTTTGGAAGTGTGTGATTCTCACACGAGCACGATGCGTGGAGAGGAAATGACAACTTGTGGACTTTGTTGTGTTAGTATAGTTGTGATGATAAGGGTTTATATACAAAAAGTGCCTTGAATTTGATCCTGCGCGGGTAGAGCTATGTTTTGAGTGTTTTGAAAGGACGGCCTCATTGTTTGCGCATTAATGTTAATTACGCGTCACTTTTGAGCGTTTTTTGAGTATTTTTGGCATAGCTAAAGAAATTTTAAGTGGGCGCCGTTGAATTTTGTAATTTATTTGTGAAATGGTAGTTGGAAGAGTTTAAAGTAAGTTGGTGATGTGGAGTTTGGAAATTTGATGATTGGAGTTGTTTGGTTAAACAATTTGAGACTGTCAAGAAACGTGACAACTTTAAAGAACTCAAAAATGATTAATGTCAACAAACAGTTTTATCGTTCTTTAAACTCAAAAATAATTCGAGGCTACCAAGAAATACAATTTTAAATCAAGCTCTCTAAACATAACCAACAAAATTAAAATAAAGTCAACAAAATAGTTCCTTGTTTGTTTTGTTTTCTTGTAAATCAAAAATCTAACTCATTATTTTTATCGTAGAGTTCCAAGAAAAGAACATTTCACCTGCTCTTGAAATTATTAATTAGCCATCTGATTCAGTTTGTCGTGCAAATTTGAGTGGTTCTGTTTAAACGATCAAACAGGATTTAGTGGAGCTGAGGTTTGGTTATTTTAAGGAGAAGGAAGTTGTTTTTGTAAGTGTTATGGTATGAACCTAATTAAACTTTTGTTCATCAAATGTGTTAAAGAACTTGCAACAAAAGTTTAAAAGAACATTCAAAGTTCATTACACTTCTAAACAAAACTAATAACAAGAAGGTCTATTTTTAACATCAAGAAAAAACACTACAGTTTGGCTCGAAAAAACAAACAAAAAACTCAAATTTTCAAAATTAGCCACAATTCCACACAAACAACACGCGACACTTGTTTGTGATACTAAACTATTCGTGGAAATCGACTTGGAACGTGGAAAATCATTCTCCACCAAACAAACCAATCAAAATATAACAAAATACAACAAAAAACTTGTAAACGCCAACAGAACATGTTTAAGCTTAAACTGGAGGCAAGTCCCATTTTGACGGTCCGCACTTCCGGCCTCATTCCTCTGCTTCCCGCATATAAACAATTGCCGGTCGAGGACACTTTTAAATACACATTTAAAGGGTGGTCTTTGCGACACAACAAGTGTTTCTTTGCAGAAACTAGGATTTGAATCTAGCTGTAAAAAGGTGTTTTCGTTAAAACGTTTGTGTTCTAAAGAAATATTACTAGGTTGTAAAAAAGGATGAATGTTTTGAATCTTTACAGTTTAAATAGTTGAATAAAATGGAACGTTTAAAACCTATAAGATTTAAATAGTTGAACAAGGTGGGGGCGGGGGCAAAGTGAAATGCTTTGAAGATGTTTTAAACCTTTACAGTTTAAATAGTGTGAAGCGAATCAAACAAACATTGATTGAATAACTTAAAGAAGACACAAAAACCAAAAAGATTAATCACTTCAAAAAAGAACTTAGATAAGGTCCAAAAACAACCAAAGACCGTTTATGTCAGCGCAAATTCCACGTATCCGCGCCGCTCATCGTCAACTCCAAACCCCAAAAAAGTTCGCCAATTTTGGAAAGACGGAGGACACGACGGAGTACAAAATATACGCATATTTTACTCAATTTGCTCCGTCTCAATTCAATTTGTCGAGTCAAGACGAGATTTACCGCCACAGCGTCCACGGAGTTGCCAACCAGCAAGTTTAAGCATGTTTGAGCAATAGATCTCGTTAGTGGATTTTTAGACCTTCGGAATTATGAAAGACGACGCCGAACAAATTGCACGGAATAATTTGATTGTGTGGGCTTGCGGTTCGTTTTTTGCGTATTGCGGTTTGTTTTTGTAAGTTTATTTTAGTGGAGACATTTTGTTAAGTGTAATTGGCTGGAAATGCTTTTTATTGATGATTAAATGTGATAATTGCTTTAAGGAGATGTTTAAAGAGATAGGAAAGAGAGAATTTGATTGAATTGATTTTTAAAAATGTGATAATTGTTTTAAAAAAAGGTATTTTAAACAAGCGCTTTAAAAGTAGTCTTTGAACTTGATACACTTTAAAGAGATGCTTCGAATTCGATACAATTTATAAAGTAATCTTTGAAATTCACATCTTCAAAAAGAGACGCTTTAAAAGATACACTTTACATAAATAAGGCTTGAAGACTGTTTGAAATTCACATATTCTTAAAAAGACGCTTTAAAGAGATGCTTTAGAAGTTTTACAAACTAATCTTTGAATTCGATGCATTTAAAACTTATCAACAAAAAAGCAATCTCAAGAACTTCTGAAGACCAAATTCAACCACACACATCGCACCACACACATCGCAGACTACAATTTCAAAACTCGACAAAAACTTTCTCACAAACACAAAAATTGTTTCTGTTTTTAGACAAAATTAATGAACTTATTTGAAATGAGGTACGCGGAAAAAACGTAGCAAAAAATCTGCAGCAGTCTATGAAAGGAAGCAAGGAAATTACGTAAGCGTTGCTTAATTAGTCTCTATTCACGCAGGTTATTTGAGTGGACTCACAAAATACGTCAAATTTTGGATTTAAGTGTTTGCTTTAAAAAAGTAACTTTTGACTGTGATATTATTCGAAAGATCCGCGCCTCCTCGTCATTTTAATGCATAAACTGCGTTCAAACAACCTCAAAACTGTAAACAAAGAAGAAACGATTTGACTCATTTCTCTAATCCACCAACAAAAAGCATTCTAATCATCCGTATTCATTCATAGAATTATGAAAGAACACACTGGAAAACAAATCCGACTCAATTGTTCGAGAACAAAAAAGTAATGTTTGAATGATGATTGCAATAAGCTTTTAAATTAAGTTTTGACAAAGCTTTGAAAAGAGTGTTAAAGTTGTTTGAGTAGAGTTTTGACAGACTTTCGAGACGTGCGATATGTTTCGACAGAGTTTAAAGGATTTAAGGTAAGCTTTAACATATTCCATTGGTTTTAACAACGGTTGAATAGAATTTTGAGCAATCATGAGATTTAATAAACAACTATACAAATTAATCACGCAATCTGTACAGCACAGAAGCAAGTGGATTCAATTAGACCCGAAACTATTAGAAGAACAAAAGAAAAGGTAACCAAAAACGAATCCACACACTTGGCACACACTATACCCCCGCAACCACTCAAGTGTAAATGAGCCGAATTTCGTGTCCGGCACACTCGTGGTCTTAAACATACGCAGCAGAGTGCGGAATTCACACGACATCCAAGTGCTGGATTTTGGCTTTTGGAACATCGTCGTTTAATGTTTTCAAATGACGGAGTTTGAAAGTTTTTGAGACCAGGTGAGTTTTGATGTCAACAATTAAGTTGACTAAATCGTTCATTTCCGGTCAGGTTCCAAACACTTACTTGCATTTTTGATTAATTTCCACGTGCCATAAAAGTTCAACGATTAACAAGAAGTGTTTAGTTGTTTGAATGTTTTAATTGAAACAAAGCAGTGATTGAAACAAAAACATCAAAGTTGTAATTGAAACAAAAGTTTGGGAAACAAAAATGTTCTTTATCGTTTTGATTTAAAATCTACTGTGTTTTGACTGAAAGAAATTGTTTTTAAAGCGTTTCTACAACATTGTCTGTCATCTCCACCTATTTAAATGTAAAAAGGAAATTTTTTGTGTCTGAACAGACAAAAGTTCATAACATATTGAAAGTTTTAAACAAAGTTTGTAGAACGTATTTGACCTTATTGTAAAAGCTGTAAACAAAAATCAAACATCAAAAAGTGTTATTCAAACTTTTAAGAAACACAAAGTTAACTTAATAATCAAAAATTCACCTCATTAATGTTTATAAAATTTGTCTGGACAACAAAAACCAAAACGTAAATCCATGTAAGTCTCTTTTCTGCGTCATTAAAGCACGCGTGAATGAATCCGCCCAAAACATATATCCACTGTCTCCACACACGGAAACCGATATTCTCAACAGCCACGAAGGCAATTCACACTTGCGCGTAAACTTAGCAATGAGTCAAGCGTGCCAACAACCTCCCCTGCTTTTAATTTGGAACATGAAGCGGCAAGACCAAAAATTAATTGAAGGCGCCGAAAGGGACGAAGAAGACTGTAGAACATGTGCAATTTGCAAATTGCTTGTCGGAATTTGTAATTGTTTCGAATTGAGTCATTTCGAGGTAATTGAAAAACTAACTTAAAAAGTGTTGATTGCAACGAATGTTTTAACTTAAAATTGAATCATTTGAAGAATAACTGAAAAGTCAATGTCATTTAAAAGGCTTGTTTATAAATGATGCCAGAAGTAATTTAATGCAATTTTAAAAGGCATCATCAAAAAAGTGTTGATGGCAAAAGAATGATAGAAACAAACTTAAAAAGTGTTGATGGCAAAGAATGTTAAAGATCAATTTAATTCAACTTAAAATAAGCCGTTAGAAAGTGTTGTTGCAATCAAACTTGAGAGCAGAGACTTTAAATTGAGTCATTTAAAGAACAATTTGATTCAGAGTCTTTAAAGAATAACTCACGTCATTTTCGCAAGTTTTGTTTATAAAGAACGTGTAAACAAAGTTAATGCAAACAATATCAAATATAAACTTTAACAAACGAATATGTAACAAGACCAATCACGTGATTAGAGAAAGAACCACATCAAAAATTCTTACTTTTGTACCCAGCAGAACACAAAAAACTTTCAACTTCCTCTTTTAAGCAAAACCCCTTCAAACGTCTAGAAACCTCGTGGAATCATCTGGGAACCTTATTGATTATGTGCATTAGTAAGTGGCTTCGGTCATAGCAATTATACAGCCTGGAAGCCAAAAAATCACATGTTCCGTTGAAGAAGGAAATCTTTCCAGTTTCGTGGAACGTCTCGACAGTTTTGTTTGTCTTTATTTGGTTTATTGATGAAATTTGAGGTTGCCGACATATACTGTAATTTTAGACAGTGTGTTTGCACGTTTCCGCGGCCGGGTTTTGTTGGGTCCGATGTGTGCTAGGGAAGGTTTTCAAGCATTGAAACGAGTAAATTAAATTGTTTGTTGTTTATAAAAACATAACAATAAACTTTAATTGTTCTTGACACTTGTTTATAAGCAAAAGTATACAGAAACGTCAATCCACAGGGTGGGACATCATCATTCAAACGGCCTTTAAACAAGCTCTCCTCGCACGGGGGCCTTCCCGTAACACTTAAAAACTCGTTATAACAGACTCAAAGTATCCAAATCATTCAAAACAAGTTAATAACATCTAAACAGACTCAAAACCCGCAAACTAGTTAAAACAAAAACTATTGATTCTGTCAAGTTAATTCCAGGAATCCGTATGGACATCAATCCACTCTGGATGTTCAATGATTCATTACAGACAACAAAAAGGAGATCTCAAAAACCCACAAAACCACAAAATAGATAAGAACGCAGTCACTCTCAGAAAAAGCCATCGATGGTGGCGAACAAAAAATCTGGGCGCGAATCAGCCGAACAATGTGACGGGAATCCCCAAGGGCGCCAAGTGAAAAAGAAAACAAAAAGGTTTAAGACGACTCGGGATGCGAATTTCAAACCAGGCTTCTTGTTTATTTGTATGGGAAGATTAGAGTGCCGGGAAATTAGTTTTTTGTTTTCGTCAAAAGTTGGCAATAAAACCCGATTCTGTGCCGAGAAGTTAAATTAGTTGTTTGGGTTTTGAATTGTAAAATATGTTCAGTTTAAAAAGAAAGACAATTTGAACACTTTAAAAAGAATGGCAAGTTAAGAATCTGATTCGGTATCCAAACAGCTAAATGTACCTTTGAAATATTCAAAAGAATGGCAATTTGAAGACTTTAGAAAGAATCAACCGGTTAAACAATCTGAATGTACCTTTGAAATAGTCAAAAGAAAGACAATTTGAACACGTTGTGGCCCGGCCCGCACGGCCGCGGCCGCTAAACAGTTAAAAGAACGGTAAAGTCGACATTTTGACCTTTAACTGCACATTTCAAACAGCTAAAAGAACCAATCGGTTAAAATGATCAGTTTAGAGAGAATTTCAACTTAAACACTGTTAACAGACACCTCAAAATATTTGATTCAAAAATATGACAAACACAAAAACTCCAAACAAATACTTTAAACATTTCAAACACTTTACAGTATCAAAAACCACACCAAAGCAGTCACATTTTTATCACATGTCATTTTTTAATTTCCCGTTCGTAAAAACCTTTAAAATTTCGCCCACTGCTTTCAATTTGTGAATCAAGTTGCCAATACCGGGAACTTCCCAAAAACGCCGATGAGCAAGAACTTTAAAGAGCTTAGCCGCGAGAGCAAACACTTTTGACTAAAGTGATTACCAGGAAACGCCGAACACCCAAAGATCAAACAGCTTTCCCCTCGCGCAACACCACTAATCAAATCATTCACAAGGGATTCAAATTTTGTTCGATCTCGAAGTTCAGTATCAGGTTTCACTTTCGAGTCAATTTCTCCGGTATCTTTGGCATTCTGTTCAGTCGTTTTTTTCAAACGTGTTGCCAACGTGTTCTCCAGGTGAGTGTTTGAGTCGACAGCCTGTTTCGTGTGCTTTTTGATTTGTTTCGATTGATTGATTGCCTCTTGAGGACCTGTGACTCCGCTTGCTCGGGATGTTTTCTTCCTGGTTACACGCTAAAATGATTAATTGGTTCGTCGGGGTCAGTTCCGCGAGCAATCGGCATCGTTTTGAGGTTAAGTGTTCAAAACTTCGAAGTCATTCTGTAGGTTGTTGGGCGGAGAGTTGCGATATTCCAGTTCGTTGTTCGTTTAAAATTGATTGGGTTCTCGAATGTTTCGAAGATCGTAATGTTCATTCTCTTCTGACCGTGTTTTTAATTTTTGGTTGTTTAGTTAAAGTATCCTTTCAATTTTTTGGTTATTGAACTTAGCAATTTGAAATGATTGTCTAAAAAGAGACAAAAATGTTTAGAGCGTTTGTTTAGTAACTAAAACAACGTTGCTTTTCAAACTCTCTATTAGATTGTCTATTTGAAACGCTTGTTTAGCAACTAAATTACTAATTTGACATGATTGTTTTAGTAACTAAAACAACGTTACTTTTCAAACTCTCTAATTGTCTAAACAGAACAAAGATCTTTGAAGCTTTTTGAATATAGTAGTTAGCAATTTGAACACCCTGTAAAAACAACTTCCTTTTGAAGCGCTTGTTTAGTAACTAAAACAACTTAATATTTTAACCTCAACGTTTCAACATTACACAAAACTATATTATATTTATTTAGTCGCCAAGATGCTGCGAAAACTGTGTTTGCCGATTCGTTTTGCTTCAAGTTCCGCTGCAATTGGACATGCTTTTGATACGGTAAGCCGCACTAATCAATCCTACGTCGACAGGTATTCACAAGTTGGAACTTTCAACTACAAGCCGTTGCCAGTTGTTGTCGAGAGAGGAAAAGGCTAGTTTTTTAGTTTTGAACATGTAACTTTAACTTTTAGGAATTTACCTTTGGGACGTCGAAGGCAAGCAGTATTTTGACTTTCTGTCTTCGTTCTCGTCAATAAATCAAGGACACTGTCATCCACGACTTGTTGAGGTTATGAAGAATCAAATTGAGACTTTGACATTGACTGCTTCCGGCGCTTTCCACAACAACATGGTTGCTGATTACTTTGAATACATGACAGAGGTTTGTTGTTTGCTGATTAACTAAGTCTGTTTCTTTTTAGCTTTTTGGTTATCAACGAATTTTGGCTATGAACACTGGAGTCGAAGCAGTTGACACGGCGATCAAGCTAGCGCGACGGTGGGCTTATGATATCAAAAAGGTGCCGAAGAACGAAGCAAGAATCATATTTGCAAAAATGAACTTTCATGGACGTTCGATTACAGGAGGTTTGTTATAGTCCTTTTTGCAGAGTCGATTAACTTCCTTCAAATTTAGTGAGTGCGTCAACAGATTTAAATGCTCGAAGCGGTTACGGTCCTTTTGTTTCTAATTTTGACGTCATTCCGTTCAACGACGTTAAAGCATTAGAGGTGAGTCTTTTTGGAAGCTTTCTTTTGCAAATTAATTGAACAATTTAGAGAGTGATTGCAAATCCGAACAACGCAGCTTTTGTATTCGAACCGATTCAAGGTGAAGGTGGAATTGTCATTCCGGATGATGGTTACTTACAAAAAGTCCGTGAGCTTTGCACTAAGCACAACGTTTTGATGGTGGCAGATGAGATTCAAACTGGACTTGGGCGAACAGGAAGGTAATTGCTTGTAAGTTAGATAAGGAATGAATGCTATCAATTTGTAGAATGCTTGCTTGTGACCACGAAAGTGTACGTCCAGACATTGTTACGTTGTCAAAATCGCTTTCTGGAGGAATGTATCCTGTATCCGCTGTTCTCGCAGATGACGAAATAATGCTACTTCTCAAAACAGGACAACACGGTTCAACTTATGCTGCAAATCCACTTGCTTGCAGAATTGCAATAGAAGCGCTTCAGGTTTTTGAAATAGGTTCATAACATATTGACTTACAGTCTTTTTAGGTCATAATCGACGAAAAACTATGTGAAAATGCCGAAACAATGGGCAACCTTCTGAGACACGAACTCTCCAAGCCAAACTTTAAATGCGCAACAACAATTCGCGGAAAAGGTCTCCTAACTGGAATTGTCATTCATCCAAGTGAGCTTTTAAACTTTAACAACAAACAATAAAGCAAACTCGTTCATTATTTTAACATCAAAAACATCATTTAATTTATTCAAGTTATTTAAACAATCAAAACAATAAAGCAAACTCGTTTCAAAAGAGATATTTTAAAATGCGCAATCAAACAAATAGCTTCAAATTTCAGATGTGAGTTCCCAAGAAATATGTGCGAAGTTGGCTTCAAAAGGACTGCTTGCCAAAGACACTCAAGGCCACATAATTCGTCTGGCACCACCATTGATCATTAAAGAGAATGAACTTCGACAGGCTGCTTCGATCATTACGGAGACGTTGAGCGAATTCGAAAAATATGTTTAATCGAAGAAGTCTAATCTTTAATTTTATTCCTGGTTGTCTCAATTTTACATAGTCATTTGGCGAGAATAAACTGTGAAGCATTATTATTAATTTATTGTTTCTCAAATACAAGATGCATATTTACAACTTGGCACTTAAACTCTCCACTGGCTCCATCATCGTTTCGATCAATTCTTCCAACTGGTCAACGAATTGAATATCCATTTGTTCCTGAAACGTTTTAAATTGTATTGGTTTTATTAGTTCTGATTGGCTTCATTTAAACGTTTGACTCAAACATTAAACTACCTTAAAAATAAGCTGATGTTAAAAAGACATACCAAAACGTTTGAATCCAGATCGGCGACGTCTTTTTTGTTTTCTAGAGGAAGTGTTACACGCATTATGCCAGATCGGTGCGCAGCTAATATCTTTTCTTTAACTCCGCCAATCTGAAGACATTAAAGATTAAATTAAACGTTTATTCATACTTACAGGCAAGACCTTTCCGGTTAAGGTGATTTCTCCAGTGCATGCAGAATCCGAACGGACTTTGCGGCCGGACAGCAACGAAAACAAAGCCAATGTAAATGCGCATCCCGCAGACGGACCATCTTTTGCAACTGCTCCAGCTGGTAAGTGGACATGGAGATCGGACTAAATTAATGCTTTCATGTAAACAAAGAAATTCCGGTACTTACGTTTTTAAATGAGTCGAAGTTCAAGTTATAGACGGAGGCTTTAGAACGAAGCCAACTTACAGCAACTTGTACGGATTCTTTTATAACGTCTCCGAGCTTTCCAGTCAAAACCAACTTTCCAGTTCCATCACTTAACAGTGTTTCAATAACAAGAACTTCTCCGCCAAATGGAGTCCATGCCAAACCTAATGAAACACCGGTGTTCAACGAAGCATGCTTTAACAAAGCTTTTGATCGACTGTACTTCTCTTTCTAAACTTTTGTTTATTGAAAAATCAAGTTTAAAATAATGTAACAGTTAAGGGCGCAGTCTTTAAAATCAATGCTGTTTTTTTAATTTGCTGAGAAGCTTTGAAACATCTCATGACAGTTTCAGTCTTCAAAAACAAACTTGTAGTAATTTGAGTCTTTAAACGTTTTCAATCTTTAAAATCATTTCACTTCAACGCTTCAAAAACAACTCCCCCAAATTCCTTTTAATCTTTGCACTCACAACCACTGGAACTTTTGATTTTGCACTCACAACAATTGGAAGAATCAATTCGTTAGAGACAGTATCGGTTTCAACCTGACCTCCATTTATTGGCTTGTGCAACCTCCACAGCTGCCCACCGACAGACAGACCCAACAGTACGTTCAAGTTGACGAACTCCGGCTTCGCGCGTATAAGATTCGATTATTGTGTGAATGGCATCCGGCTGGAAACAGTTTTTGCAAGTTGTTTTCGTTTCAAACAAGCAACTTACCTGGATTTGCAGATAGTCTGGAGAAAGTGCGTTTTCAGTTAGTTGGCGCGGAATTATGTGTTTTTGAGCGATTTGGAACTTTTGCTGACTTGAATAAGAAGGCATTTCAAGAAGTTCCATCCTGTCCAGCAAAGGAGCTGGAATTGTGCTACGGTCATTGGCAGTTGCAATGAAAACCACTTGGGACAAATCAAATGGGAGATTTAAATATCTAAAAATTGTAAGCGTTTAAAACGTTATAAAATTCTTTGGTTTTAAACACTTACAGATCTTGGAAGGTGTGGTTTTGAGCCGGATCTAGAACTTCTAACAACGCAGCGGCTGGATCGCCTTGCGGACCAACTCCCTTAACATCGAAATTGCAAATTTATTCTTTAACATTTAAAAACTAACCAATTTGTCAACCTCATCAAGCAAGATGACAGGATTTTTTGTTTTGGCAAGCTTTCATTGCCTGTATTATTCGTCCAGGCATGGCTCCAACCTAAAAACTTACTTGTTTTAATTGATAAAACCAGAAAAAGTACATATGTCCTTCTATGTCCTCGGATGTTGCTTTGATCACGCAGTCCTCCAAGTGCAATTCTCTGAAAGTTGCGTCCCAGAGTCTCAGCAACTGATTTGGCAATGCTGAAACGAATCAACTTACGGACTTTTAAAATCTCAAATTGATTACCTTGTTTTTCCAACACCTGGAGCGCCAACCAAACATAAAATTGGTCCGTTCATTTTTTGTTTCAACTGCTTAACTGCCAAAAACTCCAAAATCCTCTTTTTAACTTCTCCCATTCCTTCGTGTTCCGCGTCAAGAATGTCTCTAAAAAAGTTGATTTGTTTGTTTAAAGATTTGATTTGTTTGAATGACTTCAAAAACAACACTACGTCAGCAAGGAGCTGCGATTGTTGTTTAATGTATTTTTATGTTTTCATTTAAAAATTAGAATTGTTTAGCAAATCATCGAAAACAATAATCATTTCATGCAATTGAGTAAATTTTTAATGGCTTCGAAGGACAGCGTTATTGTTGTTTAATAAATCGTTTCATGCAATCGAGTAAATTTTGAGTAGAAATTAGGTTTGAATGGCTTCGAAGAACATCTTGTTGTTCAGCAAAGCAATTATAACAC
This sequence comes from Aphelenchoides bicaudatus, assembly GCA_024699845.1. Classification (NCBI taxonomy): domain Eukaryota; kingdom Metazoa; phylum Nematoda; class Chromadorea; order Rhabditida; family Aphelenchoididae; genus Aphelenchoides; species Aphelenchoides bicaudatus. The sequence goes on along the minus strand of JAMPIN010000008.1, from coordinate 454,277 downwards.
GCATTTTTTACAATAAACAAAACATTCTAGCAACTCAATCAAAAATAGATTTGTATGTAGATTGATTTCCTTTATCAGTCAAATTAGATTGATTTTAAGAACTTCCTCATTTCACTTTATCAAAAACATCAATCTACATACAAATTGACGTTGTTTATCTAATAAATCAAAGTTGATATCGAGAATGCTTGAAAACAACGTAGTTTCAAACTTACTTTGACTTTTGCAAATCGCATCTGTCCTCAGTGGTTTTTGACCACGGAAGACTAGCAACCAGTTTTAAGTACCCGTACACTACTTGGTAGTCCTGGAAACATTTAAATTACAGTTCTTTTAATAAAAGTTACCTGAGACGCCGGAGACAATTGCTTCAATCGTTCTAATTCTTCATGTACAGTGTCTTGAACAGTTCCAACGGGAAGTCCGGCTGCCTCTAAGTCTTTAGAAAGTTGATCAAGCTCGCTTAGACGTGGTTTTTTGGCAGTTGAACGTCGTGGAAGATTGGCATCACCAGGACGGCCTGGATGAATGTCTAATTCTTTAAGGAAACGTAACGGCATGCTTATTGCTTCTTGGGCATTGCCATATGCCTGGAATTTTAAGTTGATCATATAATTTGAAAATGTTTATGCGTTTTAAATCAACTTGATACGTTTTAAACTCAACTTAATCAAACAATAATTTTAATCACAAAAGAAAACAATCAACTTAATCAAACAAAGCTTTTTCTTTGCACTTCAAACATTTTTCGTTTTTCATTCTCATGTTGCGTTTTGGAGAGCAAATAATTTGTTAGCGCCATTTGTTTCAAATGTTCAAACGTCATTTGAACTTATGCCCTTAATAAAAGAACAGTTGCGGCTACAATGAACTTGACTGTGCAGCAAAGAACTCAAATGTAGAGGATACAAATCTCCTGAATACAATTAATTCTCGGAATTGCTTAAATGTAACGTCGGATGCGATCTTTTAATATTGGAGTTGCTTTTGTTGGGATACAAAGACTGTTTAAGTTAGTGAACGCTCCGGTGGGACTTACAGACTTGGTTTTTCAAACTTAGCGATATTTAAAATGTCGACAAAGTCTGTAAACCCTCAAAACCCGTACGTGTTTGATCCGGATTTCTTTACCAATCAAACACATTTAATCTACAACGATACAGTTTACGGATATGCTCCATCGGATCATTAACATAACGTTTCCTTTGTTGGGACTTTTAAGTTCTCTTCTTGTTATTTACCTCATTTTTCGCCAAACTCCGAATTACTTTCGCCACGCATCACAAATCCTTCTCATTAACACGTTGGTGGACTTGGTCTACGCCGCCTGTGATCTGTTTGGACCAACGGTATGTTATTTGTCTGTTCAAAACTTTTGAGCAGCTTAATAACAAAAACACTTACAACTCAAATTTAAGCGCTTCCAAGCAAGCAACACCGCCTTTTTGTTCAGTTTGACAGGCCCGGCGTCGTGGTTTGGATACGAGACTCAGTGCTACACGTTCTGCTTTAAAAAGATAGTCCAGTCACTTGGATTTTTGATCCTCCCCGCTCAGCACATGCTCCGTCTCCACATTTTAATAAAGTAAGTCCGGAAACTAATAAAGAAACAATTCACATTTTAAGCAATTCCGCACCTCCATTTCTTTACACTCTTTTCTACTTTGTTTCCTGTCTGGCCATATCGATTTGGACGTTCGGAATAGCAACAGACGGATATTGTTGGTTCGAAAACCCTAATCGTTTTGACTACGGAACAACGTGGTATCCAGAGCATACAAATTCCCGTGCTCATTGTTGGACCTTATGTAAGTTTTTTAACCTTCAAAACTCCAAAACAAATCACTTAGGACTACGCTCCGACTTTGTTTTTTCGCTCAGTTTTCTGGTTTACTTTGACAACAAGTTACGCGTTGGCCACATTGTTTGCTTTGCTGATCATGTACAAATTGCATCGACTTTCCAATCTAATGAGCCCCCAAACACTTTCACTTCAACGCCAAGTCGGCAGAGCCTTGTTTGTTCAAGTAAGTCGACATCAAGTTGCGGAATTTAAACAAAAACATGTTCCAGAATCTAATTCCGCTTGTAAGTGTCATCGTTCCCAACCTGATCCCCCGGATTTTTGTCTACTTCAACACCCCAGTTGGTTATTTCTACGACCTAAACGCCAGCACGACAACTCCGTATCCCACTTCTCAGTTCACTCAGCTCAGTAATCTTTATAGCTCCGTACAGGCAGTTCTGCAAACACTTTTCTGTTCTCTTTGTTTTTCAAACGTGAAGACAATTCAGTTGTCGTCTTAAATGTTCATTACACAAACAATTCAAAACTTTCAACTCAAGTCAGACCGATCAATGTTAACGTTGTTTGAAATAAACAAATTCTTTTGAGTGTTTTAGAGTTGTAATGTTTTGTTTAAACGTTAAGAGTTTAAAAGACTCTTTTTAACATTATTGACAGACTTGTAGTTTTTTGTATGTCAATAAATTAATGCTTTGTTTAAACACATCAAAACAACATTTTCACAATTAAAACAAACAAACCTTGAAAGCTTCTTTCATGTACTGATTGGCAATTTGCATCCTTTTCGTCAACGAACACTCTGCTAAAAACTGCAATTGCTCTTCATAGGAGACATTTCTCAGAACGCTCATTGAAAGATCAACCATTTTGTCCCATTGCTGTTCGTTGGAGGACACCATGCGCTAAAAAGGCTGAGTTGTTTGTTGTCCGGTGTAACAAATTTAAACCGAACCTTTAAAGAATCACGGTTTGGCGATGTTGTTGCCAGGGAAACCAAACTTGTAAGACTTTTATTGAATTCCTCCAACAGAGTATCGTCGGGATTGGCTGGAAGAGGTTGTAAGTTGTTGTAAGCGCTTTAAACTTACTGTCTGTGTCGTAAAGTTGACGAATTTCACTTAAAGGTGATCCAAACTTGGCTATTTCTGCACGAGAGATTCCACGTAAATGCAACGTGTACTGCGCAGTCGTGCTGTACGTGCTCCAGCAAACAATTTGCTCCACGGCAGCCATTGTGCACGATGTAAAAAGTTTCTGAACAGGAAGAATTAAATCAAAAAAATTGATTAACTTACTCCGTTTGCTTGGTCGGTTCGGTTACGGTCAGCTCGGTAAGCAAGTACAATCATTGTGAACGGATTCTTGCCCAACAGACATGCTTCTATCATTGTGAAACTGAAAAATTTAGTTTAAACCCCTCCTCCGGCCAGTTAAAACTTACTTCGACTTGGACCTAATCGGAATTTTCAACTGCGTGTTCGGTAACAAGACTCCATCGTTGACCAACAAGACGGGTAGCTCCATGTCGACAGTGATTTAACTAAACAAGTGAAGTTTTTAGATTAAAGGACGCGAACAGAGCGAAGACGATATAATTAATTTGTTCCCTACACATTGATGTCACTGTTTTAAGGAAATTGATATAATTGATAAGCTGCCTCCTCGAAACAAACCACAGAACAGAGTGATTCTCGTGTGGTTTTTGTCGACTACAGGGTTGGAGAAACGTTTTTGCTAACTTACGAGTTGATTGCGAATATGTAGAATTGATTGAGGTGTGTTTGATGTGTTTAAAAGCGAGTAAATAGAGTTAACTAAAAACAATAGTCAAAACAAGTAAATATTCAAAATTAATTAAAAGGTGTTTAAAAGAGATGCTCAAAACGAGTAATTAGAAATGATCAAAAGGTGTTTAAAAGAGATGCTCAAAACGAGTAACTAGAAATGATCAAAAGAAGATGTTTGAAGGCGAGTAATCAAACTTTATTAAAAAGAAGATGTTTAAAAATTAATAGTCAACTTGATTAAGGGGTGTTTAAAAGAGCTTTTCAATCAAGCGCCTCAAAATTTAAAATCTAAAGCAAGTAAGTAGAGTTGATTTCAGCTTCTCGACAATATTAAAACTTGATTAAATGAGATGTTTAAAGACAATATTAAAACTTATATTCAAATGAGATGTTTAGAGGCGAGTAAGAAAAGTATACTAAACCGAACAATTAACGAATCTTTAAATTACATTAAAAGCCATGTTTAACAATCTCTCGTGTCCTTAAAAACTAACGACTTCGCGAAAACATCAATTCTCACATATGTACTCGGAATGCTGTTGATAAAATTCAAAATTTGCCGCCAAAACACTCTTATCATTGGAAATTTAAAGCGGAGCAGTTTAGTGTCAGCCTACAATCTTCGATCATTCTAGTTGGGGACGGAGAGGGTGTAAAAATTCAAAGGTTTTAAATTGGAAGTTGTTGGAGGTGATAGTCTAGTCGTAGCATTCAAATTTAAGTCTTTGTTAAAAGAACACTCATTAGACATGATTGTTTGTTATTTAAATTTTAGTTTTGGAGATATCTTTTGGTTAAATTAAATTGATTTGTTTGGAACTTCAAAAGATCAATCAACCAATTATGATCTTTTTAACAATTGCGAGTCACATACTAATTTGGGTGGAACTTCAAAAGATCAACCAAACACAACAATTTAAAACGCCTCAACTACAGATTTCATTAAATCAATAGCTTTATCGATTTGGAACACCTGGAACGTTCAACCTCAAGAAATCAATTAACTACAATGACTTAAAACACCTCAAAGTTTTCAATTCAAAGAACCTCAAAGTTTTCGAGCCTCAAAAGATCGACCAAACACAACGATTTAAAAACACCTCATTCAATTCAAAGCACACAAAAGCCTCTAAAACAACTTTAATCGTTATTATCAAACTCTAAAACTACATTTTCAAAACAACACAAAATTCGTCAAGTTTAAACTAAAAACGCTTATCATTCGAATTCGTTCTAAAACTACATTTTCAAAACAAAACACCTAACTACCAAATCTATTTTCCACGAGGTTCCCAACTTCACAGCAAGCTTAAACAGAAAAGACGCACCGCAATCGCCAAAGTTTTAGTGTACAAAACTTGTAGAGCAAGGAGATCGAACGAAAAGACAGCAGAGCGCGTGCTCGCCTATAAAAACATTTTAAAAATAATCAGGGACCGTCGTCGTCTAATCAATTCTGTTAAATAAACAAGTAATTTGCATTTTTTTAAAAGTCAAATGGTTTTTGAGGCGATCATTGAAGTTGTAGTGTCTTTATTGATTGATTGTGTAAAGAAAGCAAGTGGTGTTGTTTTGTTGTAGTGGAATGTATGTGGAAATGAGGCGATTAAACATTTAAGTGCGTTTAGTTAAATGAAACAAAAAGTATATTGATTGGTTTTAATTATTGCTGCTGCGAAATCGAATTTAAAACATATCGAAACGCAATTCGTTGAATCAAATTTAAAAAGCTATTGAAAAACAATGTCTAAACGCAATTTGTTGAATCAAATTTTAACGTCTTTGAAAAACAATGTTTAAACATACTTTTTGGAATCAAATTTGAAAGATAACGAAAGTACTTTAACATACACAGTTAAAGTTCATTTTTAACATCTTTAAAAGCTATCGAAAGCATTATAACATACAAATTAACTTTCATTTTTGAAATAACTTACATCAAACACATTTTTGAAATCGAATTTGAAAGCACTTTAACATAAAAATTAACGTTCATTTAAAAAACATTGAAAACAATGTTTAAACACATTTTTTGGAATCAAATTTTTGACATCTATTCAACGACAAAGCATAAAAATTGTACTCTTAACGGAGCTGATCAGACTGATCAAACGAATTGATTGCGCATTAAATTGGGTAGTGAACAAAAAGGGACGCGCCGAACACAAAGTGCATTCGAAAGGGAAATTAATCTACGAGGTTAACGAGAAGTAATAAATTTGTAAGCTTTCTTTAAACGAAATTGTGGCATTAAACTAGATACTTTTTTGTTTGGTAGTTTAAATACTGTGAACTATTTAAAGTTGAGTTAAACTCCAGAAGAATTTGGACAACTCAGACATTTTAAAATGGAGTTTGTAAATTATATTTTCGATATGAGCTTTCAAAACTCAAAACAATCAAAACATTCAAAGTATCTTTAAAGTTCGATCTCAATATTCAAAGCACTCAAAACATTCAAAACAACAATGACTCCACATCTCCCAACCACAACCATTTCAAACTGTTAAAACTTCCTCAATTTTCCGTTTCTATTTAACTAATCAAACAAAAATTAAAAACATACACAATTTTTCCGCAACAATTCCTGTCATCAATCAAAATCAACACAAAAATAACTGAACCGAAAAATCCAAATTAACCGTGAAAGGTTTTCGTGCCTCCGCGGAGACAAACTTCCCCGTTCATCAAATAAATTCGTCTCGTTCACACAGTGAAAGTCAAGAAATCAACTGATTTAAAAGTCCGTAATCACTACTGACCGTTAATTAACTCGACTGGCGTTCTTGTTTCCCGGAGTTGCGCATTAAAAGCGACGGCGGCTGTAAAAACAGTAAAACTTTAAGATTACATGGAAACTGTTATGTGTTTTTATGTCTGTGCTTGTTGATTGTAGATTGAAAGATGTTGTTAACGCTTTGATTGACTTTATTGTTTTGATTGATTAGTAAAGTCAAGTTTTTCAACTTTAAAACGTCGTTTATTTTCGATTTAACTCAATTCTACTTTCAAAACAACAGTCTCTTATCATTTAGTGCACAACAAAGATCAAACATAACAAATTATTTAAACTACAAAGCAACGTTTCACGTTGTACGCATTTCAAAATCTGTTTCAAAAAGATGACGATAAAAGCGGAGACAAAAAACTATAAATTAAATCAAAACGACTCGATTAGCATTTTTTGTCATTCTACGCCGAAAAAGCTTTCGCGTTTGAAAAGCGCTTTTTGCTTTCTTGCGGGCGCATTTTGTTAAAAGTGATTTTCTTCGATGACGCTCGATAAAGACGATTTTGATAGAAGTGAATGTTTGTTTTGAAGTTGCTTTTTGATAGAATTTAATGTTTGTTTTGAAGTTGCTTTTTGATAGAATTGAAGTCATATTTGAATAACGATAGATTTTGAGATGATTTGAAGTCATTTATCATTTTAATTAATTATTATGAGTCGTTTGAAGTAATGTTTCATAGAGATAGTTGTTATTATCTCCGGCGGGCAGGTTAGAACAACGAAGAAAAACTTTAAGCTCGAGCACCGGACTTCGAAGTCGTTTCTTTTAGACTTTGTTTGATAAAGATTGTTTAAACACAAAATCACTTTTAGGAAAACAATGACCGACGAAGAATGTGTTGGCAGAACAATTTATGTGGTTCGGCACGCTGAACGTGAAGACAATATCAACAACCGGTGGTTTACTAAATATCCAGATCATCAGCCAGACAATTCTCCTTTATCAGACAGAGGGCGCAGTCAATGCGAAGATCTACGGACTTTGTAATTGATAACAAAGAAATATCTACACTTCCGAAACGTTTAGCTTCAAAGACATCGAAATCCACGCAATTTACTCATCTCCATATGATCGGAACGATGGAGACGGCTTCAATCTTGTCCCACGACCATGAACTTCCAATAAACCCGGAGCCAGGGTTGGCGGAAGTGAGAATTTGCTTTTAAAACAATTTAAAAGTTACTTAATTTTAGATTCTTTATCTTTGTGAAGACCCTCCGGGATTTTGGACCAATGAAAAGTTAAAAAGCAAGTTCCCAAGAATTCATCTTGATTACTCTCCAGTTTTTAATGTTCCCCTACCAGATGAAGGCTACGACTGCACTCCGCGTCTTACCAAAACGATCGAGAGCATCGTTGATCGTCATCAAGACAATCGTAATTTTAAATTGTGTTTGTTGATTAAACGACTTAAAGAACACTTACAGACAACATCGTCGTCGTTTCGCATCAATCGTCAATTGACAGCATCTTTATGGGCCTTGGTTGCGATTCCGCTTATGTCGGCCAGGCAACAATTTCAATTTTTAGAGAGGAAGAACCCCAAAGTGGTCAATTTAAATGCACAAAGAAGGCACACAAAGGACATCTGTCTCGGGAGAATCAAAAAAACTTACGTGGTTGCTATAGCCGCGACGACGACATAAAAAAGTGATCCAACTTTGAATAGGCTGTTTTAAGTGAAATAAATAATTTATTCATCTACTTGAACAATCTTTTTGTATTCAACCGGTAAATTTGAATATTGCAGGTAATTTGAAAGTAATTAAGTGACTATGATGTAAAAAACAGTTTTAGTACGTTAGCGATTTCAAACGAGCTGACTATGTTTTTGAATAATAAATATCAAGTAGTTTTAAAGTTTGCGAACATAACAAACTTAACAAAAAGCTGATTATCAAAAAAGGTTTGCGAACATAACAAGTCTTTTTTTAATTAACACTGCTTTAAAAATGAATGTGTTGAGTGTGTGAATTAAAAGCATTGCTGTTTTCAACTAACAAATAGTGTTGATCATCAAAGGTTGCAGATATAACAAACTCTACTCAATCAATCAAAAAACATAAGTTAAAACGAGTCTTTTAACAAATAATGTTGTTTTCAACTAACAAATCTACTCAATTAAACAACAAAGAGAGAAAGTTTATCCACTTGGTTGAGGTTCTTTTTTGATTTTGACGCAACAAAGAATTTCTTCATCGATTGGTTCTATTTTTATTTCGATCTTCGCTGTTGTTTTTGATTTCTTGCTTCCAGATTGTTTTGATTTATCCTGAAACGAATAAATTGGAGTCGTTCGTATTAAGAGACATACTTGACGTTTCCACAAAAGTCCGGGATTTGCAATCATTTTCTTGCAGAATTTTAACTCAGTTTCCATTCCGCAGGTGTCTGCTTTGTCTAAGCAAAGAAATTAAGGATGTTGTTGGTGGAATTGAATTAAAATTACCTAACAAAATGTCAAAATCTTTCTGTGACCGGAGAATGTGTTGAAAAAGAACGTGTTGTTTTAATGATTTTCGAGTTGAGACGACGTGGCCGCATAAAGGACATAGATTTGAAGTGAATTGATCTGAAAGGTGCGGGTTTTAAATAAACAGATAAAAAAATTAATAAATTTGTTCAACTTCGTCAAATTGTTTAAAAAAACTAATCAAACTCGAACGGATTCACTTAAATAACAACATTTTTAATTCGCTTCAAAACAGAATCTTAAAACTCGAACGGATTCAATCAATTTAATTAACAAACTCATCCAACGATCAACTTTTTCGATAATCAACTTTTTCGACAATCAAACTCACCCCAAAAAGCGTTTCAATCAATTTAACAAACTCGAACATATTCAATAATCTCATTCAATAAACAACTTTTTCGACAATCAAACTCATCTCAAAAAAGCATTTCAATCAATTTAACAAACTCGAACATATTCAACAATCAAACAGCTCGTTTTAATCACTTTACTTTACTTACCGCTCATTTTCGACTGCAACAAGTCAATTTTATCCATTGCGTGTCCAACAACTTTCGACAAGTGTCCAATAATATGCTGATCGCGTAGGTTTCGGTTGGAAAAGTAGCGAAAACAAATGTGGCACTGCTCCGCGAATGGTTTGTTTTGTTGAAGTTCATGGGAGTTGTGTTTGTGGTCTTTCATCTCGTCCAGAGCTTAAATTTAATTGTTAGTAGTCGTTTTGTCTAAAGAACCAACTTTTAAAAGTTTTGTAGCAGTTTGGACATTCAATCATCGATCCGACACCAATTTTTGTGCTATAATGTCGTGTTTCGTGTTCCCGTTCGTTCCCAAAACATCCCGAACACATTTGGCAATAAATTAGATCGCCGTCATTGACTAACTCGCCGTTTTTTCCTCTGTATTCTTTGTGCTGAAAGTTTTAACAACATTAATTAAACTCAACTTTAAACAGCAACTTAAAAACGAACGTTTTCGTGTAAATGAAGACTAAACGAAAGTTGATCATCAAAATGGAACGAACAAGTATAACAATTCCATTTTCCTTGCTCCATTTCGCCGGCCATGTCAACAAAGTCCATCCAACTTTTTAAAAAACCCAACATCTAGTTAATCAGTTCGTCTTGACATCCCTGCGCGCCAAAGAAACTGAGCGAATTGGAAAGCTGGCAGCACGTGCGCCGTCGCGATTCAATAAAATATCCACTGCCTTCAGCTGGATAGCAAGTGGGTAAAGGAGACATTGTTGATTTTTCGGCGACCGGTTGCGTTGCCACTGGCGCTTCGTCACTTTTTAGTCAGCGCAACTGCAATTGTTTTTTGTGAGTATTGTTGTTCAAATTAATTGGAGACACCAGAGCGTTTAAATTTACTAACTTCACAAAAGTGATTAGGTTCTATGAAGTAAATTAGTCAAATCTCTTAAGAACTCCGTCAGGTCTCTCAAATGTTAAAGACGCATTTGGTTCGATGAATTAACTAGTCAAATCTCTTAAAAAGTCATTGGATTCGGTGATTAAGTGGTCAAATATTGAATAATCATTTGTTTTTAAAAAGAATCCACAAAGATGCTTTTTGATTATAGAAGTAAAGTAAACACGTTTTAAAAAGTCGTTAAGTTCGATGAAATAAAGTAGTCTTGAATAATCAGCAAGCCTTTTAATAAATCAACAAAGATGCTTTTAAACTGCTTTTTAATTATCTAACTCCACGAGTCTTATTATTTGGTTCACAAGACTAATTAGTCAAATTCTTCTAAGAAATCAACAACTTCACAAAAGTCATCAAATTCTTTTAAGAACTCCGTCAAACTTTTTAAATCAAGCAAAGACTAAGTAGACATTTATTAAACACAAAAACAACTCGGGAACAACAAAAACAGATCATTCGATTGTCGTCTATGCTTTTTTGGCTGAAAGAACAAATAAAATATGGCTTTAACAATAGAGATTTTGTGTGATGCAGAAGGAACTAGTGAATTAGATTACAGGGTGAACAAATAAGCTCAAAAAACAACACATATCACATATTAACTGCGCTACTGGTTTTGAATAATGAAAAGCAACCGGAGATACTCGCTTTTTGGGTTTGTTTTTAGGTGAGATTAAGACTCCGGAGTGCTAGCCTTTGAAGAATGTGGGCCTTCGCTTTGAATTCTCCACATCTGAGAGTACATTCCGTTTAGTCGAAGCAATTCGTTATGACTGAAAAAGAAATGATTATTGTTTGAATCTGTTTGATTTAAAAATAATATTTGTTGTTAAAGATTTTAGTTTCGTCTAAATTGTTAGCAATCTTTTAAAAACCTAATAAACTTGAAATCGTTAACAATCAGAATCAATCTCAAATTTGTTAAAAAAAAAAAAAAAAAAAAAAAAAAAAAAACCAAAAAAAAAAAAAAAAAAAAACTAATAAAAAACACTCAACAATCTAATCAACTTAACAAACTCATTCAAATCACTCAACAATCTAATCAGCTTAAAATCATTAACAAACTCATTCAAATCACTCAAACATAGTTTAAAAATCTAATCAACTTAACAAACAAAGACAAAACTTACGTTCCGCTTTCAGCGATTTCGCCTTTGTTTAAAACAAGGATCAGGTCGGCATTGACAATTGTTGACAGACGATGTGCAACTACGAGAACAGTTTTCTTTCTACACAGCTTGGACAACGAAGCTTGTACAATTTTCTCAGTTCTTGCATCAAGGGACGAAGTTGCCTGAAAGTGTAAGTGGTTAAAGTCCGTTCTTTAAGTATAAATTTGATTCTACCTCATCCAACAAGATGAATTTCGGATTCTTGAGGAGGGTTCTCGCAATGGCGACACGTTGTTTCTCTCCTCCTGACAATTTCAATCCCCGCTCCCCTACCATGCAGTCGTAACCTAAAAATACACCGTATACGTCGAGTAAACATTGAAATTGTTACGATTTGGATGAGATGTGATGAAGCCGTGGAGATCGGCGGACTTAGCAGCATGTTCAACTTCTTCAAACGTCGCAGATGGACGGCCATACCGAATGTTGTAAGCAATTGTGTCATTAAAAAGAACCTGGAATTTGAAGAACGTTTGAATCAACAAAACTGCTTTGAAGTCAAAAACTTACAGTGTCTTGTGGAACAACTCCCATTAGAGAACGAACAGATTGTAGAGTCAAATCTTTGTAATTAGCAGTTCCAATTGATATATTTCCACTATCAACGTTGTAGAGACGGTAAATTAAGCGAATTATTGTCGACTTCCCGGAACCTAAATTAAACTTTCTTTTAATCTCCACACCCAAAAAACCAACCGGAAGGTCCAACAATTGCAACAACTTTGTTCGGAGGGACTGTGAACGACACGTTTCGCAAGATCTGCCTCTCCGGCATGTAGGAGAAGCTGACGTTTTTGAAAATAAGTGGCATTTCGTTTTTAATCCCTTCTCCGGATCCTGCGTCTTTTTCTTCTGAAGGCTCATTTAATAATGAAAACATATTTTCCATGTCGGTGAAGGTCCTCTGCAATACGTTGTAAACTGTGCCCAAGAAATTGAGCGGAACAGACAGTTGAATCATGTAAGTACTGAACAAAACGTAGTCTCCTAAAACAAATGAGCAATTTTACTTGGCATTAAAGTTTATTGAAGTTAAAATTGATCAATCAAAAGTGTCTTTGTTTATAACTAACACCTAAAAACACTAATTAAAATCAATCGAAGCTTTTTATCTTTCAGATCAAAGGTTATTTTTCGTTTCAAGTCAGCAAAAAACACTTTTCGTTTTTCGTTTCAAGTCTCTTCGTTTCGAGTCAACAAAGCTTTCAAATCAAAAGTTGTTTTCATTTTCTGTTTCAAGTAAATGTTTTTTAACTAACCAGCGCTTAGGCCTGATCCAGGTTTTGCGATGTTGTAAGCCATCATCAATGAACCGATGATCATTGAGGCACCCAGAATGAAGTTTTGAATGGCATTTAAGAGCTGGAGAGAGTAGACAGACTTTCTTTCTTTGTATTGATAATCAGCAAGTGCTCCTTTGTAACGAACATATTCCAGCTCTTCGTTTCCGTAGTATTTGACAGTTTCGTAGTTTAGCAACGAGTCCATAGCAATTGCTCCAGCATTGTTGTCAGCGGCGTTCATTTCTCGGCGGTATTTAATTCTCCACTGAGTCAAATAGAGAGTTAAGCCTAAGGTGTTAATGTTAAAAGTCCGCGTTGATCAAACTCACCCATGTAAAAAGTCATTGTTACCAGAACAAGAACGCCGAACAAGATATTAAAAGTGAAGACGAAGAAAACAATTGCAAAGAGGATGTCCGCTATGGTCGGGCCGATGTTAAACAACAAGTAACTAAGAAAGTCATTGATGGACGTTGTTCCTCTGTCGATGATCTTCATGAGCTCACCGGACTTTCGCTGTAAGTGCCACTTTAAAGGCAAGCGATGCAAGTGGCGGAACACATCTGACTCGATTGACAGCGTTGTGTACTTAACAGACAATGTTTTACAGCTTGTTCGATAATTCTAACTTACTTGTTGGACTCCGAGCCACAAAAGTGTACGGACAGTGTTTAAAAACCCTCCCATTGCACCTGAACCTTGCAGAAACTTCAAGAACATCGCGACTATAATCAGATCATAACAGAAACGTGGATTTGATCCAGAAAGAGCATCAACTAAACTTATTTATTTCTTTTGTTAACTACAACGAAGACTTACCGATCCACTTGGAGTACAAAGGAACGACCAAGTTAATTGCACGTCCAGCAACAATCACTCCGAAACAAGCAAGGATTTTCAGCCTGACCATCCACTTTCTCGGCCACATGTACGCAATAATTGATTGTGTTCGTTGGACAAAGGTTCCAAAGGACGAATCAATCGGTTGAGGACGTGTCCATCCTAGAGCTTCAATTGTTAAGATCATCAAAGCGAAGACGGCGTGGGTGAGATACAATTTGGCGTATAAACTGTCAACGTATCTGGAATTTGAGTTAAAGTTTGGATTGTCAAGATAAACACTTACATTCTAGAGAATCCGAGCTTACTTGTCGACAAAATTGCTGGGGTCAATGTTTCCAGCAAATAAATAGCATGGAATATTGGAACTTGAACAGGAGCTTCCTTTTCGAATCGCAGCCCGATTAAAGTGAGAGCAGAAATTGTCCAATAAACAGTGTTCGTCAAAACAAGCACAATTGGAAGCCACGATAACTTAAATTGTTTTATTGAGTTGTTTGAATATGAAAATTGCTTTATTGAGTTGTTTGAATGTGAAAAGTTTTTTAAAAAAGTGATTTGAATGTTGGAATTGCTTTATTGAGTTGTTTGAATATTTAATTTAACGCTTTCTAATCTCATGTAACTCTTTTTAAATTTCATCCAACACAAAACAACACCTAGCTAACATGAAGAGCAGTTCAAAACCTCATCTATATCAAAGATTCTTTAGAGTGTGTCTTCAATATGCAATTCAAAGCCTTCTAATCTCATCTAACTCTTTAAAAGTATTAAATCTATCACAACTTGCTTACATCAAAAGAAATCAACAAACCTTCTTCTCTAAAACAACAAAAGCCACCGGGATCAAGAAAACCATCATGTGTCCAAGTAGGGAGACATATAAACTTGGCGGCGATACACATTCCTCCATTGGTCGATGTTGTCGAAATACTCGCCAAGAACGTAGTGACTTTACAGCATTCACAATTGACATTAAAAGAACAGATCCGATGGCAACAAAACTGATCCATTCGGCTTTTGAGATGCCAGAAACCAAGTCGAGCGTCATCTTTGCTGGAAGTGTTAATTGTTTTAAAATGAAAAGACACACGAACACGATGGAGTAAGTGTTTCGAAACAAGAACTGACGCACTTGAAGTTAAAACGCATTGTTTTAAACAATGGTCAGTTCTTGTTTCGAAACAAATGAAAAAGCACGTCACAACTTGGCCTGGATTGCTACGCAAATATCTAATATGTCTAATTTTTGGCGCCCATGTTGTTTACTGATAAGGTGAAACGCGTAATGGAGATCAAAAACAGTTTTTAACTTGATGTTTATTAATTTGATGGGTTTAAAAATGATGTTTAAAACATCCTGGAGTTTAAAACAAGCCCGCAAACCAGTCGAACAAAAATCAAACTACTCAATTCCAACGGCGTGAGCAACAAAACTTTATTTATAGTTTGAGTTTCTATTAAAATAAAAGAATATCAACTACAACATTCTTAAAATAACATCACAACTTCCCTTTAAATATCATCAAAAAAGGCGTATTTCAAAACTCCATCAAAGATCAACAACACATTTCGACACATTCAACCAACTCTCTTCATATCAAAAAAATCATTCCAAATGTAAACACTCTAAAAAGAATATCAAACCTCTTCGAAAAATTAACATAGTCATAAAACATTCAATTTTCATTTAATCAAAGCAAAAATTGCATATCGCAAAAAATTCAAACGCAACGGAGTGCAAAAATCGATTCCCGCCATGTAGCATTTTGTCGGCCACATTGCTTGGCGCGCAAACTTTTCGCAAGATCAGCGATTTATCAAACAAGTTAAATGCAGATCTCTCACAAAACAAGACAAAATCAAGTTCGCTGGTGTGGACAGAAAGCATTTAAGAACAAAGGTTTCAATCTCAGGCAAAACGAAAGCAACGTTCCTGTTGCTATGACAGCATTGCATGAAAACAGTTCGATGGGAACGTAAAGTTTTAATGAAGTCGGTCGAGGCGAATCGAAAGTAATAATTATCTTTAAAGGTTGTGCCGGAGAGTGCGTGCCGTTCGAGTTTAATTAGATGTTAAGTTATTTTTGGAGATTGGTATTTAGAAACGGAACACTTGGACTTTAAAGGGATTTTGAACTTTAAAGATCGAACAAATCGAACGTTTTGATTAATTTTAACTTTAAAAGCAAAGTTTACAGTAGTTTTGTGTTCATCGTTGATTGTTCAGGTGTTATTTGAGTGATTTGCTTTTTAAATCGAATATCGTTGAAACTTGTTTGTTGAATGTTTACTTAACGTCTAACGGGTTTAATATGTTGCTCAAATGTTATTTGAGTGATTTGCTTTTAAACTCATCAGCTCTTTGTGTCCTTTTAACACCAAGCGTCTTTAAAGTATTCACAATTAACATCAAGTACTTCAAAAATTAAAGAACTTTATTTACAGAATGGATCTCGAGAAAGAAGTGTTTTGTTCTGTTTCGCATTTGATTCGTTTGAATTTGTACGGAAGTGCGGCACGTTTTTGTGACGAGTCTTTGAGGCGCGTTGACGACCAACGACAACTGTACATTTTGAAGGCATATTGTTATGCAAAGGCGGGTGAGTTGTTTTTGAGTTCGAATAACTTTTAAAAACGTCTTTAAGGAAAAGCTCCTGAAGCTATTCGGACACTTAATTCACTTGCTGACGAGGCAGATCTGGACTTAGCTGTTTTTACTGGACTGAAAATTGCGTACAGCAACGAAAAGTCCATCGGTGAGTTAATTTGTTTTAAAAATGTGGCTTTGAGATTTTAAACATTTAAAAATGTGATGAGTCCAATCAAGTACTTTATTCGACTCTCAACTAACACTTACAGACCGAACATCTTTGAACGATGTCGAGATGAAAATACAATCTGCGTGGGCAAGCTCGCATGATCGAGCTGCTTTCTTAACCGGAACGCTTCTTCTCTACGACGGCCAATACGAAAAGGCGCGCCCTTTGATTGAACGCTGTGCCAACTCAAATTCTCACAATGCGACTGTAAGTAAACAAGCCCGGCAAGTTAAAACCGAATCAATTTAGTGCGTTGCTCAACGAGGATGGCTCGACGCCCTGTCAGGACGTGATTTGAAAGCCGCAATGAACAACTTCGAAGTTGCACTTGCAAATGAACAATGTCCGGAAGGATTCTTAGGCAAAGCGAAGATCTTGGAACAAAGACACGACACAAACGAGATGCGCCAGGTTATTAACACGCTGATCGAAGCACATCCTACTCTTTTGGCTGGTTACATTGAGTTGATTCGTGCTTTGGCAATGAGTCGTGATTGGACTCAAGTAGCAGAAGCAGCACAAAGTGCCTCGTTAATTCAAAACGAATGCATTCCAGTTCAGTTGTACGAATGTGTCGAAGCACTTGTCATCAAAGGTTAGTATTCTTTTAATCAATTGAACTGAAAAGCATTAAAGAATTGAGTCTTTTAAGCAACGTGATAGCTTCAAAAGAAATATCAATTTGGTTTATTCATTTTAACAGGAGTTAACATCACAATTTAATGACGTCTTCGTTGCTGACGACGCTTTTTTGATTGGTCGACGTTTGTTTGTTACTTTTCTTGGTTGATTCTTCCGGTCAGTGCCATTTGATTGACCGGAGCCATTGGATGCTTTAAATTTTAGGAAGTTATTACTTTGCGGCAAAAACTAACTTGCTGGACAGTTTCCAAAGTCATTCAACTTGTGGATGTCCTCATCGGACAGTTTTTTGGGACGTGGAACAGGGGTGTCAGTCTGTAATTGGTTTTTGATTGAATTGATCAATAAAAATCAACTTACTCCTTTGATGTAAAGCATCCGAATCAATTTTCCTTGTTCGTTGTTGATTTGGAAGCCTTCGTAATGCATAACGGAGTGGATGTCATAGGGAAAGCGTTTCAAGTCCATTTTTGTTTCGATCTTCGCATACCCGACTGAAAGAATTTGATTTAGCTAAGAAATTTAAATTTACATCGAGATCCCCAATCTGGATCCATTTCAATGTAATCGTCGCGGTCTGGACGTTCATGTTCGTGATTCATACCTGGAGTTGGTGAAATTTGGAGTTGATAAGGTTGAAAAACTCACCCAAAGCGTGCAAAACTTCGTGAGTCACGGTTCCTAAATGTTTTTAAATTAATCTTGTTTGTTTTGAAGTTGTTAAAACGACATTAATTTACTAAATTTTAAATAACGTTTGCAATCAACTCAATCAGTACATTTTAAATGCGAGAAAGTGGATATAAAAGGCTAGAAACTACCAAGTGGCGCGGCCTCGCTTGCACTCCGAAAGTCAGGCCGAAGACCTTCTTCTTTTTAAACAATTAGAACACTTAAAAGTTTCAATCCTTTATGTCCTGCTGGCAAGGTGCCTTATAAAGAACGTTTGCAATCAATTCAATCAGTGCATTTTAAAATCATATTTGCGATAGAATTGATTCAACAAATTTTAAAGAACGTTTGCAATGTAATCAAATCTATTTAATGTTTTAAAAGAACGTTTGCAATCAATTCAATCAGTGCATTTTAAAATCATATTTGCGATCGACGCAGCAACTTTTAAAGAACGTTTGCAACTCAAAACAAACTTTAAAATCATATTTGCAACCCAAAACAAACTAGCATTTCGCACCTAGAGGATCGTCTATGCAGCCTTGAACAAAAGAGATTGACTGTTCTCCTCCTAAAATCAAACCAAATAAACTAAACTAAACACTGTTCTTACCGACTCGTCCCAAGCTTGACCAACAAGGAGCATTCGGCGTAGTATCAAATTTGAATTTGATGTAGTCTTTGTCCTCCGGTTTCTTGTCAGGAAAGCGGAAGCATGTTTTTTCTTCAATTGATTTCAAACCTTGACGGATCTTTTGGCGACTGGAGGTGATGGAATTAAACAATTTGTTCCTTTAACTTACTTTTCTTGTGTCAAATCGTCGGAGAAGGTGATTGGAACGACGTTGTTAGTCCACTTTTGAGCGTAGTCGTTGATAAACAACTTAGAGTGCACATTTCGAGCAAATTTTTGTTGTTCGGTAAGTTCTGAAAAGTGAATGAGTTTTTTAGTGGAGAGGCTTGAAAGCTTACTGATATCGCCGTGAACGAAATCTCCAGTGTGGGCGACGGCGTGTAAGGCACGTAAGTGGGCCGGAACAGCACTTACAATCCCGAGACTAAGTAAAAATAATGTTACCTGGAGCACAGACATGGTGACCTTGAAATTTTTAAATGTTATTAAGTTTTAAAAAGTTAACGACGTCGGTTAAATTAGTTTAACACTTTTTAAACTCCCAGTCAACAAAACCTCTCTGGAAACTCAAAACCCCCTCAAATTGTAGCAATTTCGATTAACTTATATACGACCTCCAAATTTGCTCAGCTGTGTTTTTAGCCCCGCAGACACAAGCTACGTTTGATCGGTTAATTAAAAATGTCGGGAACACTTACGGAAAATAGCTCTTTTCAAAGATGTCCAAACAAACGCCTCTGTTCATTTTTTGAATTGTTTCCGATGCTCCTCCAAAAACTGTGTTGACTTTTCGGACTGTTTGCGTAGTTGCAAGTGAGTAATTACTTGAGGGGTACTGTTTTTAGATCTGTGACGTCGGTATTTTTTGTTGCATTGAACTGTTTGATTTTAAAGAGTTGCTTGATTTTAAAGAATCAGTTGAGTTGTTTTGAAATGACGTTTTAGACTCTTTTAAAAGTTTGTTGCGTTGAACTGTTTGATTTTAAAGAGTTGCTTGAGTTTGTTAAATGAAAAGAATCGATTGATTTTAAAAAGTTAATAAGTATTGTTAAATGAAAAGAATCGATTGATTTTAAAAAATTAATAAGTATTGTTAAACGAGAGTAACTTTTCAAACAAACCCCATTTAAACAACTCCTTATTTCAACTTTAAAACAAATAAACTTTATTTAAAACGTCTAATAAACAAACTAATATAAACAAATAACTAAAACCGGATTAACAATTTAAATATACAAGTTAAAAGGACGCAATTTTAAAGGGAACTGCTCTAACAACTTTTCGTATTCGTCCTTCTTGTTACTTTTCTTTGCTTTCCGTCCAAGTGCACGTGCCGACAGGTTTAGAAGTGAATCAGGCTGACTGAAAAGAATCAGTCAAAACGTTCAATTTAACCAAAAACACTTACTTAATTGAGATCCTGTGAAGAACAAATCTCTCGTCGTTCATGTCACCAACGAATAAAGTCAATTGATCCTCTTCGTCGACGTGAATGTCGTGGATCTTGCCGACAAAGTGTGGGTAAACAAGTGAAAGTTGTTGATTGTCCATGTTGACAGAAAGCATTGTGTTTCTTTCAAATCGATTGTTCCAAGTGTCCAAAGCAAATAAACAACTATTGCCGTTCCAGAAGTGACGACTCATCTGGAAACGAAGAAGTTGTTTTAAACATTTTTGTTATTAAAAGCTGTTTTAGGCGTCTTTGTTTATTCTGATTAACAAAAGTTGTCCCAAACAACTTTGCTTTTTCAAACATTTTGTTAGCTTTTTAAACTTTGTTTCTTCTAATTAGTTTGTTTTAAACATCTTTGCTGATTGTAATGATCAAAAATTGCTTTAAACACCTTTGTTGATTGTAATGATCAAAAGTTGCCCCAAATAACTTTGCTTCTTCTGATTAAAAATCGTTTCAAACAACTTTGTTTATTCTGATTAACAAAAATAGTCCCAAACACATTAAAAGCACTCACACTTGTGTCGTGTCTGTTTTCGTTGACTGTAAAGAGAACTTTTGACGAAACTTGTCGATTTGATTGACTTAAATCACATTCAATAGCTTTGAAGGACACCGGATCGTTGTTATCGACTTGTGTGATGAAGCATATCAGTTTGTTATTAGATAAGCGGAACGCATACGGCAATTGTCTTTCTTGATTCAAATCATCGCCTCCTGGTATTTGGATCTTGCTTTAAACATTAAATTTAACCAAAATCCGTGTACAGTCCTCCTTACCTCACGTCTAGCACTTTCTCCTCCGCTTCAAACTCCATTTGGTCGTTGTTGATACGTCCAGCATGTAAGTAGACCAAATTAGCTTCGTCTCTTAACTGAACAACAACGAAACGGTTCTGATTCGATGTGTCCAGGTGAAAACGAATGTAACGTGCAGTTATTGTCTTAGAATGCAGGACACGGCAAGTCTGGTCAGAAAAGTTCAAACGGACAAGGTAGATAGAACAGGTTCTCTGATAGAAATACTCCTCGAATATAATGAAGTGCTCCGCGTCGACGATCAACATCTTGTTCTTGATCTGGTTGCCTGGATGCGGGCCAAGAATCCGGAACTCCCTGAAAAGACGACTAGATTAATTAAAGAATTCCAAGTCACCTCTCAATTCCGTAAAAGATGTCGTGCAAGATCAAAGACTCCAAGCGCTTGTAGTTCTTGTTAAACTCCACTAAGTAACGTCCGTTCAGCAATTTAATGTTAGCAACACGGTTCTGTTTAGTCCAAGAAATAAGTCCTGTCCTTTTGTTCTGCAGTTCCTCGAAAACAATGTACAAAAGATCTCGGTAATGTGCCTAAACGTTGAAGTGATTGAAGTTTGAAAAGAATGACTTTGATTTGAAATGTTGTTGTTGAAAAAGTTTGAAAAGTTCTCAAATTACATAAACTTTACACATAATCATTCTAATCGAATAATTTAGACATTATATCTTTAAAATCGTTGTCAAGCATTTTAAATAACAACATTAAAGCCTCAAACATTTAAAACAACAAGATTAAAGACCTCAAAAAGTCTACAAGTTTCAAGTTCAATCAAACAAATCTTTAAAATAGTTATCAACGACAAACCTGAATTTGAACCTCTTGAGGCTGTTGACGATATTCATAAAAGCATTTAATTAGTTGTTTGATTTGTGCTTCTGGAACTGGCGAATAGTTGAGTTTTTTACATGCATTGTGGAAAATCGTCTCGGCGTCTTGGTTAAATTGCAGACATTGTTGAACAAGGCGGTGGACTTTTGGCTTTGATCGCATTTTTTAGATAAGTGCCTGGAATTTAGAATAATTTGATTCGAAGTGGAAGTTTTAAATAATCAGTGTTTTGGAAACTCATTATTGTCAATTTGAATGTAAGCAACGTCTTTAAACGCATTCACAAAAATAAGCAAAGTCTTTAAACGCATTCAGAAAGATCATCTAAACACTTCGAATCAATTGATTGCTGCAGAGAGAATTTACTGAACTTTCTAAACACTTCAAAAATAAGAAACGTTTTTAAACATTCCCAAAAATAAGAAACGTCTTTAAACGCATTCACAAAAATAAGCAACGTCTTTAAACGCATTCACAAAATAAGAAACGTTTTTAAACGCATTCAGAAAGATCGTCTAAACATTTCAAAATAAGCAACGTTTTTAAAGGCATTCACAAAACTAATCAACTTTTTAAATCATGCTTAAAAGCTCCTCATATAAAAAGCTTCTCGGAATTCACAAACACACATTAATCTAGTCAAAAACCCCTGCAAAGACTCCAAAACATCTGCGCCCTAGTGTTTGCATATTTTACAGTCAAAGTAATGGACAAAAACACTTACTTATTGTATAGATTCCGAAAACACAATTTGCAGGCGACGTCGATCACGCTGAAACAATTCTATCTGAACTGTACGACACAACCAGCAAGACCGAATCCACAAACCACGAAATAAGCCTGTGGATCTGCCGATTCCTCTCCTCCATCATGCTGGACAATCAAATGATCTTAAAATACGCAAAGTCCGGAATTGTCTACTGATTCAACTTACTTATCTAATTTTTAGGCGCTTCATCGACAAAGCCTTGGCGCACGCTCCAGACAGTGTCAACGTGATCGTGGAGAAGAGCAGGCTACTTCTGATGGAAAACAATCCAAAGCAAGCAGTGAAGATAGCAATGGGCGCAGTAGAAAGTCATTCAGCATCTTCGCCGGATCCGCAATTGTGTAAGTTTTTAAAACCACCTGATATGATCGATTATGTTTAGGTGTGATCCGTGCTTACATCGCCCAAGGAAACTATACAGACGCCAAAACTCAAATTGATTTCCTAAAAGCTACTTTCAAAGACGTCGACAAAAGTGTTGTAAGTTTAAACAAATATGTAAAAGAGAAAGAAATCAAATGAGTCTTCTTCATGATTTTGTGAACAAGTTTGATCGGAGTCAATTTTGAGACGTGTCTGTTTATTAGGTGGGGAAATAAGTTTCCGAACGTGGACCTAAGTGTTTTAATTTTCCACAAACGTTTATAGTTCTTTTTCTATGTTTTTTAGAACCACTAGGCGCACATTTTCACATATAAACTGTAAACACATCATCCGTAAAGTTTAGTTTAAACTTTAAATTTTGAACAGTTTTTACTCAAATGATTAAAAACTTTAATTAAGCTGTTGGGTCACTTCTTTGCATATTTTATAGCCAATTCAATAGCCTAACACGTAAAAAACACAATAGAAAAAGATTTAGGACATTTTACTCATTTGGTGACACATTGCGACCATAAAAGTTGATTGACTCAACTGTGTTTCGTTGAATCAAAGAAATCTGTCAAGTCAAGTTTATTGACCTAACTTGATTAGACTGTCATCCTTTAATGCCGGACTTTTTGCATTGTTTTTACCACATTCCAGACGTTTAAATGAGATGCCAATTACACAAAAATTTAGTCTAAAACAGTATCTAAAGACATCAAGATGTTTAACTATGTTCTTGATGCATTTTAGTCGTTTGTTTGAACATGGTTAATAGGACCTATACAACTTATATATAGCAAAGTGTGCGCCTAGTAACGCTCTACACGATAGGAAAAACAAAAATTAAAAAGCATGGAAAAACAAAACACTTAGATCCACGTTCGGAAACTTATTTCCCCACCTAATAAATTGTTGCAAATTAGTGTTAATTACTTTTATTACTTTTAAAAGTGTTTATGTTTGAATGTCAACAAATTTGAGGAGTACATGTACGCACAGGCGTTACTTACACGCCAGACAAGCAACAATGTGGATCAATTTTTGGCCAATATTAAAAACGTCATTGATCATCACCTTTCTGGACTACAAAGCATTCCTTACGGACTTGACTTTCTCAAACAACTTAATGCGACCTTTCTTATCGAAATTGTTAGTCGACTGTTTGAAATCGCTCCAATTGCTCCGTCGAAAGCACCGGATCCGATCCTCAAAGAGATCGACCGTGTCCTCCAAATCGTTCACGAGCACTATCCCGGTGCTGCCAAGCCGACCTTCCTTCTTGCGCGGACCAAGTACCTTTGTATGGACGTTGACGGAGCAATGCGTTTATTGAGTGCGTGTGTCAATAAGAACAGCAACATCGCTGAAGCACATTTGTTGATGGCACAGGTTGCGTCTTTCAAGCCCGGAAGTTGTTTATTCTCTCTGTTTAGATCCACGTCCTCAAACAAGACCTGGAAGAAGCGTCCAAGTGTTTGGACGTCGGACTGGCATTTAATTTCAAAGTCCGAGAACATCCGCTTTATTATTTAATCAAAGCTCGCTTGTTGAAACGATTCAGAAAGAACGAAGAAGCTGTGATGATGCTAAAATCAGCCCTTGACTTGCCTGCCTTCTTGGGTTTGTTTTATTAGTTTGGTCGATTTAGATTTTGTGATTGCAATTTTGATCTAACAATGTAATGAAAACATTTTAATAAACAAAACATTTAGATAGAGAAAAATCCGTTGACAAGTTAGAAGTAACCGAATCGGATCGAATTTCCATTTATTTGGAGCTGATTGACTTGTTGCAACATATGGGAAAAGCGGTAGCATTAAAAAACACATTCCACAACTTACTTTATCCATTTAAGCACGAAGCAGACAAGATGATGAACATCGCAATCGACATGTACGAAGGAAAGCCAGAAGAACATCAATTAGTTCTTATGAACGCTCAATTAAGCTTGCAACGAAGTGACATCGAAGGAGCAATTCGAATTTTGGACGCCGTTAAGTCAGGTAACAGGAGTTTTAGAGTTTGATTCTAAAAAGTTCATTTAAGAGTTTGGTTGTGTTGTTTAAAGCGTTTGGTTGTGTTGTTTAAACGTTTGGTTGTTTTGTTTATATGTTTAAAGAGTTTAGTTGATCAATTCAACTTATCAACTTGATTGACTTTTAAGAACTAGAGAAAATTTATATCAAACATTAATTTAAAGTTCTTTTTTCAACTCAATATTTTAACGATCAGATTCAAACATGCAAACAATTAACACTTTGCGGCACTTTATTTCAAAGCTCTCAAACTTGTTTAAATGTGTGTTTCCAGATCAGCCCAACTATCAAATGGCGCGTGTAAGGATGGCTCAAATTTACTTGGAGTACAAGCATGACCGGATTCGGTTCTCTCAATGCTACAAGTTTGTTCCGGTTCGGACACTTACAATAAATAACATGTTTAGAGACATTTTGGAAAAGAATCCCAACTCCGCAGGCGTACGTAATGCTTGGAGACGCGTTCATGAGCATTCAAGAAGTAAGTTTCTATAAAAACAGTGTTTAATGTCATTTCCAGCCAACAAATGCAATTGATGCCTACGAAACAGCAATGCGGCGCAGTCCAAAAGACTTCGAGCTGGCAGTTAAGATCGGTGACGCTTATGTAAAGTGCCATCTGTACACTAAGGTTTGTGGTTTAATAGTGTTTATTAACGAAACAGACTATTTAAAAGTTAAAACAAAGTGGTTGAAATCTTCCTGGCAACTTTGAAATTGTTTCCTTGTATACTGGACTTTGCTTGTCAAACAAAAAGTGCTCCTTGATAGTGAAAAATGCCAGATTAGAAAGCTTGTCGAGTTTCCTTAAAATGATCAAGTTGAATGTTTAAAAGTGTAGTTAAATGTTTTGAAATGAAGATGTTTTGGAATTTTAAAATGTATTAGATTTTTTGTTTAATTGATGCTTTGGAGTTTTAAAAACCCAGCAAATGTAACAAATATGTCAAAACTGTTCAAAGATTAGTCAACTCTTTAAACATTCAAAGCCTAATCAAAACAATTCAACTCTTTAAACATTGAAAAATGTAACAAATATGTCAAGCCTAATCAAAACAATCAACCCTTTAAACATTAAAAAATGTAACAAATATGTCAAAGCTATTCAAAACTAATCAACCCTTTAAACATTCAAAAAGCAACTTCAAAAACGTACCCCATTTTCAATCTGTGAACTTCGTATCCCCGGTCAAAGATACGTTCACAAATCATTTGCAGAATTCCACTACTTTCCATGTGCATTCTTATCACTTCATCTACTGCATATTCTCCGTCGAGTTGCTTTTCCTCCTGTGTTTTGACATTAAAGGAACGTATAGAACACAATCCTTGATTGCGGAAACGGCGTGGTGGGTAGTAAATAAGGTCTCCATTGATGTAATAATAATCCTGGAATGTTTTCTAGTTAAAAGGGACCTGGAAATTGTTTAACTTACATTTGCATACACCGGTACCATCATATTAGGCGCGGCATATAAGAACTTTGGTTTCAATTTAGCTTGTTCGACGTCGATTTGGAATTCATAAAAGTGGGAACCATGCGGATTGTTACGTTCAAACATTGCTGTGAATTTGTTGCCAACAAAATGGAACACAAATTTGGGTACTCCGCTTTTCAACTAAAGAATTTGAATCAGTTTAATCACTTTTTGCTTTCAACTTAAAGCAAGGACTTACTGTTGTGTCCCGGCAATAAGTCAATCTCCATTGGGCGCTCATCCAGTTCGAGATGATCATCTAAAAATTGCAGTTAAAATTGATTATACTTCGAAACAAGTGTTACCTTTAATTTCTCCAATTTGAAACCAGTTTTTTCTTTCTTTTGAAACGTGAAGCATGAAGCGGCGTCGTTTTGATTCCATATACAATGTAGCATAGATTTCATTGCCGGAAAAACGTTTTGAGTCGATAGCTTTGCACGTTGAAGCTGGAAATTTTGATTACTTTTGATTGCTTTGAATACTATGTTTCTTCTAAAAAAGCCTTTAAATCGAGCCGGTCTCGCGGCAACACTAAAAATGTTCGAAATCGCTTTTTTGCTAGAGCGCTTTTTCAATGTAACAAAAAATGTTCGAAATCGCTTTTTTGCTAGAGCGCTTTTTCGATGTGACAAAAAATGTTCGAAAGCGTTTTGATTCTTTAAAGCTTTTTTATTCAAACCTTGAAAGTCGACATCCATTAAATTCAAGGTCCAATAACTTTTACCATTTTCCGAATAGGACATCGTCATCAAGATGCGTTTACTGTCGATAAATTCAAAACCAATTAGACTGTATAGCGGAAAACTGATGTGTTGAACTTTAATTTCTCTGTAAACGTGTTTTTAATTTTAA
Source organism: Aphelenchoides bicaudatus (assembly GCA_024699845.1). Classification (NCBI taxonomy): domain Eukaryota; kingdom Metazoa; phylum Nematoda; class Chromadorea; order Rhabditida; family Aphelenchoididae; genus Aphelenchoides; species Aphelenchoides bicaudatus. Next base: position 427,311 of record JAMPIN010000008.1, on the reverse strand, counting down.
TTTTGCAAACTAAAAAACTCACTTTTGTTCGCCGTGAAAAGTGTCGACAACGGACAAGTAAAGATCGTTGTTCTCTTTGTTTGTTTTCGAAAACATTACAAAACGAGAATTGATAAATTTTGGTTTGCCCCAATAAAACTTTGAATTTGGTGGTCTTTCTGTTGACCACGAGGCGATTCCGGTACGTAGTTTTTGCCACTCCTCATTTACCGTCCCAAATTCTGTAATATTGGTATTCAAATTGAGATAATTCAATTTTTAAAGTTAAAAAAACCTACCCAAGCGATAAGGATGATCCATATACGATTGATTGTTTCGTTTCTTGTCAAAGTTTTCAAACAACCCGTATGCTTTTTCTTTGTCCACTTCTTCGCCGTTTCGAGTCCGACGACAAGCCTCCAAGAATGTTTCCTGTCTTGATTGGCCTTCTTTTAATTGCTGTCGAACAAATTGACGTAGCTGTTCGCGTTCCATTTTTATTTCTAAAAACTTAAATTAATTGAGATGTGAAAGCTTTTAAAATTTAATGTCACGACAAAAGTGTTTTTAACAAATTAAATATGAAACGTTCTTTCGCGACCCAAATCAAAAAAGTAAAAACGTTCATGCTTGCTGGTGAAGGTTTTAAAAAGCAAGCAAATAAAAGCATTTCGAAACGAGCAGCGCCACCAAAAAAGAATTTTATCGATCAAGCGCACACACATAAAAATTGGGCCCAAAAAACGAGATAAGAAAGGTGTTTGAAACCTTTTTTGAAATGTCATCGAATCAATGAATTTGAATGAGTGAATTTGATAGAACGAGTTAAAAGAATTAAAATAGCATTGAATCGATGAATTTGAACGAGTGAATCTGAATGAGTTAAACGTGTAGTAGTTGTGATGTTAAAAGAATTAAATAAAGTTGAATGCGTTAAATGTGAAACAGTTGTGATGTTAAAAGAACTAAATAAAGTTAAATGACATTGAATGAGTTAAACGTGTAGTAGTTGTGATGTTAAAAGAATTAAACGAAGTTGAATCAATGAATCTGAACGAGTTAAATGTAGTTATTTTTATGCCAAAAAGCTGTTAAGGCTACCTTTTTATAGGAGCCTCAAAATTTAGCTGTTAAAAGCAACTCTCTCTAACTTCTGCAAATTATAGGAGCAACTAAAAATTATAACTACTAAACGTTAAACTTAAAAACAACATGCAAAATAATCTTTAAACAAATCATTTAAGGCGATCAATTTCTACGAAGCCGCAATGAACACAAGTAAACAACCACTGTTACGTCTTAGATTTGCTGAACAATTACTACGTCTACAGAACTACGACAAATGTGAACGTGTTCTTCGAGACGTAATCGACGAAGCAAAAGATCCAAATGGTTCGTTTTGGTTTTTCAAAAAAGCAAATAATAACAAAAAATTAAGTTCTAGACCTGTCGGAACTGCGCAATCACGTCTCGTTTTGGCGATTACTGTCCCAGATGCATTACAGAGCCGACCACTTAATACTTGCCATCACAGCGCAGCAGAGGGCGAGGACCCTCCAGATCAAAGTCCTCGGGATGCCAATGAACAGTGAAGTGACAACGATGCCAGCAGAACGAAGAGTCGCTGCTGAGTAAGTTGTTTGACTTAAGTTGGTTGGACATGTAAAGTATGCATAGGGGAAACGTTGTGTACCGGTACTTTTAATTAAAATGTCCAATTAGTTATACAACTTTATTCAACAACAACAATTTCAAACAACTTCGATACCCGTAACTAAATTTAATGATCCGACAAAATGATAATTTAAAAATCGAAACGGAAGGTCTGCAACTTCTCTGGCAATTTCTCAATGAGTCTTTCACGCTCTCGGCTTGTGTAGAAAAATGAATGTCGACGAACGGCTAGTAGAGACAAGTTGAAAAGCTTCTCAGGCAACCTGAAATTATTAAACATTTTAAGTTTTTGTAATTAAGATTAATTTGTTTGCTTTATAAAAGTGACGTTGAAAAAAGAGACTTTAAATAGTTTGTGTTGAGAATGAAGAGACTTTAAATAGTTTGTGTTTAAGAACTGCAACGACTCATAAAAGAATATGAAGTTTATGTCGAGAATTGCAATGTTTACATTAAAAACATAGATTTTAGACGAATTGTATTCAAAAACTAGAACGACTTATAAAAGAAACAATACTTTGAGACTTTAAATAGTTTGTGTTTAAGAACTTGCAACGACTTATAAAAGAAACAATGCTTTAAACGAATTGCACTCAAAAGAAACAATACTTTAAATAGTTTGTGTTTAAGAACTGCAACGATTTATAAAAAATATGACGTTTATGTTGAAAAAGACTTAAACGAATTGCACTCAAAGACTTATAAAAGAAACGATACTTTAAATAGATCTAACTCAAAACATTCAAAAACAAACCCCAACTGAAATTGGTGCATAACAAATTGGTCTTTGTTTTTAACACAAATTGTCAGTTTATTTCCATCATCTACGATCAAGTCAACACACTTGCCAACCAATTGGATGCCCGTTTTCTCCAACTTCTTTGTTGATTCACTGAATCGGCAAATCACAAATTGATCGAGGCCACCTTTTATTTGCCTTGCGATGTAGCAATTCTGTCCGGACCACTTGTAAGGAGATGTCTAAAAATAGAAGTTGCAAGATTGCATGTTTTTAACAGCTTACCAACATGCTCCAGTCAAAAAGTCCGTCGTCGGCGTCGATTCTGTACTTAGTTGTAATTTCGTGTTCACTTTCTTCGTTTGCAACTTCGACTTCCCTGGAATTGAAAAACTTAAGCGTTGTTTTATTTTGGATCCGGATCAAATCAACCTACCTGAACGAAAAGCCCTTGTTAATAGCAAAATGGATGTACTCTAAGTTATCATCGACACGGAAACCCATGGAATTGTGGTCAATTGTTATGGCACGGTCCAAACCGAAACCAGCATCGTCTACGCGGCCTGTTTCGATCCACGCCTGTGCAATGTTACCGGAGATGACAGCCAAGTGCTGTCTGGACTTGGGGTTGTAAATTGCGCAATAATAAGTTTGATAGTATCTGTACTGTTCAATAAGGGCGGCTTAAAACGTTGGTGCATTTCGAAGAAATTAGATAGTATTTAACTAACCTTTAAATTGATCGAGATCTAAATTTAACAAATACATCAAAAAATCGTCGTCTTCCTTCTCGTAAGTAAATTTAACAATAATGAAAACAATATTTTCATTCACGCACTCCAAAATCATCTCACGATTCTCATCAGCAGGGATGTCAAAGTCTATCTTCATTTCTCTTAAATTTGAATTTGATTGTCTTGTTTGACTTAAAAAGAAGTTTTAAATTGAATGATTAGAATTGATTGATTGCCTCGAAGAAAGTTTTAAATTAAGTGACTAAATGTGTTAAGACTGCTTTTTGGTTGTCTTTTGTTTGTATTGGAAAGTTATTTCTTTAAACATTACAGTTTTCTAATATTGAATGAGTGAATTTTAAATTGGACTCAGTTTTGTTGATTGCCTTTAAATTAAATTCAATTTTGTTTGACTTAAATTGGCTAGTTTTGTTGATTGCCTTTAAATTAAAGTCAATTTTGTTTGTCTCAAAAAGAGTTTTAATTTTGGAAGATTTTAAATTGATTGAGTGAATTTGATTGACTTAAAAAGAAGTTTTAAATTAACTAGTTTTGTTGATTGCCTTGAAATTGATTTTTAATTCTTTTGACCTCGTCAGTTTTAAACCAGTCAAATCAATCTGTCAAAACAAACAGAACAATCTTTAACTATTAAACAAGGCAATTTCTAAAGACAAACCTTTGAGTTCGGAGCAAGTTGTCGAAATGTACAAGCGAAATAACCTTTCCTTTGAATGTTTTGACTCCCATTGCATAACGTGAATCAATCATCTAAAGAGCAATCATCAAAAGTTAAAAAGAACAACACATACTCTGAAAGCCTTGATTTGCGGTTCTGTCCATTCCACAGTAGCTGACCAACTTCTTTGCCACTCCTCCAGAATGGCATTCAAAACTTGGCAGTGCTTTTTGTTGAAATCAAAACTTGGAGAATATTTTTGATGACCTTGAACGAATTGGAACCACTGTTCAATTGTATTCAAGTCAATTCCCATGTAACCGAGTCGTCTCCAGACATTATTAAAAACTTGGGCACGGGAAACACCTTAAAAAGTGTCTTTTAGTTTAGTTTAATTTAATTATAAAAGTACCTTTTGTAAATTCATGTCGAACGAATTTGCGCAATGTTGTTTCGTCTGACATGGCTTCTCAATTAACACTGAAAGTCTCGAAGTTTATTGTTTATTTGAAATATGCGATTGAAAACGGTTGTTTAAACTGCTTTTCGAATGAAATAGACACTTTTATAAACAAACATTTAAAGTCTTTTAAAGTAAAAAACAAACGTTTCACGCCATTTTAATCTCAACAACTCCATTCTCTTTAAACTAACTAAAAAACAACTCATTTGAAACAAATTACTAACTAAAATATAACTCCTCCCAAAAAGCAAAACAGAATTACGAAATCGACACTAAAAATGAACATGGAAGAAAACAAATGGCGAGCAAACAATTTCGAAATCCCTTTTAGGCGAGTGCACCCACCTCCCACAGAAAAGGAAAAAGAGCGTAAAGCGAACGGCGACCAACCAAAAAGATAAAAATAACAAATGACTCATTAATTTTGTGTAATCAATTTGAACGTTTTTTTGTGAAAGTGTTTCGAAACAAAAACGTCAATTAATTTTTTTGTCAAAATGCTTTTTTGAGATTTTAGTCGAAGTGAATAAAAGTTGTTTGGTGTTTTAAAACGTTATTGATGTTGAAACGTTTTTGAAGTTGTGAATAAAAATGATGTGTTTAAATGACGCTTGAAGCAAATTTAAACGATGTGTTTAAGTGACGCTTGAATCAAATTTATAAAGTACTTTGAATATAAACGATGCAATGAAATTGGAAGTTTTAAAGCACCTCTACAAAATGTTATGACGTTAAAACGCATTTTGAGTAAATTTGTACTGTGTTTTAAAACTGAAACGCCTTTTGATCTTGCGAATTTAAACGATCTATTTAAGTTTTATTGTTAAGCATTAAAATTGTCAAAATTCAACTAACGCAACAAAAACGTGAATTGGAGACGAAAAGGTAGTTTAAAAAGCATCCAATTCCAAGAACACCACTTAACATCAAACCCCACACAAAGTTTTTATGTACCCAACCAATCAACAATAGAAATTACACAGTGGCGACGAGAGCCAAGAATTTTTTAAACTTGGAGTGCATTCGTGATTTATTTCCATTTGGTTTTTGCTGCAAACCCTGTTTATTACAGCTTGTATTGCCTTTTCGTTCAAAATTCGAAAACCTGAATGAAACATATTCAAAGGCACTTTTGATTATTATTTTCTTCTTGCCGCATTGGATGTTTTGGTTTTTGTCGAAACGATTTGTTTTGACTAGTTTTGTTAATCATTCTTGTCATGTGTTTGATTTTAAGTAATTAGAAAAGACTTTAATCATTTTATCTGTTTCGTTTGATTTGTTAGATAAATTAGGTAGCCGTATCAAATTTAATCAATTTATCTGTTTCATTTGATTGATTTTTAACAATTGCAACGCGGACTTCGTAGCATTCGTGATTCTTTTTAAAACACATCTTTTAACTTTAGATTTGAAATGAAACAATTTTTTCTATGTCTTTACATTGATCTCAGTCGCCGATGCTTTTGAAAACGAAACCGAGAGAAGTAAGTGTCTATTTTTAAGTTAATTTTAAACAGTTTGAACAGTTTAGTTCCCTTGTTCGACACATTCCAAAGCGATCCAAACTTTGACTATCGTTACCACTTCGACGGAAAGTCCAGATTTAAAGAGGAGGCATGGCATCCTGAGACAGTTGTGTCGGAGGATGAAGACTTAACTTATTTTCGGACTTGTCTCGACAGTAGAGCAAACTTGGAGGACGGTGAACGTGAAAATTGGATGTTAATACCGAAGATTCCGGTCGAGGCAGCGACTGATTTGGAAATTGAAGTGGAATTTACAGTTGAAAAGTGCGAAAACCAAAAGGGACAAGAAAAGAAGTGTAGACGTGATGTAACTTTGCAAGCTTATCCACTACCTAAGTCTCAGCGCTTACCCGGAAGAGATTGGCACAAACAGGATGGCTGGTAAGTTTTTTAACAAAAACATTAAATCAAAACAATTAAAGGGAAGAAGTTGGAACGCTGAATTTAACAAATCCGGCCAGTAAAGGAGACAAAACTGTACACGTCCAAAAATTTACATACTCCCCTTCCGACAGCGCAGTCTATTTTGGACTCAAGGATCACGGCGCTTGTTTGACACTTCATTATGTAAAAGTAGGTTCTACATTGTCCGGATTTGTAAGTATTATTGCAATTCCAGGTCTATTCAATTGAGGCAACAATGACGATAGTTGAAGAAGAAGAAGAGTTTATCATTTCGGCAGCTTCGAACTCTTTTGATTCGATTGTATTCGTTGTTTTGTTGTTGTTACTTTTAAAAGTTTGATAAGATGAGAAAGTTTTTATATTTTTGTAAATAAACATTATTTTTTTGGGGAATTTAAAAATGGCTTTAAAATGTGAAATCGTCTTAGCTAAAAAGTTCTATTCTTTGAAATCATTTCAACTTTTAATAACATCAAAATCATCTTAACAAAGAATTCACAAAATTGCTATTGTTTAACATCATCAAACAAAAGTTAAAATCATCTCAATCACACAAAAAGATATCAAACAACTTTTTTCAAGTCACAATATCAAACGATATGACAGCAACTTTAACTAGTCAAACAAATCAAGTTCTCATAAAAATTACCCGTTTTTCCAACTTTATTTAACAAAATAAACAATAACAACTAATCATCGAAACGGAATGTTTGCAACTTCTCTGTCAATTGCTCCATTAGTTTTTCTCGTTGTTTGCTTGTATAGAATGTAGAGTGTCTACGGACGGCCAAAAGGGACAAGTTGAATAGAGTGTGGACTTGCCTGGAATTTTCGAATTAACTTTGAAACCGATGTCTAAAGAACAAACCCTAATTTAAATCGGTGAATGACGAATCTGTCTCCGACGTGGACGCAAATTAGTAGTTTATCTTCCGATTCCATTGTTAAATCAACACACTTGCCAACCAATTGAATACCTGTCCTCTCCAGCTTCTTTTTTGACTCGTTGAAGTGGCAAAGTATGCACTGATCAATGAGATCGCTTTTTAGTTGCTTTGCGATGTAACAATTATGTCCGGACCACTTGTAAGGAGCATTCTGGAAAGAAGAGTTGCTTTTTTAACAAGTGCTAAATTGCCTACCAAGATGTTCCAGTCAAAAAGTCTGTCATCAGCGTCGACGTCGTAAAGATGCCTATCCTTTGGGACCCAATAAGCATCTTCAATCGGGACTTTTCTGAAATTGTTGTTGAATTTGAAAACATTTTTATTGTCAACTTGATTGATTTGAACTTTTATTGCAACTGATTGTAACCCAGGTTGAGACTTTTTGTTAAGAACACAATTTGAGGTTGGCTGAGACTTTTTGTTTACAACACGGTTGGACTTTGTTGTTGCACATGGAGAACTTTGTAAACCAGGGATGCAACATGGATTGAACAAGCGGACGAGCACTGGCAACAACCGCAAAAATTTAAATTTTGTTGATTTGAATGCTCTTTGAAGCAATTGAATCCGATAAATTGACTCACCTGACCGAAAATCCTTTGTTTGGAGCATAGTGAAGGTATTCCATTTCATTGTTGCCAGCTCGGTACGCAAATGAGTTTTTGTTTATATAGGCCCACTGGCTCATCCACATTCCAGTATCGTCGACACGTCCAGAATAAAAACCGGGTCTGTCGTCTTAAAAGACTTAAATGTAAAATTCGGCCGGAGTTCCACTTACACTTCGCCAAAAAGCAAAACGTGTCCGGACGTTGTTGGTTGAATACGATTTGGTTGTAAATATGGCCCTCTCTCCGGGTTTGAATCAAATTCGCTAAGAGTTGGTAAGTTTTGCTGATTAAAACGGAAATTGTACCTTGTAAGTGATCAACATCTATGCCTATTAAGTAAACAAAAGAACGGTGGCATATTGGAGGTCTGGAAGTGTTGTTTTAGTTCTAAATTGTTCCGGTAAACTTACTCATCAACTCCAAAACCTCTGGAAATAATTGTTTCTATACATCAAAACTTATTTGCTTGTTTGCTTTAAAAAGTCGAAAAAGCTAGTAATTTGTGTGCCCTCTATTTCAAACACCAAAAACATTAGCAATCTTTCTAGTTTAAACATTTAGTAATTTGTGTGCTCTCTATTCAAAACACTTGACAATTCTTACACGTTTTCTCTAGTTTAAACATTTAGCGATTCTTAAATTCTCTCTATTTCAAGCATTTAATAAGTTGTGTGCTCTCTATTTCAAACACTTGATAATTCTTACACTTTCTAGTTTAAACATCAAAAAGCTTTTGTGTGCTCTCTATTCAAAACACTTGATAATCCTTATTTGTTTGTTTCAAACATTTAGTGATTATTATATTTCAAGCATTTAGTGATTTTTACACATTCACTCAATTTAAAACACTTGATTATCCTTACACATTCTCTCTATCCAAAACACTTGATAATTCTTACACTTTCTATTTTGAACACTTGATAATCCTTATTTGTTTGTTTCAAACATTTAGTGATTATTACATTTCAACTACCTCTATTCAAAACACTTGACAATTCTTACACTTTCTAGTTTAAACGTTTGATAACTCTTAAACTCTCTCTATTTCAAACGTTTGATAACTCTTGAGCTCTTTCTATTTCAAACATTTAAAAGCTTATCAAAACTTAATAATCATTACATTCTCTCTAATTTAAAAACATTTAAATAAATTGAATCAAAATTACCGTGGCCCGCCTCTAGCTAAAACGTTTAAAGTTAAAACAACTTTCAATAAAAACTAACGAGACGGATAAATTAGGGGAGTTTCCAAGACGACAACAATTATAAAGAGGCTTTCATTTACACATTCCAAGTGAACTTTTGACAGTTCATTCTTGTTAATGACCGGAATGTCGAATTGGACCGGAATTTCCCTGTAAATTGAATTGGAGTCGTTATCTCCTCCAAAAACACTTACTTTTGAGTGTTCTTTGCAATATCAAACTGCACAAGGGAGCAAACCTTGCCTTTGTGTGTTTTTACACCCATTGCAAGTCGCGGACTTACAAACTAAACTCACAAAGTCCGGCACTTACAACGAAAAAACTTACCTTCACGTCGCATATCTTCGGTTCCGTCCACTCAATAACCTTCGACTTCATTTTCTGGGCCTCTTCCAACACAATTTCCATCAACTTCTTTTGATCCTTGTCCAAACACAAATCCGGAGAGTATTTTCGATGTTCTTGAACGAATTGGAACCACTGTTCAGCTGTTTCGGGATCAATCTCCTTGTAATCAAAAAGTTTTCCAATGTTTACGAAAATTTGAGAACGAGAGGTTCCTTAAAATGAGTTTTTAAGATGTTGAATGCTAAGATTTTAATAACCGACCTTGAAGAAGTTCTTCTCGAACGGCGTCTCTAATCTTTCCTTGCCCCGACATGTCTATTTACAGATAATCTAAAATTTAAATGAAGTTGTTGAAATGTTGAGTAAAACGATAATTAAAATTAATGAGAATGATTGAAATGTTTTGTTTAGTGATAAAGATTGAAAAAGGATTGAAACGTATTGTTTAAACAACATTTGATTCATAACTTTGTTGAAACGTCTTGTTTTAAACAACTAAATTAAACACAACTATTCAAAGCCTATTTAAACAACTAAATTAAACACAACTATTCAAAGTCTGTTTGAAACGTATTGTTTAAAGAACTAAATTAAACACGACTATTCGATATGTCTTTAGATCTTTGTTTTAATGACTAAAATGCATCCGAAACTCATTTAAAGCAACACTTTAACACAATTTATTCGCTTTCAACTAAAACCTTCCCAAAAAACCACTCCCATCAAGCAAAAAAGCCACCACACGGACTCTTCGAGCACCGAAATGAAATGACGAGGAAAGCAACCAGCGCAAACAAGCCAGGAGAAAAAAGACTCTTTGATTACGAAATCGTCCACGAGAAAAACACGACTGCGTGGAAGAGGGCGTGCTCCGTGTTGATTCATTAAATTTGAATAGTTTTCATTTAATCGGAGTTGTAAATTAAAATGCAGTTATTTAAAAAGTAAACAAACAAAACAGTTATTTGACGTTTAAAGATCAAATAACTTCAACACAAAAGGTTAAATCAATTTTAATTAAAAACGTTGTTTAGAATTTGTTGTCGTCTCGCTGAATTGCATTCTAGTCGAAGAGAATGGCAAAAAGCAATTGATCTTTACAAAGAGTCCATTTTTATCAACGAACGCGAACTGAATATGATTCCAAATCCGGCTCCAGAAAGTCTAGAATACTTCCACTTACAAACAATGTTAAAATTGGCACGGATTTACATGTAAGTTTAATGTGAAAGACCAAATTGTTTATAATCGCTTCTTTGTCGTATCATGTAGAATCTCTGTAATTTGTCTCTTTTCCAGGTCGATAGGCAAGTTCCAGCAGTGCCAACAACAATGTCAGTCGATTATCATTCTGGACAAGACAAACAACGAAGCCACATTGGTAATTAAAGATTCTTTTCAATCAATTAAAGCAATTCAAAGGATTCTTTTTCAATCAAGTTTGTTGTTTTTAGATGCTTGCCGATTTGATGTATCAAAGAAACGAAGGCGACCAGGCATTAAAACACTTCTCTCAGTTGCTAGAACAAAATCCGAGTAAGTTTTATCATAAAACTCCGTAATTACAGTTTTTAAGACCACTACCACGCACTTGCGCGCTATGTTGAACTAAGCTGGAGGAAAGGAGACATGGAAATGATAGAAAAGTACATGAGAGCCGCCATAGAGGCAAATCCGCGGTCCACGATGGACGCAGGATATAATTTTTGCAAAGGACTTGAATTGAATGGTTTGGAAACAATTGCAATCTTAACTAATTAAAGTAACTTACAGGTATTCTGGAGAGCCGAATACCGCTCTCCAGGCATTTAATCGCTCTCGACGTGACATTGAATGGGGCGAACGTGCCATCTACAACATGGTCGAAATCTGCATGAATCCCGACAACGAAATCATCGGTGGAGAGGTTATGTTTGAGACTCATACGCACGGATTGTAAGTTTTTTTAGCACGTTAAGAGTCCGTCTTTAAACATGCTTAATTCCAGACTGGAGGAGAATCGAGAAATGGGCATGAAAACAGCGCAACGTTTCCTGAAAGTAATTAAGTCCACATGCAACTTCGTTAACACTTCAAATTTTAAGGAACTTCGTCACAAACCCGGACTTGATTACAAATTTGAATTGATGGAGAATTTTATACTACTTGCAAGTGGCAACAAGGCAAACATCCAACAAGCTCTAACTAATTTCCTGGAGTCTGTCGGCGAAATGGTTATAGGACAGCAAAGTACAGTAAGTTTTCTAAATCCGGACTTTGTTTGAAAGAATAAATTAAAGGATCCGGAGCAGAATCTCAATGTTGGAGCAATTTTGGGTTCGGCACGTGCGTACATGCTCCTAAAACAGACACAAAAAGCAAAGTTCCAGTTGAAGCGAGTGATCTCATATCCGTGGAACTTAGAAGATGCAGATTTTTTGCAACAATGTGAGTGCTTTAAGGTGTTTCTTTGTTTGCTTGAAAACTTTTGTTTGAAAAGCATTTTTTGTCGGCTTGAAAACAAAGAACTTGATTGATTTAAAAGCGTTTTTTGTTGTCTTGAAGCGTTTTTGTTGATTTGAAAACATTTCTTTGTTAAAACTTAAAAGCACTATCGGTTAAAGGAACATCAAAGCGTTTGATTTCTTTGTTAGCTTGAAAGTATTCTTATTAACTTCAATTTGTTTTTGGTAGTTAAAAGCGCTACCGGTTAAAGGGACATCAAAGCTTTTGATTTCTTTGTTAGTTAAAAGCACTATCGATTTGGAAGTATTTTAACGAGCTGAAATCGTTTTACATAAAGTGAATCAAAGCGTTTGATTTCTTTGTTAGTTAAAATCACTTTTCAATTAAATCAACATTTTATTTCTTCAATCAACATTAAAGCAATCTTTTAAAACGACTACTTAATAGACAAATATATTCAGGCTGGCTCCTTCTCGCTGACATTTACATAAATCAAGGCAAAACCGATCAGGCCAATGCAGTTTTACGGACTGTTCTTCAATACAACGCAGTAAGTCTTTGAAGCAAAAACAGTCTTTAAAACCTTTCAGAGCGCCACAAAAGCCTATGAGTACATGGGATTTCTGCGTGAACGTGGAACAGAAGTTCGCGGATGCCTCTGCCAACTACGAAATGGCATGGCGCTTGTGCAGACAGCGCAGTCCAATAATTGGCAAGTTCCAAGATTAAATTGTCTTGTGTTAATGAATAAATTTAGGCTACAAGCTCGCCCATAGCTATTTAAAGTGCCGGCGCCTATTTGACAGTATCGACATTTGCCACACCGTTCTACAACAAACTCCGAATTATCCAAAAATTAAAAGAGACGTCCTAGACAAAGCACGAATGAACATGCGAATTTAATCATCTTGATTGGTCTTTTTGTGTGAACTAACAAAGAAGTCAATAAAGTTTTGTTTGAACTGACAAAGACGTCAAGTTTTAGTCATCAACAAAAACGACAATCAAGTTAGTGTTTTGTTTGAATCGATAAAAACGACAATAAAGTTTTGTTTGAACTAACAAAGAAGTCAATAAAATGTTACTTATATTTTGTTTATCATCAAACAAATAATATTTACTAACAAAAACGCCAATCAAGTTTAGTTATCAACGCAAAAGTTAAACAAGTCTGAATTATCAACAAAAACACTAATCAAGTTTTAGTTGTCAACAAAAACGTCACTCAAATTCTATTCTTAATTAAACAATCAAAAAAGACGACTTCAAATTTAATGCATTGAATTTATTATTCAAATCAACAATAATTGCAATTGTTTAAATGTGACACTTGGATCCAGTGCTTAGGAGGGGGAGAAGTAATTTGATTACTTGTGGATGGTCTTGCCCTTCTTTCCTTTAACCTTGCACAATCCGGACTTCTTGACCTTCTTTGATCCCTTCGGGCACTTCAACTTCTTTCCCTTCTTGTAGATAGCTTGTCCGTTGGTGCCACTAAACATTAACATTTAAGAAGTTAATCACCAAAGCGGTTACCCTGGCTTGAAGATGCAGTAGTTGTATGTGAGATTAGTGCATGTAGCGGCAGCGCATCCGACTTCCTTGGACTTGGCCCAGATGCCTTGAACGAAACTGAGCAAATGAACATAATCTTCAACAGATGTGATGTTTCTGTAAGTAGTGTCGTTGTTGTTGAAAGTCAAGCTTGGGATTCCGTATTTCTGGAAAGCAGTCCACCATCCTTTTGGTGTTGCCTTGATGATGGCGGCCGCTTTAACAGTGCCGTTTTGTCTGTAAGCAGCGAGGCCTGAGGTTGAAGAGGCAGTGGTGAAATTGCACAATTTGACCAATTTGGCGGCCTTCTTTTCCAACTTCTTCGACCAGGTGACTTGATACATGTTGGAAGCCTTTGGCAATTTGCCTCCGCTAGTACCGTTTGGGGCCTTTCCTTTAGCTACCTTGGAGCGGTACTTGTTCAAAGCCTTCACAAAGCCTTTGCGGACCTTGTTCGACAACTCTTAAATTAATTGAATGATTTAAGTGTTTGTAATTTAAACAACTTACTGGCTTCGATCAAGACGCTCAAGACCACAACGAACAGCAAAGCCAAAATGGCAACCTTCATTTTGATTATTGGAAGTAATCAAATGTTATGAAGTTGTGGCGTCCTCGGTGGCTTTTATACACATTCCCAGACACTACACTTAATTACAATGCAAATTTCTATGCTAGAACATGTTCAAAGAGTTCTGAGAAAGTTGGCATTACTTTTGTTTGAAAAAAACAAGTTTTCAGGCGGAGTTGACTAGAATTTGCTTCTCGGTACAGTAGAAACTGAAGTGCAAGTTACTAATCCCAGCCAAGCAGCTCTTTTTGGAACCTAACAATTCCATGAACATCATCATTGCATAAACAAAACGATTTGCATAATTTTTAGTTGCTTCGTTGTATTCATTGCTATTCTCGAAATGCGACAAATGTTTTTAGATTGAACAGATTGAATAAGTTTTTGCATATTCGATTATGTTAGCGGTTTTTAATCTTTTATTACTAAATCAACGAGGAAGCTTTTTTGGAATGCTTTTAGCGTTGTGATGATGATCGGCGAGTTGTTCTTGTGTTGGAGAAAGTAATGTTTTGAACGGTGATTTTAACTGTTTTAAAGGTTTAATTGATTTGAAGAACGAGGAGTGAAGGATGATTAGATAGCGTTTAAATGACTTTAAAGTAACCAAAAAAGAAAAACAAGCAGTGAATCATTTAATTATCTTGTAACCAGCGAACTCGAGCCTTCGGCGCTCCACCGCTTTGTTGATGTCAGTTAAAAGTTTTCTTTCTATTTAATCAACTTCAATCAAACTCAAAAAGTATTCTTTTAATTGACTTTTAAGGACAAAACGTTGACGACCTAAAACATGACTGTCCTGGATGTGGTGGCACTTTTATCAAAATTAACTCCCATACTTCTCTTCGTTTTGCCAAGCCCTAACGTATGGATTACTAAGATATCACAAATTCCCCATCCCAGGAGCTGAATATAGTTTTTGAGTTAGAGGCAAATTAAAGGGAATTTTCAAACTCGCAGGACTCCCACAGACACGGCGTGTCCTCACATATAGCAAGTGAGGTCTTTAAACATGCTCAGCGCCCGTGGAAATCGTCTCTAAACAGCCGGCCATTGTCGTTTTTTACGGTAAAAGCGTTACTGACGGACGGACATTGCAAAATTTTTTGTTTAATTAGTTTGAAAAGGAATCTCGACGTAGTTGAAGTGCCAAATTATTTGATCTTTCTTGATTGTTATGAAATGTTTTAACGAATTATGTGTGCGCTGCATCAATTACAAACTACCGTAAGCATTGCTACTCTTTGATTGTGTTCTTTTTGAATCACAACAACAATGTTTTAAATTAAAAGATATCTTTAAACACATCACTTCCACTCATTCTAACTTCAAATAAACATCATTTTTATCGACATTGTTTATTTCCGTTGCCAATCATCATCACAACATTCCGTAAATAAACACAACATTGCCAGACAAAACACATAAACGTAATTCATTCTCTAAATGATCTCAATTCTTCGTCAAAATTACTAAAACAAACAAAACTTCCTGGTCCTTTTGATGAAGAAATCCGCGGATCTTGTCCAAAGAAGCTCTTCATTTCGGATTGGAGGTTTTCTTTGTTGGGTCAACTCGGGTTTCATTTGTTGTAGAAATTCCGCTTAGACAGATTAATTTGACTGGATGTTTTGGTAGACTTTACAAGTGTACATATGTTTCCGTGGGAGTCAAATGAATCATTAAGTTGTTTGTTGCGAAAAATTAAGGTTTCCAGAAACTTTGTTTTGAAGTTTAAAAACTAGCAAATCAAATTAAAAGTTTCGATGACTTCAAACAATCTCAATCAATAATTTCGACTGTTTCAACCAAGAAAGTAGTTTTTATCTTGGCAACCCCGACCAACAAATTCGGCGACTTTAATCAAAAAAGATCAAACAGATTGATTAGAGAGGTCAAAAGAAGTTTAAAAAACTAACAATTCAAATCAACAAAACTCATTTAAAATTTACAGTATCTTTAACATTCAAATCATTTCTTACTTAATCCGCGTATCATCCTTTCCACATTGCACTTATTCATTTCAAAACTCCCTTATTTACCACCTTCCGCATTAAAGACGTCAATTTTGAAGGACTTTTTTGGATAGCAACGAAAACTAATTTTGGCTCAAAAGGAGGGCGGAACCTCCATGTAAGTAAGTATTTCCGTTTCTGTATACAAGTGATTCCTGCACTTTGTCGTGCGTAATCTGAAAGACGGAGTGTGGAAATCGGGGATATTTAAAAGGAGCGAACTTTTTGGCTATTTCGTTAGTGTTGCAAGTTATCTCCGAAAAGTACTGTCACTATATTTGTTTTTAGTTGAAAGTGTATCGGATTCCATTTTACTTGGTTTCGGCTGTGTATTTTGAATTGACTGACAATGTCGGTTAAATTCTATTGTCTCGGTTCTGTCAGTGCTGTTGTTTTAATGTAAGTTTTATTCTTTTGATGAATATGATAGTTTTAAAAGAAAGCAATAACGTTTAAGACATTTCAGTTTGTTCTTTGTCGCTTCAAATGCCGACGCTCGAGCTTACAAACAAGGAGCTTACAAATATGACACTTTATTGAATCCAATTGCTCGTCTTTACTACAAACAACACAAGAAAACAGCTCTCCGTTCAATCTTCCCAAGCGAACTAGACGACTCCGCCGAAATGGTAGTGATTCGTGAGAGTCCTCCACCAAGAAAGGTATGTTTTAAACAAACTTGTTTGATTTAAAAAGTTCCTTTTAGCAACAAAAGATTGAAATCGCCGTCCCAAACGAAACATTTGGTTTGAATGAAATTCGTCAACGAAAAGATCCCAACTTGCAAGCTTTCCGTGTTGACTTCGTCCAAGTTCCTGTCACTACAACAGAACAGCCAACTATGCGCCGGACAATGAAGAAAATCTTGCATCGAATGCGTTATTAAAAGAATGCTAATTAGAAAAAGGAAATAAATATTAAAATTACTCTTTTTTGTTTTTGCATTTTTAAACGTTAAAAGCTAACGTTTTCGTCATTGACAGGATTTGAAAACATTTCAAGAGATACGGTAGCTTCGTTAAAAACTTTTGACTCAATATGAATCAAAATCCAGGCACTTACGCAGAATTCCGGTCTGGGAAGCCGTCAAGTTGGAATTTAAACGAATGCGGAAACAAATTCTACAAGATTAATCAGTGTAACTCGGATTAGACTTGTAAAAACGAAGCCACCTGAAGCAATTACATCTTTTCTGTGCATGTTTACGCTTGTTGTTTGGTTGGTGGGAGACGGAGACATTAGTAAGCACGTTTTACTGTCTGTAGATTGATGACCAAATAAGGAAGTTACTTAAAAGGACACACTTTTAATCTTTAAATTTATCAAAATCATATTCCAAACTTCAAAAACACTTTCAATCTTTTAAATTTGCATGACAACATTCAAAGAATTCAGTTTATTTTCAAAACACAAATAAAAAAGACAATTGGCACAAAAGAACAAATTTTATCAATTACAAAAAAGCAATGATAACGAATCTCATGTTTGTTGAAGTTAAATAATGCGTTCACGAAGTTTACTCATAAATATCCATTGGAGGGGGAAATTGGAGGACGGACATCGCAATTTAAGCCAATCTTGCTTGTCCGGTCTTTTCGACAATTTTTTGAACGTAATTTGCCGGAAGCATTCCGTGTTCCAGAGTCTTTTGATGAGTTCCAGTGAGCCAGCCTTCATCGACAGCCTGGCAGTTAACGATAGTGTCACCCTCCTTGAAACTGATCTGGAACGAAGTCATTTTAGGTGAAACAACTTGAACTAACTGGTCAATTTGATTAACTTGTTTTAAGAATAAATGTCTTTCAAACAAAAATGCTTTCAATTCAGAAAGTTAATGTTGTTTTAACGAAAAATGTCTTCAAACAAAAATGCTTTCAACTTTCAAATCTATCAAAATGTTTTCTGTTCAAAAATGCTTTCAACTTTCAAATCTATCAAAATGTTTGACTCAAAAAGTTAATGTTGTTTTCAACTATAAAATTGCTTTCAAAACAAACCTCGTCGGAATCGGCTGCTGTGTAGTCGTAGAGTGCTTTTACCGCATAACCCGTAGTTTTCGCCTTTTTGGTTGTTTTCTTGGCTGCTCCTCCAGTTGCCGAAGCCGTTGTGGTCGTTTTGGTCGACTCTTCTGAAATTAAAGATTATAACACTAAAAGGAGATCTAAAAAGTTGTCGAAAGTCAAGAAGTTAAAAGACAGTTCAAAACCGAAGAGGCACAACGACTTGCCAATTTGATCAACTTTCGACAACACTTCTAATCTTGCAATTGAAGCTAAACGGACATAAGCTTTTCCGGGGCAGCAAGAGGGTAACTTTTAAATCGAAACAAACAACTAACCTGCTGCTTTCTTTTCGGCTGCCAACGGATCATAATCGGCAATGCTTCCAACTTTGACAGGTTCCGGATCTAAATTTAAATTGATGTTAAAATAACGATGTGTTTTTTGATACTAAACATTTGTTTGCTTTGTTAGTTTAAACAGAAATTGAATTAGTTTAAACAGAAACAAAGTTAGTTAAACATTCAGTGTCTTGAAACATTTGTTTGCTTTGTTAGTTTAAACAGAAATTGAATTGGTTAAACACAATCGATATTGATGAAAATTTTAAAAGGTGTCGTTGTTAGTTTAAACAGAAACTGAATTAGTTAAACATTTAGTGTATTGAAACATTTGTATGCTTTGTTAATTTAAAAGAAATCAATCAAACAGTGTATTGTGTTTTAAAGAACAAAAATGTAAAAAGAAGCAATTTAAATATGTCATGTCTGTTTTTTGTGTAATCAACATTCAAAGTTTAACACTTTCGCCACAGCAAGCCTAATTAAACACTCACCTTTAAAGGCCAAAGTGTTTGAACTCCAAATAGTTGTTGCAAAGTTTTCTTTGTTTGTTTGTTGATCTCGAAAGTCCGCATCGAGTTGCTAAAATGAGATTAGTAGATCGGTAAGATGTTAATTAAAGAAAATCTGGTTAAAACACTCACGGCATTCGAGTCGGTACGTTCAAAAGTCAGTGCATAAACTGCATCGTCCACGTTGTAGTCATTTGAATCGACAGGACGTGACAATTGAATGGACGTTTCGGACAATTTGACAGCTAAACGTTTATTCCGGTTAAACAAAACGGACAATGCGGAAAAGAGGCAATTCGACTAATTCTACATAAAACTCTGCATACAAAAGGTTATTAGAATTCTGAGGCAAATCTGGACAGTAACACTCTCGACTTCGACATTCAACAACTAACAGATCTTAAAATTCGAGTTTTGTTTATTGAATCGTCAAAACGGATAGAATAAATTAGTCAAACAAACATGAAAGAATTTGAACGGGACAACAAAAACTTTTTTGTTGTTGCAAAGCGAGTTCAAAAGAATTTTGACATTTTAAAAGACTGTTTAAAAACGAACAAACTAACCGAATCATTAAAATCTAATATCAAAACATCTTTTCAACTCGCTTTACAAACATTTTAACAACTAAACCGAAAGCACGTCGTAGAAAGTAACTTTAATTGGTTGAAAATCCAGCAAAAAAGTCAACTCACTTTGCGGCTTTGCATTTGGATCTTCAATTGGTCGAGACGCTTCTTGTTTTTGCTTCTTTTCTGCTTCGCCGTGATATTGAACAGACGATTGGTCTTTTGTGTTTTTCAAATGACGACTAATTTCGGGATCGTCAACGATGTCAATTTTTGTGCCTTTCATCTTTTCATATTCGGCGTGGTATTGGTGCTGGAAATGATTGGAATTTGATCTTGGACTGTTTAGTTGAATTAAAAAGACTTACTTGACTTTGAAGGCGCGTGTTAACTGCAACTCTTTGCATTTCAGGAGTATCGACAACCGAAGTAGCAACAGTTTTTGGGTAGTGAGGTTCGCAGTATGGCATTCTATTGTATCCACGATAGTTTTTCATGTTAAGCGCCATTCCACAGGAAGTGCATCGAAAACAACCTTTGTGCCAGGTCTAAAAGTTGAACCAAAAAGTCATTCGAGATCACAGAAAAGATTACCTTGTCCAAGCAATTCAACTCCTCCAACGGATAAACTGTCTTTCCACATTCCTCGCGAGCACACTTCTTTGTCGCCATTCCTCTACAAAACGTCATGGTCATATTGTAGGGCTGGGTCTGTTTTGCCTGCTCCATCACGCACGAATCAAATAAGCGAAGCCAATAATCAAGCAGAGAAGATTGAATAGAATTAGAAATATTGATTGTTTCTTCAAAAAAGTTTCTGTCGTTTTTTGTTTTGACAATTTTTGTTTTTCTTATCGGCTTTGAATGAATGTGTTTTTTGAAATGATTGTGGGGGGTGGGGGGTTTTGCTGTGGGTTTGGGGGTGGTTTTGGGGTTCCCGGGGGTTTAACATTACAACAGTTTTTTGAGACGACTATGCAATTTTAATCTGTGCTTTTAAGTCTGAGTCAATTTGATTGAACGAATCCTTTTTGTTTAAAAAGTAAGTGAGTTTTTAACATTACAACAGTTTGTTGAGATTACCAAAGAATCTTATCAAACTGTTAAATAGAAGTTGTAGCTTTTTGAGTCAAGTTTGTCAAAACTATCACACTTTACAAATTGAACCTCAAAAGCATCGTTTCCAATACAGTTCAAAACTACCACATTCATTTAAATCATCAAAGCCGCACAAAAATACAAAAAAGATCAATCAAAAAACGCAGACAAACTTCTTTGTCAAACAATAAAGAATCGAAGTGCCGCCAACACACCAGAACCAACACTCAAAGGCACGGATTTCTCTACCCTCTCCAATGGACATGAACCGGAAGACAGCAAGACAAAAACATGTGTGAATCGCAAAGAACGCAAAAAGTCCGAAGGCACTGGTGATTTCATTCGGCCTAGACGTACGCCAAATGCCGCCTCAACAGGTGTTTTGGAATCACGAACTGAGTGCATTTTGGGGGCCGACGAATGTGAAAAATTATGAAATGGAATTTGATGATTTTTATTGGTTGGAAAGATTGATCTTGTTTTGAAGGTACCTTTCGAGATTGTTTTGGCGATAAGTGTGGGAGTTTAAAGTTGTTTTGAAAGGTGTTGAACGTTGTTTTGAAAGGTGTTTAAAGATAGTTTGTCTGATGACATTTTGGGAGTTGTTTGGCGACGGGTTGACGGCCGTTTTAGTTTTTGAAGACTTTGGTGCTTTAAAGAAGTTGAACAGCAAGTAACTTTGGGCCCATTTTAAACACTTTTGATGACATTTAAAGAAGTTGAAACAACAAAAGTAACTTTAAACGTCGTTTTATTCGAAACTCTGAAAGCTTTTGATGTCATCTCAATCATGAACAAAAAACACCGCCACTTTTAAAGTAGTCAAATTAAAAAACTATTTAAAGCTCGTTTCCGGAATCACATTCCAATTTCGTTTTGATGCTTATAAAAGACTATTAAGTAAGGCCATCAAAGAAGCGAAATCCCTAACCAGTGGAAAACAATAAAACGCATGAGCAGAGATGATAAAACGGAAGATTTGCAGCGGGAGTGATAACAAAAAACGGCGATCAGAAGCGCCAACCGAAAAGATTTAGTGTGAAGGAAGCGGAGTTGATTGAAAAGTGTTCTTGAATCATTTCGACGAAATTAGTCATTTCATTTAATAAACAATGATGCTGATTTTTAAAGTCGACTTAATGTTATTGAAAATTAACTCATTGGCATTTCAAAGCTCCCTAAGTTCTTGCCTTCTCCAAAGAATCCAAAAGGTGTCGCTAAAGTTCTTCAAGATAAACACCCGCCCCAAAGAATAACCAAAAAGCATCACTAAAGTTCTTTTAAAATTCAATTCACTCCTCAAAAAGCATCTCCAAACTCCTTTAAAGTTAATTCATTCCTCGAAAACACCTTCAAACTTCCAAAGATTAACTCAATTTACTTCACCAACAAGGCATATTTAAAAGCAATCCACGAAACACATTTGCTTATGACGTCGAACACTTTAAACGTTAGGGAAATCAAAACGATGTTAGCGCAAATTGCTCTCAATTTAAACAACAACTCCTCCGTCTTCAAGAAATATGCCGAAAACACGCGTGCAATCAAAGGTCGCGGATCAAAACAATGTAGCCGTTGGCCTCTTCTCACCAGTTAAACAGATCGCAATTTGCAACAAAACAAGCAGCGACAAGTGGTCCGGCCAAATGAGTAATCGAGATCTGCTGTGAAAAAGCATTGGTCAAGCAGTATGTGACAGAAAGGAGGTGAGAAATGGCTAGTGTGGAAAGGGGATAAAAGTTAATGAGTTTTTTGCGAAGTTCAGCGAGTAATAAATTCGGTTGTAAAAAGAGATGTTTGAAATCATTAAAAACGTTATTGAGATGTTTGAAATTGATTCTTGAGATGATTGACATCATTAAAAACGTTATTGAAATCGATTATTGAAATGATTGAAATTGATTCTTTAGACGTTTGAAATAAAGCTTCTAAAATGAAGTTAATTCTTGAGACGATTGAAATCATTAAAAACGTTATTGAGTCGTTCTCCAACAAAACGGCATTTTGATGTCACAATAAAGACGAATAAACTAATTTCAATGGCATCATTACTGTTTTCGAACTAAAAGATGCGTAACTTAATTTTAAAATGCGCTTTATTTGTTGACAAAACGCTTAAAATAAAAAACCTCAAAGAACAAACAAATCAAACTTTGTTCTAACTCAAAAACTTCGAACTCGATGCGGAAGCTTGCCCTCCGGCCACAAACAAAGAGAGCACAAACATCGCGGTGGCCGGATAAAGCGCTTCGGCAGTGACTTGAGCGATCAGTTGTTACTCGAATTTTGCTCACAGATCCGCTAAGTTTGCTCTCTCCTTTCTTTCGGGACAAGGAGGGTCCGGATTTTGAGTTGAGCTAATTGCGTTGTGGCAATTAAACACAAAGAAATGGAGTTTTTGATATAATTGAAAGCAGAGTTCAAAATTTTAATTTGTTTGTTTGATTAAAGAGTAGAACATTGTTTTTAAACGTTAAAACAATCGAAACTTTAAAAATTGGAATCGGTTTGAACGGGTATTTAAAAATATTGCAACCTCTTTAAAAGCTCATTTAAATTTAGCATTCAAATCACACAACTCAAAATTAACATCAAACAAGATCGTTTCACTTTAACATGTAAGTTTAACTCTTTCGTTAAAACAATATCGAAACGTTTAATTCAAATCGCATAAACAAGATCAGATCGAAACGAATCGATCAAATTGAAACTTTTTTAAAAGCTCATTTAAATTTGGCATCAAACAAGATCGAAAAGAACCAATAAAAATATTTAACATTCAAATCTCTCCTATCCGCAAGTAGCCACATCAAGAAACTCAACCTAAAATAGCCAAAGTTAACTCGCCGGACCTCAAATCTCCAAATTAAATTTCCTCTTTCCAAATCAGTTGCCTTCGCTCTTCGTCGCCCATTTCAAAAACACTTGCTTTGCGGAGGGAGCAAAAGTGGCCAGTGGGCGTTTGTGAGGGTGAGTGACCGGTGCTAAAGCGCAACTGTTCCTCGTCGTCATGCACTTGGAGAGTCTAAACTTGAAGTGAACACTCAAGTGGACGGACTTTATGGCTGAGGAGGCAAAAAATAGAAACAAAAACGAGGACGGAAGTTAAACAACTTGATTTAAAAGATAAAGAGATTGAAGAAGTCATAAAAATTAACTATTTTAACAAGCTTTGTTGATTTTGATGAACCCTTCTAAACATAAAATTGGCGGTTTTAATAATCAAAGGTCATTTCAAACGAAAGCATTAGCGATTTTAATTATCGAGAAAGTTCATATTCACCTTCAAAAGTGTCTTTAAACTTTGAATGAGCTTTGTTGAATTTAGAGAAAACATTTACATAAACAACAATAAAAACAATCATTGCTGAACAATCTGACTCACAACAGTTACGCGCCAATGGTCACTAATTGCTTAGGCGCAAACTCCGCGACAGATAAGATTATGAAAGTGGAAAGATGGTTGCGGAGCGCGCATTTGATGGATAAACACAAATGGCAAGTGCCAACGTTTCTAAAGCGCCATCATCGTCATAAAAGTCCAAAGCAGGCGGTAGAAGGTCGCAACGCCGTGGAGATCAAGCCAAAGTGGCAAATATTGGCGACGAGAAATAATTGTGGGTCATAAAAGATGTTTGGATGTTCGGAGTTTCTGTCAGAACAGGTAATGAGATTAGTGGAATTTGTGTGTTCCGGATTGGAATTTTTTGCAATTTTAAATGAACATTATGCATTTAAATTGTGTTTCTTATCTTATCAAATTGATTCAATAAACGTTGTTAATGTTTACGTAACTTGTGTTGGCTTTTGAAATAAAAGGAGTTAATTCTTATTCTAATTGTTTATGCACTCGAGTTGATTCAATAATGTTTACGTAACTTGTGTTGGTTTTTGAAATAAAGTTGTTAGTTTCAATTCATTAACAAAGCCGTTTATTTCACTCAATCAACGAGAACAAAGATATATTTTTGCAATAAAACCTATTCAAATCTCATTTCTTTTTAAAGCAACACTTCCTACTCCGGTTCCATTCAAAAACAAAACACTCTCTCCATACCGAACAAACAATCAAATGCCTAAAGCAGATTCCCGCATGCACACAACTTACAAACTTGACCGATCAATCACTACATGCAACGGAGAGCAACGATTATGATGAAATTGCAAGCGGAAAAAGAAAATACAGGCGAGGAGGAATTTTTCTACTAGTGGGAACAAAGATCGTTTTAGAACGACGGGCAGTAGTGATTTAATTCTTCAGTTTTTGTGCCCCTTGATATGGAATCATCTATAAATGTTGTTTTTTCAAGTGTTTTGTTTGTTTAGTCAAAGTTTGATAGGGAACGTTGATTAATTTAGTAAACTGAAAACGTTGTACGATTGAAATATGTTTTGAGCGATTTGTTTTATTGATTAAAAACGTTACTTCCACTTTAAACACCAATAACTTCTTCACCACAATTTACTGGATTACTTTTGGAATCAAACCATTAAAATCTACGCTCTAACATAAACTAGTTTTAATAAAATTCTAAAGATCTTTCGCTAAAATCAACAAGCTTCCACTTTAAACACCAATAACTCCTTCACTGCAAAACAAACCTCCATGATTGTTTTCCACACACACATTACTCCATCCGCCAAGCGCCAAATCACGCTGTTTCCAGTCACAACGCTTATTTAAAGGGCAATGCAAACAAAAAACGAAAAAGCAAACAAGAAAATTCTTTCAATTCGTTTTTCTTTTTCGCTTTGCTTGTTTGAAGATAAGTAATCTTTAAAGATTGTTTATTGGTTCGGTGTTTACTATGTTTACGACGCGCTCTGCACGTGGTGGTCATTCTTTGCGCAATAATATGTGATCTTTGGGTTAAACAGAGTTAGATGAATGTTTAAAGAGCGTTGAATAATTTTGTTTAGTGATGAAGATTTTAAAGAAGTTTGGAGAAACTGCGTTGATTATGTTTTCATTTGCTTCTTTAGTGACATCGTTTTTGCATTACTGTAGGTGGAACTGCGATTCAAATCCTTAACGGTATTGTTTTTAGCGGCAAACCTTCATGTTAGTTAAAACATTTAAATTTCGACTTCAAAAACATCAAAGGCATCAACTTTTGCAGCAGAATCTCCGTTCCACACCACTAGACACTTTAAATTCTCCAATATTGTTGTCCAAAAAACACTCACAATCAGTAAGTGATAAATTAGCGCTCCGGCTCTAATGAACTTTAGTCGTTTTCGGGGCACGCTCGTTTCGTCTTTTTATTATCAATGTTGTTTTAGAGCGCGTGAATCGATGAGAATGATTTTCTTTGACTCTTTATTTGTCTATTTGTCTAATTGTTTGTTTAGCGTTTCTTATCAATTTGAAAAGCATGAGAAATTTGGGGATGACTTTCTTGATTGAGTTGTTAGTTGACTTTAAGAAGCTTTATTGCGTTATCGATTAACTTTTGATGTCCAGAAAGACTTTTAAAACCTTTATGTTTGGAATTAAACTAGACAAACTTGTTGTGTTATCGTTAGTCAAGATTGAATAGATTTGAAGAAGCTTTAAAAGCCTTATGTTTGAATGTGTTCAAATTTTAGTGTAGAAATTGTTGTTACTATAAGAATTCTAAATTTAACAACTCCAGTAAATTCTTCAAATCACATCAATTCAAACTAATAGCATTTAAAACTTTCGCTATCTCCGCGCAATAAAATCACTTAAACACTAAATTTAATCAATCTTTTCCAGTCCAAAACAACAAAAAATGCTTCGCCAACTTTGTTTTAAAAGTCCGCTTCTTCAAGTGTGCCGACGTGCTTCGTCTTCGAATGCTGCTCGCAAATCAGACGATAAGCCTCACACTGAATACTACATTGAGCGTGAAAAGAAATACGGAGCTCACAATTACAAACCGCTTCCAGTCGTTATCGAGAAAGGAAAAGGTAACACTTTTCGGACTTTGCTTTTAAAATAAATTGATTTTAGATGTTTTTGTTTGGGACGTCGAAGGCAAACGTTACTTTGATTTCTTGTCTGCTTACTCCGCAGTCAATCAAGGACACTGTCATCCGCGCTTGCTCGAAGTGATGCGTCAACAAGCTGAAATCCTCACATTGACTTCGCGTGCCTTCTACAACAACGTCCTCGGTGAATACGAAGAATACATTACACAGGTTTGGTCTTTTAGAAAAAGAGCTTGTAGAATTTTGACGAATAGAAAAGTTTGAGTTTTGAGTAATTTGATGCAAAAACAACTCCGATTTTTAAAAAAGGTTCAGTCTATAATCTCGGCTTTAAGAAAGTTAGCTTCAATGTTCAAAAGCAATTTCAACTTATAAAACAACTCTGATTTTAAAGAAGATAGTTTCAACTTCAATAAATAGCTCCAATTTAATAAACAGTATTCAAACATTTCAAAAGCAATCTCGATTTTAAGAAAGTTAGCTTCAATGTTCAAAAGCAATTTCAATGTTCAAAAGCAACTTTAACATTCAAAAAAACAACTCTAACTTTAAAAGCATCTTTTTTTAGTTGTTTGGTTACCAAAAAGTGTTGCCGATGAATTCGGGAGTTGAGTGTTGCGAGACAGCTGTAAAATTGGCACGTCGCTGGGCATACGATGTAAAAGGAGTGCCTAAAAACGAGGCTAGAATCGTTTTTGCACAGGACAACTTTTGGGGACGTTCAATTGCGGCGGGTTTGTTATTTTATTGAATCATTTCGTTTAAAAACACTTACAATTCCAGTTAGTTCGTCAAATGATCCAGACAGTTACAATGGATTCGGTCCGTTTGTTCCAAACTTCGATGCAGTTCCGTACAACAATCTTCAGGCATTGGAGAAAGCAATCTCCAAACGCAACGTAGCTGCTTTTATGTTGGAGCCGATTCAAGGCGAAGCTGGAGTTGTTGTTCCAGATGAAGGATACTTGCAAAAAGTCCGCGCCTTGTGCACAAAACACAATGTTTTGATGATTGCCGACGAGGTACAAACTGGATTGGGACGAACAGGACGGTAAGTTTACTTAAAATAAAGGTGTGCGAACTTACAATACAAACGACTTATAGGATGCTTGCTTGCGACCACGAAAACGTCCGCCCAGACATTGTTACGTTGGGTAAAGCACTTTCTGGCGGTATGTACCCTGTAAGTTGTCTTTAACAAGCCTCCAAACATCCAAATCAATTACTTCCAGGTATCTGCTGTCCTCGCCGATGATCACATTATGTTGAACATTAAACCAGGCCAGCACGGATCGACTTACGGAGGAAATCCACTTGCTTGCAAGGTTGCCATGGAAGCACTCCAGGTACAAAAATTAATAAATGTCGTTACTTAACAACATTTCTTTTTTAGATCATCTTGGACGAGAAGTTGGCAGAGAATGCGGACGCTATGGGCAAGATTCTTCGCAAAGAAATCAAAAAGTCCGGTCTCAAAAGCATCACTGGCGTTCGAGGCAAAGGTCTTTTGTCAGCAATTTTGATCCACCCAAGTGAGTTCTTTAAATTGATTTCAATCATTGCCGTGCATTTAAGATGTTGATGCTTGGAAAGTTTGCTTGAAGCTCCGAGACAATGGCCTCCTTGCCAAAAACACTCACGGACACATCATTCGCTTTGCTCCTCCCTTGACAATAAAAGAAGAACACGTCCGAGAAGCAGCATCCATTATTGTTGACACTTTGCGTGAATTCGAACAGAACTTTTAATTAATTAATTAGTTTATTGTATTCGCTTAAGAAATGACACGAATTTGTGTTTTCAAAACAAAAGCTGTGTCGTTTTTAAAATGTGATCAACTTTTGTTTCAAACAACAAAACAACAAAAAACAATTCTTGTCATCTCGTTAATTTTTCGTTCACTTTGTTTTGTCATATCGTTTTTCTTGTGCTCTCAAATAATCTTCCGTTAAATAGTCGCAAATAAACGTTTAGTCTTTGACAAATAATTTGATATGCTTTTGTTGACGTTGTTCCAAACTCAATAATTAATTGGCATTGAAAGCAAAAAAGGTATAAATGCTTAAAAGCGCCAAACATGATTGTTTTTAATTTGGGGTTTAACATATTGTTAACAACTTCGATTCTCAAAATTAAAAACACAGAAAGAACGAAAAGTCGCCCAACTTCACGTGCAAGCTTATACCGTAACTTCCGTGCACACAACAAAAGATTATCTGCCAACAAAAGGTCATAAATTATGCTCGTCCCGAAGCGGATAACAAAGCTCCATTTAACTCGAGCAAATTTGTATTTGCATTAAAAATTGATAGGATAATCTGTTTTTGGCGGATTTGGAGGCCTGCTTTATGTAGCGGGTGTTGAAACGGTTTTGGCCTTTTCGGTTGTTCGAGGATTAACAATTGTTTTGAACGGATCCGGTTGGCTTTGAGCGATGAGTCAAATTGAAGAGAGTTTTATAGAATGATAGAAGTTACTGTAACCTTTTAATCAATATGTAGGTGGATTTCGGACGTTGAATCAACTTTGCAAAGTTAAATAGTTGAACATATCTTGTCATCGAAAGTGAAGTTTGTCAATAAAGTTCACTCAACTTGAACACTTAGCATAGTTTTTTGTTATTTTGAAAGTGAATTTGGTAGTTTTTAGTATCGAACATAGTGTCGATAATCGAGTGCAAGTTTGTCGTTAAAGTATTGAACATATTTTGTTGTTGTCAAAATGGACTTTGCCAATGAAATTCATTCAACTTCGCAATTTAAAAACATAAACATCCACAAACAATCAAATTCATTTATTCCAATCAAACTTTAACCCCTAAAAACATACGATTCCACTTCATCCACTTACTCGTCTCCAAATTACCATAATCCTCAACAAATGGATTAAAATCATTACCATCCGTGTCCTTTTACAATTAACCCCACAAACAATTTGAATAATCCACCTCGGATTAGGACGATTTTTAAATGAAAGTACTTAAGACATTCTTTCCCCTCCAAAATCGACTAATACTTAGAATTTCACCCACAACTTGGAGAACTAAACGTCAAATGCTCAAAAAACACAAGGAATTAGTTTTGTGGTGGAAGGAAGTTGAAACGAGGGACAAAGTTGCATGCAAAAGTGTAAAACGAGTGTACAAGTTGGACTAAGGCGTGGAGTGGATAATCGTTATTGAAAAGGTTAACAAAAGGTTTGATGATTGAAATTAGTTGATTAAACAACAAAATGAGGTGTTATTAAAACTGGAGTGGATCTGTCTGTAACACAACTGATTTTGTGTTTAAAGAGTTGATATCGCTTTTAAAGCAATTGTTATTAGAATTAAATTAAAGTTTGTTTTGGATACCATTAAAACTGAAGTAGACTTGTTTAGAATGCAATAAAAATCATGTAGATCAATTAAAAAAATGATTACAAAGTTTGAAAGTGTTTTTTAGTTCATTGATGTCGTTTTTGATATTGTTTTAAAACTAGTTGACTAAACAACAAAAAGAGTTTAGAGATAAGGACTAATTGATTAAACAACAAAAGACTGTCTTTCAAATGTTGCAAATTGTTTGCGTTCAAGAAAGACTTCAAACAATTTATGTTTGTCATTAAAATCAACGTGCTCTTTAAAAAAGTCACTTCACATATCGATTTGATCAACAAATTTCATTTCTTCAAGATTCTCATTGACAAGCAGGCATCATTTACATCGTTTCCGATTCCAACTTGTCACTTAATCCGTTTGCCCACACGTTTCGTGTTGTCGGCGGAGAACACCCAGAACCTTCGACCAATTGGCTACCACCTTCCACTTCAATCTGTTGCTTTTAGTGGTCGTGGATTAACTCCAGGTAGCGCTCGGATGTAACCGGATTTGGTTGAAGAAGCTGGACCATTATGATTCGTTGTTGGCGAGGCGGTGAGATTAGGCGGTATTTGCCTATTCTAATAACTGAACAAGCTGTCTGGCTTTTTGGTTTTAAGAACTTTTACTTGCTAATTGTTTTTGTTTGCTTTTAAAGTTTAAATTAGCGCTTAATCTTTTTGTTCACCCACTTTAACGATTGCTTTTAAGAACCAGTTAATTGTGATTGTTTTATCAATAACTTTAAATTGACATTATTTATAACATCTTTACTGCTCCATTTCAATAATTGCTTTAAAGAGTGCTTTTAAGAACTTAAATTGATCGTGTTCTTTAGATCTTTACGATAAAACAAATAATTTGCTGCAAACAATTCGCCTTTCTTATGCCAATTTCTCATTCAAAAATTGTGCACCACATTGATTATGCAAATAACATTCGCTTTTAAAATTAAAAAAGAACACTTTTTTGACACTTCGTATGCATTTGTTAATTTTAGTTCCAATTCATTTTAATCAATTTCTGTCACTTACACGCGCGGAACTGTGGACGTCGAATATCTTTACAAATTAACCAATTTCTATTTCCGGATTTGACAAAGCAATGGCAACTGTGACACTGAATTCTTTGGAGTTTGCCGAAGAACGATCGGATTTTGGACATTCGTTTGCGTCGATTGGAGAACTAGATGCATGTGGACGCCATCCTCCACACACCTCTAAACATCGCGTCTCATTGGGACAGTGAAGAATACAGAGACAACGTGCTGGCTGGAACAAGAATTGCACTTTATGAGCTAGACAAGGAGTTGGGAGCTGGAAAGTTCAGCAAAGTCAAGTTGGGAAGGCACATTATAAGCGGAGGTGTGGTTTTGACTTAATTTTCGGATCAAAAACTGTTTCAGATACGGTTGCTGTGAAAATTGTCGAAAAATCAAGGGTCAACGAGCAAAGACAGCACATTTTCCAAAGAGAACTGCGGATTCTTGAACTTCTTCACCATTCCAACATTGTTCGTTTCTACGAGGTGAGAAACTTGCTTTAATTTGTTTAAACAACCAATTTAGTACATAAACACTTTGAATCAAATCTATGTCGTTACTGAGTTGGCACACGGATTAACTGTCCAGAAATGGATCACTCAAAATGGATTGTTGTCAGAAATTAATGCTCTCCACATCTTTTCTCAACTCGTCGCAGCTGTTAATCATCTGGTAGGTTCTTTTGTTTTGAAGTTGTTAACGTTCTTGATGTCATTTAGACTTTTTAACTTCAAACGTTTTTAAACGAGAAGAAATGTTTACAAACATGATCAAACATGATGGAAGTAATAAAAGATATGCTAAACTTAAAAAGATACCATTTAAAGGACCGGACTAAAAAGTTGAATGAGATCGAAGTAGTAAACACTATTTAGGCTAGCAAGAAATGTCTGTTGAGTGAGATCAAATTAGCAAAACCGAATCAAACTTTGAGACTAGTTAAATAAATAAACCGAATTAGACAGAAAAGTCTATCAAATCTTAATGATATCAATAAATCATCACTGCAAGCTCAAACTGTTTGTGAAAGGACGAACTTCGGCTGGCAATTTCGATATAACCGCATTGTATTCTTTCTCAGTCGTAAACGTCAATATTTTCTTTTGAATTGACATTAAAGACAGAAGAGTTAGCTTTTCGGGTTGCCTGAAAAAGAAGAGTTTAAACGTGAAGATTTCAAATTGCACACGTTTTAAATGTGATAACTTCAAAACAATCAATTAGTTCGAAAGCAAAAAAACGACTTTAAAAACAACTTCTCTAAAGAACGTCATTTTTAACGTACCTGAAAGAAAACCTGTGCAGTATATGTTGTTTCTTGTGAGAAAACTCCGAGCAAACACTTAAAATCTCATCATCGTCAACACGAAAGTCCTTTACTGACAAATCATGGATGCTTTCCAGAATGCACGTGATTCTTCGAGTCTCCAAATCAAATTTGTAAACAGGCGTTCCAAAAGTATACATTCGGGCCAGGACGTAACAGGCGTTCTTGTGCCAGTAGTAGTTGCAGCGCTGGAATTTTTAGATTATAATTGTAGTCCGAAATCTCACCTCAATTTCTCTGTATTCAATATACTCGTCGCTTTTCATTTCACACAAAGTGATTGGTGTTTGCGTGTACGGGTTTAGTGGTATTTCGTCGTAAGTAACAACCTCACGTCCTTCCACGATCGTGCATTTAAATCCAAAGATATCGTCTCCTGGATTTTAAAATGTTGGTTATGTTATGAATATAGAAGATGCTTTTAAAATATTGATTCAACTAATCAAATGTTTCAAACTCGACAAAGCTTTAATTAGTCAACAAAATTGATATCGACTTTAGCTAGATAATGCCTGATTTAACTGAAGGAGTCTTCCAGTCCAACAAGAATGCTTCAAACTCGACAAAGCTTTGACCAGTCAACAAAATCAATGCCGATTTAACTAAAGGACTTCCAGCCAAGTGCTTTTAATCCACAACAAGCGACCAATGCTTCAAACTCGGCAAAATTGCTGACTACTAAATAATGCCGATTTAACTAAATCAATGCCGATTTAACTAGATAGTGCCGATTTAACTGGATAGTGCTGATTTAACTAATCAAATGCTTTTCAAACTCGACAAAGTTTTGACCAGTCAACAAAATTTATCCGAAAAACAGCACTCAAAGCGTGTTTAATTTTTACGTCCCAAAACTACTATTGAGGCAAGACATTTCTCTTTATCTGTGCATTCACTTATGGTTGTACGCGCATTTATCTGCACTCAATCCTCACGGCGGACTGTTAGTTTAATGGTAAAACGCCGATGGAACCCAGCTAACCGAAAGGTTAGTCCACCATAACGGTGGATCTTGGAGACGCCGAGTTCGATTCCGGCCCAGTCCATTTTTATAAAAATTTACACGGTGCTTCAAATTATGCATTCAACTCACCTTTTACTTTAATTTTGCTGTAAGTGAACATAAAACTCGAGTCCAGCACTGCTTCATCAAATTCCAGCTTCTTATCATCAACAACGCGCCCGACCGATAAAGACAAATCATTATGAAACAGCGTCTTGATGAAGAATCGATTTTGATCTGTACGGTTGGGAAGAAAGCTCATATACTGCCCGTCCAGCAAGAAAGTGTCCAAGACCCTGGCTTTGCATGCCACTATGTCCAGACTTATTAAATACACGGTTGTAAGTAACGGTCTGTCTAGTGTAACGAAAAGAATGCGTTCTGGACTCAAAACAGCGA
This sequence comes from Aphelenchoides bicaudatus, assembly GCA_024699845.1. Taxonomy (NCBI): domain Eukaryota; kingdom Metazoa; phylum Nematoda; class Chromadorea; order Rhabditida; family Aphelenchoididae; genus Aphelenchoides; species Aphelenchoides bicaudatus. Next base: position 393,809 of record JAMPIN010000008.1, on the reverse strand, counting down.
CTTTGAAAGTTGCTGCGTAAATTTCTGGCATGTTCTCGACATCGATCTTTCTGGAATTGAGTTCGGTAGAATTTATTTCAATGATAACAAACCGTTGAGCTCCATGCAAAAGATCAAAAGCAACCAAAGACTGATAGTTCCTGTTTTTCTCTTCGATGTCAATAGCGTATCGCCATGTCAGCCTGAAAATGTAGAGATTTCTGTTTGGAAGATGGTTTTTGAATCAAACAAAATTGATTTGAACGAGAAGATCTTTGAAGTAAGCAAAATTGATTTGAATGACAAACTAGATTTACATGAAGAAGAATAACGATATCTTGAGTAAAATATCAAGTTCTAAACAACTCAACAAGAATAGAGAAGACATTCAAAGCAAACAAACTAGTCAAATCAATTTTTTGTTCAAAAAGGTTCTAACAACAAAAACAAAAAGTCAAATCAATTCTTTGTTCAAAATTGTCTGTTTATGCAACTTTTAATAACCAAAACGTATTCAACTTACATCGCCAATCCACAATGATACGCCGAAGGACAGCTTTGAGCTCGAATTGCTCGTTCGGCACGTTCATATTCATGAAAAACAAGTTTAATAAGCGGTTTATGTGTTTCTGGCAATTTTGAGCTGTCTCCGTCTTCTATTTGTTTTAACCATTGCTTGACTGTTTCTGCTGGCAAGTAACGATTACTGAACCGGAGGACAGTGCGCTCGAATGTTTTTTCTCGAGAGAATCCGGCCTGGAATTAGAAAGTTGATAATGTTTTTGAATATTTTTTGATAGTTACGTGAATTGCACGACGGACATAATGCAACGGTGTTTCTGGTGGATTTTTGACAGCGTCGCTGTACATATTGCCTGTAGTTGTCATGATTAAAGAACTGAAATTGGACTTTAAAGTTGAAATGAACGTTCCGGATATGCTTAAAACAAAAAACAAACACTGTCTATTCAAATTTGATGCAAAACAAGAACTAATTTAATATTAAACTCGCAATTTTAGCTTTTAAAGAAAAAACAACGTCAAAGAAATTTAAAAATCGTGTAGGGAATATTTAAAATCTCCAAAACCGTCAGTTCTGCCACACAATGCCAAACAGATTGAACGCACTCGTTAAAAGAAACTTCGGAGTCTTTTTTCGTGTTAGTTGAATCAAAACTTTTTTTTGTTTTTAAATTAAAAGGAAGAACGTTTATAATTTGAAGTCTTTGTAGAACAAAGAAGCTTATGTTTGAACTTTTTAAAACAAAGAAAAACCTTCTCAAACAATCAAAACAATCAAATCAACTTTATTTATTAACTCAATCAAAAACAATAAGAAACAAATCAAATTCAAGAAATTTGAAGCTTTCCACAAACACTTTCCAACTCTTTGATTCCGGACTTTGTGCCGCATTCACAGATTGTTTGAGTTCCCTTATTGTCGAATCCATTCTCAATGGCACACTGTTTGAAGTTCTTGACAATTACGTTGTCCGGAGGCAATTGGAGACCACAAGACAGTTTCTTGGCGCAATTGTTGGCTTTGTCATCCATGCAGGACTGAAAAGATCGGATTTGAATGCTTTTTTGAGTACTTAAAAGATTTCTGTACCTTGATGCAAGTGTAGAACTTCTCACTTTCTTTAACCAAGTGTTTGACTTGTTCGAGAACACCGCTTTTCTTCAAAATGTGATCAACTTCGGTGCTAAAATTGTTTTTAATAAACGTTAGCACCTCAAAAATACTTACAACCCAGCCAATTTCAATGTTTCAATAAAACGTTTGGGAACTGTTTGACCTGGAGCGCTGGCACATCTGCAATTTATTGAAAATTTCAATCAAATTCTTTAAAAAACTTACGTGTTTCCTAACGACTTCTCAGCGCACTTCAAAACTTGGCGGAGTTGAGGTTCACGTTCCATGATGCACGAACGGAGTTGTTTATAATTGGCACCTACTTTGGCGGCGTGGGCCTGGAAGTTTAAATGTTTTGCGTATACGCAGTATCGAACTTACAGCACAGGCGTCGGCGCACGGCCAAATTGCATCAACGTAGGACTTCTTGCACGCTTCGACGTCTTTACACGTGCATTGGGCGACTGGAATTGAAAAAGTTGCTTTAAATGTGTTCTGGACAGAAAAGGTTTCTTTAAAAACTTACTAGTTTGTGCTCGGATTGAAAGCAATGCAGCCAAACCGGCAACTGCGTAAAGCAAAAACTTCATTTTTGTGGTCTCTGGAACTTAAAGTGATTTAAAAAGTTGTTAAACACAAAGATTAAAGCGATAATGAATGTCCGGAATTGTTAAACACAAAGATTAAAGTGATAACGACATGTTTGGAGAAGGTGTAAAAAAAAAATAAAAAAAAATTTTAAAATTGAAAAACACCATTCAAAATGCTAGTGACATGTTTGAAAAACCCTTTAACTCAAAAGCTCGTGATCTTTTAAAACAAACCTCTCTACTCATCAACAAAACCTATCCTGTTTATATATTCCAAAAAGCCCAACTCAAAATCAAGGCCAAAAACAATAAAGAGGCGGAGATTACAATCGTTACAACCGACTTCACCGAAAAACCTGTACTGGACGTTAAAATGTGCACTTAAACAAAGATGGACACTCATTTCTTGGGTGGCGCCTTCACAACAAACAAATGGAACGTTCAAAAAGAAGAAATGCCCGTCCAATCAATTGACTGCGCACAAATCAAGCACGCGGGTAACAAATATTAATGGAAAAGAAGTTGTACCAAAAATAAGAATAATTTTGACATCGATTTTATTCAACAATATAATCTTTAAGTCGTTTCTATTCAAGGACATAATGCTTTCATTGTGTTAAACTGTAATCAAATCACTGTTTAAAGCATGCTTATTCAACAACATAATGTTTTCTTTATATTAAAAATTTACATGGTGTTTGAGAAAAACGATACACAAAAAAGTCAAGCAAAAACTTTTTTGATTGCGCTTTCAAATTGAAACAAGTAACTTTTTACATTTCAATGTTTACAGTTTTTGATTAAAACACGTTTATTCAATCTGCTTTCAAATTTACACCAGACTCATTTAAATGTTTAGTAACCAATCAAATAACTTTACACAAACTCCAAAGCTCAAAAACGTATTCTGTAAACAATCTTTTTTTGCAGTTTCTAAAGCCACCATCCAGCTACAAACACTCATTTCTCACTTGCGGGGAACACAAATTGAGCACGCCGTGTAACAAACTAACAAAAAATTAATTAGCTTTCTTGGTTGCGGAAGTGTTCTCGAAAACGTGTGAGCGAAACAGTTACTGCGTTTGCAAACATTGTTTTGGTGGAGATGATACGTTGAATGCGTGCACTTTTAAATGTTTCTTTTTGGAATATCAAGGTTGTTTGAAGAATTGGGAATCTATTTGATTGAATTTAACGTTAAATGTTTGGGATTTGAATAATGATTTCAATCTTTAAACAAACCAAAGTGAATCTAAACATCTAAACAATCGAAATGTTAAAAGATAACCTTGGACAAATTTTGATCTTTGCAAACGCAGTTCAAACGCATTTAATCAATTCCAACCTTTAAAGAAAAACATCTCAACAACAAGTTCAATCTTTAAAAGGCAACTTTATAATAAGTTCAATCAATTCTTAAAAGCAAGTTCAAATACATTCGAACAATTTCAATATATTCAACACATTTAAATATTAAAAGACTAATTTCAACTGCTAAATGACTAATTTCAAATGTTCAATCTCTAAAAACATTTCCATAACAGCTTCAACACATTCGAGTAATTCAATTCTCAACAACATATTCAATCTTTAAAAGACAACTTTACAACAATTTCAAACACATTCAATCAATTCAACAAGTTCAATCAACTCAATCAATTAAAATGTTAAAGACTTAATTTTTTAATTTCAGCACACGATGTACATTGCTCATCGTGACATAAAAGGAGACAACATGCTTTTTGATCCAAAAACGGGTCGTGTGAAGCTGATTGACTTCGGATTTGCTTGTTATTCAGCCGAAGGTTCAAAATCCAAGACATTTTGTGGTTCTTTACCATATGCAGCGCCGGAATTGTTTTCTTCGAAGGTTTGCTTTAATTGAGCGGATTTTAATCAAACTATTACAGCCTTACGACGCGAAGCCAGTGGATATGTGGGCCATGGGAGTTTTGCTTTATTTCATGTTGTCTGGAATGCTCCCGTTTGGCGGAACAACTCCATATGAATTAAAAACTAACATCAAGCGCAGTGACTACACAATTCACCGAGTTTTCAGCGACAACGCCGTCAAATTGCTTGGTGGCCTGCTCCAGCACGATGTCCTTAGGCGAATGACGATTAAAAGGGTGATGGTAAGTTGTTAAAAGCAAACCCGGACCTTCCAGCCAACCAACAAATTCCAGAAATCGTCTCTCTTCTTGGACACTCGCTTCCATCCAGATACCTTGCACATTTCCACTGATTTTGAAGATCCAGATCCCCGTGTCCAGCGTCTTGTCCACGAAACACATAAAACTTTAATTGAGGAATACAATGTCAGTGGAGAAAAGTTATCAGAAGCTCTGCGTTGCGGACTCCACGAACCACTAACTGGACTTTACAGAATCAAATACGTTGAATTGTGCGCCAAGTATTTCGAGCCGGAGATTGTGGCAAGTTTCTTTTAAAGGTTGCTTTGTTTGTTAATGCTTTAACCACATCAAAATGTCTCTACTAAAGATTTCTAATAACACTTCTTATCTGCCGGATTAGTCTCATTTTTGTGCATAAAAAGAGCGCCGGTGTGCGTTTAATTGGTTGCTTGGCGAAGAAATATCACTGAAACGGAAGAGCGCTCCAAACAACTAAAGAAAACCGAGTTTCCCAGAGAAGTTACCAAAACGTGTTTTGAATAACTTTTCAATCGGCGACATTAGCGTCGGTTTATTAACCCAAGTTTGAGGTTAGCTCATGTTTCGGCTCAGCTGAGAAGTTGTGGCTCGAACACATTGAAATTTTGGAACGTTTTGCCTTCGAGGCGAGACACATATTCAAAAACTAAAAGTATTGAAAGCTTTGATTGTTATCGATTTGATTGTTTGCAGTCTTTAAGTGATTGTTGTCGTTTTTTACAAATCAAAACATGTATAAAAGCGTTGCGATCTTTTTTTTTTTGGGGTTAAAAATTGGGTTTTAAAAAAAAAAAAAATTTTTAAAAAAATTTTAAAAAATTTTTTTTTTTGGGGGTTTTAAAGAGGGGTTAATTTAAAGCTTTTGATTGTTGTTGTTTTTTAACCAAATCAAAACATATGTAAAAAGCGTTGCGATCTAATTTGTTTTTACGGCTCTCAAATTTGAGCTTTTAAATTTAAGTTGTCGCTTTAATGGCTAAAGAACATCAGAAATCGAAATAGTCTTTCAAAGAACTGTATAAACCTCAATCATTTTTAGATAACATGTGAACGCGCAGATGTTGAGAACAAAATAATGAAAATGAAAGAGGAACGACGAATAAAAGAACGCCACAAAGCAATGACTCGCATTTGTTCAATTTTGTAATTCGTTTTTTGTAAACTTTTTTGTGTTAACGTACAAACTGTGCATTTTATTGGGCAAAGAATAAATAGTACAAATGTTGACGATAATGATACTTTGGTAAACAAATGTAATTTAAACAATTTCAAGTTGATTCAATCAACAAAAAACTCTTTTCAAACGAAAAATTTCCTTTGAAACAAAAACTCTTTTCAAACAAAAAACATTGCTTCGTTCAAAGTTGCAAAAAACTATTGACGTAATCGGATTAGATTGAGAAGTGCGTCAATTCTTTTGAAACATCAATATGAGTCATCAAGTCAAATTTTGATGATCGGGTTTGTTGATCATTTTCACATTAAACGTAAACAACTTCCACAAGAATCAATGACTATTCTCTACATGTCTAACCGCCTCTCCACAGTACAAACTCTCTTCATATTTGTCATCAATGGACGGAGGAGACTTTTCGGCGGGATGACCAGTCGATAGGTAAAGTGGATTTCCAGCCCGCATGAACAGAGATATCCAGTCGACGGCGGCGCATCCCCCGCTCAGCTCACACCTTTGAGCGCGCATCGGCACTCCACAACATTCGGTAAACAGCGACGTCGAATGCGCCAACCAAGCGAATTTTTGGGCTTTCGGCTGGAGTTTAATTAAAATGGCCAATTTTTTGAGTGGATTTGGATTTTTTGAGCGGAGATGTATATTTTCTATATTTATTTGTATATTTTGTATGTATAACGTGGAATCGGCCTTTGATGTTCCCTGCACACGTGGGTTTTTTGAGATATTAATATCACTTTTAGTTAAAACAAAGTTTTAAAAGGCTTTTCTTAAATTTTAAGAACATATACAAAAGAACACCTTCATCTTTAAAATTATGTTTGGCGACAAAGCACATTTTAAAACTTCTTTTCTGGCAAAAGCAAACTTATTAAAAGCATCTTCAAGTTATGTTTATTGACAAAAACAAGTTCTCAAAGTCATGTTTAAAACTTCTCTGCTGACAAAAAAGTTTTAGAAAAACTAGTTGGAAACAAATGTTTGTTTGATGAAGAGTGTTATGGAACAAACACAGTTTGCAAGGATGGCCGATGTTCGTGTCCGACCAATTTTGAAGAATATGACATGGACGATCAGAAAAGGATATGTCGGCTGGGTAAGTTGATCCCAAACTCCGGATTTAACTTTTAATCTCTTTCTAGCACCGAGCAAAATTGGAGATGCATGCCAACGTGACTGCAGGCCGCCTCTGCTATGTCGAGATGGTAAATGTGAATGCTGGGGCGGAGTTGTCCGTAACGGAACATGTACAGTCCGTAAGTTGTTTTGAATGATTAACAAAATTAACTTCATTTTTAGCTTGTCCGCCTGGTCAGCAACTCTACGGCGTCGAATGCACCAGAGTGGCACACTGGGGACAGTCTTGTGAAAGAGATACACACTGCGTTGATCCATTTAATTCGTGCATCTCCGGAACTTGCCAATGTTCACCTGGAACGACACGAGACGTCCAAAGAAACAAGTGCTTTGCAAGTAAGTCCGTAAAAGTGTATTGTAAAAACTCTAATAGAAAACATTTTAATAATGAACTGCAAAAAGTGTTTAAAACTTTTTAAACATATTTTTGAATGTCATTTTATCTGTTAGCGATTTGAAAAATAACATTGCGTTCGATCAATCAAGTTGAGCACTCAATACAAACACAAAACAAAACGTTTGTAACAATTAAAACACTCTTTCGAATAGTTTGTTTCAAATATAAGCAATCAAAACGTTTGTTTAACAACTAAATCTCTTGTTTGTGCTCAACAACGAATCAAAACGTTTGTTTAACAACTAAGTCTCTCTTTTTGTCTTCAAAAAGCGAATCAAAAAGCATTCAACAACTTCTCTTTTTGTCTTCAATAACGAATTGTTTCAAAAATTAGCATCTTTTTGAGTGTCTTTTTATTAGAGTTTTTACAATAATAAAAATTTTTAGCATGTCCGGACGGGATGCATGCTCGCCAAACATGCCGACGATTGTTTATTAATGATCTGGACATGTTGGATCATGCAGCAACAACCGACAGTTGTCCAATTGGCTTCAGATGCGTTACTTACGGAAGTCCGTACATTGGACATTGCTGCCGATTGAAATGTCCATACGGGGATCCTGATTTGACGTGAGTTTTGATCAAAGTCGTTTAAAATCATCTAAATTCTCAAATTCAGTCAATCATGTGATGCCGGAGCTCCAGATGAACAAAAATGTCGTAAACTTACACATTTCTGTTTTTCGGTTAGTGAACCTGGCTGGAAAACTTCACTTTGCTGTCCAATGCCATGTCGAGAACCAACACCCGTGTACAGCCAAGGACAGTGCTTAAGCATCGCGCATCGTGACGATCCCTGCCAAGTTGACGAGCAATGTGAAGGCGGAGTTACTATGTCGTGCGTTTTGGGAGCTTGCGAATGCAAAGTCGGATTCCATGCGGTTTGTAAATTTTTTACATCATTAATTCCCGATTCTTTTAGTCAAACGACGATCGCTTTTCCAACGTGTGAAAAGACTTGCTTAGCCGCTGATGAGATTCCGTTCATAGATCGGTGTGTTCGCAAGGCCAGTCATTCAGAGAAATGTGTAACAAACAAGCAATGTCCGGCGTCTGCTGAGGTTTGACTTAAATGATTTTTGTTTTCAAAGTTTTAACAGCAAGATTGCTTTTAAATGAGTTCAATTTAACGAGGCTTCTTTTTTAGTTAACTCAATTTTGATCTCCAAATCAATAAAGTTGCTAAGCTTTCTTTTTTAATATCGAAACACTTCAGACCAACAAAGATGTCCAAAACAATAACTTCTTTAAGCTTTCCTTTTTAACATCGAACTTCAAAATTGAAATCAATATTTAAATTTTGATTTCTTTCCTCGATATCGAAACACTTCAAATTACACAAACTTCTCGTTTTTATCAACTTAAATTTCAATTTTAGTGCCGTTTCGGAGTATGTCAGTGCCAATGTGAATACAGATTAACTGTAAGTGTCTCCAATTTACATCTTTTAACTAAATCACTTTTAAGGACTCCCTAATTGGACAGCAAACATGTACGGATCCTAACGATCCGTTTGGCTTCAACAAGATCTTGAACAATTTCGAGCTGTTCTTCCGTGGCAATCGTGGCAACTTTCCACAAGTTCAATAGAGAGTTAAAATTGTATTTATTTATATCGCATATTGCCATTTTAATAAACTTAAATAGTTTTTGCAGTAGCCTCCAAAAGTTTGATTAATTAGCGAGTTTAAAAACAAAGCACGCGATGCGCCGAAGACGCGAACATAAAAGTACATTTCTACACTGTTTTAAAGTGGGAGCAATATTCGATTAGCCTAAAAACTATAGCATAGTTAAAGAATAGATTCTGTTAGCTTGCACGCCTTACTTTTTCTTTGAACATACAAAACTAATCAATAAACAATTTATTCATTCAAACTTGCTCATACAACAAGATGATAAAGAATGTTTGTCGCTGTAAGTTGTCGAGTTAAAAATGTCCCAAGTAATGAGCAACCACAATCAGCAAACCAAAAGCAGCTAAAAGATGTCTTTTTTAATTAACTCAATGTTTTTAAATCTCACATTGTTTTGCACAGCCATCAGGTTCATTACTTGGAGTAGTAGTGTTAGTAATTGGCATTTAGAAAGATTTGTTGTTGCATAATGATGAGTTGTGGCAGTAAAATTCAAGTTTTTTGTTATACGTAACACGCCACTAAACAAAAACAATCATTAAAAGTAAACATTAAATCCCTACTCCTTCTTTTAGCCACGGCATGTTTCCGCAGCTACGTTCAATACCCACTGAAATTTAAATAACTTTTAATTATCAATTTAATTTAAAACTTACATGGATAACTACTGTTACGTTTGGTTGCTAATTAAAGTATAACATTGTCCACACCCTTTCTTCACAGGAGTTTTTTCGTCAATATAAAAAATTTGAATTAAGCACAATTTACAAAGAACGAAACTTACTTCAAAGCAAAAATTGTTGTTTGGCTGGTTGGGATCATACTTTGCAGTACAGTTGTAGCAATCAATGGCCCACGACGGCATCAAGCAGCTTGGTTATTGCAAAGATCTCCGTTGCACTGACAAGTAAAAATAGCCCCTTCAGTTGTACACTGAAAGTTAAACATTTGCAAGTTTTTTGCATCATTAAAAACATAAATACCTTTTCGCGTTCACTAATAGGGTCATAAAAGTCACAGTCACGAGTAACGGTGTCTAAAATAATAAATTTGAATTTGTCATTATGTCAGACTTAAAACTTACAACCAGTTGAATTGCTAATTTCAAGAAAAGCATCCACCGTTGCAACTAATAACGTCGGTCTCGCCTTCTTTTGGGGTAAAGCATTCTCCTCCAACAGTCCAAACTAAATTTTTTTGCCAAATCAATACAACTTACAAGGTATGTTTATGGTATTTAAATAAACCTACGCTCATACAAATCTGCATAGCAGTCGAAACACTTTGAAGGTTAACCAATCGCGTCGCTAACAATCGACAAACACAAAACTAAAGGCAAACACTGAACAATTTCATTTTGCCAAAGTGATAGTGTTTGGTTGGAATTGGTGGCTTTATAAAAGACAAGCCTTACTACACTTTAGCTATCAAATAGAGGCCCAAATTTTGCCATGTACAATCTACTGCACATAAACAAGCTACACAGCCTAATATTTCCGGCCAAATGGTTCTCACCCTTCCAGCAAAACCAGAGTGATGGTCATCAAGTTCCGGAAAATTTGGCTGATTTTTGTGATTCATGCAAGTCTATTCTGGTTTCTTGCTTTAACAATTTCAATGAAAATGAATTGTGTCGATGTGCAAAAACAAAGAACTTTAATAACTCAGCTGTTAAAATTAACATAATGACTGATCTTACACAATAACTGTTTGAACTTTGATTAAAAGAGAATTCAGTTTCTTTAAAATGTAACAACTTCAAAACATAAAATCGACACGACATTTTGAAAACAACTGTTTTCAATTTTTCAACTTCTCTCAAAACTCTTTTAAACAACAAATCATTGTGAATTAACATAAACAATTCTTTCAAGCATTACAAAAACGTTCACTACTTGCAATCTATACAATAAAACCAAATGTCCCGTACAATATCAAATCACCCACGCCACAAAAAACTCTTCAACACATTTAGTAATAAAATATGCAAAATGCGTTCAATCTAAAAACATTTGTTGTGTTGAATCAAGACCACACTAAATTCAAATCATTTGAGTCGAAAATTATGCAAAATCATTATAAACTTGCAACGTTTTCGGAAAAGGTAGTTTAAGTCCGGTTTGTGAATTGGTAACTTGTACCTGTTTAGAATATGTGGAATCAAACTAAATTTGTTGAAAGGTTTGCTACGCCATTCTTTCCTGGGAATCTATCTGTTTTATGAACAGGATAGTTAAAATAGTATACGCCTTGTTGAGCCAAAAATTTGCATTGTAATTAAGTGTCGGTGACTTGAAATGTGTATAAAAGCCGGAGCAAACGTTGCAATTTCACACAACATTTGATTACTTCCAATAATCAAAATGAAGGTTGCCATTTTGGCTTTGCTGTTCGTTGTGGTCTTGAGCGTCTTAGTCGAAGCCAGTAAGTTGTTTAAATTACAAACACTTAAATCATTCAATTATTTAAGAGCTGTCGAACAAGGTCCGAAAACAATTCTTGAAGGCAGTAAACAAGTACCGCTCCAAGGTCGCTAAAGGAAAGGCTCCAAACGGAACTAGCGGAGGTAAATTGCCAAAGGCTTCCAACATGTATCAAGTCACCTGGTCGAAGAAGTTGGAAAAGAAGGCCGCCAAGTTGGTCAAATTGTGCAATGACAGTTCTTTAGGCTCTGATGGAGTTGCAATTTACAGACAAAATGGAACCGTTAAAGCAGGTAATGTTTGATTTGATGGTTAAACTATTCAATGATCCATTTTAGGTGCCATCCTTAAAGCCACGCCAAAAGCTTGGTGGACCTCATTCCAAAAGTACGGAATTCCAAGCTTGACTATCAACAGCAACGACAGTTTTTATGCCAAAGTCGCAATAAACGGCTCACTTGACGATCTCTTAAATATCCTTAGCTTCCAACAAGCTATCTGGGCCAAGTCTAAAGAAGTTGGATGCAGTGCATACACCTGCACAAGTAAGGATTTTAAGTTTTAACCTATAGTAATTATTCTTTTTAGATTCCACATCTGTAAGTTTCTTTGTTGAATTTGTCAAAAAAGAGTTTGGGTGGGAACTTCGATCTTAAACAACAACGTGGAATGACTTTTTTTAAAACAACAAAAAGCAATTAAATGACTCAACTTTTAGCAAAACTCCCGAACGTTCGCGTTTTGCCTGTTCAAAGCACCGTAAGTACTTCCAATTTGAAATTAAAACTTAAAACATGTATTTAGTCTTCTCGAGGGACAAGTTATCTACAAGAAGGGAAAGAAGTTGAAGTGCCCGAAGAAGACGAAGGCTGTCAAAAAGACCCGTCTCTGTAAGGTCAAAGGAAAGAAGGGCAAGGCTATCCACAAGTAATCAAACTACCCTCCCCAAAGAATGGATCCATATGTTAAATTTAAAGAATTGTGGTTGCAAACGCAGTTTTTGTTCTTTTAAATAAATTTTAAAGCAGGCAACTTGAGTTGATTTTGAATGCTTATTTAGTTGAAAAGATTAAAAAGTAAACATCGTATCCAGTAGAGTGACATCCTGCTGGAAGAGTTGAAAAATAGAACTAAATGTCGTTTTACTGTAAGTTAACTTGCAATTATAATGCCTTTTAACTTTAAACGGAACCACAGAAATTTATGATCAAACCACCTTTGGGGGTAATTGAAGCAAGCAAATTTATCATCAAACCAAAAATCTTCCTTTTTTAACAACTACCCCATCATTAAAAACAACCAAATTGAAGAAGCAAATTTATTCAATCACAAAAATATTCTGCAGAAAAACGATATTGTTAAAAGAATAAAGGCAATTAACAATTCAAATCATATGCTTATAAATAAACTTGATAAATATTACAAGTCTGCACCAAAACTGTAAAGAAGAAGGCAACTAACATTAACTTAAACAATAATTCTTAATCGAGACGAAAGAAATGCTTTAAAGTTTAACACGCAAAGGCGCTCCGAATAAACTCATCAAGAACTAGACCCGTCCAATCGAGTAAACAACACAAAAACTACTCGGCATTGTCATAGGCGCTTAGAAGTTTGGGATTGATCGAGTCTGCAGTTGCTCTGTCCGCGAAAAGAATGCCTTTGCCAGCGGAGCCGCCAATTCCTGAAACGATTGAGTTGATTTTTGAATACGGAAGAAGGGAAAGAGGCTGGATTTGACCCGTCAACTCAAATTTGAAAGCACCAAAGGTTAAGTTTCGGTTTACCTGTGTTGTTATTAGCAAAATTTACGGGCAGGCAAGGAAATAAACAACCAATTAAGTGGCGTAAAAATTTTATTGCTCCAAAATCTGAATTTTCTGTTTTAATTTGAGTTTTTAAAGTGAAATGATTCCTATAAAGTTGTTTGAAGAAAGATGTAAGAAAGCGTGTTAGATTGTTTTTGAAATTGTCAACATCAAAAAAGTTAATTTGATTTTCAAAAAGCTAACTGTTATGTTTAACTTTGGCTAATTTCTACTCTCAGACAAGTTCGTCTTTCAAAAAAACAAATTTAAACAATTCTAGCCTTCAAATGTTAAAAGACTATGTTTATAACACTTTTAAATAACTTCGGCATTCAAATAATTTCATTTTAATGTTCAAAACAAATTAACTTTTTTGTTGACAATTTCAAAACAAAAAACAATTTTGAACACTGCACACAAAGCCATTTTAAAACTCACCCAAGATGCCTTTTTTCTCTTGTTTGAACTCCAATTTGACACCGCTATCAACCGGAATTGGTCGTTTGATTTCAGAGAATTCGTGAGTCCATTCTGACGACCATGATCCAGTAAGTGAATTACGAGTAGAAAGGATGACACGTCTAAATACAAGACTTCCTGATTAAATTGCAAAGTCCGCCAAGATCTTACCTGTCCGTCACGATGAAAACGTTCTTTTCGTTGATGTAAGCATGCGCCAAGAAGTTCTCTGTGTCGGCGTAGTAACCTTTTTCGGTGTCACGGAAGATCTTGTAGCCACATGCCTCATTATAGACGTACGGACGAACAATTTGATCAACTGGAATCAAACGAGCTGGACGCAAAGAAGTGACATCTTCTGCGTTTGTAGCGATGCTAAACAATTGTTAGAAATTGATGAAAGAAGTGTAACTTACTTCTTGACAGCATTGAAAGTGTTACTTGTGAAGTCAACAGCTCCAGAAAGTGGCCTAGCCACAACGCCTAAATTAATGAAATTGATTTGAAAGTTGTTTTGGTTTAAGTAATTAGAAAATGTTTTTAACTCGACAAGATAAAACGTACCGACGAGTCCACGACCAACACCACCGAAGAAACCACCAACTCCACCTTGACGAGCACCTTCCAACGGTTTTGTGATGACTCCAGTAACTCCCTGAACAACGCCTTGTGTCAAGTTATCGACTCCACGTGCCATTCCTTCTGTGAAGTTTTGAGGACGTCTGTTAATGGCTTCTTGTCGTTTTCGTTGATACTCTTCGTCCATTGTTAAAGCAGCGATTCCCTTGCCTACAGTGCCTGTGATCTTAGAAGCCGCTCCAGTTATTCCACCAACGCTGTGAGAGATTATGGAAGTAAGACCGATTGCGAAACCTTCAGCAAACTCTTCTGGACCTTGAATTGCTCCTTGGAATGGTTGGTAGAAGAAGTCTTGAACGCCTCCGACGACATCGACAACCAGACCATACGGATTTCCAAGTATTTCAAGTCCGAAAACAAGGACATAAAGTTGTTTGAGGAATTGCTTCGTATAATGTGAAGTGACTTCGCTTTGTAGCTGGACTTTGTTGTAAAAAGTGTTCTTTCGGTCAAAGTATGCCAGTCTTAAATGATTTAAATCAGTGTTGAAACAATAAAATTGATTCTAGTCACAAAAACGATTCAAAGTTATAAACATAACTTTAAAGAGTGTTCAATTTTGTCTTGTTAGCGGCCTTGAAAAAGCATTAAAGGATTGTTTTTGTTGAGACGATTGTTAAAGTTAATTAAACACCAGAAGTATCTACGAAGACAACATCTTCACTCGCTGCTTCGCTTTCTAACTTCGATCCGCTTTTTGACTCATTCTCGTTTTGTCTATTCGTCTCGGCGTTTTAACACCTTCTCGTTTTGTCTTTTCGTCTCCGCTTGACTGACCAAACAACAAAGCATTTTTTAAGTCGCTAACAGAGAAAATGAACACTTTGTATTTAAAAGCTAAAATTTGACTTACTTGAAAACAACATCTTGAACTTCGGTGACTGTTACGCCGACTGACTTCATCAAGACCTGGAATATGGAGAAGAAGCGAAGTCCAGCTTGTCCGGCCGGCAAACGAGCTCCAGGTCCATGACGTTTTGAAGTTCCGCCTTGAGAAAATGACAAGTGGACCTGAAAACATGGACTTAATGAGCAATTCAAATTTAAAAACACCATACCATCAAAGGAGAGATGTGAAGGTCGTGATAGAAGGACTTCTGTTTGGACGCCTTCGTCGTGATCACTCTTTCTTGCAATTTCGGACGCGCCAGCTCCAAATCCTTTTTAAACAAGTCGACCGTGTACGGAACTGAAATTTGTTCACTGTCCAGCATGGACAACACGGCTTCGACGAGGCCCTTGTCGACGCGGACATCGAACTCCTGAACCAACAAGTGGAGATACTTAATTTGGAGAATGTTCGAATGTTCCGATTGTTGCATAATAAACGAAAATTCCGCGAATGGCTTCGGTTCTAAAAATTGATGTTTGAAATCAAGTAATAAGTTGTGTTAAAACTACCGTTGTCCGCAACAACTGACCGAGGTGGCGGAACCATTGCCAAAACAATAGGATAAACACTTGCTGGTAGCTGGAAATTGCTTTTGTTTAAACAAGTATTGAATTTGAAAAGTGTTGTTGCTTAAACAATCAAAAGCCAACCTGATTGTCAATTTGGAGGTGGTTTAATTTCATGTGAACTTGCGTTTGGTGAGCAGATTTGCGGTACATCCTGAAAACATCAAATTATACACACTCTTCAAATCCACTTACATGTAAAGTCCGTTTTGATAGGATCGACGAATTTTGACTTCGTTTTTGGTTTTCTTCTTCCGGCGCAAGATCATGTTCTGGAAATTGATTGAAGACTCGCCGACGTCGATAAACTTGTCCTCGCGTCCCTTCTCTATCCATTCTTGATAGGCTTCTTCAAGTTCCACCATTACTTTGACAGCAAATGGTCTGTAACGAGCACGGACTTTTTGTTGCCAAATAAATCCAGAGCTTGACATTCCCATGTAAATTATTTCCTGTCCAACGATGTTGTTCACAAGTGAGATTCCAATTCCGTGCAAACTGGAAATATCAAAGATTTTATTGCTTTGAGTGGTTTTAAAGTATGTTTGATCTTCAGTTTTTAAATAAACAGAAAAGTTGTTTCAAACAGTTAAAATGCTTTTAAACCAACAAGACTGACAAAAAGTGCTGTCAAACAGTTAAAATGCTTTTGAATCAACAAGACTGATAAAAATGCTGTCAATTCAACTGAATGCAAAAGTCGCGTGCTTTCAAATCAGTTAAAATGCTTTAAATGAACCGAGGCAAACTGATAAAAATGCTGTCAACTCGATTCATGTTTTCAAATTAGCCATAAATGTTTTTAAATCAACAAATTTGACAAAATGTGCTTTTCAAACAGTTAATAATGCTTTTGAATCAACAAAACTGATAAAAATATTTTTAACAGAACAGAAAAAGTTGTTTCAAATAGTTAAAGTGTTTTTGAATCAATGTTTTCAACTTCAACGAAATTGACAATCCTTTTTAGCTTTAAAAGTTCCTCACCTCAATTCAATTTGTTGATCCATTCGCTCAACTTCGAAGGCCTCTTTGGCGATTGTTGCGATGGAAACATCTTCTGTAAACAAGACAGTGCGCTGGCGTCCGTGTAAAAACGATGCCCAGTAGTGATAGAGATTTTGCTTGGATGACTCGTAGCTGGAAAGGTTGTCAGTTAGCAAGGACAGCGTTCCGGCTGCTTGGCCGCTCGTCCATTCAAGGGAACGATCTAAAAGCTCGAAACTTCGGTGTTGTAAGTGAATTTCGCTTACCTTTTCGAGTCAAGTCCGAGTAAGTGAAGATTTGTTGTTGTTGTGGCATGAGTGTGAAGCCACTTTCGGCTGGCAATCCCTTTTGAACAAAATTGATCGGCGTGTTAGTGTCGTTGATCAACAAAGCAGACGCCATTCCTTGATGAAAACTGTCGATGTTGATGACAGACGACGATTCTGCAACCGTGCATGCAACATAAAAACCGAGATGCTAAAATAACTTGTTAGTTCGCTTATTTAAAATCAGCAATTACTTTGCTGTTTGTTGGACAGAATTCTTCGAAGTTCTCAGTGAATGGGAACAAAACAGACTCGTCGGGCTGGCCTTTGTAGCGAACACACATCAACTTACGGGCATCTTTTTGTGTTGGCCAGTACGGAATGCACTAAAGAAATCACTAAGTTTGCAATTCAAAAGATACATACCGTTTCTGCCGAAACCGAAGTCCACGTCTCTGAATGGTATTCACGGACTTCGATGTCAAACTTGGAGTTGTTCTGGAGCAAGTAGAATGCAGTAAACGTGACAATTTTGGTCAGACGTGATTGACAGAGCTGTACATCGACCGTAAGTTCAAACTCTCGGCCTTCCTTTGTCTTGCAAGTGATCCTGCCGGCGTTTCCGACCTTAAAGTCCGGACTTGTTTAGAAGTAGCTATTTTAGGCACTTACGGTGTCCAATGGGAACTCGTCGCTCTTTTCAGAATCTTCTACTCGAACGTAAGCTTTCTTTTTGGTGTTGAATTGTTTGTTTGGATACGGAATCATGACTGGATTGCTCTCAGCTTCCGGACCGTGTTCGATTTCAAATTCAGACTGAAATTCAAATGGTTAGAATTGGAGAAACGTGAAAGGAACAAGAAAGTGTTGGGCTTGGAAAGGTATGATTTTAACGGGTTAAGTTTAGAAAGACATGTAAAATTGGGGTTGTAAGTGAAAGAAGTTTGGAAAGACATGTAAAATTAGGTTTGCAAGTAGGAAAATCCGGAAAAGCGTCCTTCTTATTAATTTAGCACAAAAACCAGCAAGCGCTCAAAAATCACCTCAATTTGGCGCAATTCTTGCACTGACTTTTTTCGTCCAAACACGCAAGGCATAAGTTTCTGAGTGTACGCATTATGAGGCACCAAAACTGAGTCCTAAACAAATCGAGGATGCTGGTTTAGTGTTTGAAAAATAACATAAAATGCGACAATGTGTGGACGTGGACAAGTGAGTGAAATGGTTGGATTCGAAGGTGTTTGTTTTGAAAGCAAGAAAAGAAAAAACACACAAAACGAAAAAGTTGCTTTTTTAACTAGTTGTTTAAAAGATTGAATTTGTGAGTTGTTTTGATTATAGTGATTTTTAAAAGATTGATTTTGACGTTCTTTTTTGAAAGCTGAATTGTATAAACAAAATATTGCTTTCGACGTTCTTCTTTAAAAGATTGAATTGGTGAGCTTTTTGACTGATAAACAAACAACGATTGCTTTCGACGTTCTTTTTTAAAAGACTGAATTTGCAATGCTTTTAAACACAAACAACTAAAGTTTACTTCTGCTCTATAAACACTACTTATTAAATAAAAGACGGCACAAGGAACACACAAAGCAAATCGTTTTTAAAAGACCCACCACATAATGAATACGTTTTCCGGTCGAGTTGACTGTCCAGTATGGAGCATAGATCGAACATTCACGTCTCGAGTACTCAGTACCCCAATGAGCGCCCAAATGAAGTTCTTTTTCGTCTTTGGTCGTCAAAGTCACAATTTCCAAGTCTTCCGGGTCTTGTTTCAACTTCATCTGTACTTCGTAGTCACCTCCGTTATATTCGACGCTGTAGCGGATTTGTTGTCCAGCGATCACGTTCAAAGGAATGTCTTCGCCACCTTTCAGGGTCGCTTCAATCGGTTCTTTCAAGTGGATGTCAATTGGCAGTAAGTTGCGGAACTGCAAGGGCGGATAGATGTGGACTGTGTAGAGATTATCGACAAATGCGCGTCCCTTCTCTCCGCGGATCTAAAAAATTATGTTTTTTAAATCAATGTAATCAACAAAGTTCACCTCTTCGGTTGTAACAACTAACTCGACATACAAACCCTCCCGGTTGTTTTGAGAAGAGTCGCATCGGAATGTGTGTCGATTTGTTTGATCAAACGAGTGCCAAGAAAACGAGTCTTGAGATAATTCGTACCTTAAACGACTTTAATAAACAAGTTAAACACTTTGTTGTTATTTTAAAAGCTGATTGCAGTTTGAAATAATAAAAACTGATAAAACGACTTTTTTATGAACTCGATCAACCAAAGAGCCTTTCAAATCAGGTTCTTGTCATTTTGAAAGTCCATTGCAGTTTAAATCAATGAATGATTTAATTTAGAAGTCAATCAGAGTTTAAAAACAAGCAATCAAATTATAACTTTTTATTGAGCTTGTTGATTTAATTAAATGAAAAGTTCTATCAAGAAGATTCTTGTCATTTTGAAAGCGATTGCAGTTTAAATCAATGAACGAGTTAATTTAGAAGTCAATCAGAGTTTAAAAACAAGCAATCAAATGAAAAGTTCTATCAAGAAGATTCTTGTCATTTTGAAAAGCAAAAACATTCAAATCATAGCAGAACACGACTTTGTTGTGAACTTCTCGATCAACTAAAGAGCCTTTCAAATCATAGCCTCGTCATTTTGAAAGCGATTGTGTTTAAAAGAACATTCAAATCAATTGTTTAAACAATAAAGACTCACGTGTCGTCAGTTGGTTGGAAGAAGAATTCACCGGTTGCTGTGTACAATAAATTTAATGGAATGTTTAGAGGTTCTCCATCTGGTTTAGCAACTCCGCAACTGTCCATTTGGGTAGAATTTGCTGTTGTGAACACTTCAAACGGAATCTTCATGTGATTGACGAAACGAACTTGTGATTTCAAACTGATGACTCGACGTGCATTTTCTAGTTCGGTTTCCACGACCAAGTGCCATTGAATTCCAGAGTCGGCGTATTTGTTGAGTGGAATGCGACGTATTTCGGCTCGGTGGACGTCGACAAGGCGTTCGGTGTCTTAAAGTGATTAAATTAGATAACAAAAGTTGTTCGAAGAACCTACCAAGTAATTGCAAAATCAACTCCGTAGACTTCTTGTCCTCTTCCGGCTGCAAACCAATTGGCTGCTCTCCGTCTGTGGTGTCAAAATGAACAAATTCGTTATGTGGAGCATCAACTAGTCCACCATGTCCATCGACGCTTTTCAATGTCTCTGAATTCCGGATCTTGATTTGAATGCCAGTTTCGTTGCGGACCAAGTAGGGACTTGTTCCAGGCAAGTCACGTTGTTTCGGAGGTTCAACTTGCTTTGATGCCTTTTCAAACGAGTCTCCAAGAGCAGTTAAAAGTTGAAGAAACGATTTGGTTACTGTGATGTTAAGCATTTCGGTTGCGGTCAAGTCGATTGTCATTTTCGGCATTGGAGTCTGACGTCCTCCAACTGGAGCATCTGTCAATTCGTCTTCGGAATGTGAACGAATCTGTGTGATATGAGGTTTAAGGTTTTTGAAAAACTTTTAAAATACAAACCTTTGCGCTTAGTTGCCAACGATCCCACTGTCCAAGTTGTCTCTGAACTGGCTCGACAACAGGTTCCCAAACGGAATAGGCTTCATTGTAATAGGAAACTTGGAATTGGACCCATGCATCGACACTCAACTTGCCAGTCCAGTTCTCCGCGCTTCCTTCCATTGAACTTTCTAGCAAGATCATTGGCATTGTGGTTTCGGAGAGGCCTGCTTCGATTGTGATTATGAAGCTGTCGATTCGGAACTCCACGCGTTCGTTTGTAATTGCCGGAATTGCAAGCTCAACTTGCTGTTCCAGATCTTCGTCTCCTTGCTCAAGAGCATCGCCTGCCTCTTCGGCCAGCTCCGTAAACCACCAGTAGTCAGAGTGGTCGAGATTTTTTGGATCCCAATAGTTTGGATACTCTTTCAAGACCGGAACTTTCTTGTTGCCATTCTGATCAGCTCCACGGTTTTCACTAAACGAAGCTCCAACGGCACTTAGCAATCGAATAACAGCAGGAGACACTTTAAGATGGACTTGGTCAATGCATACGGCGAATTCCTGCTCTCTGGTCTCTGTGTTGACGGTACCAGCTGAAAGTAACGACTTTTATTGATTCTGTAAGTTGCTTTTGATGTCCGGAATGGTCAGAAAGTGTTTAAATGTTATTGCAAGTTGTGGCGGGGGGGGGGGGGGGGGGGGGGGGGGGGGGGGGGGGAGGGGGGGGGGAGCAAGTTTTAAATTATGTCTATTTCACAACTCATTTTGCACACTTCCCACTCAAAAAAGCAAAGTCAAATAAACCAAACTCTACGTCCAGGTTTCGTTATTAACAAAAAGCTTAAACCGGTCCCGAAGTGTGCAGACTAAAAACGTTTTTGATGATAAAGTATTTTGAATCTGAGACGCCTTTTCTAATCTGGCGGATTTGTTTCTAAACCCTTGTTTCCAAAGAATTTCCCGGTTCTATTCACGGAACCTTTAAACTTGGATTAGTTGTTTGAAACGGAGATTCTTTGTTTCGTTTACATTTTGAGTTCAAAAATTACAGTACTTTTCTTTCATTTTAATGTCTTTCTCCACTAAACTTTTAAGTATTAACTTGCTTTGAAGTCGCTTTGATTATAAACAACACAAACTTCATTTTAGTTTAAAAAGTACAAGTATTTAAAGAAATTACTCATTTTTGAAGTCATCTTTTCGGGTTTTATCATCTCTTGACCTTGCTGTTTTAGACCTTTTCTACTACCTTTCACAAACATTACATTCCAATCAAGTGCTATGTAAAGATTACTCATTTTTGAAGTCGCTTTGAAGGTTCTCTTATTACAATTCCCAACTGTTATTTAAAGATTACTCCTTTTTTGAACTCAATTCCCAATTCGAAAAGTACATTTCTAAAACTTTACAACTAGCAACTCCAACACAAAACGCCACTTTTATTAATTAGTTCTAACAAACCCAATTTTTGCTTTAAACTCGAGGCGCAAAACGAAAATTTCTTTCGTTACAACAAAAGATAAAAATTGATTCGACGCAAATCGAGGATTAGTTTCAATTGGCGTCTTTTGAGTGCGCTTCATTCGTTTTTATCCTTCTTACCTCCACAGTGCCTCTCGACGATAAAACACGCCGTTGCGGTCGACTTGGAGTGATAAGATTCGTCAAAGTTGTTCGCGTCTCTGTGTTTTTTGTAAAAACAATGTGAATTTTGATCATTTCAGTCATTTTAGTTATTCGGGATGTTCAGATTCGTGGTTATTTTTGTTTTTGTTGGTGGAGTAAGTCCATTTAGAAGTGAGTTTGTTTTATCAGATTGTTTGAATAAGCTTAATCGTTTTAATCAATTGTTTGAATAAGCTTAATCGTTTTATTTGATTGTTTTGAAATTCGAGTAACAGAAACTTCTTCGAAATAAAAGACTTTTAAAAAATGTGTCAAACAAAAAATGTGTTTTGAAATTTCTTTTCGAAATCACGAGATTGCTTTTTTGTTGGAACGAAGAGATTAAAAGCGTTCTTTTTTAATTGAAACTTAGTTTTTAATCACAAAACTGTTAATAAAACAACTTTAATCTTCGTTTTAGACGACAAATCAGCTAAAGAGGTTATAAACGCATCAAATTTTCCGTGTGACACGAAAGTGGTCGTCGCTTTTGACAATAGCAAAGAATTAAATAGCACTAGTTTTATGGTATTTGTTTTGTTTCAATCGTCTTTGTTAATTGTTTAACTTGTTGCAGAAAGAAAAGAATTTCTTAATTAACCAAACATTTGGAGCGTGGACCAGATTTAATAACCTATCTCTTCTTGCCTATTCGAATACAACAGATGCGAAATATTTTGGTAATTTGACTAGTTATAATGATGTTTACAACTTTGTTAATTCGACAAATCAGGTAGGTTTTTGGAGGTTGCTTTGAAGTTTATCGTTGAAATTGATGATGTTAAAGATTGTTTCTAGAATGTTTGTTATCCAAATTAACGCCAAAATTTAATTTAAAACTTCATCGTTTTTAGAGCTCTGTCGATCCAGATGTGTGTTCTCTTTTTGGCCATTTGAACGGAATTGAAGAAGAGAAGCTGAACATTGTCGTTTTCCTCACCTATTTCTCCTCATTCAAAACCTACCAGTAACTACTGCTTGAACAACGTTGATGTAAGTGTGATTCTTGTAACGTTTCTCCTGTCTAATTAAAAAGTTTAGTCCCTTAAGTTGAAACTTCATCGAATAAGTTTTATCACTTTGACTAACGGAGTCAATTCGACTTACTTGACAAAAATGTTTCGA
The DNA here is from genome assembly GCA_024699845.1 of Aphelenchoides bicaudatus. Taxonomy (NCBI): domain Eukaryota; kingdom Metazoa; phylum Nematoda; class Chromadorea; order Rhabditida; family Aphelenchoididae; genus Aphelenchoides; species Aphelenchoides bicaudatus. Next base: position 370,700 of record JAMPIN010000008.1, on the reverse strand, counting down.
GGATCGACGACGACAATTATAAACTGGATGATAAACAAGGAGGGCATACTCGAAAACTACGAGCAAGCAGTTGTGGGAGGCTTACGGATGCAGTTTGTTTAAATGTTCCGGATTTTAAAAGTAACTTTGAATTTTTAGAAGGATTGTCGCCGCAAAAACAATTAGGCTCTACAAAATTGACTACAGAAACCACGACTACAATGTCTATAACACCTAAGCGTCTTATAACTTCAAGTAAAAAATTGTCGACAAACAAAATAACGACAACAACTAGGCGGTTTGTTTTAATATGATTTGAATTAAAAAAGTTGTGTTTTTTAAAACGGTGCTTGTTTAAAGATACTGAAAGTGATGTTTAATGAAGTTGCAAACTTGTGTTTTTAAAACGATGTTTAATGAAGTTGCAAACTTGTGTTTTTAAAACGGTGCTCTTTAATGAAGTTTCAAAGAGTTGTTTAAAAAGTGACCACTGAGCAAATATTGACTTAAACGTTATAAGCAAAGGCACGGGGCGTATAAGACATTGAAGAGCAAACGTTTACCGTGTGTTTCAACAATGTTTTCAATTAAAAAAAGACTCTTTTTGTAACTTCTAATCAAAACAACAATCAAATACAACTTTTAGAATCGTCGCAACAAAAACACCAGACAAACCGCAAATGAGTGAAACAGGTAAGTTGCAATTTAAAAAACCACAACAATTGTTCTTTTCCAGCCAAACTCGCCCTCTATCTCGGAATTTCGCTTCCAATTGTCATTATTCTTCTCCTGGCATTTATGGCTTTTTGTTATTGGCGCGAACGCCGACTAGACAAGGAAATCGAGGGAGAAATTGCAGTTCTGGCCAGCAAACGAATAAAAGTCAACAACAATCTCTACGAATACAGGTACTAAGTTGATAGCGACGACGTGTACAAATTTTATGTAGAAAGCGTGCTCTTCTTCTTGTTTTGTATCATTTTTGCATTCAATAAACGTGTAAATTAGAATTTTGTTGTTTAACAAGTGTAATCTGCCAACAATTAAAATCAAGTGTTGTTTAAAAAGCTCATTTGACAAGTTGAATTAACAAGTTTTAAATTCGAGATGAAAATAACATTAATTATTGTTTGAAAAGCTTGTTTAATAAGTGTAATCTATTCGTAATTGAAATCAAATGTTGTTTTGAAAACTGTTGGCGCCTGAGCGTATCATCCACTAACTGACGACGTTTTTTAAGTTCGAAAATGTAAACCCTGATAAGGACGAACTTTGACAAACAACCACGGACATGTTTTGACTTTTTTAATTTGAATAAACAACTTTTGATCGTTTTAATTAAATTTTTGATATCGGTAACGATTTTTAATGTCGGCAGTGTCAACTTTTCCGGCAAGCTTAAAATAAACTCTATAATCAGCATCATCCACATCCTTTCTTATCACAAATTTTCCAAATCAAACATGCTCAGTGGTTATCGAAATAAGTTTGTTGGTTATAAACGATTGCCGTTTAAACGCAACTTGTTTTTTAGTCGGTCACCGAAATGTTCGTAATTTCAATTCTGGCCAGCGTGGCATTTCTGTGGGGCTCCAGTGGACTTGACTACTTTTTAATAGATGACTACGTGTCGGAAGGCTTTTTAGGTAATTTGAAGCCTTATTGTTTTTAAGGACAGTTAAATTTTGTTTTTAGATAAATTTGATTTCATTGCTCACAACGATTCCGCCAGAGGTTATGTTAACTATATGGGTAGAGACGACGCACTCAAGCACAAACTATTCCAACAAATGCACAATGGTTCAATTTACATCGGCGTTGATAGCAATAACATATCAAGTGGACGTGGTCGGAACAGTGTCAGAATCCATTCGAAAGCAATTTACAATCACGGGCTTTTCATTCTTGATTTGGAAAGAATGCCAGGCAGTATTTGTGGAACGTGGCCTGCTTATTGGTTTTGGGATCGAGAACGGGAGTGGCCAATAAACGGAGAAATTAACATCGTCGAGATCTCCAGTGTTCCAAACTCAAATCTGATTTCCCTTCACACTGAAAAGAACTGCCACACCACCAATTCGACTAAAAACTACACTGGATCCCTACTTACAACTAGTTGCCTCTTCAATGACCCCAACCAAGCCAGCAATCAAGGCTGTCAAGTCTTGGCGGATCGAAAAGACTCATACGGCGACGGATTTAATCAAGGTACGTCACGGAATCCTTTACTGCCAGCAAAACTTTAAATTTCAGTGGGCGGCGGAGTTTATGCAATGGAGTGGACTTCGAAGTTCATTAAAGTTTGGCATTTTCCGCGCTCCAGCATTCCCGACGACATCCGTAAAAACACACCAGATCCGAAAACGTGGAAAACTCCTGTGGCTAATTACTACGGCAACTGCGATTTTGACAAACTCTTTCGGAATCAGGGAGTAAGTTTTTTACGCCACGCAAGTTTAACTCTTAAATTCCAGATCGTTTTCAATATAGACTTTTGTGGCGATTGGGGAAATCCTTTGTGGGACATGCACTGCAAACATCTGGGACCAAACTGTACGGATTATGTGCAAAACAATCCCCAAGCGTTTAGAGATGCGTATTGGTTGATAAATTCGTTAAAAGTATATTGTGAGTTTTAAGAAAATGCAAACAAACGAGCGAATCAAAAAACATCGTTCAAACTTTTGAAACGAAGTTGTAAATTTAAAAGAATTCGAACGAATTAATCAATTTCAGCTACCCGACCAATAACAACACCGCTCTGGTTGAAAATTAGATGTAAATATGGCTTTCTTAACAACCACGTACATTGGCGGTGTCCTCATTGTTGGTTGTTTTCGTTGGTATGCGGACAACGATCGCCGCGTTGTGTTAAACAAATCGCGGCACAGGCATGTATTTTCCGTAGACTACCGAATTCATTCGGATGCGGCATTGAGTCATTAGTTTCACAGCGGACGGGCGTTCGACGTGTCTACGGGGTTGGCCGCAATGCAACTATCCGGACCATTGTTTTGCGCGTTTCGTGTTTCGTTGCAGTGGGCCTGGGTGGGCTTGGGGTCGCGTGAAATTAAGCGGACGTCAAACTAATGATCAATTGGGTTCATCATGAATGTTGGGACCACGCTTTACTTTGGGTCGGTCGAATCCGGTTGGTTGGGTTTGTCTGGGTTTGGTTGGGGAGTGTTTTTGTGGTTGTGGTGTTTCTTTTTGGGCCATCAATGGTTGCTTTTCTCATTGCTACAACTGCAACGGCTTGTGGTTTGACGGTGACGTACTGGGTTTTGGCTTCCTCCTTTACACTCAAACATTTGGTTTTCACGGTTATCACGGTTGTTATGGCCCTTTCCGTCATTAGGCATGCGGCTGTGTTTTGTTGACGGGTTCGTTGCGGACAATGGGTTGTTTGTGGGTTGTTTTGTGGATTTGGGCCGTGGGGCGCGGATATCAGCGGTGTGCTAATTGCTTGGGCTTTGGCCCTTAGGGCAACATTCCCACGTGGGGGCAATTGGGCGTTGACTTCGGGTCATTGGCCGACGGTAGGTCCTTTAGCGCAGTGAGCTTATTTCCAGTGGCTTACTGTCCCTTGGGTCAGTTTGGGCGTACGGGGTTTCATAGGGCTGACCCACTTGGCCGGTCACGTCCTCAACCTATTTATTGTCCAACGATGTGGGGCGTTTTTATGTTTTGTGCGGTTTTCTTATGTTTGTTTAATGCAGTTGTTGGCAGTTGGATCCGCAAAAAAGACCTTCCTTTGCGAATTGACGGTTGCGCGTGGGCTGCCCTCTTAGCGCTATTTGGTTGGATCGCCCAGTTATGCCACCCGGCATGTTGTTCTTTTTGAATAAATTCATTTAAAACAAACTGACCCAAAACGATGTCCATTTTTTGAAGAACAGAATAGTGAGCCAAGTGTCTTTTATCATGTGCAAAGTAAGTGCTGACGATTTGGAGGCCTTGAACACGTCCGTCCACTTGCTGAACTCCTTCTTTATTGTCCACATCGGCTGTGCACGAGAATGAAAGCACCAACGCTTGCGAAGTCTAAAAATCCATAGCAATTTTTAAAGATTCTTTTGACATACCGAAGGACGCATTGAATTCTCAATTAAAATGACCTCGATGTCATTGATTCGGCCACGCAAAGGTCAAAGTTGTTGGTGGCTTGAGAGCTGCGTCGGCTGTAAGTGTGTTTTGGCGATGAAAGACATAATAAAAAAACAACTTACAAGTAACCTGTCCGGATTTTGCAGTCACTGCTTGGCCACTTGCACCTCCAACGGTGCCTAATTTCGATGTCTTGATAGCCAAAGCGGCTTCTTCCAGTTTTTGATCTTCTTCTGACTTCGGGACCGTAAAGAACGCGGCCAAGGCGCCGAGGAACTCCGGACACAGACACAAAAACAGTGATCGAGAATGAATGTCAACTGGAATTGCAATAAATTACATTCAGAAGCTCTCCAAAATCCGTACCGTTCTGGTTTCCATCTGAATCTTGCTTGTACTTTAAGTCCAAAAGTAATTCATCCGCTTTCTCAGTTCGCTTGTCCATCAAATGAGGTACTTTTGTCTTGCCTTCACGTTTGTCATCCATTGTGAACGAAAGAAGTGATATTCCAGTGTCAATAGCTCCTTTTTCGGTCATCCAGCCAGCAACCTAGATATTTGAGTTGTTAAAAGTGAAATTGAGTTGTTAAAAATGTCTTCAAGCATTTTCTAATTCAATAATGAAGCGCCTTTTTAAATGATATTGAGTTGTTAAAGGTGATGCTAAGAATGAAATTGAGTTGTTAAAAGTGATATTGAGTTGTTAAGAATGAAAAAGCCTTTTTAAATGATATTGAGTTGTTAAGAATGTCTTCAATATTTTTCAAAGGCCTTTTTAATTTTGTGTTTTTTGAAGTTTCTTTAAATTTTAAACAACTTGATATCAAATTAGCGTTACTGTGCAGAAAAGCTTTGAATTTTCTAATTCAAAAATCAATCAAGTCGGCTTTTAAAATGAAATTCACCTTCAACTGTGTCACTTTCATTTGTCCGAATAACAAGTTGTCAGTCCTCTCAATTAGACCTTTGCCGTCGTCGAGTCCAGTATCTCCTTCGTAGAGGCGCATATCGATTTCGTCCATTTGGAAGTTGAAAACAATTCGTTGATAATCAGCTCGTTTTCGATCCATCGACAATCCTCCATCATCGCCTGATCTGCCAACCATAACTGGAGGAGCGGACATAGCACCGGCCAATGTTGGAGGTGAAACAGTTGATAAAAGACGTTGTGATCGGCTTGGTTTTCTCATGTCGATTGTGTCAGTTGGTTGTTCGGTCTTGGCCGAAGTCGGTGCTGGTCGTTTTGCTGGAGGAGGTTTTCCTTCAGCAAGGTTGCCAGATAATGTCTGCATGATAACGGCGTAGTCTTGTTGTGAAAGTGATAACTAAAATTTGGTTGTTATTACTTTGATGTTTTCAAACAAAGAAGTTCTTTTGAATCAAGTTTTAAACTTACGTCTAAATATGACAGGTGGGCATTAAGAGCCAATTCTGGAACGTCTTTGTGAAGTTGGAATGACAAATTTCGGTAGAGTTCCAGGTTAAAAGTCAATGGCTTCAAAATATTGCATTGCGTGGAGACAGAAACGGAATCTTTGCTTAAAAGTCCAGTTGATGCGTGGACATCATTCAAAGCGACTGTCATGTTGTCCACGATGGCTCCTTTCATAGATGAAAACTTGTTGTTGACGATTAGGCGTCCTGAAATATTTGTTATTTGGGCTTTCAATTAAAAAACTCACCCAAATTGAAAAGAAGGACTTGATTTGAATTGGACCTTCGAGGAACAACAATTGCTGGAGCGTACAGTTCAACATCGAGAAGGATACGTTGAGGATTCTCTTCCAGCATCTTCTTGACAGTCTGTGCTGTCTCGGCTGCCTTCTCCGATGCCAGTTGTTGTGCCTGCGTGGCAGCAGCAACTGCTTCTTCCTGGAATGGATTGATCCAATGAAGCATTCGACTGACCCATAAGTTCAAGAAGACAAAGCGCAGTTGTGCCAAACGGATCCGGACTGACATGTCATTTTCTTGTATTTCCATGTGACGACGTTCGGAATCCGATCTGTAAATTATAGTTAGTTTAAAATAATCTCATTAACTTGATAGATTTGCTTTTTCAACAAAAGAATGTGTTCGACTTAAAAATGCTTTGTTGTTTGATCAGTCAAGTTAATTACTTGGAGAACATTCATTCAGGTTGTCTACACAATAAAAGTTGCCCTAAAAACACAACTCTATCAGATATTTACTACTCAGAAATAAGGTGTTTCCAAGTTTGGTCATCTTAGGTCAAAGTTAGAATGCGAAGACGGATAGACAAAACGAGAATCAGTCAAAAAGCGTGTTGACGTGAGAAAGCGAAGCAAGAGTGCGTGAATATGTTGTTTTTACAAACATAACATCAAAAGCAATTCTTTAATGTCCTTTTCGAGTCGACACAAATTTTCTTTTAATACTTTAAACAAACTGTTGAATCTTTGCGACAATATGTTCAAAGTCTTACCGAATTTGTTGACGGAAGTCCAATTGAAACATTGCTTGATTGTCCTTACTGGTGACGGCTAGCAACTTTCGGTGTGTTGCATTTGGTGTTTCGTCTAGCATTTGAATAGAATCCAAAGTTGCTTGAACTTGAGTTTCTTTTTGGCGCATTGTGACGGAGCATTTGGTTCCGCTGATGTCCAAACTGGTGTCTGAGCCTTTTGATGAGCCAATAAGAAGTTGGAGCGATGTAACATGTGCATTTAGCTTCAAGTTAATTACGGACTCGTCAAACAGTTCCTCCTTTGTCTTTTGGCGCTTCGTTCGTTTTCGTTTTTCCCTTGTTTGTTCGGACGCTCCCGATGCCAAAGAACTCAAACTAAAAAGGAAATGGAATTGCAGTCAAAATATCGAATTGTTGAGATAACTAACCTGAGTCCACTCAATTTACGTGAAATTTTGCGTCCTGCATCAGCAAATTCTTCGGTACGTTCGGGATTCTTTTCTTGAACTTGTTTTAGTTGTTCAGAAAGCTTCTCGCCAAATGATTTCAAATGCATAAGAGCTTCTTGATGAAGAGTTATGTTGAGAGTCTAGAACGTTGTAATGTTTTAATTATAAACTCTTTTAAATTGATAAAGCTTTCAAGTCAACAAAATCAGTTTTTAATCGTTAAAACATTTTAAAGTTCTTTTTTACTCGGCAAAGCTTTTTAAATGAGTTTCAGAGTAGGTTTTAAATGTTAAGCTTATAAACCTTATGATACTTAACAACTCTTTCAACTCAACAAAAATTTCAAAGTAATCAAAAGCTCTATTGAAAACACTTTAAGCCAACAAAACTTTCTAATTAATCTGAATTCGTAACCTTTAACGCTAAAAACTCTATCGAAGCACCTTCTAACCCAACAAAATCATCTTTAAGGTACAAGTCAACAAAACTTTCAAAGTAATCAAAAGCTCTATTAAAAACACTTCAAGTCAACAAAACTTTCAAAGTAATCAAAAGCTCTGTTGAAAACACTTCAAGTCAACAAAACTTTCAAGGTAATCAAAGAAACTCACTTTGAATTTAAATTCAATGTTTTGTTGGATCTTTTTGTATTCGGTGACAAAGAAGGGACTTTCTTTATTTGCTTGGACAAAGAGCATTTCCATTAAGTGCTCGTCGCTTTCGGCTCCGGGATTGTCAATTAGGTACAAAATATCACGATTTGGCAACAAACTCTTGTACTTCGGCATTTCGACTGTGATGGAACCTGTAAGTTGTGAAATTTGAATGTCTCCTCTCCGTCGAAGACGACTTACCCAAATGTGATCGAACAACCATGTCAAAGGTGCGCATTTGGAGTTGGAATCCAAGTTGGCGGATGTTAGCGGCCAAGACCAGCTCGTCAGCGCGGTAGATTTCAAGTCCAATTTGATTTAAACGCAAATTCAAGTCAACTTGGACCATTTGTTCTCTAAGTTCTTTGTTTTTGGCACCTTGATTTTCTTCTTCGTCTGGTTCGCCTTCCAGAAAAGTCTCTTCGTCTTGAGCAGCAGTTTCTTCGCGGACATGTCGTTTAATTAGCTCCTCATCAACTTCGTCGACTTCCATGATTGCGTGCATCTTGGCGCGGTCCTTAAATTGTTAGTTTGAAGGGATAAGTTTTTAAACAAACTACTTGGTTAAACTTACTTTCAACTTTCCCGGTCTCGACTGGAGGTGCCAAGTTTACTTGATTTACTGCGGAATCTTCGGATTTCGGCGTCGGTATGCTAAATGCCAATCTGGCCAGTTGCAATGCTCTCTCGTCTGACATCCTGACAACAACATCTGGCAAGTCGCCGTAGACGCGGAGTTTTGGAATCTGGAGATCGTCGATGCTTGACATGTGTAAGTTGATGTCCAGGCCAGTGGGACGAAGAATGTGGCACGGAGACGATGCATCTTCACGTGCTTTCATGCACTCGTCAAACGATGAGCCAAAAAGAAGTTGCATATTGGAGAGCTGGATTCGGAATTTGTCATAAGCTTTGATCATCACTTCTCGATGTCTTTCGGATTTTGCCTGCAAATTGTAAAAAGTTAAATTTATGTTTTGATTGATTTGAATTGGAGTCATTTTTATGTAATGTTTATAAGATTTGGCAAACGAGTTTAAAAGACATTTAATTTCAAGAGATGCTTTTCAATTGTTCTCGATTGTTTTGGCAAATGATTTTAGAAAACAGTCACATTTTAGTCGTATTCAATTGTTCTCGATTGTTTTGGCAAATGATTTTAGAAAACAGTCACATTTTAGTCGTATTCAATTGTTTTGGCAAATGAGTTTTTAGAAGAAACTCAATTTCAAGAGATGCTTTCGATTGATTTGACAGTTACTTTTAGACAACACCCAAATTTTAGTTATATTTGATTGCTTTGAGACATGTTTAATTATTCTGTCAAGTAGTTTAAAACGTTTTAATTTCGAAAGAGCAAAATAAACTTTATAACGTTCTAATTTCGAAAGAGCAAAACAAACTTTATAACGTTTTGCTTCAAAATTGCGTAGGCAAGGTTCGTCGTTATAAAACAAACATTTCGTTTCTCTGAATTAAACTAGTTTAAACTACATATGTTTTAGTGTCTGTCGTGGCGCTGAGTCATTTTTTGACGGAGGTAGTTAATTTTTTTCACAAGTTTTAACCGAAAGTGCCACACATCCGGGAGACCCAATTTAAAACGATGGAGGCCGTTCACATTTTCAAAGCATAAACAGGATACACCTGTGCAAATAGAAGTCAGCGGCTTTTGAAATTGACGAATCGAATTTGAGGGACTCAATTTTCCAGAAGTTTTTGTTTAGTTAGCAGAGTTGTTTTGCTTTTTGGTGGGGTTTAAAGGTCGTCTTTTCGATGTGGAAATTCTATTTAAAATTAGTAACGTTGTTAAAGAGAAAAGAATGGCGTTGTTTAAAGTAGTTGTTCAAAATTGATATTTTAAAGTTTGTGTTGATTTAAATCAATTATTTAAATCATTCGTCATATTAAAAACATCACAACTTTTTCAGACTTGGCCAATTTGCCTAAAAATGCTTGTTTTCTTTTTGTTTGTTCTTTCTTTTTCTCCGATTTGTGTGAACAGTCAAAATTGTCCGTCTGGAACTTATCCAACCGATTACTACTGCGCCGGTCGAAACAATGACTGCACCTTGGTCCAGAATGATGGTAGACGGATCAGTGGTTGGTTTTAAATTATTTAACTTTTCAATTTCGGAATCGGTTTTTATGTTTGTGCCGGCAAAGAAAGTGTTGTTTTCGACAACAAGTTGACGACAAGACACGTCTCCGTATCAACATGTGCACAAATGGAGGGCGCCAACTAAAACCGCAACGGAGATGCCAACAAAGTTCAGAATGTTCGTATAAGGACGGAAAACAAAGGTGGACTTTAACTGATTTTGACGTAAAAACCTGATATTTATAGTTTCTACGGATACTGTGACTGGGATTGGACTCTCCATCAAGGTATCTGCTGTCGGCAACCGTACACTGAGCAGCGACGCCAAAAACAACAAGTCAGTAATTGTTGGCAAAACGAATACAATTCAAATCAACAATGCAATCAAAACGGTCAGAATTGCTATGCAAATGGTCAGAATGGCATTTGCAAAGGAAATACCTGCTGTATCAGGTTAGATTATTTGCTACAGTAGTATTCAAAAAAAGTTGTCTCAATGGAAGTCGAATCCATATCAACGTGCTCGTCGTATTTTTGAGACCATAAGATTAGTTTTAAAAGCTTTCACAGCGTACACTAAAACGCGTACCATTATCAGCAAGCGCCTGGTTTATTAAAAGCACTCCGTTTGTGCGCCATGACAGAAATGGTTTGTGTTGCGCTTTTAAGCAAGCGTTAGGTTAGTTATCCATTAGTCTGTGCGCCATTTTTATTTTGCATCTTCAAATGTTAGTTTTAACTGCTTTTTCCTAACTTATTGTGTTCGCTTTACAGTTAATTTCAAGCAAAACTAACTTCAAACATATTGTCATTATAAACGACAGTTTTCATTTGGCTAATTACAGTTTTTCACAAATGTTTGTTTTCTTTTGTTGAATTAAGTCAAACAGCTCGATTTTTCTTCAATTTCTAAATGTGATTAACTAAAAATTGCAGCAACAATGTGAATCCTTGTTATATGAGTGAAGTAAATTCATATTCATCGTGCCAGGGATACGACGGATCCACATGCTATGCAAACAATCAGAATGGATACTGCAGACAATCAACTTGTTGCATTACGTGAGACATTAAATGTGAAGTTTAACTATTAAACTTTTCAGATCCACAACTCTAAACAATCCTTGCTATTCCAATGAGTACAATTCAAATTCAGTACTGCAATCGAACGGCCGGAACTGCAACGCTAATGGACAAAATGGCATTTGTCGCCAATCGACGTGTTGCACGAAGTCAGTTTTTGTTTGATATTGCTAATTTTTCAATTACTAACCTTCCAGATCAGGTGGAAGTGGAGGACAATGCCGAAACAACGAATACAATTCTAATTCTTATTGTTCCTCATCTAATGGCAAAAATTGTTACTCAAATGGCCAGAATGGGAAATGCAGGGGGTCAACTTGTTGCATCAAGTTCGTTTTTTGTAAAAAAATTAAAGTCGTCTGAGTTGTTTAGATCAACCGGAAGTGGACAGTGTTACACAAACGAACAAAACTCCAATCAATACTGCAATCAAAACGGCCAGAGCTGCTATGCTAACAACCAAAACGGTATATGCAGAGGATCAATTTGTTGCACGGGGTAGATTTTTAAATCAAACTAATTAAATTAACTAACAATTTCAGCCAAAACAATCAATACTGCAATCAGAACGAACAAAACTCCAATCAATACTGCAACCAGAACGGCCAGAATTGCTATGCAAATGGTCAGAATGGCAGTTTGCAAACAAAATACCTGCTGCACGAGGTAGATTTTTTGTAAAAAAATTTAACTGTCAGAATTTGTTTATAGCCCCAATTCAAACAATAAATGTTACACAAACCGAGTATAATTCTAATCAGTACTGCAATCAGAATGGCCAGAATTGTTATGCAAATGGCCAGAATGGCATTTGCAAAGGAAATACCTGCTGTATTCAGTGAGTTCCTTTTAAATTGTTTTAAGACTTGACGTCTTCAAATTCGATTCTTCTTATTAAAAAGTTCCAGACAGCAAAGCCAAACATGTACATCGAACAAAGAATACAACTCTAATCAATACTGTTCTGCATCAAACGGAAAAAGCTGTACAGTTAACAACAATGGTGAAAGAAGGGGGTGGTGTCGAAGTAACCGATGTTGTTTGAGGTAACAAAAAGAAACTTGACGTTAAAACAAAGTTAACAATTTTCAGATACGACGAGTGCAAATCTGGAGAAACGAATTCAAATTCAATTTGTTCCACTAATGAAAACGACGACGGAAAGACATGCAATGCAAATGGCCAACAAGGTATATGTCGGAACCGGTTGTGTTGCATAAGGTAGAATTTGTTTAAAGTTTCTCGAATAAAAACTTGGACTTTCAAGACAAAACAACTACGGATGCAACAATGGAGAATACAATTCAAACCAGCAGTGCTCAGGAAATAACGGTCAAAGATGTTCGGCAAATGGAGAAACTGGGGCGTGTCGAAATAATCAGTGTTGCTTGAGGTAATTAAAACAATTTTACAAAGTGAACATTGCGTTCGACCAGTCAAGTTAACTGTTATTGTTACGGGTTTATTTTATGATTGAGAAAGTTCGATATGTTAGGTATAGAAATAACAAAGCAACTGTTAAAATTACTTAAACATTTAAGAAATTGCTGTAAAAGTTGTTTGAGGTTTCGAATTGTTTTGCTTTTTTTAAAAATACAAGTTGTTTGAGGTTTCAAATTGTTTTGTTTCTTTTAAACAGCCCAAAAAGTAACAATTAGATACAACGAATGCCAATCAGATGAACAGAACACAAACGAATACTGCTCCGGATCAAATGGACGTTCATGTAGCACAAATTCAAATCAGAATGGACGATGCCGAAACAATCGGATGTTGCGTTCCGTAAGTATTTTGAAAGAACTGTAAATTTTAATGAAATTTGTTTAGGAGATCTAACACAAACAACAGGTGCGCAGACGACGAATACAATTCAAATGATTACTGCTCAGCTGGAGATGGACAGAATTGCTATACACGCTCAGGACAGCGCGGAACGTGTAGAGGGAACAGCTGTTGTACAAGGTGGACTTTAAATACTTCTTTTCGGAGATAATTTACACGATTCCAGAGGCAGCAACGACAATCCAACAAACGGATGTCAACGTGGAGAGCTCAGGTCAGTGCAGAACTGCTCTGGATCGGGGAGATGTCAAATAAAAGGCAAGTCGGGAACTTGTCGCAACGGAAATTGTTGTGTTCGGTAATTTAAATTCAATTTATCCTTAAGTTCCCTCGTGTTCAGAACACACTGTCTTCCGGACTACGAAACAGACAGTCAAATTGCATGTAATAATTCGGACCATCACTGCTACGCAAGTTATCAGCGAAGGGGGGTGTGCAGAAGCGGAACCTGCTGCGTAATGTAAGTTTTATTCAAAAGATCCAACTCAAAAATAACACTTTTCAGTAGCTACAACATTGGACATCCTTGTTTGGACGAAGAAACCAATTCAGGAGTCTTTTGCTTGAAAGAATCACACCGCTGTTACGGTCACAATCAAAGAAAGGGGATTTGCAGAGATGGAACCTGTTGTTTGAGTTAAAAACGTGTCGGTTAATTTAATAAATAAATCATTTTCAGTAAGATTAAAGTGCACCTTGATTTTGAGATAAGTATTAATTTAAATGATCTTGTTAATTTGTTTCTCTTTTTTTTAAATGTGCATTTCGAAAAGTATCGTTTTAAATGATCTTGTCGATTTGTTTCTAGTGTTAAAAGCGTAATTCTGAAAGATGTTGCTTTAAATGATCTTGTTGATTTGTTTCTAGTGTTAAAAGCGTAATTCTGAAAGGCATTGTTTTGTTTAAATGACTTGTGTCAAAATGCTTTTGATGTTAAAGAATGTGCATTTCGAAAGACGTTGCTTTAAATAATCAATGTCAAAACGTTCTTTTAAACATTTGAAATCGTTTTTTTAAAAGCATCACCGAATAATGTTTAAACAAAACCTACATCTTTGTAGGTATCTGCGGAGACCTCATCTGTTGACTCAATAGTCAAAAGACCAAGTTCCGTAATCAACGTAGGCTTGTGAGCATCGAAGATTCCGCCTTCTGAGATGACAACTGTGGCTGGATCGATTCGAATGTTCATTTTGAGCTTGGAGCGCTGGTCTACGGCGTGTTGGAGACCTGGAAATGTAGTATAGAAACTTCAGTGTCGTCGAAACTCACCAGTAACCGATCTTGCCTTCACATCTTCGTATTTGGCCAGCGCCGCCGCGGTCAACTGATTCAATCTAACACTTTCTGGAGGTCGGAACACTTCAGCGGCTGTGTTAATTGCTGGAGCATGATAGCGCAAGATAACAGGAGCAATTGCCAATGCAACAAATTGATCAAAGTCGCCTTTTAGTGGATTTGTCTGGACTTGGAGACTCAGCCAATCGGCATCGGTGTTCAACAACTCCAACATTGGTTTTCCACATCCTGACATTGATAATGACTTGACAGCGCTGTCCAAACTAAACAGTTTACATTATTATTGCTTTTCGAAACTTTGACTAGTTTTTTATTTTTAAAACACAAAACTTAAACGACAATGTTTAAAAAAAATTAAAAAAAAAAATTAAAAAAAAATAAAAAAAAAATAAAAAAGTCAATCAAATTAGATAAACAAAATGATGCCCCGCAGTTAAAGTTGCATTACTTACTTGATTGCTCTCGCCGACGGTCTCTGTTCGAAAAGTGTCTTTAGTCCAGTAAATTGCAATTCTAGTGAGTCCTCGACGCTCAGGGACAGAGTAGCCAAGTTAGCGTGAACTCGATTTTCAACGAATTCTTTTGGATAGTCCGTTGGAGGAATGTTCTCTTGGTAATCAATTGCATCGAAAAGTTTTGCTTTCTCTTCCGGAGTCATTGCCTGAAACTCGAGTTGATTCAAACGTTAATTCAAATCAAACCTGTTCAAACTGAGAAATTATGTCTCCGCTCTCGTGTTTAACAACTTCTTCTTCTTTTGGCTTGCTTCCTCCAGTGAACCAGCTCTTTGCCCTGGAAAGTGTTTATGACATATCCGAAAAGTTAAAACTAACCAAGCGCCCCATCCTTGCGGTTGATCTTCCAATCTTGTAAGTCCGCGCCGATCAATTTCCATTTCGGCTTGTTGTCTGGCAATGTTCAAATTAAAGACATCCAGCGCTTGCTCCGCCTCTTCAAGCAATTCGGTCACGTCGGAAGGCAGTGATTTTTCAGTTTGTTTTCGGACCCATGCTTGTCGATAGTCACGAACCATTTGCCTGTGGCGTTTCATTCGTTTCCACGACCAATTGTGTCGACGACGACGAATGTTTTCTTCCAGAATTGAGTTATAAGCAAAGTGCCACCTGTAAATGAGGTTTTTAACTAAAGAAGATCGTTTTAATAAGTTGAGGAAAAAGACTATTTTTGTGGGAAATAAACACTTAGAACAAATCTAGTCGATACGCTTAAAAGTTGTGTTAAAAAGCTGTTTCAAGTTTAGTCAATTAAAAGTTGTGTTAAAAGTTGTTTTAAGTTTAAACGCTACATTCAAAAGCTATGTTAAAAAGCTGTTTCAAGTTTAGTAGATTAAAAGTTGTGTTCATTTTAAAAGCTGCTTCAAATTTAGACGCTACATTCAAAAGCAATGCTCTTCTAAAACAAGACTTATTATATTACTTTTATTCAGTACATTCAAAAGCTATATTCTTATTCAAAAGTTGTTTCAAGTTTAGTCGGTTAAAAGTTGCGTTCACTTCAAAATCTATGTTCATTCTAATCAATCTAACTTGTCTTTTCAAACTCACATTCAAAATCTATGTTTGTTCTAGGCTATATTCTCAAAACGCTATCCTTTTTTATCCAACTTAGTTTTTTTCAAAAAAACAAACCATTCACGATAATGCTTTTTGTATTCAACAGTTTGAGGTCGATATTTTAAATAACGACCAGCTAGTTGAAAACGTTCTTGAGACTCGAGGAAAAGCAACAACTCCTGATACTGATGTCTGTTGATCTTCAACGCTAACGACTCTAGATCGACAGTGAGGTCAATTTTTGGGATGGACCAATTGGAATTGTCTGATTCCGGTTTTTGATTCAGTTTCAAACGGGCCTGAAAGTTTTTTGATTAAAACGATGTCGGAGACACAATTCTACTTACTTGCATCTTGATTGGTGCCAATATGTACTTGTTCCGCGACCTAAAATAACTTTAAGTTAAAATGACCCTGATCCGAAACAACTTACTCTTTGGTCTTCTCTCCAAACTCCATTTGTTCTTCCATTGTTTGGCGGATTGCGTTTCGGTCCTCTCCTTCGTCTACCATTCCGCTGATCAGAGCGCCTTGTTTTCGGTCTGAATTCCAATAAAGAGCTAAATTTTCTAAGTGAACAAGTTTGTGGAAGATGTTGAGAGTTTCTTTGTGGACTGTGGCGGCCCAGTTGGAGTCGGTAGTTTCAAATTGGAGACCTTCGAGGAAGGCGCCGACGGCGAATGGACGTCCTGGTTGTGAGAATTGATCTTCGTAGCGAACGTGGATGTTTTTGATCCGGACTTGTAGATTTTTGATGATCTGAGCAACCAATTTCTCGGTGAACGTGTCAGCAGAAGGATCTTTTGGTTCTAAAAGTTGTTAGCTTCATATTGTAAACTTTTGAATATTAACTTACTTCTCCGGTTCTTTCTGTTCTTCTTCCAATCGAGCAAGCGCTTTCTGTTTTTGTTCCTGCTCATTCTTTTCGGCTTTCGTTTCATTGTAGACGACGCCTTTGTTCGGGACGACCAACAAGTAAAGTCCATCGATGTTGGCAATTACAGGCTCTGTGTACAGGTTCTTCCACGGAATCTTCAATGACAGGTGATCCAAGCATCCAAACTTCAATTTAACTGGCAAGTCGAGACTGTCCAGAGCCGTTTCTTTTATGTCCAAGTTGTGGAGTTTGACGTCTCCTGTAATTTAAGTGTTTTAATTAACTTTTACAACTTCTCTTTCTCCTCCAACACAATCCAATTCAAATTGCATTTAAGCATTTAAACTTGCCAGACCAAAAGATCTGCATCGTTTCAAATGGTTCAATTCTATTTGTTGTCTCTTAATTAACGCCTAATCCGAAACGAGAATCAGCGGACTACAAAAGCTTGAAATGTCACAACGAACAAAAACGACAAGCTTTTTCCGCTAACTTTATCGTCTTTTGCTGTCGCGCGTTTAGTTTAAGCTGATTAAAGTTGCCACAGTTGTTGTTAAAGATGTCTGGAGATGATGAAAGTAGAAAAATACACTTTTGTGTTCTTGTGCTCTTGAGCCACAAGTCTTAAGTTGGATTTGATTAATTAGTTAGATGTCTTTGTTTCATTTGTTTGAATGTTTATGGCGCTGTTAAAACTGACTAAAAAGATTCCAGGAAAAGAGATGACCAGTACAACGCCACCACCAATAATTGTAACACCAAGAAGAGTTGTGATGATGGACATGCCGCCACCACCTAACAAATGGGTCACGTTGTCTACTCACTTTGGTGAAATCTGGTCAATTGATTTTTGGTATTACTTTTACGTTACTTTCATTCCGCTGGGATCGTTTTTGTTGTTGGGACGCTATTACATTCTTTGTCACCGAAAACACTTGCAATTGTCGTGGCAATTAAAGTTAAACTTAATCGTCTGGCTCGTTTCCTTATTGTTCTCGTTCGTTCTTTACTTCACAATATTCGGAAAGTATGCAACTCCGTGTAAGTTTGAACTTTTTGAACAAACTCCGTAACATTTAATTTATAGACAGAATTTATAACCTTGATTCGGAACTTATTCGAGGATCTTTGCACGTAGCCGCTGCTAACACTATACCCATCTCAACAATGTTTCTCCTGCTCGACCGGATCCTTGTCATCACATTCATTGGTCAATGTTTGCAGAAATGGAGACGTTATCTCAGTTGGATCTCCTTAATGACAATTCTACAAATGTTCTTTAGCAATTTGACCGTTTTGATACAGCGGACTGAGTTGAACCCGTCCAATCCGGTGCTAAGTGAGTTTGTAGTTTGTTGCAATATCTTTTAACAACATTTAAACAATCACGGCGCCATTTTTAGCTTGTACCTTCTCGTGTCGACTAAATGGCACTATAAAAGATTTGTTGCTAGTGCGGATGATAATTTCCGTCTTGAATGTATCTTTCGGACTTATTTTTATCTATTTGTATTTTCGGCATTCGCGGAAATTGAAGCTTCGGCTGGAACGAAAGCTCAACCACACAACTTTGTATCTTTTTATAAGTGAGACGTGTTGTAACATCATCCCCACCGCTGTGTACTTGATAGCAAGTCCGTACGTGGAGTTTTTTAATGCGGCGAGGTTCACGACGTAAGTGGATCCGGTGGAATTGGTAAAAACCATTCAAATTTAGATCAATGGTGACGATTGGACACGTGACAGACGGCTTGGCAAATGCAATTCTTTACTGGATGACACGCGTCAAAGGAAGCAAAGTAATAACGCAGTTGATTGTTAATCCTCAAACTCATCTCTATTCAGGTTCTTCGAAAAGTAAAGTAAACCCGATAAGAAACTAATAAATTATTTGTTTTAACGTGTTTAAAGAACTGATTTAAACGTTTTGTTTTAATTGAAATGAAAGTAATAGACGCTTTCTTTTTGAATTGAAACGAAAGTGATGTTTAAAGAACTGACTTGAAAGCTTTCTTTTTGAATTGAAACGAAAGTGATGTTTAAAGCACTGACTTGAAAGCTTCTTTTAAATTTAACTGACGATGTTGTTTAAACAACTAACTTGAAAGCTTCTTTTGAATTTAACTGACGATGTTGTTTAAAAAATTCAAGTAACGTTAAATCAGGCATAGCTTGAAAGCTTCTTTTTAATTGAAACGAAAGTGATGTTTAAATGACTTGAGCTGGCTTTAAAGATTGATTTAAATAAATGTGATGTTTAAAAACCAATTTAAAATCATCTTTTGCTAAAACAGAAAGGGCGTCAAGAAAGTCACTCAGAACTTTTGCATTAAAAATGTAATTAGTGATCTTTTGTATCAACAAATCAACTCAACAATAGCCCACCGGTTAAATATTTGATGCTAATTCATTTTTAACCACATGTAGGAACAACGTCAATTACTCAAAATCGCCATCATCGGACTTTGACATCAAGAATTTAAAAAGTACAAAAAATTTTCGACAGTAACCAAAACACTTTGTACTTCGCGTTCGTTTGTTCATTCCTAATACCTCCTGAGACGTCACTGGCTTTTTAATCAAGATCTCGAACTTCCGCCCCGAAAAAGGTACAATCCCAAATTAAATTGCTTTAACCGGATTACAATTATCGACTGCCACTACAATTGGGCCGGACTTGCTTCTCCGTATACGGTTGCTTAGTTCAATTTGTTCACCAGTGGGGGAAGAGAGTAACAGTGCTACTACAAAATTCGAAGTCGCAAAGGACACGGAGATGTGAATTTCCAAGAATTGCTCCTCACTACTTTTAATCGTTCAATTTTATTCTTTTCGCTACGGTTAAAAATTTTAATTCACTACTTTGTCGCGATTTGAATTGTTTGAAATTTTGAATTTGAATGAAAGAGTCGATTTGAATTTAAAAGATCGCTTTAAATCGATAAGCTTTTTAGATGTTATTTGAATTTAAAAGATCGCTTTAAAGTTGAATTGAGCTGCTTGAATTTAAAAGACTGTTTAAAATTGAGTTGATAGGTTTAAACATTCCAAACATTCCAAACCGATTAATTAAATTTCTTACTCTTAATCGCGTTCAAAAACAAAAATACTTTTGCAACAATCTCAACAACTTAATCCTCCAATTTTATAGTTTGCCATAATGTCCAGCTTGCCACCAACTACTGCACACCCGCATTCAAGTTCAATTTCTGCCATTTCAACCACAACTTCACTACCAATGACTACGGCACGTCCTCTGCGAATGATAACTGAAGGTCCGTGGATCTCATTGTCTCCGCAATTCGGTGTTTTTGATGAGAACTTTTTCTACTACGCCTATGCGACGTTCGGTCCTTTAATTGCTTTCATTCTATTGGGTCGATTTTACATGATGTCGTATCAGCGACATGTTCAACTGTCGTGGCAATTGAGAGTCAATTTGGTTTCTTGGCTCTTTTCACTGGCGTTCTCATTTTATTTCATATTCAACAGTGTTCGGAAAGTACGCAACGCCGTGTAAGTTTGATTGACTTGAAAGAATTTTAAATCAACAAAAATGTACTCAACTCAATTTATCAACTTCATTCTTTTCGTTTTCAATTCAAACTTTTTAAAAATGCTTCCGACTCAAGTTTTCAATTCAAACTAACAAAAACAACAACTCCTTCAAATCAATAAACAACTCTTTCAAACCACTCAAAAAAACAAGCAAATCAACAAAGCAGTTTTCATATCACTCAAAAAAAACAAGCAAATCAATCAAAGCAATTCATTCGAATCAACAAGCAATAAACAACTCTTTCAAATCACCCAAATCAAGACAATAAACAAGTTTAGACAGGATCTACACTCTAAACTCAGAACTGATACGCGGATCGCTGCATGTTGCATCTACTATTGCTTTGCCGATCTCAACTGCATTTTTGCTACTTGATCGTATTTTAGTCATCTTATTTGTTGGACAGAAACTAAACGAATGGAGACGGTATTTCTACTGGGCGTCTATTATGTCTATTTGTTTAATTTTCTACACGTGCCTGACTGTTTTGATCTACCGAACAGTTATAAACCCACTGGATCCGTCGCTTTGTAAGTTGTTTGTAGTCAAAGTCCGATTTAATTTTAATTTTAGTTTGCACACTTTCGTGTCGAATGAACGGGAGGATCAATGAGTTATTGCTTATCAAGTTGGTCATCTCTGTTCTGAACGTGTTCCTCGGCGGATTCTTTATATATTTGTATCTCAGACACTCAAGGAAGATGAAACTTCGCCTGGAGCGCAAATTTAACCTCACCACGTTGTTTGTGTTCATAAGCGAGGTATTTTGGTCCATCCTCCCGACAGGAATATACTTAATTGGAAGTCCGTACATCGAGTTCTTCAACTCAATGCGGTTCATGACGTAACTGAAGATTTTTAACATCATATCAATTTGTATTTAGAATAATGATAACTTTGTGCCACGTTTCCGACGGTCTGGCAACGGCTATACTGTACTGGATGACGAGGATAAACAGCTCCAGTGTGATTAAGAAGCTGGTTGTAAGTCCAGTCTCGAGGAAACAGCAAACAACGTCGAACCGAAACAAATCATAAACAAGTAAGTGTTTTAAAATGTCTACAAACTCTTTGATCAATTAAACTTTTAAGGCGCCTCCATCCAAAGCACAACAAATCCTAGATGACTTTCAACTACAATTGTTAAAATGTTGGTTACGGTCGTGCCAAATGTTCACAGAAGAGAAGAAGCGAACATCTTTCGACTACAATTAGACCAAAAAATGGACAAGAAAATCGTGCATTCCGTGACTTGTAGACAAATTTGAAATTGTAGTTGATGATTTAAATAAATGTCTTTTAATTTACCGAAACGCTACACCAAACGCTTAAAGTTCTTTTCATTTTTTAGATTGGTTATGAGATTGTTTTTGTTTGTTTGTTTGAACTGATTTGTTTTTTGTTTGTTTGAATTGATTTGTTTGGTCTTAGTCGTTCAAATTAGTTAAATAAATGAAGTTGCTTCGTTTGATTACTGTTTGTTTGAGCAAACAACCTTTTTCAGTTTCTACTTTTTGATTAATCCAAATAGTTTACAGACAATGTCAACTCTACCGATTACCGCATTTACAATAAAGCCAGACTTTCAAAATGCCACGTCAAGGATACCATATGTTCCAGACAGATACACAAAAGGTCCTTTGATCACCCACTCCGAAGATTTTGGAGTTGTTGACGAACAATTTTTCTACTACACCTATGTAACGTTTTGTCCACTGGCTGCTTTCATATTTTTGGGCCGATTCTACATTCTGTCACACCGAAAACGTGTCCAGCTGTCCTGGCAGCTCAAAGTTAACCTTCTGGCATGGATCATGTCTTTGTTGCTTGCTTTTGTAATGTATTCAACTATTTTTGGCAAGTTTTGACTGAAAAGAACAAAAAACAACCAAATCAATAAAACTAATAAGCTTCTCTCATTTTTAGCAAGATATGTGACTCCGTGTAAGTTTTAAACAATTCTTGAGGTTAAGTTTTTAATCGATAGAGTAAAGACCAGCGAGGTTTCTGTTTAATGTCTTCACTGTCTACTTTAACGTTTTAAATCGATAAGGTAACTTTAAAAGTATGCAATTGTGACAATAATAACATTTCAGTCGTTGAAACAAAAAATTAACAAACAACAAAAACATTTTTGTTTGAAAAACTTTTTCTTATCGAAAACATTTTTTGACAAAATTGAAATAACAAAAAGAACTTTGCAGACAGGATCTACAATTTAAACTCCGAATTAGTGCGTGGATCACTGCATATCGCATCTACTATCACTTTACCGGTATCTACTACGTTCCTTTTACTGGACCGGATCTTGGTGATATCATTTGTTGGTCAAAAACTGATCAACTGGCGCCGACACCTCCACTGGATGTCAATTTTAGCTATTTGTTTCTTGTTCTTTGTCACCTTTAGCTGTATTGATTTATAAAGCAATTTTGAATCCGTCTAATTCAGAGCTGTGTAAGTTGTTATTGTAAAGTCCACGACCTCAAAACCATTTAAGGGTGTACCTTTTCTTGTCGAATGAACGGGAACATAAAGGAGCTGTTGTTTGTTAAGTTATTTATCTCCGTCACAAACGTAATCTTTGGAGCGTTCTTTGTCTATCTGTATCTTCGGCACTCCAGGAAGATGAGAGTCCATTTAGAACGCAAATTCAACCTTACGACTTTATTTGTCTTTATAAGCGAAGTATTCTGGTCAATTTTACCTACCGGAGTTTACTTAATTGGAAGTCCTTACTTGGCATACTTTAACACTCTCAAGTTCTTAACGTAATCTTTAAACTCTTTGTTTGTTTTATAAAATCGATCTAGAGTGATGATGACGTTTTGTCATGTATCTGACGGCTTGGCAACGGCTACATTGTACTGGATGACAAGAGCAGGTGGAAGTAATGTGATCAAGAATCTAGTTGTAAGTCCGGTCTCCAGGAAACAGCAAACAACATCAAACCGAAACAAAGCATAAGACTAAGTAAGTGTTTTGAGATGACTTTTTAAACTTCTTCTCTTCGCTGTTTAGAAACAAACTACAATTTAACAACGCCACCCCGTTTCTAGAAAACTGAGTCAGCCGGGGAGCAAGCAAGTCCCAAAAAGTTACAATTTGGACCTGCCCGCTTTAGTTTCTTTAAACCTCAAAGCTTTTTAATAAATGTCGTCGTCCACTACCGAAACAACTCCGGTTGTTCAATTACCGGAAATTCCGTTTATAAGTGAATCCGCGCAGTATGGAGACGTGTGGTCAACAGACTTTTGGTATTACTTGTATGTAACTGTCGGTCCGCTCGTTTCATTTCTTCTTTTGTGTCGATTCTATGTCCTTTCACATCGAAAACATGTTCAGCTTTCGTGGCAACTTAAAGTTAATTTGGTCGTATGGATTGCGTCACTTTTCTTTGCGTTTGCTCTCTATTCAACAATATTTGGAAAATACGCAACTCCGTGTAAGTTGGAAATGACTTTTTAAACAAAATGACACGATTTTAATTGTTTGAAAGAACGACTTGAGTTGTTAAAGAAACAAAAACTATTTGAATTGTTTGAAAACATTTTTTGTTCAATCTTGTTTGAAAACACTTTTTGTCAATCTTGTTGAAGAAACAAAAAACGACTTGAGTTGTTAAAGAAACAAAAACTATTTGAATTGTTTGAAAGCACTTTTTGTCAACCTTATTGAGTTTAAAAACAATTTAACCTTTCGAAAACACTTTCGTCGATCTTGTTGCGTTGTTAAAGAAAATGACTCGAGTTTAAAAGAATGGCTTGAAAGCACTTTTTGTCAATCTTGTTGAAGAAACAAAAAATGACTTGATATCAAAGTTTTGTTTGAAAACACTTTTTGTCAACCTTGTTTGAAAGAATTTATAGTTAAATTGATATCAAAGTTTTGTTTGATCAATTTAGTCGAGTTTATAAACTTATCAATAAAATCAATAAAGACATTTTAGACAGAATCTACAATTTAAATTCGGAAGTGATACGCGGATCTCTACATATAGCATCAACTAACACGATTCCGGTGTCCACGATGTTCTTATTAATTGACAGGATAGTAACCATCTCATTTGTTGGCCAAAAATTAGACATGTGGCGACACCGTCTCCAACGGATATCGATTTTTCTTATTTGTGTTATGTTTCTTGGGAACTTATCTATATTGTTGTACCGGACCGTCGTGAATCCAGCAAATCCTTCGACAGTTAAGTCAAAATCACACTTTATTTCAAATTAATCACTTTTAGATTGCACATTCTCATGTCGAATGAACGGGACTATAAAAGACTTGTTGCTAGTCAAACTTGTCACCGCGATCATGAACATCGTCTTCGGCGCTGTTTTTCTTTATTTGTACTTTCGCTATTCACAAAAAGTAAAATTCCGCTTGGAAAGAAAGTTTAACCACACAACTTTCTTTGTTTTCATAAGCGAATTACTTTTCAACATCATCCCGACCGCTGTGTACTTAATAGGAAGTCCGTACGTGGAGTTATTTCAACTGTGGAGGTTCATGACGTAAGTTCATCCTCAATTTAAACATTCCCAGTCAATTTTAGCGGAATGATAACAATTGGACACGTAACAGACGGTCTGGCCACGGCTACTTTGTATTGGATGACTAGGGTGAACACCGGAACCAGTGTACTTAAGATGTTAATTGTGAGTCCGTTGTCCAAAAAAGCAAACTCCAGTTCACAAAAACGAAACACTTAACAACAAAGTAAGTTCCTGACTGTCTCGAATCACTTACTAACATCAACATCAGTTGTGCTTATTTTGAAACTGAATTAGCTCCCCGATGACAGACTTCAATATCTACAAAAAATTGTATCTAATATGTGCCAAAAATACTCTCCGCATTGGCAATTTGCTAATTTGATTATAAAAGCTGATCAGAAGTTTGTAACTACAAAAAACATTGCTTTTTAAACTTCTTTGATTGTTGAAATTGTTTTTTAAAGAGATGACTTTCAAAGAAGCAAGTCTTTTTGATGCTAAATTACGATTATGATTTAAAATTGTTTCGGTAGTTTGTTTTGTTTGTGCTTAAATTGCGTTGATGCTTCCAAAAAGCAACTTAGTTTAAAAGTCTAGTTTGTTATTGTTAACAGAGACAATTCTTTTTCATTTCAAACTTGCTTTAAAAGCAACTTTTATCATTTCAACTAAATAAAAAAGAATCAATCTACAAACATCTCCAAAAAAGTTCCTTCAATTTATATCTAATATGTGCAACAACACTTCCAAAACGTCACATACAAAAAACCAAATTTCTTCGAAGAACGCCAGAGCGGTTGCGAACCACAACTACAATTCCGTGTGAAGATTTCGAACAGCCACTGCATACTGTTAGCGGAAAAGAACTACAATTGTTGAACGGCAACCAAAAAATCCCCCGAAGTTCCTTGGAATTGAGTCACCTACGTGGGAATTCTCGTCTTGTGCGGGTAACAGTGGAAACAGGTGGAGAAAAAGTAACATATAGTTTTAATACTGTCTAAATTGTGCTTTGTTGCCGAGACTGTAACTTTTTTGTCTTGAACGTCTTTTTGAAATAATCTTTTGAAGTTTAGTGATTATTGTTTTTGAAGATCGTTTGAAGTTTAGTGATTGTTGTTTTTGAAAACTTGTTACATTGAGCAATCTTTTTGATGTCTCATTTTTAAACAAAAAAGTTTAGAGACTGTTTAAAAATTACATTGAACAGAAAAGGTTTGAAGTGTTAGAGTTTAAAATGAATCCGATAATGTTAATCATACGTTGTTTTTGAAGTTTAGTGACTATTGTTTTTGAAGATCGTTTGAAGTGTTAGAGTTCTTCTGAAGTTTAGTGATTCTTTAAAATTTATAGTCAACTATCTTTTTGAAGTGTTAGAGTTCTTTTACTTAACAATATTATTTGTTTCAACTTTAAAAGACTAATTTTTAAACAAGATATTGCATCTTCTCAACAATATTTTCGAGAAATTTAACAGACAACATTTGTTTTCAAAATCAATTCTTATTAAAACTTTCAAAGGCTACACTTTCGGCATCATTTTAAATCAATTCCGATTAGTAATCATTTTGGTTACCACAAAAACAAACTCACTTTGTAGGGGATACAAAAACAGATCAAACTGAATAGGAAGTACGCTGGGGGGCGCTAATTCCATTCATCAGTACAATTTTAAATTAAGCAATACAATTAACGAAATTAATCTTTTCGTCTTTGTTTGAATTGCAAAAATCTGATGACGATTCTATTTTTGTCAGGACAGCAGTGTTGTCGATCTTTTAGTTAGGTACGGTAGGGGGTTTTAAGCTTGAAGTGATTTTTAAAGACCGGACATCGATGACAATGCTCCGTAGTCACTTTTTAAAAGCTGGACATCGTGTTTAAAGACCGGGCATCGATGACAATACTCCGTAGTCACGTTTTAACCATTCCGAAAAGCGTCGTTAATTTAAAATTTACTTCAAACTAACAAACAAATTACAGATGTCTTCCACAACTTCTTCACCTGTGACAACTATTTTGACAATACAAACAACTGGTTCACCTGTGACAACTATTTTGACAACACAAACAACTGGTTCCCCTGCTCCGACCACCGAAGAGCCATGGATCACACTATCCCCACAATTTGGAGTTTTTGACGAGAATTTCTGGTACTATCTGTACGCTTCCGCCGGATCTTTAATATCTTTCTTGTTGCTTGTTCGCTTTTACATGCTTTCACACCAAAAACACGTCCAGCTGTCCTGGCAACTCAAAATTAACCTAATTGCCTGGATCATATCTCTGTTCTTTGCCTTTGCGTTGTACTCAACGATTTTCGGAAAGTACGCAACTCCGTGTAAGTTGGAAATTATTGATTTGTTTAACGTTTTCAATTCCAGATAGAATTTATAACCTCAATTCCGAACTGATTCGCGCTGCTTTGCACATTGGAGCAACGAACACGTTACCATTGTCGACAACTTTTCTTTTGTTAGACCGGATTTTGGCAATTTCTTTCATTGGTCAAAAATTAGACACGTGGCGCAAGCACTTACAATGGTTTTCTGTCGTGTCTATCCTTTTTATGTTTCTCGGCAATATGGGGAACATTAATCTACAGAACCGTTTTAAATCCTGCAGATCCGGCACCAAGTAAGTAAACCTTTTTGGAGGTTTTAAACTTAAACACTAATTCCAGGTTGCACGTTCTCTTGCCGACTCAATGGCACTGTCAAGGACTTGTTGCTAGTCAAACTTGTCACCGCGATCATGAACGTCGTCTTCGGCGCCATATTTGTTTATCTTTACATTCGGTATTCACGGAAGTTGACATTTCGACTGGAAAGAAAGTTTAACCACACCACATTGTTCGTCTTCATCAGTGAATTGCTTTGTAACATTATCCCGACAAGTGTTTATTTAATTGGAAGTCCGTATATTGATCTCTTTAACTCAACGCGGTTCACGACGTAAGTTTCCGGAGACTTTCAAGAAATGCTATTTTTAAACAAAGTTGGCAACACTTTCCGACGTGCCATATGACTAACAAACATGTTAATTCTGTGGTTGTATTAATTCCCACAAGTTGAACTCATGTGAACATTTTCGGTCATTTCCGCCACCCACAAATTTTGTTGAAAATTGCAAAAAAAGCGTGTGCTTTGAATGTTTGAAGACGTTAATTTAAAGGTTGAGATTGTGAGAGGAATGGAAACGAGTGCTTTAAAAACGTGGGTGTTTAATTGAAAGTGCTTTAAAAAGATGATTCAATTGTTTGAAAGATGATTCAAATTGTTTTTTGCATTCGAATTAGTTCGAAGAGTCGCTTTAAACACGTGAAGAAGCGAATTTTAAGAATTAGAGAATTTTCATTAGTTGACTGAACACAAAATTAAAGCTATCTTTTAAAACTCTTGCATATCGAGTTACAGTATCACTTAAACACAGGTCCACTCATTATTTAAACAAATTACACGTCACAGTTCGACTACAAAAAGGTTTTTCGCAACTAAGTTCTAAGAAAAACTACACAACTGAACCTTCAAGAATCAATTTGACAAATTTGCTGAACTTTTTGATTTCGTGTGAAAAATTCAATTTTAAAGCTCCACAACTAAAACTCATATTTCCAGGATAATGGTGACCATTTGTCACGTCTCAGATGGCCTCGCAACTGCAATTCTCTACTGGATGACCCGAATCGACAGCAAAACAATTTCTCAAGAAGCTACTCGTAAATCCGGTCTCAAAAGTTCATTCAAGTTTGTCGAAAAAGACAACAAAGGTGACAACGAAGCCGGCGACTTTCTAATTGGTATTGTTTGTTTATTGTATAGGGTTAAAACGAATAAAGTATATTTAAATTGGATGTGGAAGAGAAGTTATGTCAGAAATATTGTTTAAAAGTCAACTAACCTCCCCAAATTCCAATGTTCAACTGCTTTGCGTCCAAGTTGTCAACATAATCGCCGAGGAAACGATTTAACAGGTCTGCAACCAAGCTTTCAAATACCATTTTTCTGAAAACACATTGAAATTAGTGCTTTCAAATGTGAAATGATTAGAAACGTGAACGATTTGATTTAACGAATGAAATGATTAGACACGATATAAATGAAGTATTCCATCATGTTAAAGGTTTGAATTTTGTTGAATTAAACGTTTAAAAGTCATAACGTTCTTTAAATCTTTCAAAATGCTTGGAACTCATAAGAAATGTGATGATTTTGAATAACTTTGAGGTGCCAACACGTTCTTTAAAACTGCGCGAAAGAAGTTAATAACTTCAAGGTGTCAAAAGGAGTGAATTCTGTCGATTAAACATTTTAGAGCCAAAACACGAAAATAACGACAACTTTTTAGAGTCAGAACACGTTCTTTAAAACTGCGCGAAGTGAATAAACATAACAATAACTTCGATACATCAAAATGTTCACATTTCATTTGTTAGCGCTCTAACATTCTTAAATGCTCAAATACGTTAACTTCTAATCATTTGTTTAACATTTTAAAGCCAAAACGTTAATCATCAAACACGATCACATCTTTCAAAAAACAATACAATTTCATTAATCGAACATAAAGTATGTTCAAAGCGTTCTTTTTCAACACAAAAATCATCTAAACTGCATGCCTAACGCTCTGTCACTTGCTCGTAACAAAAAACACAACCAAACACCATAATTATTCATCGCTTAATACCCAAAATGACTAAAAATTACGCAATATCGCTCAGATCTCTAAAAGGTCACGTACAGAGATGTTTAAATACAAAAATCGATTTAACAGGCAAGCAAATAAAAGGATCTTCTTTTCTTTCTCATACAAACGCTGGCTTGTTTTGAAATGCACGCGTTTGACGTATTTACGACGCCAATGTGTTCAAAACGAGCGCATTGCCTGGAAAAATGATAATTGCAACGAAGAACGGGAAAAAAATTTGAAAGTCAATTGAAATGAAAAAAGTTGTAAACAACAAAGCGTTTTTATTGCTTCATAAAAAGAGCTTTTAAGACACGTGAATTGAATTTGAATATACTTTTGATTCGTTATTATGAAGTTTTGAATTGAAGTTACAAAATGTTAAGGACTTTTTGATATCGTTGTGCTTTTTGATCACTAATTAGAAAATGTTACGGATTTGTTTAAATAGAAGTTACAACATGTTACTTTACAGACTTTTGAATTAAAATTGCAAAGTATTGCGAAGTTTTTGAATAGAATTTCGATAACGTAGCCAAAACGATTAAAAGAACAAGATTATAAAACCGAAACGATAGCATTTCAAAATAAAAGTCCGTAAAGGAAATGCTGATAAAACGTGATCAAACATTTAGAGTCGTTAAAATAACACCGGAAAACCGGCATTTTAAACAAACAAAACAATGACAAATTTGAATTCTCCTTTAATATCGAAATTAAAGAAAAAACCACGCAGATCACAAAAATCGCCCATTGAAAACAAACAAGCCAGCCAGCAAACATCAAAAAGCGTCCACGCCGGCTGCACACCACTTTTTAGTAAGCAGTCTCCACCGATTGAACAGTTCCAAATTTATAAACACGAATGATTCATTTGCGTTTTGTTTTCGCAGCAAAAAAGAAGAAGCAAGAAACTAGACATTTTAAATGTTGTTTGAAAATAGTATTTTGAACGTTGAAAAGAACGTTTGTTTGAAGACTCGGCAATAAGAAGCAAAAAACTAGACATTTTAAATGTTGTTTTAAAAGAGTATTTTGAAAATTGAAAAGCGTTTGTTTGAAAAAGAAGACTCCACCAAGACAACTAATTAAAACCGCTCCAAAAAGTCCACATAAACTATTCAAAATTCGATTAATTTCAAAACACACACAAATAAACAAAACTCTCTGACAAACAACAACAATGTCGCGCCGAACATGCAAACGATTCAAAATAACTCGACATTTTTAAATCAAAAAGATTAACAAAAAAGCGATTTAACTTTTCGACTTCAAAACAATAAAGAAGCATCTAAAAAGTCATAATAACTTAATTTCCTAACGAAAACAACTTAATTGGTCAGACAACAACATCGCCGGCACGAAAACTACAAAATTAAAACAAAAACAACCATGCAAATCCACATTTTCCTTTTATTCTCACTGTTCGTAAACAACGTGGCCATTCGCGCCGCAAAATTGAAACCTTTGCTCGCTTTCACCCAAACAACAACAAAAACAACTCCTCTGCACACGAAAATGTTTAGCTGCATTCGAAAGCCTTCGTTCTTTTTTGTGAAAATATTGCAAGCGAGTCGAGCAGACACGAAAGACATCAAAGAAGAAAGCTTGCCTCGTCGTGCGCTTTTATCTCTGTCTCCTGTTTGCTCGGGGTCATTCATTTTGGGGAGACGGAAGGAAAAAGCAATAAAAGTCGAATGCGGCCGTTTTGGAATTTGTCTGAGTTGTGGTGTTTTTAGTCAATTTGAGTGGTTGAGATAAGAAGTTTTGGTTGTGTGATAATGCTAGGTGGAGAATGGAAAAGAAGTTGCGTTTTGATTTGTTTTTGATGTGGAGAATCAATTTGGCCTTAAAAACATTGATTCAAATTTTTTAGATAGTTTAAGGTTTTGAAGTAACTCGAATTTATGAGATTAAAGTAGCTCAAAGATCATTTCAATCAACAAGTAAATCAAAAAGATGAAGTATTCCAACTAAAACAACTCAAGCTTGCATGATTAAAGTAGCTCACAAATCATTTCAATCAAAAATCACCCAAATCAACAAGCAAGTCAAAAATCACTTCAAATCAACAAGTAAATCAAATCGTACAAAGAAACAAAACAATTTAAACAACGAATCGCCAAAAACACACGGAACTTGCGCCAAAACGCTGACGGTCATCTTCGAAATTGTTCACCCCGACGTTTAGAAAATGCCTTTGCCCCGTAGATTGACTTTGTTTACCATTTGTTTTGGGGCTCTTTTCATGCTCGAACATGACCTTGCTGTTTAGTTTGCGGTGCAGGTGGCCGACTAAAGAGTTTGAAAAGAAGTTGGCGGGCTGGAGAGGTTTTGAAATGGATTTAAATTGTATATCACTTACTTAAAAATGAACATTCAAGTTGAACAGATTTGTTTCACACTTAGGGATTTCAACACTATTGCATAGACGTTAAACATAATTTCTATTCATTTGTTAACTTCACAACAAAATCTACGTCAAAATCAATTCTTTCAAACTTGCAACACAATCAATTTATTTCACAATTTAAACATTTAATGCATTTGAATGTAGTTAAAAGTGTGATGTCCGCTGACTCCATTAATATCCACCTTGTATCGAGATTTTAGGTCAGTTGTTTTCGGTTTCTTTTGGCAGTTTCGCAGATTTTCTCGCTAAACAAAACAATTTATTTGGTTGAGTAAAAAGAACTTACAAGTGGACAGTTTGTATTTAAAACAAGAACCACTTCTGCTTTGTAGCAATCACACTTCACACGCTGTCTTGACATTTTGGCGACTTTGGTTAAGGTTGAATGCATTCGCTTCCAAAAACATGATCTGTCAAGTAACTGGCAAACTCTTTTCCCAGATCCTTAACAATTTTTGTTAACAATTTAAACAATAAAACTTACTTTCGCTTCTTTTGATTTAACATCAACTTTGACCCAGTCTCCAGGTTGTGGCGGTTTAGTTGTATGAGCTCCGGCGATAGTTTCTGTTACAACAAGCAAAAAGCCAACGACGCAAAGAAACGACTTCATTTTTGAGTGAAATGAATTTTTGAGTTTAAATAATTTCGTTTTGTTTGCTGGAGTCAACAAAAGAAGAAGATAAACGAAATTAACATTTGAATGCAGTTGTGATTTATTTTGTTGCGTGGCAGTTAATTTTGAATAGAATCGATTTTCACGTGGATTTTTAATAACAATAAGAGGTTTCGATAACTGAATTAATACTTTTCAACCACAGCTTTTGAAAAGCACGCAAAGTTTGTTTATTCAAATCAAAAAAGAGACACAAATTTTAAACGACTAAACAATTACTTAACAGGTTTGATGCCAAGACGGTCCCAACGAATCCAATTTAAACGTGCCAGCAAATCTGGAAGTGAAAGCATATCGATTTGACTCAAAAACCTTTTAACACTTACCACTTGTGCTCCAAACCGTTCCATTTGATCGGCCACTTCGGACTTGATTCACAGTTCTCTGGATGTAATCGTAGGAATCCTCACCGGTGGCTAGCAATTCTTCCAGCATTTTGATGTACGCAATTGCCAGGTTGAGTGTGTCGATTTTAGAGAGTCTTTTTTCATACGGAAACGTTGGGATTATGTTTCGGAGCTCCTGTAAACAACGTTTTTATAGTTAGTTTTCAAGATGTTTTTCCATATAAAAACAGCTTTTTCGGATTTGGTTTTGATTGTAAACAGGGCTTAAAATGTTTGTAAGCAGAGCTTAAAATTGTGATGTGATTTTAAAAGTGAACGTTTAAAGTCAAGTTTGAAAATTCGATATGCTCACACATTTTCTTAAAAGTTGTTTGCACTGTGTTTTTGTTTGGCTCTTAACATTCCGAAGGGTTCAATTTTGAAGTTCAAATAAGTTTTGATGTTTATTTATAAAATTCGATATGTTCACATATTTTTTGATCCTTAACAGTTTGAAAAGTGAACATTTGAAGTCAAGTTTAAAAACTCGATATGTTCACATATTTTTTGATTCTTAACGATTTAAAAAGTGAACCTTTAAAGTCAAGTTTAAAATATCAAAACGTTTAAAATCAAGTTTGAAAATTCGATATGTTCACACATTTTAAACTTAAAAAGAAGTTCAAAAAATTTAAAGATCAAATAAGTTTGCATTCCCCAAAAACCCACAATAAACGCAACATTTATTCCACACATGCGACGACGTTCGCGCACATTGGCTGCACCTCGTCTCTCTTCGTCATCTTCCAATTCATCTGGCACTGGCCACGTGTTTTCTTGGTGATGGACTTGTTGCCATTGCTGGAAATTGTTTAAAATGGTTTTGAAGTCCAAAGACCTACCGGATCGTAGTCGCAATAGTTTTCCATCAGTTCGTCTATACTGGCTAGAATTTTGAATCTGCAGATTAAAGACAAGTAAGAAACTTGAAATGAATGCTTTCAACTTCTCCGGCCACTTTCAAATTTCTGCGCAATTTTGGCGCCTCTTCTCATAACCACTTGTCATTTGCATGCTTTGGCGGCATGGACAACTTTTAGAATTGATTTGGGTCGGAGGATGAGAGTGGTTTTAAAAGGCCTGGAGAGTTTATAAACTTTGGACGCGTGGATTTGACATTGTTTAAGTTGTTGGACACAAAAACAATTTAAAAGGTTCAATTCTGAACATAAACATAATTAAGGATTCAAGTTAATCAAACACGTACAAATCGGACATCAAAATTGACTTACTTTTTGATTATCAAGTCCATTAAACACTTACAAAAAAGAAGTCTAACTTTTGGCGCCAAGTCCATCAAGCGCTTACAAATCGGACATCAAATTCATTAAACACCTACAAAAAAGAACTTAGAATCCGATGTACTTTTGATTATCAAATTCCATCAAGCGCTTACGGTCCTTTCCGGATCAACCACCTTTTGCCGACAACATCCAATTAACACTAATCGCCAGATGTCCTCAGACGAACTCCGAAAGTGTGCGCCCGCCAAATCGACTTTCCCTCTTGAACAAGCCGCTCGAGAGCATCGCAACTAATTGGCCAAGTTGCTTACCGCATTCGGCGCCAGCGCCAAGTTGACACTGCTAATAGCTAACAAAAACATCTTGTCAGGACCGTAAACGCGCCGACGCTTCAATTGATTGTTGACACATGTGTTGGTTGTGTGTGGAGATTGTTAAAGGTTGTTTGAGGTGATGATCCGCAATGGCTGCTCACTTGGACAGAGAGCACATTTGGCGCTTGATTGGATTAGCTAGTTGTTATTGCAGAAACGGTAAGTCAAGATTTTAAAGTTGCTTTTTGAAGTTGTTGATGATTGAAATTGCTTTTTGAAGTCGACATTGCTTTTTGAAGACTAAACTTGATCTTTAAAGATGTAAGCGAAGCGAATTTGCTTCGCAATTTTTAGAATTTCGCATTTTGATCTTTTGAGTTTTTTAAAAATTGATGTGATTGAATGATTTTTAATTTACAAAGCGATAGGACTCAGACAGCAAAAGTCCGATTCGGAAACTAGAAATTGACGCAAATTAGATTGTTTATCGAAGTTGTCTAAAAGCAAAGCTCAATCAATGTATGTGTGGATCCAATAACAAACGAATCAAAAGATCAAACTTGTTAGCCGTAACACTAGTTTGTTTATTTCACATGCTTTGCGTCATTATAATAAGTAATTGGATACACCGAAGGCCAATTAACGATAAAAGTTTATCGCCCAATAAAGCAAAAACGTTGATTTTTCTTTATTCTAGCAATTAACTTTCAGTGTTAGTTTTTACATTAATTAAATTTATGTTTTATGTTTGCTTACTTCGCTTCGCAGCTCAAGTTCCCATCTTTATTGATCTTTGATGATTGAGCTTGTTATTAGAATATCAAAATTAGTCGAAGTTGCTTTTCTTTTAAAACTCAAAAACACTTTTCCTTGACTTAGTTGTTTTAGATGTCGCAGCAGAAGAACTTCAGTATCGAGAGCTTGTTACGTGAAAGCACCGATTCCAACAACCACGACGGACAAAGACTGGACGCAATGTCAACTTCTTCAACAGCGACATCAATGTTGAAAAGCCAACGGAGACGATCAACTTTCAGCGCTCTCCAGGTTCAAACATCTCTTTTTGATTAAAATGTCAACACTTCCAGGTCCACGTCCTCGAGAACGAGTTTTATAAGCATCGGTACGTGTCTGCAGAGAAGCGTGCCGGCCTGGCAGCATTTCTTGGACTTTCTCAACAACAGGT
Source organism: Aphelenchoides bicaudatus (assembly GCA_024699845.1). Lineage (NCBI taxonomy): Eukaryota > Metazoa > Nematoda > Chromadorea > Rhabditida > Aphelenchoididae > Aphelenchoides > Aphelenchoides bicaudatus. Next base: position 335,348 of record JAMPIN010000008.1, on the reverse strand, counting down.
ACCACCGGATTTTGTTGTTCTTTTAAATTCAACACCTTTTTAGATCAAAATTTGGTTCCAAGTAAGTGGACATCGATTTTCACTTGTAGTTTAAAGTTTAGAATCGTCGTTACAAAACAAAGGTCAAAAATGGAACCAGTCGACGCGGTGACCAAAGAAATCAATCAACTTACAGTGAGCAGCCACTCCAAACAATTGTTAATGTGCCACTTCAATCGACAAATCCGTCAATCTTTCCAGCATGGCTTTTGCAGAGACGGTGAGGTTAAAGTTAAACAACTTTCAATAATCATTTCTGGCTTCAAACAATATCAATTTCATTCGAGTTATTTAAACGCATTAAATTTTATCAAGAACATTAAACATAAATCATTCAAGTTTATTATTCAAACAACACTTAAAAAGCATTCTTGTTTAAACACAATCGAAACTCATTTTATTCAAACAACAACCAAAAACACTCAAAGACCACTTTCATTTTCAACAACAATCAAAAACACTTAATCTCATTTCATTCAAACAACCAGTTCAAAGTTTATTCAAAAGACACTCAAAGTCAATACCCAAAGTCATTCAAAAAACAAGTAGGATGGTGGTGTAGACAATAAACTGGATGCCCAAAAAGTAACGGAAATAATGTTGCACAAAGGCCAAATTCATTAGCATTTTCGGATCGTCTTTGTAGCTTTGGGCCAAGTAGGCAATGATCATTTTGTATATAAACAAGATGATGGTTTCAATGAAAATGAGCGCGGCGTATTTCACTGAAAAGGTTTTGATTTAAGTTCAAATCCGTAAAAGATTACTGCAAAACGGCGTGACCGTGTAATTTGGGGGCAAATTGAAGCTGATCCGAGTGGTTGTCACGTACTGGAAGAAAATGGCCAGGATAAAGAAAAGAAACATCGGTTTTTGTTGATCAGTGACGGCGGCAAGCAACATCAGCCTTAATTTTGGAGTTTAAAGAAACATACAAAGTTGTTATTGATTGAATGAGTTCGAACAAACAATTTGAACGCTTTTTAAATTCTTTGCTGTTTTTGCTAAGTTGATTGTTAAAGTCAACTAAACATTAGAAGTAACCAACGAACAATCTCTTCACTCACTGTTGCTTCGCTTTCTGACTTCGACTCCGCATTCTAACTTTTACCTAAGATGATCAAACTTTGAGACACCTTATTTTCGGATCGTAAAGATCTGATAAAGTTGTGTTTTTAGGGCAACTTTATTGTGTAGACAACCTGAATGAATGTTCTCCAAGTGACTAACTTGAATGATCAAACGCAACAAAGCATTTTTAAAGTCGCCACTTTTTGACTTAACAAATCAAGAACAATTTTGCCTCATGTAGTTAAACAAACACTTACAAAGTCCCCATGTAGAGCGGAAATATCACACTACTCGTGTACAGCAAGTTATTCCGCTCAAAAGCAACCTGAAAACGAACGAAACTTCCCAATGTCCGCACTGGCTTCGCTCCAGGTTTGGTAATTGCTATCTGGAATTTGTTTTTGTTAAAAGTTGTAAACTCCGGCCAAGCAAAAACTTACATAATTTGGATTGTCGGTGCCTTGAACTTTCAATCCATCGGTTGTTACGTAAAAGCGGTCATAAGTGAAGTTAGTAATGCGGACTTCCTTGATTTTTGATACGTTTCCGCCGTGGAAGAAGTTTCCTTGGTCGCTAATTGAGTGGAAGTTACCGAAAACTATCCTGAAGCTAAAATTGAGTTGTTTAAAAGTGATGTTATTTGATTGTTCGAGATAGTCCTATTTTCATTATACTTTTAGAACAAAGCTAGAAAAGACTGTGTTTGAACTGATTGGGACTTTTGCCAACAACTTGTTCGAAAAAGACACTTCAAAACACACTTTTAAAAAGATCTACTTTTCATGTCAAAAACATTCACTTCAAAAAGAGCCACTTTTTATGCCAACAACTTGTTAAAGAAAACATTTAAAACAAAACTAAAAACAAAGCTTACTTCGAATTCTCTCCTTCAAAATTGCGAGTCAAGACGTAAAGAGAACAATTAGGCCGATCAAAAGGATAATCTTGTAACTGAGTGTCGCAAGTGACTATTGTGTTGAGTTTGGCTGCCGCAAAAACGTGCCCGGACTGAGTGATCAAGAGCTCCGTGTTTATAGGCTGTAGGACTGTGCGCTTGGACGGCATGCTGAAATCTTTGATTGAATTTGTTAGAAGTCCGTAAAATAACTTACATCGCTTTTACTTGGACTTGAGGCATCCAGAACCGGGAAATTTTGTAGTCGGAGAAGAGGAGTTTGGTTAAATTTCCGTTATCGAGAGGTTCCCATTGTAGACGTTGATCCAGCCAGTTGACAACAAGAGTTGCTTGCAGTTCCATAGTCATATCGTATTCATTCTAAACAAAAAGAAATCGATGCCACGGACTTTTTTAACACCAAACTTCTATTTAAAAAATCAAACTTACAAAATCTTTCATTTGCTCGATAAACATGTAAGTGTAAAGTTTAAGCGGAGAATGAGATGGTCTTTTCTTGTTGTAACCACGCATCATGTTTGCAATCAACGCGTCCATGTAGTTGTAACTGCGTCTGGAGTCACGGAGAGGATTGAAAATTCTGACACTCGCAGCTCCAAAACAAGGTGGAAACGAAGCAAAAACAAAAATGAACAAAAAGAACATTTTTTTGTTTCTGAAAACTTGAAATGATTAAAGCGATCTTTTTAATAATTAGAGTGATTGAAATGATTAAAAACATCGTTTTAAACGTTTAAACAACAAATTATTTTCAAAAACACTATCAAACTAACTTTCAAATTCCCAGCAACCAAATCAATTTAATGTTTATTTTGCGGCGCTTGAAGTTCCAACGCGTCCCGATTTTAAAGCATAAACAATTAAACAGGCTTGCTAAATAAACTAGAAGCTCCGTTTTTGTGAAGAAACTTGATACGCAATTGAAATAAACAATTAAAACTTAATCACTTACTTTTCAGTGCCTCCCTCCTCGCAGAACTCACTCGTCAAACCTGTTCAAAAGCTCAAATTTTGGTAAATCAACCGCTTCCGGATCCGACAAACAATAATTGTTCATCGAAGAATTAACAAGTTTTATGGTGTTTCTTGTTTGACTAATAAACAAATTTTATAACAGTTGTTTAAAAGTAAGTATGTTTTTTGAGCACTTTAAACAACTTAAAAATCGGTTGTTGTTTTTAAACACTTTGGGGGCGGGCCCGGGCGGCCGTTAATCATCCTTTAAAAATCAACTTTTCTAGCTGTTTAAAATATCTTTTTACTTATAACATCAATACGTAAACAACGAATCCAGTTAACCGTTTATTATGCAATGTCACAATTAAAATGCTTACAGCGAGAGAGTAGACTGAAAAAGAAATAAATGCAACGGGCTTAATTGAACGGTTCAGAAAAACAAAAAGTAGATTAAACGAAATAAAAACATAGTTGACAACGACAAAGAACGATTTGTGTGTTGTTTAAATTGAGTTTTTTATTTGTGTGTTCCGAAATATTTTAAGGACACCAAATTCTTAATTTTCATTCCTTTTAAATGCAAATATCAATCAAAAGTCTATTTAAATGCAAACAACACCTAAACGATCAAAAACTCTTTAAAAACTACATTAAAATGCTCTTTAAAACTATAAATCTTACTTGTCATTATTTTCAAGACATCACTTAAAAAAGAATAACAATAACTAAACCCCATTAAATTTAATAAGAACTCAAACAACCGAGTTGACTAAATGCCACCAAAACAATACAATTAAAGTTAGACCAACCGAGTTGAAATCACTTTTAAAGACCTCGTCTCCAGCTTCCAAAAACTTACAAGATCCACAATTAAAATAAACTTGAAGATCAAAACAAATCAGGACCTCTACGAACTTGAAAAGACTCTTTACGTAATGCCTCAGCGTCCTCGTCGATAAGCATTCGTGAGCGCCTACGGACACGTTCCTCCAGCTGCAAAATCTATATTTAAATTGTAGTCAAAGTCCGAAAGAAACAACTTACATCTTCTTTTTCTTCTTCGTCCTCAGATTCTATGTTAATGTGCCGATGATCACTTAAACGACTTCCACCTCCACCGTTTGCTAGACGGTCAGTGTCGTTCAACGAGAGGGTGGGAACTGGATGGTGGCGAAGATCATCGTTTGAAACTCCTTTGAGCAGTCCAGTTTGGGAACTTTGTGATCGCTGAAATTGAAAAACGCTTTTTGTGTAGGATGCAAGTTGATCTCACCCTCATTTCGTCCAACTCCTTGGCCGAACACTCAGGAATGTCGACATCGTAAACATTGTGGAACTTGCCGAAATCTATTAGGTACTCTCCGTTCTCGCGCTGGTAGGTGACAAGTTTTTCGAATCTAAAGGTGAAAATTGATGAACTTGTAAAAAAGTACCAAGTCCTCACCGACGACCCCATAAGATCTCGGTTGGTAAGTAACTAGTTCGCGCTTGAGTAGTTGAACCGACCTAAAAATGAAAAATTAGTTAAATCTGAGTTTAAGAAAAACTAACTGATTCGACAACTCCTTCCAAAATTGCAATAATCTCAAATCGCGCGGTTGCCAAAGACTTTTTGCTTAATTCGTATAGTGGACTTGATTCATCGATCTCGTGGCAAATTGTAATCGGCCAAATAACAAAAACTCTGTCAAGGCCACTGAAAACATTTTGTGTTTCTTTAAAGTTTTTGTTGTTTGAAATGTTTTTTGTTGTTTTGATTTTTGAGAAAGGAAAGAACTTTTGAGACATTATTCAAAACGGGAGTCATTTGAGTATCTTTTTTGATCTCCAAAAAGTAGTTCAACATTTTTGTTGCTCAAAAAAGCAACTCTCGTTATTGTTGTTTTAAAAGGTTGCTTTAATGAGACATTAAAATAACATACCTGTCATATCCAACGTTCATGTCGAATTGATGAAAGGGTAAAAGTTCTCCTTCCATTGTGACACACTTCTTGATCATCTAAATGGAGACAAATTTATACTACACTTTCTAAAAACAAATTCCACCTGCAAACGAATGTGCGCCTCAGCCAAAGAAGACTTCCGCATATCTCCAACACGGAATAGCAAGCACAACTTTCCGTCCCTCATGCAAATTACAGCGTTTTTGCTGAACAGGATCGTAGCGGCTCTCTTGATTGGTCTTGCCAGCTTGGCGAAAATGACACCAGCCATAAGGGTTTGAAGAACAAGTCCGGTCAAGAACTGAACGCACATTACAAACACAATCGGTGGACATGCGTCTGTTGGGTAGCTAGAATTTTGTGAATATCGTGTGTTTGCAATTGGTTATTAAACGTGTACTTCTCGCTAATAAACTTTACTTGTCTTCGGCTATAATAAAAGCAGCGTCTTCATTTAAAATGTTCTTTATTTGTTTTCTGGCTTCAAAAACGTTCGATCTCTTTAAAATATGTAACAAAATTCTTTCAAGTTCATTCTACTCATTTTTAAGCTTTCAAAAACATTCAATTTCTTTCAAGTTCATTCTATTCATTTTAATCCCAAGCAGTTTGTGACGTTAACAACCACATAAACCTTTTTAATCTCAATATTTGTTTACGTCTGCGCGCGAATTAATCATCTTATGTTTTTTCTTTGTTTAAACTAACAGAACGTGTCAACATAACTTAAATTTAAAGCAAAGCTTACCGAAATCCGTAACCTGGAAGAACAAAAGTTAGTTAACTCCAAAATGAAGGAACAAAGACCTACCGATTGTTGTTTGTGTCGTAAAGGCAAACAGGAACAAATTGAGCAGGGAGTTTCCGTTCATGATGCACGGTTGCCAGTTACTGTCTTCAAGGTGTTGAAAGTCTCCGTGATATGCGGCCACTGGAAAAGATTGATTTTTTGTAAGTTGTTTCGGACATTGTGTAGACGTTAAAAAGTGTACAATTGCACTCCGAACACAACCTACCCAAGTAATAAATACACGTAAACAAAGACCACGAGATGAAAAATGACATTGAGAAGAAAAGAAGACACCAACGCCACTTTGTTTCAATAATCGTTGTGAAAACGTCTCTTAAGTTGAACAATTTAAATCACCTTCAAAGTAAAATTCCAAACTAACCGAAAGTACTTGCGATGTTGTTTGGGAACGTTGCATAAAGAAATATTAACAAGTCCGTACTTCTGAACCAAGCGATTACGGATTCGACGAGATCCTATTTTCGGGCGTAAGAATCGATTTCTTTCGATCTTCTCCGAAAATGAAGTGCACGGCGAGTTTTGGGGATCAAGCATTTCGCTGCTGGAATTGAAAGAATGTTTGATTGTTTAAAGCTTGAAAAGTTGAATGAAATAAAAGAAGCACTTAAATAGTTTAAGTCTTTAAACATGCTTTTTTGAATCAAATAAAAAGTAGATTGACTCAAACGTGTCTTCTTTGAATCAGAATGTCTTTTCGAATCACTAAAAAACTCTATCAAGTCAATTTTATAAAAATATACGTTTGACTCAACAAAAAAGTCAATCAAGTCAATTAAGTTCTCACAACTTTCATGTCATTTAATTTAAAGTGTTGTCATCGTTTTTATCGAATTCTTTTCAAACAATTAAATTTGAATGCTTCTTTTCTTTAACCGACTTTTAAACAATATCATCAAAAACATCTAACAAATTTAAATACTTCTTCTAACCTGTCAATTGTTAATGATCGTCGCCGACCTTGTGGGGCGTTTGAATTTGAGACAGAAGGGGCGGGAGCAGTTAATAAATGTCGAGTCTCCATTTTTGTAGCAACCTTAATACAAAAAAGAGGAGTTAATTAAATTGAAGTGTTTTTTCAACTTACAGGGCGATTTTTTGAAAGCTTTGCCGGTTACTGTTTAAAATCCAAGACGGAACGCTGAAAACATTAAATTAGTTTTTAAAAATCCACCAAAAACTTACTTTCTCTGCAAGTCCGGCTCAATCAAGTCAACAAAACCAACAAATCCACTCCGTCGACCAATTCAACAATATAATAATGTGGCCAGTGGATTCCAAAGATGAGTGAAGCGCTATTTCCGTCTAAATCCACCAACTCACCGGGTCTTGTGGTGGGACAAGAAACAACTGTCTGGGGAACTGGCGAAACAAGCTGAAATCGTTGTGAGGAGTTTAAGTACCGGATGTGAGTGAACACGACGCGCAGTCATTATCGCCATGAACGGAAAATGTGGTAACAGTGGAATTATAAGGTTTTTAAAGAGCCTTGGTCTTGAGGAATCTTAAAAGTTTGGACCTTGTTGGTTTAAACAGTTTCTCTTTTGTTTTTTGATCTTTGTGATTCAAAATGATTGATTAAGTTTAGAACTTAATTTGATTAACAAAAAAAGATATTTTGTGTCTTCAAGATCAACACGCGGGGGCTTGTAGCGACGTAGAAAGTAAATCTTCCCTTACTCAACCAAATTAGAAAGTAAATCGTCTCGATACAAACTAAATTTAGAAGCTAAGGTGTCTTTAGAGTAAATCTTCCCGATACAAATTGTTATTTCTAATTCTAAAAGTAAAGTTTCTCGACACAACTCTTCCCAGGTACAAATCTAACATAATCTTCACATTAACAATAAACACTACAAAACATTATTCAACTTAGGAACAAAATCAAAAAAATGCGCGCTCTCAAAGTGCTAAAATGTCAAATTGCGAAACAACAAAAAAACGAGCAAGAAATAAGCAAGTCACATAAAAATGAACGCGCACAACAAAAATTTCGTGTTTTGCATTCAAATTGAAAATGCTTTTTGTTTGACGACTAAAATGACTTCTTTAAAGCTTTAAATTGTTTAAATTGTTGTGGTCTTTTTTGGAACAATAATAAGTTTGACGAGTAAAATGATTTGTTTGATCTGTTGTGGTCTTTTTTGGAACAAGAAGAAGTTTGAAATTGCTTTGTTTGATGATTAGATTGGCAAGAAAGACTTTTTTGGTCTGAATTGGCTTGTTTGATGAGTAAAACGAAAACATCCTTAAATCTTTATTGTCAATTTTTGAAACAACACATTCTTTTAAATAACTAAACCAACGAAAAGCTCCCATCATTTAAATCCAACCAAAAATCCCCATAATCGCCAGACATCCTGACTCAAAAAACCAAACTCCAACGACGTCAACATTGCGTTCGTTCATTTAGGTCCAGTCAGGCGTGCACAATCACACAAACTAATCGGGAAAGCAAAAACTGTGTGGGGAAACGTAAAAATTGCGCTTAAATACCTGGACCGGCTACGTCGGCGCACTTTAATTGTCAACTTTTTTTGCGGATCAAAGCGCAAAAAATGGCTGGCGACTGAGAAGACTAAAAAGTCGAAATGAAGGTGACTAATTAAGTAATCAACCATGTCGGTTGGAGTTTAAAGCGCAACGACGATATTAATTCGATTTGATGGACGGAAACATTCTAGAGGTGAGTAATTAAAAGAACTTTGGTTCGGTGATGTTTTGGGAGACGGAAAGTGTGTAGTTTAAAGTAAACAATGGGTTAAGAAGATTTATTGCTGAAAACAGTTTAAATGAAGTTTATAAGCTGTGTTTTGTTGCTTTTTAGATCTTTGGTGTTTAAAAAAATGTATAAAGCGTTGCGTTTATTTGAAAGTTGTTTAAAGCTATTTAAAAAGAATGTAAAGTACACAAAAACGGCTTTTAAAGGTTGTTTAAACGTATTCAAAACATTGAATGCAATAAATATGCGAGTGTTAGCTTTTTTGAGCCAAACAGTAATATTAAAACGTTCATTCAAATCTGCACCTCTTTAAAAAATCAACAAAATCTATTCGAACAACAAAAAAGAAAGAAATAAAAACACCTTTTTGTTTTTATGTTTTTTATAATTGGGTCATTAATTTCATGAGCATATGCGATTTTTATTGGATGTGTTTGGCAGAAAATTATTGCTTTTAGTCATCTGGACTTTGGTTTCTTTTAATTACAAGGCTCAAAACGTTCTTTAAACATAAAACGATTCCATTACTAAAACACATTACACTCAACCTCCTCGTCGTCCACAAAAAACCATTGCCTTATTTGCCGAAAACAAATGCCACCAAAACAGACAACAAAGCTCGTAAAGCTCCTTTGCCCACAAATCTAGCTGTTTGACCAAAAAACGTCTAATAAACAAATTGAAGACGAACGAACTGAAACGAAAAGTGTTCTTCATTGAAAGCGTTTGAAAGAATAAACTTGATTTGTTTGATTTGAAAGAACGAAGTTGTTTGATTTGTTTGATTAGTTTAATGAAGTTGATTAGTTGAAATGCTTCAATTTGATTCAATTTGCTTAACAAAGATTATTGATGACCAAATTAGTTTAATTGTATTGGAAGTCATAAATTCTTTAGTAACCATGGCGTTTAAATTGAAAGGCAGATTTATCTGGACATTATGAACGTTAACAACCAAATTGCCTGAAAGAACAAATTTAAAAAACGTTAATTTGCAAAGTTTATATTAGTCATTTAACTTCATCAAACATGTTTTTAATACAAATTCAATTCTAACGATTACTTATTCGGAATCACAAAGCACATTAAATTAACACAAACACCACACGGATTAAAGAAGAAAGTTGTATCCACAAAGTACGGTCACTACAATCTTAGCCTAAAAACATGATCTCCGGCACGTTTTTAGCAAACCGATGAGTTTTGAAGTAAACAAATACAATCGGAATTGTTTAAAAACAATCTTGACTGTGCAGATATGATGAGAATATTGAGAAAGAACAAATCCATGACCAACTCAAATGTGTCGTCTACAATGTTCATGTAAAAAGTAATGTTAAGAAATTACTGTATTTGAATTGTTTGAAACACCCCCAAAAATTTAATCTCAAAAGAACCCGGATGTACACGAACTATAAAAACTATTTTGTTAAACTAAAAGCTTCATTAATCAGATTCACGGAATTTGAAGCAAATCCGGCGCTGTCTAACTGTTTTGTGAAATAGCTGATCCGATTCTTGAGAAAATCCCTGCCACAAATCTGTCTCATTAGCGGAATTCACTTACAGCCCTCGTGGACATGAACGCCAAAACAGCAAAAACCAAAAGGATTGAATATTTGAGTATCGGATGTCCCCGGCGAGAAAAGGTGCCGACAATTTGCACCAAATTGAAACCTGATCAGCCAGAAAGAGTTGTGGAATTGGGATTAAAAGTGCAAACAAAATGATATTTGATCTAGTCTTTAAAGTTAAAAGTGTTTAGTTGATCTGAGATCAAAGTAATCAGAGTTTAAAGTAATCATAGTTTTAAATAATATTGAGGTTAAAATAATTAAAGGCCTTTTTGACGACAATTGAGATTAAATAACATGTCGTAGTGACTTGCTTAAAGTAATCGCTAAAAGACTTTGAGATTAAAGATATCAGCATTTAGCGATCAGGATTAAGTAATCAGCGTTGTAATCATAATGCGGATTAAAGTAATCAGAGTCCTTTTTGAATAGAATACAAAGTGACTTCGAGGTCTTTATAAAAACTTTAACACAAAAAAGAACGTTTCAAACAACAAGTTCTTACTACTAACAAGAAGACAAAAACAATCTTTTTTACTTATCAAACTGTAAACGTAGTTCTTCACTTTTAAACACTTCAATGACATTTAAACGTTAACAAGAACAATGAGAATGAAAACGAAGACAAAGAAAATGCAACGGAAAGAAACCAAAGAAAAGCAAGAATTAACCACAAAAATGCTAAGAATCCATAAAGTTCTTCACACAATTAGCGCCAACATTTTGAGGACCAAATCAAAGAAACCTTAGAAACGTCGCTTTAGACTTCTTTCTGGATTACAATTTCAACCAAACAATTAAATGACGGCAAAAAATCTTGCGCGCCTATAAAATCTAACACAGCTGCAATCGACATTCCGTTCTGTGCACTTTCCGCTTGTCTGCAAGTGATGTTTTTTGTTTCGGCGACGTTGTCTTTTTGCTGGGACAACAACACAGATCGCTTAAATAAGCACTTGCGCATAGGACGGAACATTCGTTGTCGCCTGACTAATCGTCCATGCACGTGTTTCCCCTGGGAACGTTTTTTAAAGAGTGTTTAAAACGATTAAAGAGTGATTTGAATCGAACAAATTGAAGCAAACGATTAAAATGATTAAAGGGTAAAAAGAGTTTTAAACTCATTTTAAAGATTAGCGAAATTGTTCTGAAGTGTTTAATTTTGTTTGTTCTCACGAACTTTGTGGTATGATGTTTAAACATTCATTTTGTTGCTAGAACAACAGAGATTGTTTCAAGTTATCTTTCTTTTTCCGTATTCATTTGACTCTTATTTAATGATGAATCAAAGTATTTAGTTTCTCATATGATTCCACCACAGTTTTAAGTGATTCCTTTCTGCATTTCTCAATTCTAAAAGGCTATTTGAAAGCATATAAGTTATTCAAACGGGCTCTTAAATTTGCTTTCTTCGTTCATTTCTTTTAAAGCTTTTGAAGATGTCACAATTTCATTCTTCTACTTTCAAGTTATTTTAAAAGTCATAACAATCAATCATTCTTCGATCTTCAAAGCTTTCTAACTACTCTTTTAAAGCTCCCAAATTCATTCTTCAAATTTTAAAGATCCCGAGACTGCTCAGTACATAAGACCAACAAAACAAAACGTTCTTGACTCAATTTCCTTTCAAGCGCCTATTTTTAACTCGCTCCTCAATCGGCTCCCAAAGTCCCGGCAACCCGTGAAAGGCTTTGTCTTAAGATTTAGTGGGCGCCTTGCCACCACACATCATCTCGCTCCAAAACGTGGTGGTCCCGAACCACTTTGGTTAGAGCGCCAAGAACGACGCAAGTATTGGACGCCGATAGACAAAGTGCATTTAATTTGGCGGCAAAATTCATTCCTTCCGCTTACTTTCTCCCGTTTTTTGGTCGGCTTGAGCGGTTTGTTTGTCTCTAGAAATTGGAGATTGTTTTGTTCTTTTTTAGTTCTTATGAGCTTTAATGAAATGAATATTGTTTTTAAACATTGAAGCTTTTTAATTGAATGAATTTGCGTAGTAAGTGTTTTTTGGCCTTGAAAGTGCGATTATTTAAATTAAAGGCGAAGTTGTTTTTGAATGAAGTTGCGTAGTAAGTGTTTCTAGCATTTTTAAACATCGAAAGTTGTTGATTCTTGTCGTTGAAAGTTGTAATTGTTTTTGAATCAAATTGTGTTGTAAGTGTTTCTAGCATTTTTAAACATTGAGACTTGTTGATTCTTGTCGTTGAAAGTTGTAATTGTTTTTGAATTAAAGACGAAACAACTTGCTTTTGAATCAAATTGTGTAGTAAGTGTGTTTCGGTCTTTAAAGTATACTTTTTATTTGTAAGTGTTTCTAGCATTTTTAAACATCGAAGCTTGTCGATTCTTATCGTTGAAAGTTGTAAGTGTTTCTAGCACTTCTAAACATCGAGACTTGTTAACTTTTGACCTTTACTTAATTTAAAGCCCTTTGTTTAGATTTTAATTGGGAACATAAATTATTTCTTTTCCGTTCCACTGAATTTTGTGGACCGGAAAGACGTGGATTTTCTTTCTACGAATGTCAGGAGACAGTTTCTGATAGTTTTTGACAAGGAAAATTCAGTGAGGTTTATGATATTTTTGTGCAAAGGCAATTTTAGTCGCCGGCCACGAAAGAAGTGAATCACTTTGCATCTGGAATGGATATTTTTTGCAGAGAAAGCAATCGCCGGTGATTCACAGGTGTTTATATTTCTGGAATTTACAGAAGTTTCTAAACATCTCATACGTCAATGTCCGGAATTGACTAGACAAGTACTATTTCTTTGGCGATTCAATTCATTTTATAAAATAGACTAAACGGACAACAGTTTAGTGATCAATGTTTGCTTGCTGTTTCCGTGCCACACCCTGTCGTAAACGAATCTTTAAAATAAGTCATCTATTGATTGAAAAAGAGTCATTCTTTTTGATTGACTAAAAAGAGCCTTAACTTTATTGTTTAAACTTTATTTGTTGTTTAAAGCAATTCATTGATTTTGCATTCTTTTTTGTTGACTGAAAAAGAGCCTCTATTAATGTTGTTGACTGAAAATGTCATTCTATCGAGTTTGTTGATTTTAATTGCTTCAAACGAATCAAGTTTTGTAACAAATCTCCGATTGCTTCCAAACAATTCATTTGTTCGTTGATTTTGTTGACTAAAACGAAGGTCTCTATTAACGTTGTTGACTAAAAAGAGTCTTCCTTTTTTGATTACTTCAAACGACTCGTTTATTGATTGACTAAAAACGAGTTGTTCTTGTCATGATTTCTTTTCATCATAAGTTCTTTCCATTTTAAAATCCAGTCTTTTAAACACATCTTTAAAATCATCTCATTCAAAGAATTCAATTAACTCAATCAAAACAATGTTTTGAATCGGTTGACGAAAAAGTACGCGAAGATCACAAACTCCCTGCACCGCGTGGCAAACTGTCTATGTGTGTTTTTTGCTGTGTTTGCGGCTGTGTGTACATCCTCCGACGCATGTATATGGAGGTCGGGCCCGTTGCAAAAAAGTCCACTAAGTCTGGTCGGCTGTTTTCTTCGTAGGCATTTTTGTGCGCTGTTTTTGCGGATGTTTTGGCGTGTCGGCGTGGAATTGGATCGATTGCGGCGGGATCTTTGATTTTTTGGCAGTGCAGTCCAGTGATGACGGTTTGTTTTGCAAACGAGTCGATTTGTTTGTGAATCAAAGCGTGTTTTGGTTTGAAGAGGTTATTACTTTTATCTTGGGATTTGATTGCAGTTTTTGATTAGTTGGAACGGATTTGATTTGCTTAATTGCTTCCAGGAATTTTAGATATGATTGGTGTTGTAGTTAAGATCTCTTCTATAATTAATTTTAAAGTTCACAAAAACCAAAAGAAACCTTAATTACATTAACTTCAAAATATTCCTTGTTTAGTTTTCTTTCTTATTTCAAAAACATTCTGCATTCAAGATATTCTTTTCTTGTTTAAAAGAAACTTTAACTGTATTAATTTGAAAGTCACAAATCTGTTAAATAATCTCTACTAACATTACTAAAGTCACAGCATTCACTTCAAAGTCACAAAGACTCTTTTCTCATCCACTAGTTTTAACTTCAAAGTCACAGCATTCAAAAGAAACTTTAATTACATTCACTTCAAATCAGCTAGGATCAAAAAAGTCATCTAACAGCAAAAAAACATTTTCTTTCAACTCAATCATTTCGTTTTTTTTCTTGCTTAAGCAAAAAACATTTTCTTTCAAGTTAGTCATTTCGTTTTTGTTTCAAAGGCAACATTTTGTTTCAAACAGATTAGTCAAGTGAGTGAGAATTGACGTAATAGCGTTTTTGTTGGAAGTTTTACTTAATTTATGCGCGTGCTGGCGATGTAAACTTTTTTAGATTAAAAAGAACTCCAAGGTTAGTTGTTTGGCGTTTTGGTTGGTTTTTATAAACAGATTGAATTAGATGGAGATGAGATTTTGATGTGATGAAATGTGACAGTTTTTATATTTTGTTGCGGAACGTTAAGTTTCTGGATCGGGGTAATAAAGTGGGGTTGATTTTTGATTCTAAGCACCCTTTTCGAAAACACCAGATAAGCCCGGCTTTGCGCGTTTTCCGGAAATGATTCACACATTGTTTTTGATGTTCTTTCGTGTCGAAAGAGACGTTTTGGTTAAAAACTACTTTTGACTTTGTCGACTTATTTAGTTTGTGAAACAAACCACCTGCGACGTCTAATTTAATAAGCGTTCTGTTTATTTGGTTATAAAGTTCGAGTTCTTTTAAATGCGTTCTTTTCTATAATCATGAAGTTCGAGTTCATTTTCGTGTCGTTCTTCAAATACGTTTTAAATGTGTTCTCAAAGACGTTTTAAATGTGTTCTCAAAGACGTTTTAAATGTGTTCTTCAAAACATTCTTTTCGTGTTATTTCAAATCTACATCTCAAAAACGTTCTTCAAAGACGTTTTAAATATGTTCTCAAAAATATTATCTTCAAGGACGTTTTAAATGTGTTCTTCAAAGCATTCTCTTAATTTCATTCTTCAAAACGTTCTTTCTGCATCCTTCAAAGACGTTTTAAACGTGTTCTCAAAAATATTATCTTCACAAACGTTCTTTTTGCGTTCTTCAAATGCGTTCTTTCTGCGTTCTTCAAAACGTTCTTTTCGTGTTGTTTCAAAATCTACTTCTCAAAAACGTTCTTCAAAATCTGCTTCTCAAAAACATTTTAATTTCAGGACCAATTTGACAGAAGTAATCAACAGACTCTTTCATCATGGTTCAGACGTATCAGTCACCGGTACGTATCTACAAACATCCGTTTGAAATGTAAGTCACGTTATTGTCAACCTCAATTTAATAGTTGTTGTTTAGAGTCATGGCAGCTTATCAAATGCGCTTTCCAACTTGTCCGCAGATTCCAATCTTCGTTGGATCCGAAATTACATACGAATTTCACAGCGAGGACGGCGCCGAAGAAGTAATTGAGCGAAAATGTAAACTTAATGTTGAAGCGCCGTATTTGGTCAAAAAGGTTTGCCTGTTTAAAGAAGTTTTTGATCTTAACTTTTTGTTTAGATCGCCGGCGTCGACTTCGTTTATTTTTCACAGAAGAACTCATTGGACCGACGAAAGCGAACACTCGTCATCGAAGCCACAAACTTGTCATTCTCCACTCGTATCGGCATTCTTGAGAAATGTTATTACTACGTAAGCTAACACTTTACAAAGCATTTTTGTTTCAATTTACTAACTTCTCCCGTCTCCAGGTACATCCAGACAATTCCGAATGGACGTGTTTTGAACAGAGCGCAAGCTTGGATGTGAAGTCGTTTTTCGGGTTTGAAAGCACTGTTGAGAAGTTGGCAGTCAAACAGTACAGCGCAAATTTGGCGAAAGGAAAAGAAATTCTTGAAGTAAATTAATTTTAATGACTTAAATAAAAAAGAAGTTTTAGTTTTTCATCGAAGAGTTGATTAAAAATGGCACCACATATATTCCACCGTTTGATGAAAAGAACGATTCTTCTCAAGCACAAAAGTCTCCGGCTGATTCGGCAATTGACGTCTCAAAAACCACCGAAAACGAAGGTTTGTTTGTTTAAAAGGTCGACAGGATAAGTGATCATAAAGGAAGACTTATTCGTTGTCTTTCTAATGCTCTTATAAGATTACTTAAATGTGGTTTTTGATTATCCTGAGTGATCGTTATCAAACTCTTTAATCTCAATTGCAAGGTTCTTTAATCTCAAAGGTTTTAAGTATTCTAAGTGATCTTTGTTATATTCTTTAAGTTGATTCGGTTTCTAATCACTTTTTGAATGTTTATTTCTCTAATCTCAATTGCAAGGTTCTTTAATCTCAATTACAAAGCTTTTCAGTCAAAACAAACTAAAGAAATTGACCATTTCAATTTATTCTTTGAGTATTCCGCGTGCTTGTTCGTTAGATTCTTTAAACTTATTTGACTTTTAATCTCAACATCAAAAGTTTTTAACCTCAAAAACAATTTAAGAAACTGACGGATCAACATCATCGCGCACTATTCACGTCGAGATCAAAAATGAGAAGGAGAAAACTCCAGAACATGTTGAACTCACACGTACCAAATCCAATGATCGTCGTGTTTCAAACGTGTCTGTCCACAAAGCCGGTCCAACTTCTAGTGGCATGACAAACGGAGCTCTGAATCGGTCTCCAAGCTTCGATGACAGTAATAATTTAAACACTTTCGTGTTTAAAGTCAAAACTTTAGGTGATGCCCGCCTCGAAACCGAATATATCCGTCGTTTCCTTGGCCAGTTGACTCAATTGGAAGAAAGTCGTCTCTGTGAGTTGAAATACGGTCTCCAGTCAGCCCACAAAGGAAAGCTTCCAAACGACGCTCATTTGTTACGTTTCCTCCGTGCTCGTGACTTCGACGTGGCTCAGGCAGGGAAATGGTCATTAACAGTTTGCTATGGCGTAAACAACACAACGTAGACAAGATTCTCCACGAATTCATTCCTCCTCCGGTCTTGTTGAAATACTTTCCAGGTAACTTTCAAAAAAGCATTTATTATATTCAAACATGTCTTTAAATTGATGTTTAGGCTGCTGGCATCATTCTGACAAGGAAGGACGCCCACTGTTTGTTCTCCGACTTGGACAAATGGACGTAAAAGGACTGTTACGCTCAGTCGGCTTGGAAGCAGTCATCAAATTCACTTTGTCAATTTGCGAACAAGGTTTGCTGAAGACAGCAGAAGTGACAAAGAAGATTGGAAAGCCGGTTAGGTAAACTGCATTTTAATTCCTTTGATTCCAACTTATTTTTAGCACCTGGACACTGCTTGTCGACTTAGAAGGCTTGGGAGTTCGACATTTGTGGCGCCCAGGCGTTCAAGCTCTTCTCCGCATCATCGAAACCGTCGAGGTAATAATTAATTTTATAAACTTTATTCTTACAAATCAAATGTGACCGTTAGCCGAAAGTTCTATTGAAGCGGCGGGAATTGCTGTGCAGGTGTTTTCTGGTTGAACCAAACTTGCTCGTCTTTTTAAACGAAGCTCGAGTTGGGGAAGACGTTTTTTGAATCTGGTGATAAATGAAAATACATGACGTCGCAGAGCGGGTGAACAGAAAAGCATTAAAAAGTTGGGAAAAAGGGTAATGCAATCGGAAACAAATCCATACACTAAATAAAGTTGAGACACATCAGTAAAGAACTTGGTTTTGAAGTTGTTGTAGAACACCTGAAACAAATAATAGTTTTGTTATTGAAAGCTATTTTTGAGTTGAGATCATTTTGAAAGGTGTTTTTGAATCGAGATCATTTTGAAAGTCACTTTAGAGTTGAGATCATTTTGGAGTTAAAGCGATTTTGAAAGCTATTTTTGAGTTGAGATCATTAAAACATTTGTTTATGCGTTTGAAGCTATTTCGATGATGAGTTGAGATCATTTAAAACGTTTGTTTATGCGTTTGAAGCTATTTTTGAGTTGAGATCATTTTGAAAGATGCTTTTGAGTTAAATTAGTTCCAAAACAAAACAATCATTTAATTTAAAAACTCACCGAAGTCGAGTGAAGTGCAAAACAAAGGAACTGTAAAGATAAGCAAACTTCTCTCATAACTGTGACGATGTGACGGGATGTATTCTCTTCGTCTTCTCCACATAAAAACTGTCATTAAGTTGAACAAGAAATTAGTCACTGTGAACGCAAACACCACAGCTCCGGCAATGTTCTCAATTTTCTGGAATTTAAAACTCAACTTCCGTCACATACCATTTAAAACTTACCCAAGGCGCCTGACTTTTGTCAATTTCTTGGAGCGTGTAGCTTGTGGTATTCGTTTCCCTCCTTATAAACCTGAAGTCGTAGAAAAAGGTTGGGAAACTGAAGACAAAGGAGCAAAAAGCAGCCAAGAACAGCGCATAAGGAATGAAATCTCCCCATAACTGAAAACAATATTCATTTTGACTGTTTTCAAACTAAACTCACAAAATCGTACTGTCCTCCCAAACACAGCGCTGTCAAACGATTCAGAGACAAAAGAAGTGCTCCGCAGTGTGTGAAAAAAGAAGAGAAACAAATCAAAAAGTTCGGGAATATCAACAACCAATAATCAAAAGTGGTTCCGTATACTTTTGAATAGTAGTAATTGTAAAACGGCTCGTAAGTTGGAAGTCTAATTAGGTAGTTGTTGGTAAAGTACAAAGCGCAGTCCTGGAATTTGTTAAAATGACATTGTTTAAACTTTAAATGTCTTTTAAGCTTCTTCAAATAACATCTTTGCTTGTTTAAAACGCTTGAACAACAAACTTAATCAGCATAAAACTCGATTGATGATGTTTATTTAAATGTTACACCTGAGGTGTTTGACTGGCAAATTACTTGATCTACGTTTAAAATGACAATGTAGCTAATTTAAAACTCACATCTAAAGTGGTCAAAACTAATCGAAACTCTTGACCCTTCGTAAACTCATTCCTAAACAACAGTAAATTTGTTCCATCAAACTTTTAAACTCCTTCTTTAAAACTCATTCCTAAAATGTTTAATCAAAATTTAACTTCGTTAAACTTCGTTCGAATAAGCATTTGACTAAACAACTCAATTGAACTAACGTTGCAGCCAAAAATAAGAAGGAGCATGTAGAAGTGAGATGGAAAGTCACGACGTTTAGTTGCTAGGATATAAATCGTCCTTATATTGATCATGAACAGTGGAATTCCGTAGGAATAGATCAGTATGAGTTGGAACATCGTCAACATCTTGACAAACTTTAAACGAGACCAACTACTTGTATACAAAAAAGACAGGGGACTGAAGAAATGTTTTTAGTTGTCCACTCCATTTAGGATGCCACTTGTGATCGTAGAAAGACAGGTATAATTACGGACAGATGTTTGTGGAAATGTCACCGGCGTTGCGGTGCAGTACAAATGTTTGCATAAATTAAAAATAGACTCTGGGCTCAATTTTTCGGTTTTTGGAATTGCTAATTAAATACGTAAGCGCTAGTGTCTGTAATGGTGTGCCGGATGTGTGGAACTTAAAATTTAACCGAAACACTTACAACTTAACCGAAGCACTTAAAACTTAACCGAAACACTTACAACTTGCACTTTCAGAATCACTATCCCGAAACAATGAGCAACGTTTTGATCACACGTGCTCCGCGGATGTTCCCTGTGTTGTGGACACTGATCTCGCCCTTCATCGATGAGAACACTCGCAAGAAGTTCATGATCAACAGCAACGAGCATGTCAAAGACGAGTTGAAAAAGTACATCAATTCCGACGCCTTGCCGGACTTTCTGGGTGGTCCAGCCAAATTTGAGGTGAGCCTTGCGGAGTTTGTGCCTCGCTAATCTCAATTGTTTTTAGGCGTCAAACGGAGGTCATGTTCCGAAAAGTGAGTACTTGCCAGTCGAGGTTACAAGTGACGAAGATGATGTTTTGTCATCGATATACACAATTGCAACCTTCCACAAAGGCGCTCCACTGGAGATCTGCTTACCAGTCGCAACAGCAGGATGTGTTTTAACTTGGGACATTGATGTTATCAAAGGATCTTGTGAATTTGTCCTCTACCACACAAATAAGGTTTATTTGATTGAAAAGACTTATTTTTATTTTAAAACCCAAGTCCGAATACTAAGTTTCTGTACTCTACAATCTTTGCATACTTAATTAGCCTGGAACCAAAAAATTCGGCCAGAGCAATTAAAAATTAATGAATACCGATTAAAGTGGCAACGAAAAGGTTGAGAATTGAAAATTCAATTACTTTTTAATGATTCCAAAAAGGCTTTCGGACTTTACGCACAACCACACTTACAGTATACAATTTTAGGTAATTGAACAACATATCCCTCCACATTCTCCGTCTTCGCTGAACCCAGTCGATTTGGTCACGTCAGCGATCGAGGCCGTCACAACAAGTGGACAGCAACAACATCTGATTCTTGCCGACCCGACTTTGAAGCTTGGAGTCGACTTGTCAGTTCGCGAACGCGAAGTCACATTATCGGAAGGCGATTCAATGCAAGGATCGCACTATTGCGCCCTAACCGGAACTTACATCCTCCAATGGCGTTTCTCCGAGCAACCGACCACCAGCCAACATCACACCTCATTCGACTTTAGCTTGTCGGCACCGAAATGCAAAGTCATGTACTATTACGAATTGCTGGACTCAGAGAACTTCCGCGGATCCGTTGCCAGTTTGGAGTCATGCCGATCTTCGTTCTCTTCATTGGCTGCGATTGACAACGGCATAAACAAGTTGTCACGATCCGCCACGCCGACCACTTCCAACCAGCCTCAAAAAGCAAACGAAAAATAACTAAAAAAGTTTTCCTTCTTTTAAACAAAGTTTTTATTTTAATCATTTTGTTGAACGAAAAAGTTTTCTTTATTAGTTTGGCTATTTCATATTGAAAACTAGCTAGAGTTTGTTTGAAGTCTTGCGGCTAAGTCAAGTTTAACTTTCTTGTGTTCAGGGTCTTTTATTGTTTTGTCGTGTCTGTGAAGTTAAAGGGTTTGAATTTTAAAGTGCAATGACTAATTTAAACAGTTTTGTTAGCTTTGTTGTAATAATTTAAAGTGTTGGAGTTTTGTGACTAAAATGAATGGAATCGATGTCCAAACACCAACATCCAGATTTTTATCTCCGTTATCCAAGAAGCCATCCAAAAATCGTTACTGAATTGCTCCTATATAGTCCAATCATGGAAACTAGGTATTTGCGTCCACTTCTCTCTCTGTATTGCTAATCACGTCGAAACGGGCCTTCTCCACTCTCTTTTCCTCCACTTGCAAAAAGACAAAATCCGACAGTACAATAGAATGTAAATTTCTACTATTTTATGTCTCCACTCTTTTTGTGTCTGTCTCCGCTCTCCAAATGCATACAAGATATTTGATTGGATTTGATTGTTTTGAGATTATTTTCGAGTCCATAAATGTTTATGTTAATAATTGTTTTTGTTAGAATGATTTGAATTGACAATATTGTTTATTCGACAAATATTATTGATTGAATGAACCGAGAGAGATCACAAAACTGTACATAAAAGACATTGGAATGATAAGAAGTAAGAAATATCACAATACAGGAATTTGGAGAGATCTAAATGATCAGAAGAGATCTGATAATTAAAACCGGAATTGATTAGAAGAGATCACATTAGCTTTTGTAATCGAAACAACAAGGTGTTGTCTAAAAACTCTTATTTTAAGTTTAAATTACTTGATCATATTAGTTGCTATAACCAAAACAGATCACAAAAACGTTAGATGAAACAGATCACAAAAACTTTAGACGAAACAGATCAAAAAAGTTTACCATTTTTGTCGCACTCTGTAATCAGAAGAGATCACATTAATTTTTATAACCGAAACAAATCACAAATTACCTTCGTTTTAAACCAAATCAGTTATGGCGCGAGTACTAAAAATTTAGCTGTTAATAAAGAATCTATTTCAACTTGCTTGTACAGGTGAACGCAGGACGACATTCGGAGCATGGAAACAATCATAGTGCCGTTTTGAATTACCATATCTTGGACAGGATTCATGTAAGCGTTGCCGACGCGAGTCATCTTTTCCTCCTCCAAGTCGAACTTCACACAATAAATGCCCTCGCGAGTGTTCTTTAATAAGAAGAAAATCTTTCCAATCCAGGCGCCGTGACCAACCTGTAATTTTTAGAAGTTTTTAAACAGTTAAGTTAATGACTTCAAAGAATGTTTGTTTTAAACAGTTGAGTTAATTGACTTCCAAAGAACGTTTGTTTTAAACGACACCAAAGCACAGTCAATTTTAAACGACACCAAAGAAGCATTCTTTAAACAGTTGACTTTAAATTGACTTCAAAGAACTACTCTATTTTTAAACAACACCAAAGAATGTTTGTTTTTAAACAGTTGAGTTAATTGACTCCAAATGACTCCAATGTACTTCAAAACACAGTCAATTTTAAACGGCACCCAAAGAAACATTCAACTTATTTAATTGACTTCAAATTACACTCAAAGAAGTACTCAATTTTAAACGACACTCAAAGAAACATCCAACTTATTTAATTGTCTTAAAAGAAGCACTCAATTTTTAAACAACATCAAAACACACTCAATTTAAATAATCACTCAACAAGAAAAATCTTCAAATTCACAAACTTCAAAAACAACAATCATTTTCTTACCAAATTGCAATGACTGTGGTTTGCAATGTCCATTTCGATGCTGCAGAGAGGACGAGTTTCAATGGTATCTGGAAAAAGTGTCAGTTCGTGAGCAATTGCAATGCGCTGACGGTGATTGCGTGTTGCTAGCTCCAGGCCGTAGACTTTGTTGCCTAGAAGTTAACGGAATTAGTCAACAAACTTGCAAGTCCGAAGACTACTTTGATACTTAAGAGTTGTTTTTGTCATATCTGGATGAACTCGTGGCAACGCCTCCAGTTGTATCTGATCGTTGTAAATTGAGCCACGGAACAGTTGTGTAATGCTGTCGTCGACGTCGCGACAGCTTTGAGAAAAACAGAAAAAGCTGAAATAGACGGACTTTGCTTACAAAATGACTTCGGAGGCAAAGTCCAGAAAATCAACTTACAACGACTCTTCCGAAAAGGTCAAGAATCTTTTTGGATCGTCACAGTCCACAACAGCGCGTCTAAA
This sequence comes from Aphelenchoides bicaudatus, assembly GCA_024699845.1. Taxonomy (NCBI): domain Eukaryota; kingdom Metazoa; phylum Nematoda; class Chromadorea; order Rhabditida; family Aphelenchoididae; genus Aphelenchoides; species Aphelenchoides bicaudatus. The sequence continues at coordinate 312,181 of JAMPIN010000008.1, read as the reverse complement.
CACGCCCTCCATTGTTGTGCTGTCAATTATTGTGCATGTTAGTTGCTGAACGTTCAGGTTGAACAAGTAGATGTTAGTTTGAGATGGAATAAGGCGTCCTGGCGGAGTTATCAAATTGAAAAGTAAGAAACGGTCCAAACTAAGTGGAGCCAACCGTGCACCTCGATTTAATTGGAATTGAACGTCGACTTCAATTATTCTATAAATGTTTTGATAAGTTTCAAGTTAACAAATACTTAAAATTTAATGAATTCGATTTACATTCAAAGCCTAACAAGGTTTTAAAACAGATGTTACTAGGTTGTTTAAAAACGCGTTCGGACTTAACGAAGACTTAAAATGCTTTCAATTTAATAAACAACGCATTCGAAATTTAGCGGGCTAATGCACTGTCAAAAGTACTTTCAAACTTCAACAAGTTCAATTCCAAATGGCTACTAATGTTAGCTTAACTGACTCCTTCACAACAATGCTAAGCTTTCTGGTTGAACTAACAAATAATGCACTCAAAAGTACTTTTAAGTTAATAAACAACGCATTCAATTTAATGAACAATAAATACTTTCAAGTGTAAACAAAGAAAACATTTGAACTAACAATAAAGAATGATTTCAGAGCCTAACAAAAAGTGTTTTCAAACTTCAACAAAAAATGTTTTCAAACTTCAACAATATGTAAACATTTGAACTCAACAAAACCAATCAATTCCTTTTTCTACAACGATTTGAATCAATCAAAAACTGCTTCAAAAGCTTACTTTTTCTGTCCTTGAAGATTGTTGAAGAGAACAATGTCAAAAGCACCGTTTTCGCGGTGTCTCATGTCCAAAGCGTATCGTTGAGTCAGGATCTTCATTTCACAGTCAAACCCTAGTTTGTTTAGGGCATATGCGTTGATCAATCGCCCACTGGTACTTTTTGTACTCCGCTAACATAATGATCATTGGCTGTAAGTAAGATGGAGGGACGTTTTCATAGCGTCCGTTCTGGACATGATCGAAGAGGGTGTCAAAGAATCTCAAATTTATTGGCGAGCCGTTGAATTGGCGATTCCACAAATTGAAAGTTTCTTCTTTTGTGTAGCCGTCAGCAATTTGATGACGAACGAATTGAATTAATTGATAGTTCGTGCTCATCTTTGCTAACTAAAAGTGTTTTTGTGTGTGCTTTTTTTGAAGAAGATACCGTAACTCTTTAATAGAAATTCCGGGGTTTTGAAAGTGGTGGGGAAAATTAAACTTTGTTTAAAACGGATCTTTAAAGTGACTCTGTTCAAACGGATATTTAAGAAATTGTTTACTTGAAAGTTTTGAATTTTTAAAACGGATCTTTAAAGCGAGTCTATCAAAGTAATCTTTAAAATGAGTCTATAAAAAGAAAAGTGCCAATTTGAGAAATTGTTTACTTGAAAGTTTTGACTTTTCGAAGTAAAGCGTTAATTTGAAAGGAAAGCTTTTACTTAAGAGTGCCAACTTGAAATAACTCACTACTTGAAAGACTTATTTATCAAAGCAGTCTTTAAAATGAACCTTTAAAGCGAGTCTTTCAAAACATTTAAAGTGAGTCTATCAAAAACAGTCTTTAAATTGAGTCTTTAAAGCGAGTCTATCAAAACATTTAAATTGAGTCTTTCAAAAACAACTTTTCAAAGCAATCTTTAAAGCTTTTAATTATAAGTTTCTATTAAAGGGTTTACGGTATTTTAAACACAGCGACGATTTTTGAAAGCAGTAGAACGCAATATAAGTTTTTGCTAGTTTAAATGCCCTGAAATTGCAATAACTCCCAAATTAAAAAGCGCGCAATTATCACGCAACACGGAAAAATGAATTAAATATCAAAGTGATCGAAAACACTCGATGTAACACGTCTGGACATAATTTAACACGTTTATTCAAGACAAGTCCGGAAAACAGATAAAATTACTGTCCGAAAAAGCGCAAACGCGGAGGCAAGTCCTTAACAAGCAAATATTGATCCTTCTTGGCTGTAAACATTAATTGCAAGCCAATTGACTTTGTGGCCAAGTCCACGAGCCGTTGCGGAGCTCTAAAATTGAAAAGGTTTTGTAAGTTGGAAACGGAGAAGTGGCAATTAGTTACTTCGCTTAGTGAATAAACTTCACTTTAAAGCACGAAGAGATTCAAAGAGATGTTGTAAGTCAACAAACTTTAAAACGAATAGAGAACTGAAAACTAGCTACTGTGGATCCGCCTCGTGCACTTTAACGCCTGACCTAACTTGCTGTGCCATCCAATTAAATTCCAAAAACGTCTTAATGTCAAAAAACCTATTCCACCTAACAAAACAACTTTTTTCGACATTAAGACGCTTTGAGATAATTATTGACTGGACTTTTACTGAGTAAATTGGGTGTGACGTCTTTGTAAAGGTCAAAACTAGACTTGACATGCTGTCGGAACGTCAAAAAGAAACTCCATCACATTTAAATGTTTGCAAAATTGAATAAGATTCAATAAATTGAATGCACTTTATCTAGCCAACAAGACAATTATCACTCCATTTTTGGCTTTCATTTTAATTGTTAATAATTAGACGTTTTGGTTGGTGCATGTGAGGTCTCCTTGCCTAGTTTTTGATAATGCTTTTAAAAAGGTTCCTTCTTTACGTTTAATTTAGTTGGTCTTTGATTGACTTTTTAGAATTTAAACAACAATCTTTTGACGTTTAAAGTTTTTAGAAGTTAAAAAGGAAGAATTCTTGTTTCTTTAAATAATAAAAGATCATCATAACAATTATCTGTTGACTTTTATGATTGTTTAATAAACATAGAAGCAATTTAAAGTGCATCATAGCAATTGACTGTTTACGTTTACGAGTTTTTGTTCTTTAAGTTATACGCATCAAAAACATTTAAAGCGCACCACAACAACTACTAAATTCAGTTTGTCAAAAACATTAAATCGCAGTTTAATCTTTGCCGGACAGGATACATAAAAATAACTTTCACACCTCCGAATAATTCAATATAGCAAGCTTCCAAAACAACTTACAGGATAGTTTTCACATCATGAATATTCGTTTCCTTGTTGATTGTGGCGATAAACAAAGAATCTTCATGAACAATGAAGTCACAAATCGAATTTTCAATTTTGATAGCAATTTCGGTTACTCTTTTTGCGTTTACATCAAAATTCAAAATTCGATTGTTGTCTTTGAATAACAAATACAAAGAATTGTCACGCCAAGCGCCGATCTTTTCCTGAAAATGAAAGAATTGTTTGATTTCAACGTATTTTTTGAATTGCTTTAATTTTTCAACATTGTTTTGATATTTTGAATACGCTTTTAACAATTTAAATTAAAGAGAGTTGTTTTGAAGGTTGTCATTAAAAAGGGATTGCTAGTTTAAAGATCACAATTAAATGCTTTTTTGTTTTAAAGTTTGCTTCCGTGTTAAACGTCTCGTTGATTTAAAAAGAATTCCCAACTAAAACTAAAAATGATTACCGGAAAGAACGAATTAATTTTGTGTTCAATTTCTTCGCTGATTGAGCAAACTTGTTTCGCGCTAGCTGATTTGGGATTCAAAGGCAAGTTGACAAAAAATGACATCACATCCTACTTTCTTTCCGTGTTCCAAACTCAAGTAGCAAAGCTTTTCGTCTAAAAGTGTCTAAACTTAAGAGTAAACGACAATTCCAACTTACTTTCATATTTAATTGACGTTTCAATCATTCTCAACCGAACTTGGGAGACTTTGTTCACTTCAAGCTTGCCATCTTTGATTTCACACTTGTAGACTGTTGACGCGAACCTAAAAGGGAGGGAATGTTAGAAATTCACTTGCTGAAGCCAAACCACAAATCTTCTGGCTGGATCACAAATTTGTTTCGGTTCCGCATGTCCACGATACACTTTTTTGGGCTGGAAGTTGTGAATTTCGTGTTCGTCCAACATTGAACATTCCCCGCTTGCTGGATCCAGTTGAAATAAGTAGATTGTGGTGTTTTGGACGAGAAGGAAATGATCATCGTTGATTGGAAGAATTTTCGAGTCCTCGTCGATTTGATGATTTAATATGAGACGTCTAAACAAATAGAAACGTTTGAATCGTGCTGTTTAAATAGTGTCTATTTAAAAGCTTTTGTTGTTGTTGATTGAATAAAGTTTATTAAAGTTGCTTTAGAGACATTTTTGTTGCCGACATTAAAATCTAATCGAATAAGTTAAAGACATTTTTTGTTATCGAGATCAAACAATTAAATATGTTTTTGTTGCTGTAATCAAAAAGATCGCCATAACTTTAATTCAACACTCACAACTAAACTAATTTTCAAATTTAACAACACAAATTGAAGTCTTTCTTCTTACTGTAATCAAAACGCACAACTAAACTAACTTTCAAATTCGGCATTCCTTTAAATTTAAAAACTCAACACTCACAATTAAAAAGATCGCCACAAATTCAATATACGCAATCGCACTATTAAAAATATAGCCATAACTTTAATTCAACACTACACAACTAAACTAACTTTCAAATTTAACATTTCTTTAAATTTAAAACAACAAAAAATTTGTCATCGAACACGAAAACAATTTTAATAATTTTCAATTCAAAAACAAACTTTTTAATGTTGTAGGCGTTGTCATATAGATAAAACAACTTTTTCTGACCACGAAAATCAACACTTTCCAATGAATATCGTTTTAACATCATTTTAAAGTTGCAAGTCCAACTGTTTGGACATTTTTGCTCTTCAACGGCTTGTTTGTACTTTTCCTGCTCCTCAAGTATGATTTCTGTGATAAGGCGATGATGGAGACAGTCAGTTGTTGTTGCAAGATTTTCAGGATCGTTGTGGAAGCAATCGGGATAGGTACAGTTGATTTCGGCAGGAAATTTTTGGCATGCGACGTCAAAAATTGCATCTTTGGATCCTTCTTTAATTATTTGTTGCCGGATAAATGAGACAAGTCCTGGAGGAGAGTTGTACATGTTGAGCGTGGAATTCTTTAAATGATCTGAAACTCTAAAGAATTGTGATATCTTTTTGTATCGAAATGTAATTTGTTATGTTTAAACGTTCTCATTATTTTAAGTTTTGCGGAATTTTAAACACTAGTGAGTTAATTACTATAGCTTTTAAGTAACAACAACTGAGGTTTAAAATGTTCAATCAACAAAAGAGTAATTCAAATTCCGTATCTCTTAAAACTAATTTCATTTCCAATTCGCTGTTTAAACCAAAACTAAAAACCACACACATTTAATAATTCCGTGCAGGTTAAACAAAGAAGCACCCCAAACAGATAAACAAAAGTGACAAAAACACTCGTGATGAAACAAAACAATCACACTTTCTTTATTTAATCACTTTATTCAACGTTTAATTACAATTTAGCAAATAAGTTAAGATGACTAAAATCATCGCCCGAAAAGTCTCATCTTTGGAGGCAATGAATTGAGAAGTGAACTGAATGCGTTCTTGTTGTCGGAGAACATCAATTGTTGACGAATTCGTTGCATTGCTAATATTGAAAGCTTCGGTGGTGTCCTGAAAACAATTTAAGTTGTTTGATTGGGCTTGTTGATTGGATGTTTTTGGTTGAGCTTACAAAGTTTGATCGAGCTTGCAAGTTTGAATGAACTTTTAATTGAGCTTGCAAGCTTACAGGTTTGAATGAACTTTTTAAAACGAGCTTTAAATTCTTTGAACAAAGCTGATCGAACTTAATGAATTCTCTAAAGCAAAATTGATTGCAAGTTTAATTGAGCTTGCAAGTTTGATAAGATCTAGCGGATTCTTTGAACAAAGCTGATTGGACTTAATGAATTCTTTAAACAAAATTGAATAGATATAGTGGATTGTTTAAACAAAGCTGCCACACTTTCCGGATTTTTTAACTAAACTCTTCAGACTCTATAAGCAAATTAGCAAAATTTTACAAACTCACTAAACTTTATAGACTTAAGAAAAACTTACAAAAGAGTCTTCAAAACATGTTGTTTTGTTTGATTGTTCGTGGAGAGAAGAAAAATAGTTTCGTTGCGAACTATAAACTCGCTGATTTGATCGAAGTTGCTGTAACCGCCGTGCTTTGTCATTTTTCCAGTGTCTATATCAAATTGCAGTAGTCGAAAACCTCGGCCGTACACTTTGATCATGGAATAGAGGCGATTTCCGGACCAGGCACTTACTTCGTCCTTAAACGACATAAAAAGTTAAACCCTACAAAAAGAAAATTTACAATGTTGTCGTGCCCTGGATCCACTGGCGCCATTTCCACTTCGCGAAGCTCTTTTCGTTTAACCTGCTCAGCGCCTAGGTCCAGTTCCACAAAACACATTCGTTCTAATTCTTCAGTCAACTTTTCTGTCTCCAAAGCAATCAATTTGTCGTCTAAATTGAAACTTTTTGTTTCGAGCTTCGAAATTTAAAATTACTTTCATATTTGAGAGAAGTCATGTCAATTTGCTTGCCAACGTAATCCAGGGTAGTCGAATGAATTGGTTTGAAGTTGTAATTTAGTGGAGTGCCATCGATGTCGAGCTTGTTGTTGTTTTTAATTGACATTTTGTAGAGACAATTGTATTCCGTCCGGTAAGTTCTGGAAATTTAAAGCCATTTTCATCAATTAAGCCTCCAAAAAACACTTACACTGTGTCATCTTTGCTAGGTGTACAGTAAAAACTTGTTTGGATCTGCCTCATCCAGCAAACAACCAAAAAAGTAGCCAACAATCGTCACCTCGTCCAGCAATTTGTATTTCAGTTCGGATATGCTAAGTTCAAACAACTGGACACGACAAGCAAATTCCCTGTCTGGAGTGTGAAATGAATTAAGAATGAGAAAGTGATGTTCGCCAAGTGCAGCCAAACGAGAGTCGTCGTCAAATTTTAAATTTGTAGTCGGTGTGTTCAATATCCGAAGCGGTCTTAAAAGTTAAGATGTTTAATTTGTTTGTTTAAGAAACAAAGTTCTTTGGCATTCAAAAGTTGTTATTTTAAAGACTCGTTTAAGGAATGCAATTGAATGAAGCTCAAAGAGTATTCAAAGACTCCTTTAAGGAATGGAATTGATGAGCAACGAGAAGGGAAGGAAGGAATGCAAAATGAGAGGAGGAGGGAAGAGGGGGGGTAAATGAAGATCGAAAGTTGTTATTTTAAAGTCTCGCTTAAGAAATGCAATTAAATGGCTACGAGTATTCGCCCTTTCGTTTAACGAACGCAGTTATTTGTCACAAATATCAAATGAAGCTCAAAGAGTATTCAAAAATTGTTATTTTAAAGACTCTTTTAAAAACTACTTTGTCACAAGAATCATTTAAAGACTACTTTTACAATATAAAAATCACCTGTTCTGTCCAAAATAGTTATCAAACAAGTAGAGCTCAAAACTGTCTTCGTAGTAAACACACAAGTCCAGAGCGTATCGTTCTGACAGCAATGTGATTTGACAATTGAATGCTTTTTTGGCCGGACATTTTCGTTGGCTCAACGACTTCGCCGATTTCTTGAACTCCGCGTCGATGATCTTCAGTGCCAGAAGGTACCCGGGCGGAATTTTGTCTTTTTCGTCCAAGAAGTCGTTGCATTCCAGTTTGCCAAACCACTTGTTTACCACCTGGGACGCGACGTCTTCGTTTGCGTAGTTTAGGCGCCAATTTAAAGAGTTGAAGATCTCCACTCTTGAATGTCCCGTCGAAGATCTGTTGTCTCACGATTCGTTGGAGGACTTCTTTGTTGTTCATTCGGATGGACTGAAAGGAATTGATCGTTTCGGACCGGACTTTTGTGACAATTACAGATTCCGTTGCTGTCCGGCGACATTCTCTGCAGGACCAAAGTGTAAGTGGATGAATTGGAGACGTTTTTGGTGATTAAATAAGTTAAATCCTGGCAGGAACGTGACGAACCCTCAATTCCACTGCACAGGCTTCATTAGAAAAGCCAAAAAACAGACAAAACATCTTCGATCTTCAAAAATCCAGCCAGTACAACAATTTGGAGGAAAAGTACACGACCGTAACCAATGGAGAGACGACGGAAGCTCCCCGACATTAAAAATTTGAACAATGGATGGTGGAGAATGTCGCCGAAAGCGCAACGGAAGCCAAACCGTACACAATGTCACACGCATCGATATCACACAACCTACGTGCACGAAGATTTCGAGAAACATGTCTTTGAATAACAAATTTTAATTTAAACAACACGCAAAGTCTCATGTGACCGTACGAATATTATCTTTATTTTGGGAATTAATTAGTTTTTAAATTAATGAAGATTATTGGTCTTTTAAATGTCTGAAATGTTGGTTTTTGATTATAAAATGAAAAAGCTTTTGATCTTGAAAGTGCTTTGAAATAGTTGAAATCATTTGAAGTTTTTGATATCTGAAATGTGCTTTGAAGTGATTATAAAAGGCATCGTTTTTGATGTCTCAAATGTGTTGAAGTAATTGAAATTTATTGCTAATGTTTTTGATTTCTCAAATGTGTTGAAGTTATTGTTTTTAAATAAACCAAGCAGTGTTTTTGATGTCTAAAATTTATTCAAGTTATTGATGTCTTAAACATATCAAACTACTTAGAACTCATTGCTGGCGTTTTTGATCTCTAACAGTTATAATTTATTGCTAACACGAAAACAAGCAACGTTTTTAATCTACTCTACAAATTATCTAAAAACTAAATTGAATTTGACGATCTAAAAAGTTAATCTGTCTTTAAAACCTAGTTAAACAACACTTATTTTAAACATTATTCAACGAATCGTCATCATAAACACTAAACACGAGTAATTTAAATAAATCAACAAAGAAAACTGAAGAAAATCAATTAGAAACAGCCAAAAAGGAACGCAGACGGAGATTTTAAAAAATAAATGAATAAATGCGTCGCAACGCCACAAACCGGAAATTTTGACGACTCTTTCGTTTGAAGATTAATTTCACGTGTCGGCACTGTTTGACGAATGTTGTTTTTAGGTTAAGTTGTGTTAGAAGAAGGCTGTTTAGTAATTTTAAACAGAACTTTGAATGAAATGATTGATTTAATTTTTGATGTTTATTTCAATCTATTCTGCTTGATCAATCAAATTCTTTAAACATTCTGCTTTGATTAATTGAGATGTTTCGCCCGTAAGAAAGTTCGGTTTGCTTAAACTTTTCGTTTACACTCCATTTGCATTTAAAATTTTTCAAACTTATTTTAGTCATTTAAACAAGCTGTTTATTTAAAATAACTCTCGTTTCAATCAAATCGTTTGACATTTATTTAAATCACTTCAAAGATCCAAAGTTTATTACCACAAACATTATTTAAACAGTGCAACAAAAAACTGCATTTACACAATCTTCAAATCAATTCAAATCATTACTTTTCAGAAAGAACAACTAACCGATCATCATCACAAAACGAAAAGCATTCCAAAAAAGCTTCCTCGTTGATTTAGTAATAAAAGATTAAAAACCTCTAACTCCATTCACTTCTCAATCAAATATGCAAAACTTATTCAATCTGTTCAATCTAAAAACATTTGTCGCATTTCGAGAATAGCAATGAATACAACGAAGCAACTAAAAATTATGTAAATCGTTTTGTTTATGCAATGAAAACGTTCGTGGAATTGTTAGGTTCCAAAAAGAGCTGTGGATTAGTAACTTGCACTTCAGTTTCTACTGTACCGACAAGCAAGTTTTAGTCAGCTCCGCCTGAAAACTCGTTTTTTCAAACAAAAGTAATGCCAATTTTCTCAGAACTCTTTGAACATGTTCTAGCATAGAAATTTGCATTGTAATTAAGTGTTAGTGTCTGGAAATGTGTATAAAAGTCACAGAGGACGCTACAACTTCATAAACATTTGATTACTTCCAATAATCAAAATGAAGGTTGCCATTTTGGCTTTGCTGTTCGTTGTGGTCTTGAGCGTCTTGATCGAAGCCAGTAAGTTGTTTACATCAGCTCCGGAGATGTCAAAACAATTAATTTAAGAGTTGTCGAACAAGGTCCGCAAAGGCTTTGTGAAGGCTTTGAACAAGTACCGCTCCAAGGTCGCCAAAGGAAAGGCTCCAAACGGAACTAGCGGAGGTAAATTGCCAAAGGCTTCCAACATGTATCAAGTCACCTGGTCGAAGAAGTTGGAAAAGAAGGCCGCCAAATTGGTCAAATTGTGCAACTTCACCACTGCCTCTTCAACCTCAGGCCTCGCTGCTTACAGACAAAACGGCACTGTTAAAGCGGCCGCCATCATCAAGGCAACTCCAAAAGGATGGTGGACTGCTTTCCAGAAATACGGAATTCCAAGCTTGACTTTCAACAACAACGACACTACCTACAGAAACATCACCTCTGTTGAAGATTATGTTCATTTGCTCAGCTTCGTTCAAGGCATCTGGGCCAAGTCTAAGGAAGTTGGATGTGCTGCTGCTACATGCACTAACCTTACATACAACTACTGCATCTTCAAGCCAGGGTAGACATTTCGGTGATTAACTTTTTAAATGTTAATGTTTAGTGGCACCAACGGACAAGCTATCTACAAGAAGGGAAAGAAATTGAAGTGCCCGAAGGGATCAAAGAAGGTCAAAAAGTCCGGATTGTGCAAGGTTAAAGGAAAGAAGGGCAAGACCATCCACAAGTAATCAAATTACTTCTCCCCCTCCTAAGCACTGGATCCAAGTGTCACATTTAAACAATTGCAATTGCAATTATTGTTGATTTGAATAATAAATTCAATGCATTAAATTTGAAGTCGTCTTTTGTCGATTCAAACAAACTTATTTAACGTTCTGTTGATAACAAAGTAATTAAAGCACAACTCCGTGACCAAAAAGCTTCCAATTAAAACAATCTTTAATTTCAATTACAAAACCAAAAACCACAAATCTTTTCCGATAAATTCAATCCAATATGTACATGAAACAACCTGTTGCATGGTTTCAAGTTTCGGAGGTTTCCGAGTAAAAAATCTGTGCCGTCTGACTAAAAACGCGGGCATTTGAAGTTGCTTTGACGACATTTCATCATCAATTCAACAAAAAATGACACAGTTCCAACAAACAAACCGATTAAGAATAGAATTAGAATGCCCAAGAAACGGCGTTATTCCTGAAATTGTTTTGATTAGGTTTGATTTTAAACGACTTTTTTATTCATTAATCACATATAGTTTTAAACAACCCACCCAACGCATTCCATCTTTCATTCTCCGGAGACTTGCAATTTGAGGGACTTGTATGATAGAAGTACTTATCGATGATGCGCCGGATATAAATAGAATCTTCTAATATGAACTTGTTAAGTCTTCCAATTAGCGGATTGTTCTTCTGAACCATGAAACTTCTCGGCTTCGCAGGAAAGTCAGTCTGTAAGTAGATTAAAAATGACGTTTTTGAGAATAAGCATACCCTGATAAACTCGAAATTGCAGTAGCCAACACTTTCAGACCAAACTCTCCCTTCTGTTGTCCCAAAAGTGATCCACTTTCCTTCGTTTACTTTGTTTAATGTTGTGTCGTGACTGAAAACGTTGTTGTTTTTAAAATTAACTTTGGTGACTCACGACTTGTCATTTGTGACAGATTGATCGGCTAATTGAATAGGATTGTTCTTGGTCGCTTCTTTTAATTCATAAAACGGTGAAATTGTTGCGTTCATTGAGTTCAGTGAATGTTTTGAAGAATTAGAATGTGATTCTTTAAAGTGGTGTTTTGTTCAAGTTTAAAAAATTTTTTTTAAATTAAAGGGTCAAAAGGTTGAAGTTGAAAATATTGATTGCTTTAAAGTGTTTTGAAATTGAAAATATTGATTGTTTAAAGTGTTGTTTCAACGTTAGAAATAGTGATTGTTTTTAAATGTTGTTTTGAAGTTAGAAATAGGATTATTGCTTTTAAGTGTTTCGGAATCAAAGAACTTAACAAAATGACATTTATTTGATTGAAATGTTGTTTTGTCCTTGAAAACTTAAATCTGCACATCAAAACAATGGTTATTTAAACCAAAATGCCTTCTTTTAAGTAAAGACTGTTTAAACATATTCTTTTAAACTCACATAGTACCAAAAATTCATTTTGTTCTCTAGAATAATCGAATACCGCCGATCTCTTAATAAAGACAGCATCTCTTCAAAGTTGTTGAATGGACGAGCGTTTACAGTTCGAAACGCTTCTGTTTTAATGGAGTTGTTGTAAAGGCGAATAATAAGACCGCATTGCAAGAAAGCGAATATCAAAATTAAAAAGTTTGCTAGGAAAATGTTAATGTTAGTGGAATTTGTAAGCAATTTAACTTACTGGACATGAGACGTTGGTGAAGTGAACCGGCTTGATCGAGTTCCAAACGCAAAACTTGCCAAACAAACTGAAATATAGTTATTGTATTCAATTGGCTTTAACTTGAAAGGCGATTCAAACAACAAAAACATTCAAACACTTAAATAACTTTAAAGCCGATTCACTCAATTTAACGAAACAAAGCAATTCAATTTAATGAAACAAAGCAATCAATCAAATCAAACCTCGCCAAATTCCGTCTTTTCTTTAAAATTTGTAAATCTGAAAACAGTTCGGTAGATGAGCAATCCGATAAGCAGGACAATAAGGAAAATGAGCAGTACGGACAACCAAATATAGATGTCGTATAATTTGAAGAAGTCAAACATTCCTTTCAATGTTGAATCTTCTCGTTTCACTACATAATCGTAATTGCTCTAAAGAAGACGTTAGGTAAATTTGAACTTGAAAGCTTACGTGATAGATTGGAACTGTCGAGTCGATGTCGTCGTACATCGTGGAGTTGTAATATAGTGTAGAAACAACGTCGACGGTGCCATTCCGTAACAAGTTAAGCATCTTTTCTATAAACTAGATTGTTTTCAACCTGGAGACACAGAGAACTTACGTTCAGCCAACGCCGACGGAACATATTTAAACTGTGGATTGTCGTTTATGTTTATAAACCGGATATGCAAGTTTAAACGCATAGAAATGAGTCGGAATATCTATAAACTTTTTGGCTCGACACATTTTTTTGTTTGAAGACTTTTTTGTAGCAACTTGAAAAAGGCGTTGTTGTTTTCAAGTCGACAACATTTTTGCTTGAACAGTTTTAACTTTTTGATTAAAAAACTTGCCTCGACGAAAACCCCTGGATATTGACAATTCATTGTTGGACGCAAGCTACCAAATTTAAAGCACGGATTGACCATGGGCGTCTCGACGTCGGACAAGACTACTAACGTCTGTTTTTCCATTTGGAGATTAGGCAATAAAAGTGAATAATCATTAAATTGAACGTCGCCTTAAGTAACTGAAAACGCACTTCCAGCGTTTATTGCAAGAATTTAAAAGCAAATAAAGTGTATCCAAGAAGTAAGAAGCTTTGGAGACAATGCGGAAACGATCCAACCGTTTCTTATTATTATGCCGATTGCGTAAATAAAACAAAGGCCGCGTGTGGAACGGCATCAAATATCATGGTCGGCCTTGCAGCTACGCATTTTTTGCATTGTGGAGCATGATCGTTTAGAAATCCGCGCATTATGCATTCAAATTATGGACACACAGGTTGAAAATCAATTTTACTCCTGTTTGCGTTTTAATAACAATTCAAATACACAGCGGTGATACTTCTTCCTTTTTTAACGCAATAAACTTTACAAGCATCCGAGATGGTCTCGTAGTATCCTTAGAAACAAAAAGACTAACATGAATAAAGAAGCCCGGTTCTGGACAATCAAAAGTTGGCCCGCATCGTAAAACAATTCTTTTAAACATTTAAGAAGTTTAATTACAAACGAATTGATTAAAATCAACTTCGCTTGCTCGTTTTGGTAATTTTATCCACATAGGGCATTAAAAACGGTCAAACTGCGCAAATATCGTCTTTTAAAAGTGTTTTTGAAACAACAACAAAATGAGAGTATTGAAATTGTGACTAATAAATTCTGTTTGTTGCAATTTTTAATGCAGCAAATGAAACGACTCAAAAGTCTTCAACAAGCTTTAAGAGACCGATGCAGTAAATGAAACGACTCAAAAGTCTTCAATTGATTAATAAACTTTGAATGTGGCAAACGAAACGACTCAAAAGTCTTCAACAAGCTTTAAGAGATCGATGTAGTAAATGAAACGACTCAAAAAGTTTAAAATAGACATAAAAATGTTATTTCACTAAACGACCGACGCAAAACATCAAAACTAACAAAAACAACTAATAAAATGTATTTCTTCTTCGACGAGCCGAAAACAATTCAACAAACAAAGAAATGATTGAAATCAACGTTCCCGCTAAGAAAATAAGCATCACGCCGAAAAACGGCGTCAACGTAAGAGCTTTCGTCTTGTTTGGAGCTTGTTCGCATTTTGGAGGCCTGAAACTTGTTTATTTGAGTGGATTCTCACTATTTAAATCGAACCTGGCATATTTGTAGTACTTGTGATGGAGACGGCGAATGTTAATTGTTTCGTCAATTATGATTTCGTTAATTCTCTTCAACAAAGGATGATTGCTCCGCATCAAAAGTGATTTCTGTTTTGGCGGGAAGTTTGTATCTATGTAGATCATATTGCAATAGCCGTCGTGTCGATATACTGCGATGTCTTCGTTTGATCCTATCTAGAAAGTTTGAACTTGGATTTGAAAGTATTGTTTAATCAATAAAGTGCTTTCAAAGTTTAACGAAGTCGATTTAACTAAAAAGTTCTTTCTAGTCAACAAAACATGACAAGATTAAATGTGATGTTACTTTAATCAAGACGTGTTTTTAAGTTGATCAAACAAAAATGCCTTCGAGTCGATTTAATTGGAAAGTGCTTTCGAACCAACAACATTGATCAAACAAAAATTCTTTCAAGTCAATCAAATTGACCAAACAAAAACGCTTTCGAGTCAATCAAATTGATAAAACAAAAATGCCTTCAAATAACATTTTTAATCAAAGTTACCGTGATCCATTTCCCGTCTCGTACGTGATTCATGACATAAGCATCCTGCAAGTCGTTGTCTTTTTCGTAGTCTTCTGCTATTCTAATCGGATTGTTTTCAATAGCTTCACGGATTTCAAAATAAGGAGACTCCATTGACGTCGTTATTGCCTTAAATTTACTTTATAATGAACTAGAGCATTTAAAACCACGTACTTCATGCCACCACGTCACTTTTTTGTGGAATATGAAGGAATACTTCTTTTCTTTTAGCACTTGCAACAATTCATTCTCTTTAAACGGTTTTGGATCGACGTAACGAACCGCTTGCGTGGTGATCAAGTTGTTATACATCCTAATAATAAGCCCGGCCTGGAAAAGAGCAAAAACGAGTAGTAAACAATTGCTAGACATTAATTTCTGGCGAGCATTGTCAATTTGAGCTAGTTGGAGACGAAACATTTGCCAAGCAAACTAAAATTGCATTAATGTTTAAAATTTAGACTTTTTTGCATACGTTAGAGAACGTAGTCGATTCGTTGACTGTCAGTTTGGCTCCGACTTGATAAATAAGCAAGTAGATTAAAATGACAAGAAACAGACAAGTAAAAATGCCTCCCCAAATATAAGCGTCGTAAACAGTGAAGAAATCAAAAGCTCCAGTTAAACTGCTACTTGACCTGGCAACAATGAACTTCGTAGTTGACTGGAAATGACAGGGATTTGAAAGTGTCGTTTGTAAAAATGTTTGTTTATGAAAGCAATATTGGAATTGCTTAAAGTGCTTGCTATTAAAAAGTTTGTTTTTAAAGAACAACATTGAAAGGCGTGTTTTTAAAGTATTGTTTGCAACCAGGGGGGCACGGCGCGCCGCGCGGTATTGTTTGCAAAGAACAACATTGAAACGTTTGCTTTTAAAGTCTTGTTTGCAAGGAACAATATTGAAAGGTGTGTTTTTGAAAACTTATTGAAAGACTTGCTTTTAAAGTATCGTTAAAGGCTTCTTTTTAAAACTTCTTATCGTTAAAAGTCTTGTTTGCAAAGAACAATATTGAAAGTCTTGCTCTAAAAAACAATATTGAAAGGAATATTCTTAAAAATGTTGTTTAAAATGTTTAAAGTGTCCGTTGTCAAAAACTATTACAAAACGTCATTTAAACTTTCCACACAATTTTTTGTCACCAAAAGTCTTATAAAGACAACTCACATAATAAACAGGATTTGTAATTGTAAACCCTTCACCGAGTTCATCGTGTTTGTCAAAATACATCTCCAGCAAGTCAACAGTTCCATTTCTTAGCAATTCTCCGCCAAGGGCTAAAAGTCCATGTACTTACAGCTTTAAGAAAGACTTACTGGAATCTGAAATGTTTTTGTTAGCTCCAAATGTTAATATAAAGTCTTGATCCTCCGAGTTTATAAAACGAGCGGTCATGTTCAGGCGTGTTGCAATTAGTGATGCCATCTAAAAAGTAAATGTTATTACTAAACTTTTGTTACGCAGCGTAGACCTAATTTAAGACTTACTTCAACAAAAAGTCCAGGATTTGGACAACCTTGGCTGGGACGTGTGGTTTTCCAATTAAAACACTCGTTTACGTCCGGATAGTCCACGCCATCGGCCAAAATGGTTAGCGGAGGCTTGTTTATAATCATTTTAATCGATGCCCAAAACACTTACTTCACTTGCAACCACAGTCCAAAAGTACCAGAAACGAGCACAAAAAAGCCCACACAACAATCCTGCTCCTAATAAATAAAAAATGAAGTTTCAATAGTGCCTGCGCGGATACAATTACGCATATTATTTGCAGTAAGTTGCCGGCATATTCGAGAACACAGGAATCCAAAGAACTTGTTATTCGTGTAGAAAGTATAAGTTGCAAATGTGTTTGGAAGCAAATTTTAAGTGTTTTTTGATGTTTGTTATTTAAACGTTTGTTGACGTTGTTTCAAAACGTTAGTTTTAAATAATGTTTTGAAAGTTCATTAAAAGTGACTTTCAACATCCAATTAGACGAAAACAAGCGTTCATATTACTTTCGAGGTCTATCAACACTTGTTAAATTGCAATCATGGAAACAAATGCTCAAATTACTTTCGAGGTCTATTAAAAGTTGAGGTGTTTAGTTACTTTTCAGTCCAATAAATGATCTCAAACATCAGCATTGAAAATTATCATTTTTATCTTCAAATAAAAAAGCAATTGTTTATTTAAATGAAAAGAAAAGCAATTTCGTTGAAATTCAATTGTTCCTCTTCGATTTGTTCAGTCGAGAAAAAACATGAACGTTTTGTTTCTTGTCTGTTTTATTCTTTTGCTTTCAAAGTCTGCAAACTCCAGTTATGAAGGTAACAGTCGCGCAGATTCTTTGGACCTTTTAATTAACTGGCATACTACTTGCGAGTACATACAATGTGTAACGAACATAAAGTGTAAACGGCAAGTTTTTAAGTTTGCTTTTAATATTTAAAGGTGTTTTAGACGTCGCTGCAAAGGAGGATGCGACCCTGAAAAGAACGTTTGTGTAAAATAATTATTTGTAATGTGTTAACGGAATAAATTTACTTTGCAAACAAGTCGTTCTTTTTAAACAAATTTGTACAAATACATAAATTGAATTCAAGGTCTTTTAAAGCTTATTCAAGCCTTCATTACTTTCAACTTCGAACATTCATTGAAATCAATATTTTTAAAACATGTTTAAAGTACAAATTGCAATTAGACGGAAATGGATAGTCAAAAATAGCTTCTATACACGATCATTCATATCTTTCCTACCAAAATGCCGGACTTCCGTGGTGATTTGGCATATTTGCTACTGAGAATATTGGTTTCGGGCAGGAAGTGAATGGCCAGTTTATGAGGTGGCAAATTTGGTTGAGAGATTTTTGTTGACTGAACACATTCAGTTTAATTTTTTGGATTGATTTTGGAGGTCGTGTAGTTTTTTAGCAACAAGATGAACTTGTTGCTCGCAAGCTGTTTGCTTGTTGTCTGGCTGGATGGAACAAGTGCATCAGGAACTTTTGAGTTGAAACTTAACCGCCGTGTTGTCCAACAACCGAGTAAGTCCAATTTTAAACAATATCTGCTTAAAATTTGAACATTAAGACGATCCCGCTTTCGAACCCGGTGAACAAAACGTTACGGTCTGGTCCAAATTCCACAACACTTTGTATACGGTAAGTAACAAAGAGAGAATTTTAGTCATCTTGATTGTGTTTTCTAGACAACCGTCTCAATTGGAACTCCACCTCAAATATTCGAGGTTCACATTGACACCGGGTACGTACTTTTGAAAGAATTAGCTTTAAAAAATGTGTCGAATCGAAAAATGCGAATCAAACAAAAAATGTGTTGATTTGAAACAATTTTTTGTTTTGTCTTTTCAAGTTGAAGCATTTTTGTTTTTCGAAAACTAAAAGCAAGTCGAAAGCTCCAAATTGTTTTAGTTCTGGATACTTCTGGGTACCTCGTCGAGGATGTCAGTGCAACGGAAAGTGCGAGGCCAAATTTTGCCAAAACAACATCCAGACATACAACAGCGACGCGTCTAGTACCAAAAACTTAACAGACGTCAAATTTGATGTCACATACAGAGTCGGAGGAGCTGGTGGAGTATTTATAAACGACACCTTTGCTCTTGGAGACGGTACTGATCCGGATTCTTTTAAGTTTCCAGATCCGGTAATGTTCGGAGCGGCTAGTGACATTACAGACGACGATATGGGAGTTTTGGGACTGTGCCACATGGAAGAGGGTGACCGTGGAACTTCGGTGATGCAAGAGATGTATGATAAAAAATTTGCTTAAGAAGGTCCCACATTCAGTATTTTCTACAAAGACTGCCACGAAAAAGAATGTGAAGATGGTGGGCGTATCTTCTTCGGTAACCAAGACGAAGAAAACTGTAATTCGGTTATTGACTGGTTGGATCGTGAGCCCAGCGATTCAAATCATTGGGGATTTAAAGTTAGTGAGTTCAGTATAAACGGAAATGTTTATGCAAACAACTTTACCGGTGTGACGGACACAGGTACACCGTTCATTCTGGTCAACAAGGAAATCATGGACAAGATTGTCAAAGATACTAATGCTAACCTAGACCAAAGACGGGCAAGTAAAAAGTTTTTATTTTAAAATGCTAACGTAATTTCTGAACATAGTTGTATTTAAACCGATTTTAAAGTTTGAATCTGATTTAGGCAGTAAGTGAAGAATATTTTGAGCTGAATTTAAAATTTGAATTTTTAGAACCCCTTCCTTACATCCAAAACTGCGCCGATTTAAAATTGGAAGCCAAGTTGAAGATTAAGGACAAGGACTACACGATTAAAATGGATAAGTTAACTCAAAAGTCTGACGACGACCCTCAAGGCTGTTTTCTTAACATTATGCTTGGCAACGAAATCGGGAACAACACAATTATTTTTGGCGGTAAATTTAAAACAACTTAAAGATACTTACAACTGATTCTAGGTCCGTGGGCCCGTTCTTATTGTCAACACTATGACTGGGATTTCCAGCAAATTGCATTTACTGAACATAAGCCGTCACCTCCAGGACAATCAACTACTTCACCTGCTCCGGGACAATCAACTCCTTCATCCACTCCAGGACAATCAACTACTTCACCTGCTCCGGGACAATCAACCTCTTCCGAAATCGATCCAGAAGATGAGTACTACGACGATGGCTATCCTGGCCACACTGTCGGCCAAAGTGTCTTCTTGGTCCTGTTTGGCTTTGTCCTTTTCCGTTGAGACACCTTCTCCGGACTTTCTAATATGTTAAAACAAACTCTATGTAATTTTTAAAAAATGTAACCGATTCAAATAAAGTCTTTATTCTCGACGTCTTTTTGTTCTTTGTATCCAAAACAATTCAATTAAAAACACAACAAGCCCAATTAAACTTCCGATCACAAACAAAATCAACAGTCCATAAAACGATGACAACATTCCTGGAAGTTTTTGATTATAAACATGCTTGTGATCTCTTAAATTTGAATGTGTTTGTGATTCAAAAGGCTTGTTTGAAACAACTCTATTTTTTGTTGACTTGAAAGGCTTGTTTTAAACAACTCTATTTTTTATTGACTCGAAAGGCTTGTTTGAAACAACTCTACTTTTTTAAAGAACTAACCCGTTGTTTTCGGTTTGTAATCTTTAGGTTTGCAACCAGGTCCTTGCTGATAGATGAAATATTTGTAGTAAAGACGCCGAATGTTTACAGTTTCGTCTAATATGACTTTGTCGATTCTTCTTAACAGCGGATGATCCTTTCTTATCAAAAAGTGTCTGGATTTTGGAGGAAAGTTTGTCTAAACATGAAAAGTTATGTACAAAAGAGAATCAACCTCAACTTACCTTAATTTTAATCAGTCCGCACAAGCTCCGGAAGGCCAGGTTTTCGTTGCTGTCGATGGTGACCAAGTTTTCTGTTCGCATCCGCTCAATAAAATTTGCATCTGTATTTTTATGAGCAAGTGGATCGTACATTTTAAGTGTGTTTTCTTCGGTGGCTTGACGAAGTTCGTAAAATGGAGATTCCGTTTTGGTCAATATGTCCTGGAGTTTTGAAACCGTTAAGTTTTAGATTATTCTACTTTGAATTGTTTATTCAATTTAAGGAGATAACTAAAAGAAAGCATTGATCTACAAAGTAGGTCAAAAAATGCGTTGTTGTTTGATCACTTAGAGAACAAAACAACAGTTATTGTTCAAACCATCCATCCAGGTTGTCTACAGAATAAAAGTTGCTTTAAAAATACAATTTATGCATATTCCGAAACCAGATCTTTACTATCTGGAAATAAGGTGTCTCCAGGTTTGATCATCTTAGATCAAAGTTAGAACCACTAGCACATTCACTTCTAGCTACTAGCGGCGGAGCCGGCGTAAAGAAGCGAAGCGGGTGTGCGCGAAGGCGTTGTGCGTACAATAATCTTACTTTTTGCACTCCGTTCGTTAGTTACTTCTAATGCTTAATTGACTTTAACAATCGTCTCGAAAAAGACTTTAATGTCCTTTTCGAGTCGACACATCATTTTAAAGTCAATTTAAAAAATATCTCAAAACTTTAATTATCACTTACAACTTACATACCTGATACCACCATTCGTATTGGCTTCGAAAGATCAGAGAATACTTTTCAGTTTTAAGCAAGTATATTAATTGTTCGTTGTTTTCAAACGGACGCGGATTGACTAGACGAACTGTTTCTGCCCTAACCAAATTGTTGTAGAGGCGCAAAATGAGTCCGCATTGGAAGATGGAGAAGATTAAGATCAGAAAGTTCACTAAAACGTGGTTTTAAAGCGGAACAGTGACATAAATTACAAGAAACAAAGTTTTGACTGGATGCGTCGCCAGATTGCAATAATTGGATCCTTGTAAGTTGCCAAACAAACTAAATCGACGTTGATTAAAACAATCTACCTGTAGTACCTGTCCAAACTCCACAGACTTGTTTGAAAACCTTCGTAACGTTAAATGAACAATCAAGCTGCCAAGAAGTACCATCAAAAAACAGTCAACAACTCCGATCCAGGTGTAAAAATCGTAAACAACGAAGTCGAAAAAGCCATTAAATGCAGATTCAATCGGTGCTACGACATAAGATGTCTCGCTCTTAAAATGTTTGTGGTGTTAAATGTCCAGGCCATTTAAAGTGAATATTGATTTGCGAAAAGTTTTGACTAATCTTTGTGAATGTTGATTATTAAAAATAGTCAAGACTTTGTTTAACTTCTTTTGTTGACTGCAAAGTTGTAACTTGTTTCTAAAAGCAATTTAAGGCTCTTTTCAATTACATAAAAGTAGTCGCAATTTAAATTTCGTTTACTGTCTGCAAAGACTTGATCATTAAAAGTAGTCACGATTTAAACTTCTTTCAGCTACATAAATTTTGAAGCTCGCAATTTAAATTTTCAATTTTTAAAATACATTCAAGAACAAAACCAACATAGAAGAGAGGACGTGTGACGCCAATGTTTTCCCCGTAGACATTTGAATTATCAAACAAGTAAGTGTGCAAATCGAAGGTTCCGTTGCTCAAAAACTTAAAAAGAAACTCTAAAAATCAAAAATATAAAACAAAATTCTACAGATTCACCTGGTCCGAATTTGTCTCATTGTTGATGAATAATTTGTGCCCAAATCAATATATTCTACCGTCACGTTTAAATTGTTAGCGAGGATTTTTAAAAACTAAAATGAAGTTTCGTTTCGGATTAAAAAGACCTTGTTACCTCTATAGCAAATCCAGGCATTGGACAACTAATTGACTGGTGACCGCTTCTCCAGTCAAAGCATTCCTTAACATAAGCGCCGTCCTTCCAAACCAGCACTTTCAAATTGGTTTTGGTCATCTGGAACGCGGAGTTGTTTTAATTTAAGTCACCAAAAAACAAAACAGTCTTTGTTTGAAAATTTGTGACTTGATAAAACGGAATAAGACATGACCGGAATTGGTGTTAAATTACACAATCGGTGTTTGTTTAGCAGTGAAACGGTTTTGTGTGCGATGTGGGTGGTTAAATGTTTTAACTAGTCTGAAGGTAAGATTGAAAATAGTGATTAGAATTGATGCTTAAAGTAATGTTTGTTTGATTTGAAAGCGATGATTGAAATTGATCTGTAAAGTAATGTTTGCTTCGAATTTGAATTGATAGGCTTTCGTTTGCAATTCAACTACTTGTTCAAAAACTTCTAGACCTTTCGTTTGCATTTTAAATTGTCGTTTATTTTGATGTCATTTAATCACTTTTAATTCAACAACAAGCAATCAAATGAGTTCTTCGCAACATCTCAACAACAAGCAATCAAATAAGTTCTTCCAAAAAGGAAGAACAGCCCAAAATTTATTAAAAGTCAATAAGACTTCAATACCAACCTTAAAAAACTTTAAAAATAAGTACCGACACCTCGTCACGATCAACTCTTGTCAGCTTAAAGCGTAGGTGCCTTTTCTGGGTTGCAGTTTTGATTGTGTGTGCTTTTCGCATGTTATTTGCATGTGCTTGTGAACTTTAAAAGCTTTATTCACCAAATTCATCAATCTCATTGAATTTAAAAGCTACAAAAACACCACATCTGTTATATTAATCTCAACTTTGCTCCCAAAATAAACTAAAAAAGTTTTTAGTTTGAACAGGAAGTTCAAAACTTATTAAGTAGGTCACTGTTTAAAGAAAGACCTTCTCGCCGTTGCACGAAAACTAATTGTAGTTGGTCGGGACGGTGTTTTTAATGCAAATTGTAGACTTCCGTGACTTTAAACACAAACAACGCTGGTTTAAGCGGAAAGGTAATGATTTTTGAGGAATCAAAAAAGATCAAAGAGCTTGAATACCAAAAAAGAACTACAAATCCACGTCGGTGGCCCAAAAAGACAATTTCTTAATCCATCTACTGATAAATATGCCAACTACGACAAATACTAGTTAACCAGTCAAACATCAAGGTTATTTGTGTCGTCCATTTCCATTCACAGCGTTGATTTAAATGGTTTTAAGAAACAAACAAACAACAGCGGGGGGGGGGGTTGGTTTTTTTTTTGGGGGGGGGGGGAAAAAAAAAAAAAAAAAAAAAAAAAAAAAAAGAAAAAAAAAAAAAAAAAAAAAAAAAAAAAAAAATTTTTTTAAAAAAAGGGTTTTTTTTTTTTTTTAAAAAAAAAAAATTTTTTTAAAAAAAAAATTTTAAAAAATTTTTAAAAATTTTTTTTTTTTTTTTTTTAAAAAAAAAAAAATAAAAAAATTTTTTTTGTTTTTTTTTTTTTTTCCCAGGGAAAAATTTTTTTTAAATTTTTAAGGGGTTTTTTTTTTTTAAAAAAAATTTTTTTTTATTGTTTACGTATCAAATTTCAAAACAGTAAACAATATTAATTAATTATCTTTTCAAGGAAACATCTTCAATGAGAACTTCAAATCATTTAAACCCGTAAACAAAAACAATTCCACATACTCGACCAACAGCAAGTCAACATTTCCAAAAACAGTCGGATTGTACTTTCTTGGTTACTGTAAGGGTGGCACAGATCACCGCGAAGTCCATGAATTTAGTTTGATCGCCAAATTGTTCGAATTAGTCGAAAATAGCCATATTTGATGCCAGGACCGTTTCAGCCGATACAATTATGCAAAATCTGCAATATCAAAGGCTCCTACGTCGTCAGCTACAATTTCATATTGCCTCCACGTACATTGTAATCATTTTAATGTTGTTTGAATTGGAAAAATAAGTCGAAAAAAATTGTTTGAATTGAAAAAACAAGTCTAAAAAACTGTTTGAATTGAAAAAACAAATTAAAGAAGAAAACTTATTTGACGATTCAAAGAATCTGTAAGTGCCGGATTTGTAGTTTTATTGGCACGTAGCGGTCGGGCCTACGTTTTTGGATACAATTTGCTGGTGTAGAATCTATATAAACCGAATCCGTAAAAGGTGTGGTCAATATTATTCACTAATTAGTTGGCGATCTTTGGAGCCGAAGTTTTTTGTTAGACTGTTTGTTGACTTCTTGAACGCAACTTACAAGGCTTTATTGATTGGACATCGACGTTGGAGAGGTTTTGGATACAACTTACAGGAGTTTATTGACTGGACATCGCCTCCGGACACAACTTACAAGACTTTTTAACTGAAATCACCGTTCCAATCAACTTACTCCACCAAAAACAATCTTCAACTTCTAAAAGAACATGCCGATCAACGCCGAAAATCCTCTTGTTCAAAATCCGCAATATTTCGCCAACAAAACTCATGTAAACTATACAGAGTCTCTAATCTCTACTTTGCACATCTATCTCAACGTGTTTGTCTTCTTTGTCGGCAACTTGACATGTTTGATTATAATTTACTTGAGTCTCCGAAGAACTGGATCGAAAATATTCAACGCCTATTCAAAACTGGTCCTCGTTTCGATCTTCACGGACTTGTTGTATCTGTGGTTCAACTTCTTGACGCAATTTGTAAGTTTTGTTCTTTGATTTAAAAACACTTACAATTCCGTTTCAGCGCTTCAAAGTTCTCGAGAACGCTTTTTTGATTACAATAACCGGACCTTTAAAATACTTCTCGTACCAAGCACAATGTTTTGCAACGTCCTTCCACACGCCAACACAGCTTTGCATTTGTTTCATATTGCCTTGGATGTATTATTACCGATTAGTTGTTGTCAAAAAGTGAGTTTTTTGATGTTGTTGTGTTTATCCAGTTACTGTATGATGATCTTTGAAGTTCGATGTTCGTTTGATCGTGTGTTTGAGTTCAGGTTAAAGAATTAGTGCTTTCAAACGTCATGTTCTTTGATTGTGCTTATGTTATCGAAGGTTTTAAGTTACTGTTGCTTGTGTTTTTAAAAGTTATCGTAACTATTTGAAAGTTTGAATGTCCTTTGACTGTGATGTTTTAAAGACAGAAAACAAGTATTTACAAACTTATTCAAAAGTTACTGTTTAAAAGGTCCAAAAAACAAGTACTTACAAACTTATTCAAAAGTTATTGTAATTAAACAACTCTTTGATCAAGACTAATTCTTTAAAAGTTATTCACTTCTACTCGTTCACAGAATTTCTAAATTCCATTTCAATCACCAAAACCTATTCAAGAAATTTCAATTTCAGTAAGAATCCACCAGGCAAATTCAAAAACTTCTTTTACGCGATCATTTCAATCGCATTCATTTCTACTTCTTATTTCACTGCGCATATGGCGTTCTGTTCGCCTGAAAAACATACTGATGATGACTTTTCCGGGTGGTGGTATGCCGAAAGTCCAGTTCCACAGTTGTTCATCGGTTTCCATGTAAGTTAGACAAGTTAGATTCCAAAAACCAATCTTTTCAGTCAGAAACGTATTTTATATCCAACTCTGCAATTTTCATGACCTTAAATGTCATTTCTTACTCCCTGACAGGTTGTTTTGCTTACCTAACCCGAAGAACAATTCGTCTCCATGCACTTCGATACAATTCCAAAATGATTACATTAGAGAAACAAATTGCAAACGCTCTTCTAATGCAGGTAAACTTTCTGAGTTTTTAAAGTTACGGATTCTTTTAATGATATTGATTCTTTTAATCATTGCAGTTTGTTTTAATGCTAAATTTAATTAGTCGTTAATTGTTTGAGTGGCTTTTTAAACTATGAGATGTTGAGCTACGTTTTAAAGATCAAAGTTTCTTGTTGTTTGAATAACTTTCTAAAGCACGTTTTGAAGATCAAATCTACTTTTAAACAAAGAAACTTCTTTTTAGGCAATTTTTCCGCTCTTGAACATATTCTTCCCGTCAATTGCAAATGTAATCGCTACTGTGTTCAAAACACGAATAGAACACAGTGGAGAGTATATGAACATGTTGTCACTGTTCCACCCTTTTCTGTCATCTATGAGCAACTTCTTCATTTCTTACTATTCAAAGCCATTTGAGGAGCTTTTTAAGAAGTCGACAAGAACAACCGGAGTTACCGTAATCTCCAATGCTTATTACAACAAATCCTTTTAATTTGAATAGTTTTTGTCAATAAAGTTTATTCAAACAAAGAATCAAGTTGATCCGGGTACCGAATTAGGATTTTCACTGTTTGGGTCATCGCTGTTCGGAGGTTCGCTGTTTGAGTGCATGCTCAAAGCAGCTGGAGCTACTGCTGAACGAATAAATATAAAACGTTTCCATGACCTCGGGAAAATTCCACACGAAAAAACTAATGAACGCAACGGCGGAGAAGCAAACAAAATGGCAATCGTTGGAATCTGTAATTTAAATGATTTTAATTTTAGTTTAAAAACGGAATGTTTGATTTAACAAGTTGTTTGATTTGTTTCAAACGTCAATCGTAATCAAGAACTATCAAAATTCTTTAAACTCTTCAAAAGTTAATCGTAATCAAGAACTATCGAAATGTTTTCAGGTTTGCTTTAAACGCCTCAAAAGTTGATAGCAATCAAAAACGTTCCCAGAAGTTAGTTGTAATCAAGAACTGTCTTAAAAGTCAATCGTAATCAAGAACTATCGAAATGTTTTCAGGTTTGCTTTAAACGCCTCAAAACAGACCAATGACATCAGGTCGGAGACAATGAGATAAGCGTAGAATCTCTGATATGCATTTGAAAAAACAACGGTTCTCAACAAATTATAAAGAAACTAAAAATTGAAATCAAATCAACAAAAATAATTCCAATTCAACAAAAAAATTCACCGCCATAAAATGAAGTCCGTAGATGATTACTGTCAGTAGAACCAATTTAAATTCAAAGGCGTGTTGGTTTGTTGGGATCGAAAGCTTGCGCCGACGCCACACAACCAATGTGGAAATATTAATAATAAGCCCGAGCCAGATTAAAATGAACATTACGACGACAGAAACGCTGTCTCTCTTTTCTGGAATGGTTAGAAAGTACTTGTGATCCATCTCCGCCACGGTATGCTTAAATTTAACCGAACCTCCTATGAAAACTTACAATAAACCAATTTGTTTGGTCTGGAACGAATAGAATAGCAACATAGCCGTTGTCTTCGATTTTGGTAAATTTGTAGCCATTAAATAGATACTGTACGGTTAGAATGAGCGTCCCAACTACAAAAACAGCCATCCAGTACTTAGCGGTTTCTTTCCACAACTAAAAAGGAAGTAAGTTATTGACTTGAAAGCATTTTGTTTCTTTGAGTGATTTTTAAAAGTAACTCAAGGCCTATAAATTGACCTAATTCGTTCAAAAAATTAACAGAGATCAAAAACTAAGTGATGTTACTTTAACTAAAAAGCGATGTTGCTAATCAGGGAGTGCCTTAAAATCAACGCAATCAGGAGCTTCAAATCAACAAAAAGTATGCTACTAAGCGGGGCGGACCGGGGCGTAACAAAACAAAAAAGTTCTTTCGACTCGACCAAACAAAAAAGTTAACAAAGCACAAAAAGTTCTTTCGACTCGGTCAAACAAAAAAGTTCTTTCAACTCGATTAAACAAAAAAGTTCTTCCAAATCGATCTTTTTCATTTTTCAACTCGATCAAACAAAAAACCTTACACGTTCGTGTTTTTGGTAGATCCAAACGGCCGTTAATCTGTGGGCAGAGAGGACTAAAGTACTCGCATGTGTCCAAAACGAGCAGAACATCAGCAGGAACATCGGAATAGAAAAAACACGCGAAAAATAACTGAATTTCGAATAAAACACATTGTACATGGGCTCATAAGCGGAGAGGCGCAGGACGAAGTTGTTGGCAAAGTAGAGAAGCACGTCCTGAATGGGTGTGATTTTAAAAGATCGAATTTGTTGGCACAAAAAACTTACATTGATGGCGGAGTAAAAAAATATACGATAGTAACTGGAAAAGAACTGTTTCGAATGCCTGCACAGAATGTATATAGTCCGCAAGTTAAGAAACAGCAACGGGAGCTCGTAGGAATAAAAGAAAACGAGAGCAACCTCCCCAACTAAACGGAATTGAAATTTATCTTGATTGTTTTTTCTTACTTAGCGGAGCGAAAGCTGTGGTGTCTAAACAGTTGGGGAGGTTATTTAATTGTTTTAAATGTAAAAACACTTACTGGACATCTCGAAGACTATTGAGATTTAGTAGTTTGGCTGAAAATTTGTATTTGCAGTGTTGATTAATTTGTTTGATGTTATCGATTTTTTTAAACCAAAGAAGCGTTTGTAACAAATAGTCTTTTAAAATTGACATTTAAATAAGAGAAGCAACTATGATGTTTAAAATTGACGTCCAACATACTCTTAACGTTTGAAACAGATAAATTGTTTAAAATTGACATTTAAAAGTGAATTTGAAAGCTTTGATGTTTGAAACAAATAGTTCTTTTAACAGGCAGTGTTTGTATATTGTAAATTAACTTACACAACCAAGCACACTTTTAAAAACTTTTTCACGATCAGATCTAACAACTTTAATAATTTTTAAAGAACCGAAACAACTCAAAACGAATGCAATTCAAATTTAACGCTCAATAAAGTCAAACGTTAACTAAAAAAGAGGTACGAACCAAAGAATCGTTGCCATATCAAATGAGTTAAAAGGTCCCGCCAAAAACTAGACCATCTCCGCGTGCCAAGAACACCTAAACTGTACATCTCCATTGACAATCAAAATTGTATTCGCAGATTATAACGAAAATTCGAACTTTACCGTCCACATTCACGGAAATGAGAGAACTCCAATTTCGAGGTTGCATTTTTGATTCGGAAGCTTAAAGAAAGAAGTGCGTTGTGAAATAGTTGTTTATGTTGTAGAATCTTGATACAACTTGAACAGATAGGAACCGGAGTTGTAAATAAGTGACGCTTTTATTTGAATAATCATTTATTTAGTCATTTAAACAACTTAATTGCTTAATCGCTTCGTTTGTTTTTTAACTAGTCAAACTTGTCTCTCTAATTTATTTAATCAATCAAGATTTGTTTAATCACTTCGTTTATTTGATTTGAATAATCGATTCGTCTCTCTAATTTATTTAAACAACTTAATTGCTTAATCACGTCACTCAATTGATTTTTTTAATAAAACTACAATTTCAATTTGTGTCTCCGATTTCTTCAAACAACTCCAATTAATCACACTTTCAAATCATCTAACTGTTTGATCAAATCGTTTAACCCTTTAATCAACTTCAACATCAAACAAAGCAAAAAGAGATACAAAATTTATTTAGTCAATTAATTACAATCACAAAATCTTACAAATTAATTAGAATGTCTCCGAACTGGATGTCGCTTCATTTTAGAGCGAGATTCACAAAATTCTAAACCACGAAATTATACTCACAACAAGTCCGTAACAACTTACCGCGAAGCAATTGCTTTGCAGAGACAACATTGGGACAGTTAAAATATAAAACGTAATTGCAATTCATTTAATTCTAGAGCAAACCTCGGGTCCAAGAGAGTTTCCACTTTCGGCAAAGGTTTTAGTGGAACCAGACAAGGTGTAGGAGAACGTCTTGGAACTATTTCTTTGTTCACTTTCTTCATTTTCAATTTGGTGTATACTTCTTTGTGGCAAAGCTTAAAATGGCGCCAAATGCTTCCGGTGTTCGGCGTGGCAATTGCTTTGTTGCAGATTATTCCGTCGTCGAATAGGCATTGGCATCTGCCATCTTTGATGTAATACCAAACAGGAGACGTTTTTGTCATTTTTGAAGAAGTTGAAAAGTTTGTTAAACAAACAACTAAAATGAAGACGTTCTTTAAAGTTTCTTAGTGAGGAATTGATCCGGTTATAAAATAACTTAAATCCGGAGAAAAAACGATACTAACCGCTGCAGACACTTGCAACTCATTTAAATGTGACATTAAACACCAAATAATTATCTCGACTAAAAAGAGCGGCCAAGCTGTCGCAGCATCAAGGCTATCTAAAACGTGACCTAAATATCCTTAAATTATATATAATTATCTTTTTCCAAACTGGACAAGCAAAACAAGACGTGTTTTGAAAAGTTATGTTTGAAAACGTGACCGAAATTGTAAACAAGCAATGCGACTTTCGAATAAAGTGCTTTTTGACAAATGATTACAATAGTTCTTAAAACTTTTATTCGGCGCCGTTTTAACCTCAAAACAACTGAGGTGACATTTAACATCATTAAAAAAAAAAAAAAAAACCCCTAAAAAAAAAAAATTTTTAAAAAAAAAAAAAACTTTTTTAAAATTAAAAATTTATTCAACAAACAAATACTCCTTTACAATTCAAACTTTATTCAACATCAATTTATTCGACAAACAACAATTCAAAGAACATCTAGGCATGTGGCTGCCCGTCCAATCTAGAGGCCTTCGCTGTATTAATGACATAAACAAGCGAATTAACACAGCAAAGTACTCCAGACCAGTCGAGTTGCCTGTAGATAGTTACAGTAAATGAAACAAATTTGAATACTAAATAGAGACTGCTCACAATGTCTAAGGCTTTTTATTGTCCAATTTCCGTAGTGTTAGCAGAATTAAACCACAAAAAGCCTTTGACACTGTGGACATGTCGAAAATAAGAGATGTAAGTTGGATTTAACAATTTTTAACGACTACCTGGCATGCCTAAAGCCTCTGCTGTGCTTCCAAACTGTCACGCAACCAACTAGAACAAAAGAACCGCCGCCGAACACGCAAACTACAAAAAGCTTTAAGGCCAAACCGAAGCGGTCGGTAACTTACCTTGTAATTAATGAGACCGGCAAAGCGCATGAACATGGTTGCGTTTCTGTTTATGGCGGAATTTGCTCAAACACATTGAATGCAACTTAATAAGTTGTTGCGAAAAGATCTTAAAATCAGTTGAATTCGTTGACAAAATCGCTTACTTAGAGCTACTGAAGACCTGTCATCGGCAATCTTTTCAAAAACTTAAAATAAGCACAGTAGGCACCGTACAACACAGCTCACGAAGAAAGCGCGCTAGCAGATTGAAATATGCTTATAAACTCGCATAGTTAGTTATCTGAATAGACTATTCTCAATGATTTAGCTGGAATTGACTGGATGTGCGGAAAGATGTCCAGCAATTTCAGAAAAAGTCACATCTAGAGCAGATTTTGACGTTCCTTCGCACATAAGAGCAGTTTTGAACAGTTGGCATCTCAAAAGGTCAATACGCTGAGCTAGAACTGATGACATCAGATAACAAAATTCAACACTTCATTTAAGCAATTAAGAGTCTGCAAGTCAAAGTCGATCAAAGCATCTAAATAAAGAGCCAAGAGATAAAGTAGTATTTATTAGCACAGTTAGAATTGAGAAATCAATAAATCTTCGGATCCCAGAAAGCGCCACCTAAATTTAAAAACGATTAATAAAAAAGGCAATATATGTTCAAAAATACTCACCAGCTCGTCAACAACGACGCATAGCAGTTCCTTGAATTGCCAGCACGCTGAAAAAGTGAAATAGCGGATCAGTTACTATTTCGCTCAAAGCCTTTCCGTCTGGTCCTAAAAAGTCCTCATTAATTAACACTTAAATACGTCAAAAACTTATCAAAAGCAAATAGATCCAATACCGTGCTGAAGTTCATATCGCAGTCGAATATGTTCTAAAAATGACAAAGATTAGTTGAATGTAACTTCTTTTGTTTTGAAAACATTGCTTTCAATCAACTTTTTGTGTCGAGAACGAAAAAATTTGCTGACTTTGAAGATCTTTTTGCTTTTTTGGCATTTGATATGTAATTGAATACTGACAAAGCCGAGCAAACACGTTTGAAGATAATGTCCGTTCTCAAAAACAGTTTCCTTTTGTTTTGCATGGGCATTTAACTAACAAGACACCTTTAAGAGCCAAAATGACTCAGAAAGTTGTAAAGTGCTCGGCTATGTTATGGACCCCATAATTGCATCTTGTTTTAAATGGCGACAGGATTTTCGGCCCTCTGTAGATTGTCCACGTCCAGGGTTCTACATCGAAATAAGTATTTTAAATAAAAGTTTGCTTCACTTAAAAAAACCTATCCACGGAATCAACTAATTACTTACTTTTAGCTCATGCACATCCTTAAATCTCGCCTGAACGTGGAAATTCAGTTCACGGACACGACTAAACGATCCAAGATACAATCACTTATCGCCAACGGACTTCAAGGAGGCAACGTTTGAGGTGATAAGGAATGGAACTTTTGATCTAATGGGAAGTTTTCACGAAAACGCAACTTATTATTACGAAGGTCTTCAAACAACACGCGAGATTTTTCATGTAAGTTGAAAGCAAAGTTTGCATTAACTTAACAAATTCGCAGAGTCAAACTAACTTTATTGTCGCCCCAATTGATTCATCTCCTCAACGGACTATTTGATTTCGTTGTCTACGACTTGTACACGTGGGCTGGCGTGTTTGGGTGCTTTTTATTGGCGCTCCTAATTAGTTTCTTCATCTACCAAGCGTCAATTGAATTATCAATCAACAAGCCAAAAGATTTTAAACATGTCAGTTTTGTTCAAATGTGTTTTTATTTGAGTCTTTTTGAAGATTGTTTGAAACTAAGTTGCAAGTTAAAAGGTTCTTTTTGAGTTAAAGTCGCGGGGGGCGATAAACAACGAAAAGGCATCAACTTTTTTGCCAACTTAATATTTTTGTGATTTAAAACACTTTCAGTTCGCTTGGAACTTGCTTCGTTTACATTTGATTCAATATAACGGCTCGTTTAAACAGAAACTCCTTTCCAGTAAGTGTTAAAACTCATTCCGAACCATTAAAATCAACACTTTTTAGACAACTTTCTCGTTTTAACAATTTCTCTTTTGCAATGCGCATTTGTTATTCGTCTCTACAACAACTTGGTCACGACGCAGACCGTTCGAATTGTCAAATCACAGCCATTTCAAGACATAGATCAAATGCTTGATTTGTTGCGTCACAAAAAGTACTCTCTATTGTTTGCCAATGAATACGAATGGTGGTACCAGGTATGTGAAGTTTTGCAGAGTGTAAACTGTGAAAGTACAAAACTTTTAGGACATTATGGATTCGCCGTTATCGTCGTTTACAGAGATTCGGCATGCTATCAAGAGCAATCCAGTTCAATTTCCAGTTGATTATGACAACGTTACTGAATATTTTAAGTACTACTCGCAAAAACTCCGGTCAAGCAAGTACATAACAATTGACAGCGACGAGTCCCTTGCAACGTTCAATTTCTGCAGTTTTTATAAATTAAAGGTAGATCTTGAAAGTTTAAAAGTGATAAAAATCATTTAGACTCGTTTTCCGTTCAAATCTCAGCATCTGTTAATGAGAAAAGGACATCCGCTTATGAGGAAAATCAACAAAATCATTCGAGAAGAAAAAATTTATATTCGAAGATTGTATGAAAAGTATTACAACAGATACAAATGTGAATATGAAGACTCTGGACCGAAAGCATTGGGTTTGTTTTGATTTTAATCGAGTTAAAGAACTTTTTGCAGTTTAAATTTAACAAGTCAATTCAAATGGCGTTGTTTTAAGAAGCCTTTTTGCAGTTTAAATTTAAAAATGTGTTGATGTTTTGAGTCTAAAGAGTTGACCTATTCTAAAGCCCATCCATATGCTTTTAAAGAAGCGTTCTAACATTTATTAAAGGGGATTTTCATATGCTTACAGCTCGAGATTCCGGTAAGAGTCGCCTCAAACAATGTTATTTAAGAAGTCACCTCAAACAATGTTATTTAAAGATAGTTCAAAGCGTTGTTTACTTTCAAGCTTTCTTGTTACACTGAATTTAAGAGGTTGACTCAAAAAGCATCTTATTTGACAATCTTTTCTTGAGCACCTGAATTAAAAAAGCTCACTTAGTATCATTTAACAAGTAACTTCAAAACGTTTTTTACTTTTAAAATCTTTTGGCATTTCTAAAAGAGTAGACTTCAAAACAATGTGACTTGACAAGCTTTTCTTGGCATTCCTGGTTTAATAGTAAACTCAAAAAGCATCATTTGAAACCACACACCAACAAATAAAAACTAACCTCAAACAGTGTTTGAAACCACACACCAACAAATAACACAATTTCAGGGATCAAGCCATTTTACTTACCACTCTTTTTACTTGGAACAGGTTTTATTGTTGGCATTGCTTTCTTTGTTATTGAATTGTATGCTTTTAAACAAAAAGAATAAAAACATTTTCGTCGTTTTCACAACATCATCAGAAGTAACACCTCGACGTGTAATTTGATCTAGTGTCGAGATTTTCCGGCGAGTCCGTCAATTTCCACTTACAGAAAACACCACAATGACTTCATTGCCACGGTTTCGCTAACCAGAAATGTCTCAAAATAGTTTACAAATCTACGGAAGTGACAATCCTCCACTGATCAATCCGTGTTTTGGATGGGAATTGGTGCTGAAGCCGTCAATTGGATGTTCAAGGCCGGGCTTCCTTGTCGAAGTGAGTGATTTTAATGTATTATAATGTTTTGACAAGACAGAAGGTTATTAAAATTGGAGTTGTTGTCTGTAAATGAGGTCCGGATTTCACTTTAAAACGTTTTTGCTCCGTTTTTTGAATCAAAAACCAACAGCACGCGGATACGGAAGCGCGTTCAGCATAGGGAAAGATTGTTGAACAAGTTTTAATGTTTATTTAAACACCTGGGACCTTAGCGGTGATGTACAACTAATTCCACCAATTTAAGGTTATCTTTATCAAGGAAGGCACTCCAAATTTGCATCTCCGTTAAAGCGGAATATCTTTATTCTTTTAATAACACAAAAAAGTCTGACAAAAATGGTGTGTGAGTGAGACGGAGGTTTTGTAGGCATTACCGGAAACGTTTTTGAAGAAATTGATTGCTGTTGACGACTTTATTTCCAAACACGAACTCCTTGTACATCGCGTCTGTCGACATCTCCCCAAATTTCGGTCGACGTCTTTAAAATTTAATTGATTAAACAAATCACTAGACTTAAAAACTCACCCTTGGTTTGCTTTTTGGGCATTCATCCGGATATTCCGCACAGAAATCATTGCATTCTTCTTCATCCTCCCATTTTCTGTTACCTGGTTTGCATTTTCGTTTCATGATAGCAACCTTAACTATTAAATTGAATTAATAAAGTCTATTAAAATAAATCAAACCGATGGACAAAGATCACACATTTTCACACAGAATGCTCGTTTAAGAACATCCAATACGAGAGGATTGTCACAGAACAGAAGCTTTCCAAGAATCTTTGGGCATCTGGAATTGAGATTATTAATTTGGTCTATGCAATGGTTCTTAACAAAAAATATGTTGACTTGAAAAATACTTTGTTGTCCTTAAATGCAAAGTGGGCAAAAAGTTTCAAACACAAACAATTTTTTGCTTTTGTGTTAATAATATTTTTGTCGTTCACATTGTTATGATAACGAAGTAAATTAAACAAATCCTCGTTTAAAAACTTAGAAAGAAATAAAAAGATAAATAAAGTCTTTTCTTTAAGTGCTTAACTCAATTGATCAAACAACAATTCTCAATTAAAGTCGCTAACTGTGACTAGAAACTGTTGACTACATACAACTTTAAATTATCGTTTAACTTACAAAGATTCATCTCTGCACCAAGCGTTTGCAGCGCTGAAGCAACCAAACAAAACGATCAAAAATGTCAAGCGCATTTAGAATTTGGATTTAAATGAAGTTGTTAGTCGAAACGACGATGTTTTTATATTGTGTTTCGGGGATTTTAACAGTCCGGAGAGCAGTCGAAAAGAACACCATCTGTTTAAATAGATCCTGCCTGTTCAACAACAGTTTTCCATGTCAATTTGTGTTTGCACTCTTGCAAACATCGACTATCACGCTCCGGTCACGGGAATTAAATTGAAATTTGCATTAAATCCGGACACTTACAACGTTATTATCGATGCCCAGCGCTCCAGTAAGTGTTTCAACTAAAGAATGTGTTGGGATCGATGTCCGATTCTCCAGTAAGTGTTTTAACTTCAATTACAACGTTGGCATCCATGTCTGGAGCTTCGGTGACGTGAATGTTCAATGCTCATCATTAAAATGATTAACGTGATCACATTGGTCGTTGCGGCGTACTTGCTACAAGTGCTGTTTGATCCAACTATAACTGAGAGTGTCGAAACTCCACATTGTGTAGCTCTGGAACGCAGCTTTGTAAACAATTTGCAGAATCAATTCTAGCAACTATTTGGAATTGTTAATTAAGAGCAATGTATCCGTAACAAAAACATGTTTGCCAAGCTGGCGACGAAAACTGCCAAAAATGCCCTTTTTGTTTGAGCAATTTTGTCATGTGATTTTGGAGTGTTCCGCGAACAGTTGTATTCAACTTACAATGTTGATTAAAACGAGTTCTTGACTTTGAGATGCTTGTTGATTAGAATGCGTTCTTGAATGTAACAAAGTTTTGAGATGTTTGAATTGATTATGGGGGTTGCGGGGGGTAGAGGGGGGGTTGAGAGCCTTAAAGTAACAATACTTTGATATGTTTGTTATTCGAATGAGTTCTTGAAGTGTTTATTGATTTAAATGAGTTCTTGAAGTGTTTGTTGATTAGAATGAGTTCTTAAAATTAAAGAACTGATCTAAAAAGTATCCTTAAACCGACAAAGTTTTAAGATGTTTATTGATCAGAATGAATCTTGATATCTTCTTCTTACAAACAAAACAATTTCACATCAAGTAAAACAACTTTCTTAGTTTATCGCCCTTGTTGCCAAGCGTCTCAATGTTGTGCCTCGTTTTAACAATCTTCACTCGGATAGTCGATTTAACGAAACAAACGCAAACGACGAAGGCGGTAAGTGTTTTTAAAAACAAAAATATTAAAAGTCCGCAACTTTAAGAAATCATCTACGAGTTGTTGATCAATGGAACTGCCGACTTTGCTGGAACGTTCCTTGAGAACTCAACGGTGTATGGAGAAGGACTCGAGGCGACGGTTCCTATATTTACGGTAAGGTTTATAAACAAACTCCGTCAAAATATACTTGATCTCCAGGCACAGACGAAGTATTTGGTTTCTCCTGTCAACGCAGAACTCGACGGAATGTTTGATTTCATCGTTTATGACCTCTACATATGGTTCGGGATGTTTTTTGCCTTCGTGTCGACTCTATTTGCAAGTTACGTCATCTACAGAGTTGGAAATGGCTTTTTAGTTGACAAATCTGCGAATTTCAAAGAGGTTGTTGATAAGTTTGAAAAATTAGTGAAACGTTCAAATGAGATTTGCTTGTGGCGTTAAAAAAAGCTATGCGTTAATTTAAAAATTACTCTTTACATTTAAAGATTA
The DNA here is from genome assembly GCA_024699845.1 of Aphelenchoides bicaudatus. Taxonomy (NCBI): domain Eukaryota; kingdom Metazoa; phylum Nematoda; class Chromadorea; order Rhabditida; family Aphelenchoididae; genus Aphelenchoides; species Aphelenchoides bicaudatus. The sequence goes on along the minus strand of JAMPIN010000008.1, from coordinate 274,552 downwards.
GATAACTCCATTTAAAACTACTCTTTATATTTAAAGATTAGATGACTCCATTTAAAAACTACTCTTTACAAAATCAACAACGTTGCAGAATTGCTCTGACATCTTTCTTTGTTCAAACAAAATTTAAAATCTCAAACGCTTTTTCAATTTGATAGCAAAGCGCACTTGTTCGACCAGTCAAGTTAAGAGTTGTTACAACTTAATAACATGTTTATGCACTTTATTGATTTTTATTAGTCAAGTCCGTGTTTTAACTTCAAAATTGCGGCTGTGTGCTTAAAACCATGTTTAAAAACTAATAAAGTGCCTAACTTGAATGATCAAACGCAACGAGCCTTTTCAAGTCGACACAATTTTGTTTGAACTATTCAATCATTCAAAATTACGACTTATTCTCAACAACCAAACACTTTTCTAGTTTGTTTGGAACTTTTTACGTTTGCAAGTGCTCCAATCAACTGGGATCGTCAATCAAAAACTTTTGTCAAGTAAATTAAACACATTCAAGAGCACTTTTTCTATTCTTTGTTTAGGCAACTTTTTGATCCTTACATTTTCACTTCTTCAATGCGGCTTAATAATTCGTTTGTACAACAATTTAGTCACCACACAGACAATCCGGCTTGTGAGACCAGAACCTTTCAGGACCAACGAAGAACTAATAAACTTGCTTAAAAATCGAAAGTACTCATTTCTTTTTTACAGCGAATATGATTGGTGGTATCAGGTAGTGCGGAGTTTGTGTCACTTTTACGTTATTCTAATTCCAGGACATCATGCACTCGATGTCAACGCCGTTTTATGAACTCCGAAACGCTTTGGCAAACAATCCAGCCCAGTTTTATTATGACTTTGGTGAAAAAGACTATTACAACAAATTTATGGAAAAGCTGCGGTCTGGAAAGTACATAACAATCAATACAGACGAGCAAATTGCAACCTTTGGATACTGTAACTTTGCCAGAATAAATGTAAGTGTTTTTGTTGACTTGAAAGAACTTTTTTGTTTTGTGGAAAAACTTGAGAGGGACTTCTAATTTATTAACGTTATTTTGCCCCCCTTTATTTGAATTAAAAATAAGTATTTAAATCATAAAACGACATCAATTTTAATTTCAGACCAACTTTCAACAAAAACCAAAAGTTCTGTTGATGAAAAAAGGAAATCCCCTCCTTCCGCACATCAATCAAGTCATATTGGAAGAGGTGTTAGCCATTCGGCGCCTCTACAGCAAGTACTTCATCCACCAAGCATCAAATTGCAAAACAGGCAGAGGTGAACGCAAGCCACTCGGGAATCATGCCATTTATTTTGCCGTTGATTTTGTTAGTTTCTGGCTTAATTGGAGGTTGTATAAGTTTTGTGTCGGAGCTGTGGTTTAAAAAGAGAAGGAAATAAATTTTTTCGTATTGTTAAAAGCAACTCAAAAAATTGCTCTTTTAAAATGAAGTCCGTTTTTCACCGAACATCATCACCGCCATTTGGTAACGTTCTCAACCAATTCCGTGTAATTTGATCCGAACAAAAGAGACTGCAACTCCGTCTCCTTTATGTAATTCGATGTTTTTGTTGCAATAAAAATTGTTTAAATTGCCGATTTTGATGTCCCAACAACAAGTATTGAACATCATCGCTGGAAACAGCTTTCCGATCATCAATCCTTGTTTTAAATGGAGCCAAGGTCTTCGCGAAACAATCGATTGCTATCCGGGATTCTTCATCGAGGTTGGTTTTTATGTAAAAACTCTCTGGATAACGAAGTCCGGAGACTAATAACTCTATAAAAAAAACGTCTACGCAATCAAAGCCTTACTAAACAATTCCAGCTCATGGACCTCTTTAAAATCCGTCTCAACATCTCCATTCAATTTCATCGAGCCGACGTGGATCCACAATTTATTGCCATCAGCGCACAAAAAGAATCAGGTAATTGTTTAAAAGTGTTACAAACTAATGCTATTTCATGGTTTTAAAGAAATTATACTCGAAATGATTAAAAATGAAACAATTGATTTAATTGGCAACTTTTTTGATGACACAAACGATTTTGATTACGAATCAACAAGACCTATTTATTATGTGAGTTCTTTTTGTTGTGTGATTTGATGATTTTACCCTGTTATATCTTCCAAATTCAGTCAAGGGCAAAATACTTGGTGGCTCCTGTCAACTCAGCATTCGACGGGATGTTTGATTTCGTCGTCTACGACATATTTACTTGTTTTGGAATTGCAATTTGCTTTTTTCTTGTTTTGTTTGCAACTTTTATTGTTTTCACAGTTGCAATCAAATCTTTAAATAGAAAAAAGACAAGTTTCATTGAGGTTTGTTTTTAAATACATTTAAGCAATTAAACTACTTTCCAGACCGCGTGGAATTTGACGTGCTTGCAATTGAACCAGTCCGCAGATGATAACGATAAACATTTCTTGTCGAGTAAATCCGGACTTTAAACATTTAAATCAACATTTTTGTTTAGGAAACATCTTAATTATAGTATTCTCCTTACTTCAGTGTGGATTCTTCCTCCGTTTATATACAAACTTGGTCACCACACAAACAATTCGCCTTGTAAATCCGAAACCCTTCACCACAAACATGGAATTGGTTAATTTGTTGAAGAACCGAAAATACTCATTACTTTTTGTTCACGATCTGGACGAGATGTATCAAGTAAGTCTAATCTTGGTCAGAAACTAAATAACCCTGTAAAATAACTAAATTCCAGGCAATACTGAACTCAACCGAATCTCCCTTCTACGAAATCCATCAAACAATAGAAGAAAATCCTATTCAATTGTTTAACAACTTCGATCATGTCAATCAAACTGAATTTCACAGACAACTAACACAAATAATAGCTAAAAAGAAGTTGATTACAGTTAGAAGCGATGAACTTGTAGCAAATTATGGCTTTTGTGGACTGGAAAAGATTGACGTGAGTTATTTTAATGTGATGTGTTGAAGTGGCTTTGAAGAACAACAACGAGTTAAAGTTTAATTGTTTTCGATCAAAAACACTCATCTTTTAAACACTATATCAAAAAATATCCAGTCGTTTTTATTCAAAGCATCCAATCATTTCTATTCAAATCATTCCAGTCGTTTTTATTCAAAACATCCAATAACTTCTATTCAAAACAGTTCAATAATTTCTATTCAAAACAGTTCAGATCATTTTTTAATCAAATCTAATTTTTAGACAAACTTCTTGAAATCAAAACACTTGTTGATGCGCAAAGGTCATCCGCTTCTGCCTCGCATTAATCAATTAATTCTTGATGAAGCCGTTAATATTCGTCGTTTGTACATAAAGTATTTCGAGACTTTTCCAATTGTTTGCAAAAACAATGTCGACGAAGCAAAACCGTTAAGTAAGTTAAAAATACTCTTAACTTAATCAAATAGTTTTTAGACGTCAAACCTTTTTATTTGCCACTTTGTTTTTTTATTGTTGGAATTTTTGTTGGATTTGCAATTTTTGTTGTTGAAATGTTAATTTTTAAACAAAGAAACCAAATGCTATCAATTGTGTTGGAAAGTCCGTATAAGACAACTTTTGCGTAACTTTTTGTCTAAACTTCACAGGACGACGCCAGACATCATTAACCACTTAATTGCCAGCAAATTTGGCGTTACAAGCCACACAGACCACATTTTATCACAAGTCCGGACATTACCGGCATAGAACATTGATGCAATTTAATCCGGACGGAAAGTGACCAAATGTGGAGCGTGTGCTTATTTAACGTGCTTTTTGGTGGATTTTAGACGTTTTATTTGATAGTAAGTGTTTTTCTATATGCCACATTACACTTTACATGTCCTCGGCGGAATTACAGGACCGTTCATTAAGTCTTGTTTTAAATGGAGGCAAGGACTGCGTCAAACCTCTGAATGTTCTCCTGGAATCTTCGTTGAGGTTGGTTTAGATGTAGACAACATGTCCAGGAATGTTTTTAAATTGAAACAACTTTCTAGTTTAGAGAACAAGTTCAAAAAACTAAATCAAAATCATTTGTAAAAGCAATTAAAATTTACTTTAATTTCAAGTTAATGGACATCTTCAAAAAGCATCTGAACATATCTGTCCACTTCCACCAACCCACTATTGAATACGCCGGCAACCTCGGTAAGTTTAAAAAAGTCATTAAAATTGCAATTTTTATATACTTAAGAAGCATTTCTTGACCTCGTCCGGAACGGCACAATAGATTTGATTGCTTACTTCTTCGAGAACACTACCAGCTACGGCAACGGGTTAGTACCCACAAATCCTATTTACAATGTAAGTCCATAACAAGGTTGAAGTTATAAAAGAATGACTCTTTCGATGAACGTTTTAAATTCTCCTGTACAAATATGTAAATTGATTTTTCAGAGTGAATTGAAATATCTTGTGGCTCCGGTCAACTCAGCACTCGACGGAATGTTTGATTTTGTTGTATATGATTTGTACACCTGTTTTGGAATTGCAGTTTGTTTTCTACTCGTCTTGTTTGCAAATTTTGTTGTTTTCAAAATTGCAAAAAAAGTTTTTGTTTCTCAAAAACAAACAAGTTTTTTCGAGGTTTGTTTTTTTGTTTTGAGGTTTTAAGGTTGTTTGAATGTGCTTTGCGATCTAGCTTTAAACAAACGCTTGACTAGTTTTGTGATATCGTTTTGAAGTCTCAAACTTTACAAGTCTTTTCCAGACCGCGTGGAATTTGACGTGCTTGCAATTGAACCAATCCGCAGATGACAACGATAACCAAAAACCTCTCCTGTCAAGTAAGTCCGGGTTTAAACACCTAAATCAACGCTTTTGTTTAGGTAACTTTTTGATCCTTACATTTTCACTTCTTCAATGCGGATTCTTCCTTCGTTTATATACAAACTTTGTCACTACCGAAACAATTCGCCTTGTAAATCCGAAACCGTTTCAAAACGACAGGGAACTGGTTAACTTGTTGAAGAACCGAAAATATTCATTATTGTTTATGGACGAATATGAATGGGCTTACCAGGTTTTGTTACTTTTAAGAACACATTTAATTCAGTTCCCATTTTAGCAAATTCTGAAATCGTCCAAGTCGCCATTCCGCGAAATCCGTCACACTTTGCCTAAAAATCCGGTTAAATTCTTCTCAGAGACTGGTCTAGAAATAAACGATTTTATCAATCAAACCGTTCAAAAAATAATAACAAACAATTTTGTTACAATAAGAAGTGTTGAATCGTTAGTCTATTTTGGTTATTGCGGTAAGGGCCTTTGAGTTAAGTTTTACTAGCAATACGTTTGAGATGTTTTTAAAGCTTAACAATAAGTTGAGTTATTTTTAAAGCTTAGCGACAATTAATTGAATGTTTTTAAAGCTACCTAGAGGAGTGACTCTTACAAACTTTTAAAGCTTAGCAATACGTTTGAGATTCTTTTTAATATTTTGAATGCTTTCAAACTTTTAAAGCTTAGCGATACGTTTGAGATGCTTTTTAATACTTTGATGCTTTTTAATACTTTTAAAGCTTAGCGATACGTTTGAGATTCTTTCACACTTTTAAAACCTTAACAATAAATTCATTTTAACAGTCCGAATCTAACAACTAGAGTATTTTTAAACTAATTAAAAAGCAGAAATTGCAAACTTTAACAACAATTTAATGGTTCCAACCTTCTAGGCCGACTTCCGAAAACAAAAACACTTGTTGATGCGAGAAGATCATCCATTACTTGAAAAAATCAACGACATCATTTTGGAAGAAACAATTAACATTCGTCGTTTGTATGTTAAGTACTTCGTTGATCGTCCTTTTACCTGCAAAGATGAAATTAACGGACCACAGGCGTTAACTTTTAAGCCTTTTTACTTGCCACTTTATTTATTGATTGGCGGAATTCTAATTTCATTTGCGTTCTTTGTTCTTGAACTTTTTGTTTTTAAATAAACAAGATAACTCCTAAAAAGTCACGTCATTCACATGCCGACGAACTCCAACACGTCGCCGAGTCGTAATTTCTTCGTAACACTCACATTTTTAGGTGTGGAACGCAAAAACACACTTAAAAGAATGAAGACGTGAATCAGCGCGCCCCAATTGTGGCTAAAATGTTTTGTGACAAGAAGAATCATAAAATTTCGAGACATTTAAAGCAAGTGATTCATGTCTCCAAACAAAAATGCTCATCGTCGTCGCAACTTTTGTCGTGTACTTTATTATATACAATAATCTCCGTTCCAGATGTAGTTTTTGTCTATAAATCCTTGGATACAGCTTTAAAATGATAATGTTTTAGATTATTTAAAAGTCTTTGTGATTGAATAAGAATTTGAAAAGCTTTAAAGTTTCTGCGATTTGTTAAATGTGACCAGAGTTGTTCTAATATGTTGATGTTTTTTGTAATTGAATAAGAATTTGAAGAGCTTTAAAGTCTTTGTGATCGGAATCGCTTTTAAAACATTGCCCGTTTTGTTAAATGCAATCGAAATTACTTTTAAAACATTGATTTTTTACGTGTGTTTGTTAATGTGACCGAATTGTTTAAACTTGCCGTTTTGTGAGTTGAATATGAGATTTGAGAGTAAACTAAAATCTATGTACGGAATCGCTCAAAAAAGTGACGTTTTTTCTTGCAAAATATGACAATCAATTTCTTTTTTGATCAACAACAAAAAATTTGCTTACAAAGAAAAAGTTAGCAACTAAATTTCTGAACAACAAAAATTTGCTCACAAAACGGCGTTTTCTTACATTGTAATCAATTTCTTTTTTAAATTTATGAAATACCAATTTTTGTTGTGCAGAAATTTAGTGTTCGCTTTGACTAACGTTCTCTTTGACGTCTTATCAGTTAGAGTGGGCTTTCAAAGTCTTTGTGCAAACTTTGAATTTATTTCACTTTGCAATCAAACACATTTTTTGAATGACAAAGGCTTTAAATTAGACTGAAAACTACAAATACGGGAATGAGTCAATTGCTTGAATGTGGTTGTTGCCGGGTTGATTGGACTAGTGCTCCAAAATGCTTATCAGCTGTATTCAATTGTTGTGGCTTATTAAACGTTGTCTTCGTTTATTGGCGCAAAGAGAACAAAGATAAAATTAAGTTCTTCAAACAGATATTTTCCATAAAACCTTCTCGGTTTGCGTGAATAACGAATTCGTCAACGATCAGGTACGGGAATCGTGGGCTTCAATATACTTGAAAGAACTTGATGTACCGTTTTTAGTTTGAGAGAAAAAACTCGTTTTCATAATTTTAGTTGAATAAGCTTTTCAAACATCGTCACTTTTGTTTAGCAATTTGTGTTATGCAAATCAAATCACTTAAAAAAGAATTGTTTTTATAACGTTATAAGAAAGAGTTTTTAAACATCGTCACTTTTGTTTAGTATCTCAAAGACGTGATTTAAAGAACACATTAAACAATTTAAACAAAAAAGAGTTTCAGCAAAAATGCGTTCGTTGTTTTTTGTTATCGTTGGTGCTATTCTGCTTTGTGGCATAAATGCTGGTCACTTTGAGATGAAAACAAGTCGCCATCACATAAAACACAACAGTGAGTCGATTTTTATTGAAACTATTAAAATCTGTGTTTAGACAAAATCAAGAATCAAAAGGGCATGATTTTGACAAGTGCCGGCATTCCAGTCGAATCAACCAGTTTCAACATTGTTTACATTGTGGGTTTTCTTTTTTAAATGCAAAGAAACTTTTAATGTTTTTGAAATTAAATCATTAAAGAAGTCTTTCAAAACCTTCAAAACTTACAATCAAATCGTTAAAGTCATTCAAATAGTTCGCGCGGCGGCGCACCGCCCCAAAGCTTTTAATTGCTAACCCCAACAAAACTTACAGTCGAATATAACAATTGGAACACCGGCACAGTCCTTTTCAGTCATAATGGACACAGGTAGCTCTGTATTATGGGTACCTCACAAGGGATGTGCGTCTGTGAGTGACAGCGTCCAAAGCCACTAGTTGCCCGGACAAGCGTGTCTATGATGAGTCAAAATCATCAACTTATGTGGCGACTGGTCAAACTTTTGAGATAAGGTACGGAATTGGATCAACAAAAGGAGTGTACTTTAAGGACAAAATGACCGTAAGTTGATTAAATTCAATCCGGCGACACTTACAATTAAATTTGAGTTCGGAGACGAAAGTACCACATCAATTAAGTTCAAAAACTCAGTCAAATTCGGCGCCGGAGACACTTTGCAGTCAGGGGACACTGGAATCTTAGGACTTTGCTTTATCCCTCCCGGCACAGTCAATCCGCCAACTTCAATTGTTAAAGAACTTATAGACGAAAAGCTCCTTGACAGCCCGATCTTCAGTGTTTACTACAAGCGCTGTGCTCCAAATGTCGATTCCTGTGACGACGGAGGCACTATAACATTTGGTAAACGTTTCCGGGCTTTAAATTTAACCAAAAGTTTCCAGGTAGCGAAGACAAAAAGAACTGCGGAAAAATTCTTGGTTACACGGAGCAAATTTCTAAGTCCGAAACACACTGGCAATTTACATTGGAAGAAATGAGCGTGGGCGGCTACAAAATGACTACAAGTGTTCCAGCCATAACAGACACAGGCAGCTCCCATCTGTTTATTAGTCGAAACGTTTACAATGCAATTGTTAAAGAACTAAATGCCGAAGGCAACGATGACGGGTAACAATTCTTTTAAAAGGTTGAACTTGAAAGATCAAGTGTTTAAATAAGTTGATTGCTATACAAAAATTAGAATCAACTTCAAACTTGAAAGTATCGCTTTTCAATATCAATCGACAACTTTTGTTATAAGAAGACATCAAAAACCTCGTCTTTCAATATCAATCGACAACTTTTGCTATACGGAAATTAGAATCAAGTTCTATTAACATTTCAACTTAAACACTTGGCAACTTTAAAGCTTTCAAACAAATTAAAGTATTTCAGAACAATGCACATCGTTAAGTGCAGTCAAAACGTGGAAGTCAACCTAAAAATCAACGGCCTTCCGTACAAGATTCCAATGAGTTCTTTGGTTCACGAGCTTTATGACAAAAAAGGTAAATCCACCGGTTATTGCCAATTGTTGCTCTATCCCCAAGACGTCGACGGGTTGTTTATTTTGGGAGGTAAGTTAAAGAGTACATGCTTTTAAACACTTACAACTGACTCCAGATCCTTGGGTCCGCTCTTATTGTCAAGTCCATGACTGGAATGCCAGAAAAGTCGGATTTGCTGAGGTTTTGCATCCGGACACTTACGATCCAACTGGCTCGTCTTCAAATTTGAACGTTTCCGGATTTCTCTTTTCGCTTTTGTTTGTTTTCTATGTCTTGCATTAAACACAGTTTGAGTTGTCTTTCTTTTTAATAAACACATTTTGATCTTATGTGTGCTTTTAATTGAATTGGAGATTATTTTCCTAGAAAGGAACCAGAAATATAAACATTTCGAATGGCATCATTTAAAAACAAGTTGTTTAAAAAATCTTTTAAAAGTGATGAATCATTATTTCTTGATAGAACATCAATGGAACGTTAAGTTTGAATTATACGGAAAATCTTTTTGCCTTATCAGGTGTGGTTCCAATGCTTAAGCATTTCCCCAAATAGTTTCGATGCAGAAGTTTTGTCTTAAGTGCTTGAAAGTGATGTGAATTATATTTTCGTTTCTTTCAATTTTTTGATTTCGTTTTTTTCGTTGCAATAGAATTTCGAGACTTCTTTCTTTCAATTTTGTGAGTTCAATTACTTTGACTGTTGTGGGATCCTAAGACTTGTTTGTTGATTATTACATATTTTAAACTCTAATTACTTTAGTTGTTCTGAAAATTAAGATTTGAAGACATCTTTTGTGAAGTTTATCAAATTAAAACAATTTCGAGACCAAACTGTTTTAATGACTTTAACAAAGTCTTTATTTTAAAGTTCTCTTCGCCTAACCAAAGTTCAAAAATCAATATGCACTTTAACAAGAAAGTTAAGGTGCGGCGAAAGCATTGTCTATCAACGAAGACTTTAATCATTTTTTGTTGTCTATAAAAATCATCGATTAAAAGTCATTAACATTTATTTCCAGAACAAATTCGGATATGCTTTTAAACGTCATTGCTGTGACATTGTTTTGCGTAGCAAGTGCTGGTCATTTCGAGCTAAAAACAAGTCGGCATCATGTTCCAGCAAGTGGAAAGAACCAACACAATCTCCGACTGAACAGCGCCGGAGTGCCAGTCGAATCAGCAATACACAACATTCTTTATAAAGTAAGTTATGATTAACTTGCATTAAACTTTAAAACTTACAGTTTAATATAACAGTTGGAACGCCGAAACAACTGTTTTCCATAATAATGGACACTGGCTCTTCGCGTCTTTGGATACCTCACCTGGGGTGTGAGCTGAGCGACGGCGAAGCCGAAAACTGTCCTGATAAACGTGTCTATGACGAATCAAAGTCATCAACATATACAAAAACCGACGATGTTCTTGTAATACACTACGGAATTGGATCAACAAAAGGGAAATTTGTGAAGGATGTCTTTTCGGTTGGTTTTAAATCTTGTTTGAAACACTTCGATAAAATGTAAAATAAGCATTTGAATCTTTTAAGTCTTTGAACACTCTTTGACACACAAAAATTGACTGACTCGAAAGTGTCTCTTTGAATCAACAAAAAAGTCTGTCAAGTTAATCAAGTCAATCAAGTTCTCACAACTTTCATATCATTTGTATCGAATTCTTTTTATTTAAACAATTTGAATGCTTCTTTTGTTTAACCGACTTTTAAACAATATCATCAAAAACATCGCAACGTTTCAAAAAGTTTATTAAGCATTTACATTTAGTTTGGAGACTTGACAACAACGGAATTCAAATTCAAGAATGCAATTGAGTTCGGAGCTGGAGATCAAATAAGTCATCGCGATATTGGCATCTTGGGACTGTGTTTTATGCCGGCTGGACAAGCTGGAACGTCGATTATGCAAGAAATGGTAGACGAAAACTTGCTGGACGCTCCGATCTTCACCGTTTATTATAAAAGATGTGAACCCTACGCAGAAGAATGCAGCGACGGTGGAGTAATTACATTCGGTAAGGTTTTCGGACTTTGAACTTAATCGTCAAAATCTTCCAGGCAGCGAAGACAAAAAGAACTGTGGGAAAATTCTTGGTTACACGGAGACGATCGACAAAGCCAAATCGCACTGGCAATTTACATTGGAGGAAATGAGTGTAGGCAATTTTAAATATACTGGAAGACCTCAAACCATAACGGATTCTGGAAGTTCTCATTTGTTTATTGGTCGAAAAGCCCACGACGGAATTGTTAAAGAGCTAAAAGCCGAAGAAACCAGACAAGGATCGTAAGTTTTTGTTTTATTTGATTGAGTTGATTGACTCGAAAGCATTTTGTCGATTTGATTGATTAAAACAATTTCAGTGGAATTTATGCGGTGAAGTGTAGTCAAAAAGTGGAAATCACAATTGTTATCAACGGTATCAAGTACACAATTCCAATGACCTCACTTGTTCGTGAGATTTCAGAAGGGTGGTGCCAACTTTTAATTTACCCAAACAAGTCCGAAGACGAAGTTTTCATTTTGGGAGGTAAGTTAAAGTCTATGTGATGCTTTTAAAACTAATTGCAACTTTTCAGATCCTTGGGTCCGCTCTTATTGTCAAGTCCACGACTGGAAAGCGGGCAAAGTTGGATTTGCTGAGGTTTTAAACCCTCAAAGCTTTGATCCAACAACCGACGACGACAAAAAAGGTGATGGATCTTTTGCAAAATGGAATTTGCCGAACACTGTTCTTGTTATGTTTTTGGTTGTACTTCGTGTCATTTGGTGAATTTAATCGTGCATCGATGTTAATAAACGAGTTTTTTGTTAAATAACATTTTTAAGCCATTCAAAAAGTTGTTTCAAGTCATTCATATCGAAAGCATTCGTATCGAAATCACCAGTTTAAAACATTTGTATCGAAACTTTAAAATGCAACTCAAAAGTTACTCTAAATCACTTATGTCGAAATCACTAGTTTAAAACATTTGCATCGAAACTTTAAAATGCAACTCAAAAGGTTATTTCAAATCACTCGGATCAAAAAAGACCACCATACCTTCAAATTCAACTCAAAAACATTGCTTTAAAACACCTAAAGCACTCATATCGAAAACGCTATTCAAAAAAAGAACTAAAACAATAACAATTTTAACACTCCAGAGAAAAAGTTAAACCACAAAAGTCATTTCAATTTTCTGCAACTAAACTTGTCTTTTTTAACTTGGACTTCGTTTTCCAACATTAAACTCCACGAATCGAGTTAAAATACACTGTTCTCCACGTTCAAAATAACTTTCAGAACAAGCATGACCCGAAATGATCAACGTCAAAACAGTTTCTGTTTGCTTAATTGCTAGTTGCGTTTAAAATTTTGTCTAGATTAAGTTATTTGTGTAGCAAACGTCGCAGCTGTTCAAATTTTTCAATTTGAAGTCTTCGACTACAAAAATTGTATAAAACGAGACGATAATGTTGATATTTCATTAAATCGAAATGAAATCCGGACTGATTTTGTTGCTTTTTGTGGTCATTGTGGTTGCTGGAGCGAATGATAACAATGATTCGACTGGAGTTAAATGTAAAACGTGAGTTTTTAAATAGTTTGTGTAGTCTTTGAGCGCATTTAAATGTTAAAAGTGTTGTTTTAGTTTGAGTTTTTGAGCGCATTTGAATGTTAAATTCAAAAAGCAACTTTAAACTTCTTTATAAAAACAACACTTTAAACGACTAAAATCGAATCAGTTAAACTTCTAATAGAAATTCCTCTTGACGAGAGAGTTGAAAAATAGAACCGCGTGAGTTTCTGTTAAAGGTTTTACAATAACTTAAATTCTACTGCAAAAACAACAGTTTAGATGCCTAAAATCAAATCACTTAATTTGGACTTCTTTACAAAAAACAACACTTTAATAAACTTCAAACAATCAACTTAAAACGTCTCATTCAAGCAATCTCATTCAAACACTTCAAACAGTCAAATTTAAACGTCTCATTCAAACGTTTCATTTCAGTGAGAACTGCCCTAAAACTCGTTTTCCGTCTACCAAGACCACTAATTTGATTTCCATAACGAATGAAGCCGAAAAGATAAGCAGAAATTTCACACAATTGAAAAACGATGCTTCTGCTGTCACTGAAAAGATAAACCGGATTTCAAAGATGTTGGAAAGTGGAAAAAGTGACGTCCAAGTCCGAGTTTTCGTGTCCGGATTGACTGTAAGTGTTTTTATATGTTCAAACTTTTAAAAATCCTTTAAGGCCAAGTCAAAATCCGCATCCTCGCTAAAAACCATACTTGACGGCATTAAACTGAACATCCAACAAGTTAAAAAAATTGCCAACCTCGTCAATGAACACAAAAACTCAATCGACAACGATGATCATTCAAAATTGATTCGCTTTTCTGCTAATTTGAACAAACACATCAAAGACATTGAGAAAATTCAAAAACTTCTCGAACCAGCAACTTTTAAGCTGTCCTCCGTCGCTGTCAACACGAAACATGCACGATTCCAATTTGGCGAGCCGGTAAAAACGATTAAAAACATCTTCGAGTCACTTAATGAGTTGCTATCTAAAATTCTTGCGGACTTCGCAGACTTTGTTCGCAATTTTGGTCTTGGAACATCTGGTTCGATCGACAAAGGTAATCAAAACATTCAAATATTTTGTGACTAACAAAATTGTTGTGCAAAAACGAATTTTTTGTTTGCACTGTTGTTTTTCAAATCGACACATTTTTTGACAATCAATTTTGCTTTCAAACTTTGTTATTCAAACCTATCCGTTTAGATCCAACTCCATCAGTAATTGAATGTCCAAGCGGTGGCTACTTGTACAGTTTCCCTGGATCGTACGGTAGAAGTTTGACGTGTCACGCAGACGAGATGGAAGTTCTCAATGTCATTTCAAACAAGTCCGGAACGAGGTACTTACATTTTTTACAAAGTCCGAAACAACTTCCTTTTACAGAATCAACTTGCAAGTCGACGGAAAGCAATTCTGTACTGTGACTGAAGATTCATATGATCCAGAAGACCCAGAAGATCCTCTGAACATCATCCAGTGCAGGCACGCAAAGTCAACTAAGCAATCGGCATTTGAACGGATAAAGAATGTCGACGGAACTGTTAGTTTTAAGTGTTCGAATAGCAAGTACTTGTCAAATCCGAAGGGACGAGATCTTAGTTGTATGGCAAATAAGGTAACTGAAACAGAGAAGTTTAAAGGTAAGTTGATTAGATTACAACTAAAGTTTAATTTGATTTTTAGTTAAACAACCGCCGAAAGACAACGTCTCCAAAGGTATCGATTTAAAAGATGTTTGATTTAAACAATCAATTTAAGAACCAACTTTCGCTGTTATTAAATGCCACAACGGCGGGTTTTTGAGACAGTGACACCGGTTTTGACAGAATTTTGACCTGCGACAAGGACAATAAGGAAAACTTTGACTTCACTCCGGTTAAGCAAAACAACGTCTTTCCCAATCAAAGGCTACAAAGTCAATTTGCACAACAGCGAAAAACAACTTTGCGGAGCAACCCAACTTTACGACGTTATCAAGTGTTATCCACAAGAAACAAGAAAACAATCGAAATATATGAAACTGGAAAATAGCGACGGAACCACTTCGTTTAAATGCCAAAACGGAAGGTTTCTGTCGAATTCAGATGGTCGCAGTGTTGATTGCAAAGCTAGTAAGATAACAGAAAAGGAGAAGTTTAAAGGTAAGTTGATTGGGTGATAACGAAAGTGTAATTTGATTTTAGTCTTGCCATCAGAACATAATCCCACACCAACCGGTATGTCTTTTTAAGTGCTGTAAAGCAAACTGATTGTAATTTCAATTTACTTTTTGAATCAATTATTGAAACAGATTTATTTAAAACTCTTTTTGTAAGTTGAGATCATTGAAACGAATTGTTTGCGCTTTGAAACAAACTGGTTGTAATTTCAAGTTACTCTTTTAAATGAGTTCTTTATGTTTAAAGCTAACCTTTTGAAATAACTCTTTCATAATTTTAAGTTACCTTTTTAGAACAGATTGTTTGTTCTTTAAATCAAACATTTTAAACTCTTTTATAAACCTTATCGAAACCAAAACATTCAAAGTATTTCAGAACCGATAACTTCTCAAATCAAATGTCCAGACGGTTCATTTTTGAGCAGCGACGGAGACGACAGAGCTCTAATTTGTGGAAGCACCAAAAAAGAAGAATTCAATGTAATTCCAGTCAAGAGGAACTCGTTTTTGGTCAAGAAGGGCTTCAAAATCAACTTGCAACCTAAAGGAAAGTCATTTTGTACTTGGAACTTGCTTTCTGTCAACTGCTACAAAGAAAAAGCCGAAGATGATTACGATTATACGTTGTTTGCAAAAGAGGACAACGAAGACGGAACTGTTAGCTTCAAATGCGCTAACAAAAAGTACTTGACTGCTCCGGGACGCAACAGCTTGCTTTCTTGTTCGGAAACGACTATTTCAAACAAGCAAAAGTTTAAAATCAGTTAGTTTTAAATGATTTAGCATGTCAATTGAATAATTTCGTTTTCAGTTTCGATCCCATCAGCCGAGAAGGAATGAAACGATTAAAATGATATTTAAAGTTGTTGAAATTCTGTAAACCGGACTTTGGTGTTTGTCCAGTTAGTCAAATAAACTTTTAAATGCAATTTTGTGTAAAAAATTTAAAGAAGTCAACTTCTTGTTTTGTTTAAAGTGCACTTTTAAACTTCAAACCTTTTAAAACTTGCTCGGTCATGTTGTTCTCGTCCAAACTACTTGAAAACACAATTTTGATCTATCCTCGTTTTGTTTGTTTTAAAAGTCTTAAAAAGCAAATCAGTGAGAGTTTTTGATTTCAATGTTGCTTTTTTGAATAGCTCGAGTGAATTGAATTTTTGTTACAAAAATTGACTAGTTTCGATGTTGATTTGCGTAATTAACGTTTTTGAATAGCTTGAATTTCAAAAAGTGACTAGTTTCAATGTTGTTTTAAACAATCTTTTTTTCGGGTGATTTTAATTTCAATGCTGGTTTGAATTTAACTGCAAAAAGTGACTAGTTTCGATGTTGATTTGTGTAATTAATGTTTTTGAATGACCTAAATATTAACTGCAAACATCATTATAAGTTTATTTCTTTTTCAAATAATTTAAAAGTTATGAACAAAATAGGATTTAATTGAGTCTCAAAATTGTTCAAACAAACATGTCTTGCCACCGTTACCACGCATCTATTAAAGTGGAATTGAATGAGTCGCGCGGTGTTTACTTTGTATATTGTGAAATTGTAGCAAATTGGTGAGCAAAAAGCAACGTTTTTGTCGTTTGTTTGTTGTTCGGCGTCACTTTTCAAACAAACCTGATGTGATCTGTTTTTGTTGAAGTTGCTGGTACTTAAACAGCGTTTATTTAGTAAACGAGGCGTTGATTTTTGGTTTTGGTGACTATGTTAAAGATGTTGTTTGAATGTTTAAACAACTTTTAAACTAATATGAACGATTTTTTAGTATCAAGTTTCTTATTAGTCAAAAGATAATCTTTGTTTGTAAACTGAATATGAATGACCTTTTTAGTAACAGACTTTGTTTGTAAACTAATATGAATGACTTTCAAGTTACTCAAAAGTATCCTTTAAAACAACACCTTTCAAGTCACTCAAATTCACATTAAAAACGACACCTTTCAAAAACAAAAAAGTCTTTTTGTTTGCTTTTCTCATTTCGAACGCTAAAAAGATAAAGTTTATTTTGAAGATTTCGTTGTTTGCTTGCGCACTTCAAAACTGGTCAGCGGTTTTTTGAAGTTCAGGCTCCATTGTACATTTAAACTTTGGCGTGTTTGAGAAGACGCGGAAGTGTTTGAAAGTCAAGTTGCAATTGTTTCTTATTTTAGATATGATCCGGTCAATCGTTTTTGTGGTGTTCCTTTTCGGCATTTTTATTCCACAATACGTTTTTGCCCAAAACAAAATTGGTCACTACGTCGATAAACGTGAGTTGTTGCTTATCTAAAGAGTCGCTTTAACGAAATCACTAAAATTCAGGAGCATTGAATGAAATTGAGGCCGAAGTTGAAAAGTTGACTCCGGAACAAAAAGAAGCCCTTGGAGCGTTTCCAGATAGCAAACAGTTAAAGTCTAAAACAGAGAAAGAATCAATTATGATGATCGCTCATTGGCATATGGAACATCCTGATGTTTTTCCGGTCATTAAAAAGTTGTTGGAGAAAATTGGTGATGATTATGTTGGAGATCCTCATGCAAAGGAGTTTTTTAAATATGTAAGTGTTGTTTGTGATGACTAAAAAGGACTTCTTAACTTTAAATACATAGAGGTGCTAGGTAACGGGGTAGTTTTGTGTTTACACTTTTAAATGGAAGCAGTACGGGATGCTACGTAACCGGTAGTTTTGTTGTACAAATAAATGAAATTGGTCCCCCTTACATTTGCATTTACTCTTAATCTTTAAAGGACTCTAGTTGCGATTTAAACTGCTGTCAAAACAACAACTTCTTTAGTTTAAGAACATTATGCAAAATATTCAATGCATTTTTAGTATCTTAATCGCCTTGGTCAAATGAATCAGGACAGTGAGCAAGAATTTTCTGCGTTTCTTCAAGACGTTCGCAATGAGTGGAAAAAATTGGACGGCCAAGCCAAAGACGAAATCGAGGAGAATTTTTACGGAACTGCTGTGCTAGTTGATGGTTTGTTATTGAATAAAGTCCGAAACAATCAAACAAATTTCAGAGAAGCGCGCTGAACTTGAAGAATTTGTCAATTCGCTTTCGTCCAAAAGACCAGCAAGTAATTGATAGATTCGAAATGGATCTTCTGGACTTGAATGACGATAGCAGCTTATGCCGAAAACCTTATTCGTCTCAATGGCGACTTCCAAGCTAAAGCGGTAATTTGGAGTCCTTAAATGATGTTTTTGTTCATTTTAGAAGCAAAGTCCTGCCATCCGCGAGTGGATCAACAAGGAAGATCAGTTGAGCATGGAACGCTTTGATGGAGGCCCGGAAGGAAAGGACTTCTTGACTTTTGTAAGTTTTTCTTAAAAGATTGATTCTATCTTTAAAATCAAATTCCAGTACATTCAACGAATTAACCAAATGGCCGACGGCTCTGATCAAGAATTCCAACGTTTGATTCAAGATGTACGTGCTAAATGGAGTCAACTCGACGAAAAGACAAAGGAAGAATGGAGAAAGTATGATCCACCATCAGCGGAAATGATCGAAGCCAAAAAAAGACAAAAATTCCGTAGCCAATAAAATGTTAATCTCAATAAACTAATTCAATAAATTGAATATGCAAAATGATTGTTGTCGATTTATTGGGGCGGCGATAGCGGTGGGGCGTGTAAACGATTAGTATGTCGATTCTATTGGAAGAAGCTTGAGTGAATTCAATGTGTAAACGATTAGTATGTCGATTTGACATGTAAAATGATTACTGTGTGTCAATTTTGTTGAAGCAATTAAAGTAAACTTGAGTGAATTCGATATGTAAACTATTGTTGTTGATTTTGTTGAAACAATTAAAGTGGGGGGCAGTAACTTCTTGTTTAAACCTCAACATACTGCATAGTTAACACACAACTTCAAGCAAATTAACCTTTTTGATACAAAAATTGCAACAAGTGAGGAGGTCCGGAATTTGGCAAGGTTTTATGCTTAAAGAACATCAACAACCTATTCGTGCAAACCGATACGACACACAATTTCCGTAAACAAAACCAAAATTCAAGATACAAATGAGCAAAACCGAATTCTTAAAATTTCTCTGATTCATTCTTTTTATGCCCACTGTGGCCGGGAATGTCAAACAATGCGCTCGTGGTCTTCACGTTCACTGGTTATCCTATGGTATATGACTGTTTTGCGTGGAGAAGTTTAAAGCCATCACTTAATTGTCCAATGCCTGGATACTACATTGAAGTAATCTTTTGTTTCAAAACATTGATGTCATTTGTTTAAATAGATTTCTAAAAGTATCAAAGTGATGTCACTTTTTTAAATAGATTTTTTTGATAAGGGTAGTTTTTAAAATGTGTTTATTGATTTTAATGTTGTTATTAACTTCACACATGTTTAAAAATCTAACAAGCATTTAGTTCATTTTCATTCAAAACTCAAAAATTCAACAACTCTTTCAATTTCATTCAAAACTCAAAAATTCTAACAACCAACTTCTTTCCAAACTCAAAAATTCAACAACTCTTTCAATCTCACAAACATTTCAACGATTTAGCTAATCGATTTCTTGTCTAAAAAGCTCAAGATGCCAGTCAAACTAATAAATCCAAAAACCGATCCACGATTCAGCAACTCCACAGATAAAGACAATTTTGGTAAGTTTCTTTAAACAATCGCTTTAACTTTAAACACGTTTAGATCTTTTGCTCGATTACATGCGAAGCGGAGACATTGATTTAATGCAGTACGCAATTGCTGATTCGTCTGTTTACGGAAAGGAATTTGATCAGACACTGCCAATTTTTTATGTATGCTTTGAACGCTTCCGAAACTTACACTGTTTTCAGAGCCAGTCGAGATTTGTTGTTGCCAGGAAGATTAACGCACTAAACGGAGCATTTGGCTTCTTTAAAGTTTATGATCCTTTTTAGTTGGTTGTTAATATTTGGAAACTTGGTTGTCTTTTCTTGTTAGTTTTCTTCTTAACATATCAATTTGCATCAAAGTTCATGCACAAAGAACAAACAAATTTTAATGCGGTAAGTTGTTTTGAACTTGTAAGTTGTTTTAAACTTCAAACGGTGTTCTTTGAAGTCAAATGTTTAAATGGCATTTTAAACCTTTAAATGATGCTCTTTGCTGCAAAACGCAGAAAAGTATGAATACTGCCTAAGATGTTTTAAACCGCAAACGATGTTCTTTAGAGTCAAATGTTTAAATAAGAGCTTAAAGTTCGTAAGACATTTAAAGTTTTAAATGATGTTCTTTGGAGTCAAATGTTTAAACAACATTTAGACAACTCAAATTTAACAAAATATTCCTTTTTTAAGTTCTCAATTTTATAGTTTGCATGGGAGTTTTTTCGATTGCATGTACTTCAAAGCAGTTCAATTCGACAAAAGATTACGTCAAGTAAGTGTGTAAAACTAGCATATTTTTAATCAAAAACTTCGTTCAGATAACTTGTTAATAACCGTTGTCCGCTTTGCTTCAATGCGGTCTGATGATTAGAATGTTTAACACATTAGTAACCGTCAAAACAGTCAGCGAAGTTAGTGGATATCCGTTTAAAAACTACGAAGAACTGATACGTTTGTTAAATAGTCGGAAGTATTCGTTGATCATGGAAAGTCAAGCTCATACGTGGCATAAGGTACTCAAACATTTAAATAAACCAGTGTTCTCGCGTCGGTAACTTTGTTAATTTTTAATCAATCAGGTCTTCAAACTTTTTAAAGTAAAAGACTACTGCACAAATTGTTTTGCCACTATATTAACCACAAATAGACGTGCCAAGTGATGTTTTTTGAGGTTACTTGTCGGTCACATTATTTCACACGGAATTGGTCTTTAAGGAAATTAATAAAAATTCAACACCTCCAAGTTGACATAGTAAGATGCTATCAATAAAATGACCTCGGATTCGCAGCTAACGCATAAGAAAATGTACCACTTACTGGCCCTCGATTCGGTTTTGGCCGGTGAAATGATAACATACTGACTGGCATTGTAAACTTGCATTTTAATTAAAAGGCTTCAGGAAATTTTGGACTCAATTGAATCGCCATTTTACGAACTCCGCCAGACACTTAAACACAATCCCATCACGCTCGCAAACGAAATAATTGGTAAACATGACGCAACAGATTACTGGGCTGTCTCGAAAGCAAGTTTAATCAAAAAATTGTTTCAATCAAAAAAGTCATTCTTCTAGTTTGTTTTGACGAAAATAATAAATGGTCGTTGGATCTCGGTGTATTCGGATGAAAGCAGAGTTAGTATTGAAAGTGTTGGTTTTTGTGGAGCCTTGGTGTATGTTGATTCGGATTTTCCCCTAAAACCGAAGTCACTTTTAATCCGTGCAGACAATCCATTACTTTCAAAGATCAATCGAATTTTAAGAGAAGAAATGGTAGCAATTAAGCAACTGTACAAGAAGTATTACGAAAATATCCGGCCAGTCGATAAATGTAAAAACAATAAACACGGAGCAAACGCGTTGGGTTAGTTTTTTAAATGAAATGTAATTTGAATGGAGATTTTTGATGTTACTTTTAAATTTGAATTGAAAGCTTTGTTTGATAATTAAAACACTTCTTTGACGTCACTTTCAAATCTGTTTTAGCGCTGGATTCATTTTACGGAGTTATGGCAATTGTTGTTATTGGAAGTTTAATTGGACTTGTTGCTTTTATTGTTGAAATTTTAATAAAAAGAAAGAAGCGATAATAAAGATTTTGTTTTAAACGTTGTTTGTTGTTAAATTGACATTTCGGAGGACACTTGAAATGAAAATTTATTTTGTTCGATAAAGTTGGCATTAAAGAATGCGATTCGTATTAGATGCTTTTTGGAAGAGTCTAGTTTAAGCGTTTTCTTCGGCTTCCGGTTGAGCTTGTTGAGCTGGAGGTTGATTGCCAGCATCTGGTTGCTGTGCTGGAGGTTGGTTACCGGCGTCTGGTTGTTGTGCCGGAGGCTGATTACCAGCATCAGGTTGTTGAGCTGGTTGATTTCCAGCATCTAAAATGAAAGAAATAATCAATCAAGTTTCATTTTAAAGACCATTTATAAAATAGAGTCGGTTAGTTTTAAACGTTTATTGTAAACTTGATTGATTTACCTGGTTGCTGTGCTGGTTGATTACCGGCATCAGGCTGTTGAGCTGGTTGATTTCCAGCATCAGGTTGTTGTGCAGGTTGATTTCCAGCATCAGGTTGTTGTGCTGGTTGATTTCCAGCGTCTAAAATGAAACAAATACGTTAACAACAATTGATTTTTTTACCTGGTTGCTGTGCTGGAGGTTGATTACCGGCGTCTGGTTGTTGAGCTGGGGGTTGATTACCGGCATCTAAAATGAATAAATAAATACGTTAACAACAATTGATCTTTACCTGGTTGCTGAGCAGGAGGTTGATTTCCAGCGTCTAAAATGAAACAAACATGTTGAAAGAGTTTAAATCAATTTAGACTATTAAATAAATGCTTTTTTGTTAAATTATAATGTTACCTGGTTGCTGAGCTGGTGGTTGATTTCCAGCATCGGGTTGTTGAGGCTGATTACCGGCGTCTAAAATGAAACAAATGAATAAATGTAATGATTCATCAATCAAATTTAATTGTCTCGATTTTAAATATTTGTTGTAACTCTTGTTAATCTTACCTGGTTGTTGTGGCTGTTGAGGTTGTTGTGGATTTCCTCCATTTTGATCGGGTTGCTGAGGCTGATTTCCTCCGTTTTGATCTTTAACGAATAAAAATGTAATAACTACTCAATCAAATTAATTGTGTCGATTTTAAATGTAAACTATAAACTTCTTTGATTTTACCTGGTTGTTGAGGCTGATTTCCTCCATTTTGATCAGGTTGTTGAGGCTGTTGTGGTTGATTGCCTCCGTTTTGGTCTGGCTGTTGAGGCTGTTGTGGTTGATTGCCTCCATTTTGATCAGGCTGCTGAGGCTGATCACCTCCATTTTGATCTTTAACATTACAATTATTATTTAAACAAACAAAATCTAAACAAACCTGGTTGTTGAGGCTGTTGTGGATCGCCACCGTTTGGTTGCTGAGGATCATCTCCGTTTTGATTTGGCTCTGAAATTTAACAAACTAAATACTATTTCAAAAATACAATCAAACCCGGTTTTTGAGGTTGCTTTTTAGTTTCTGGCTCGCGTTCCTTTGGCAGATCGTCGTTTCCTTTGCTGATTGTATCGACGCTTTGATCAAAGTCCAACGTGACTTTAACAAGAACCTCTCCAGTCGCTTTCACGTCGACTTCAACTTTCTGGAACGTTTTGTGCGCGTCTTTAAACTTCTTTTCAATTTCTTTAACTTCGTCATTCGTTTTAGGCTGTGTCAACTGTCTGGACAATCTCGGACAAGCCAGTTGTCGTCGGCTCCATGTCCTTTTGGATCTTGTCGACATCACTTGAAGTTTTTTGGAAGTCAGTTGCGAAGCTCTCTAAGTGTTGGACAACGTTCTTGCGATCTTTAAAGTATTCTTGATGTTTCTTTAAGTCAGTCAAGAGCTTTTCCATCTCATTCTTGGCGTTCTTGAACTCCTCAACAAGTTTCGATGCCTCAGTGCTGACGTCCTTAGCTTTGCCCTAGAATAAGTTCATTTTTTGAATTGAGTTAGGTTTTGATTAGTTGATTAAAATGATATGACTTTTTGATTGAAGTTGTTCGATTAACAAAATGATATTTGACTGATTAACAAAATGATATTTGACTGATTAACAAAGTGCTATTTGACTAGTTTGCAAGCTTAGATAAGGGCGGGCGGCCTTGAGCTTTCGATCCTTTTAAATCTATTTGACTGATTAACAACGTTCTTTAACTATTTTGCAAGCTTTTTAATTGTTTGATTAACAACGTTCTTTAATTACTTTGTAGCTTTTAAATTGTTTAATCAAAAAATGTCATTCAATAAATCTTGTTCGACTGATTTCAATCCTTTTTAATCTATTTGACTGAAGTTGTTTGAAAATCACTTACAATCCATTTCTTGACAGATTGGAGTCCCCATTTAGCGCGTGGCTGGAACATGTGAGAGCTAACTTGCAAGTTATTCTGCACAGCTCCTCCATTCTCTTCTTTGTCAATTGATTTGATGGTATCGTCTAAACCTTGAACAATTTTGCCGGCGGATTCAGTCATTGCGGCCATCTTGTCGCCAACACTTTTAGCTGCCTTCTTTGTTGCGGCAAGTTCACTCAAAGGACGAGCATCTTTTGGCACTCGAATTTGATTTGGACCGATTGGTTTGATTGGATTGCTTAAACTAGTAAGTTTTTACGGACTTTGTTTGTTTAATTTACCCTTCTTCCACGGTTCCAGCACCTAACTTCGCTGGCTCGGCTTTTGTTTGCTGGACTGGACGACTTGGCTGTCTGGCTTTAGGTTGGGCTGGACGTTGTCTGCTTGGAGTTGGACGTTTGGCAACAGGTCTGGTCCGGATGTTGTTTGCTGGACGTGAAGCAACTGGTTTCGGTCTGGAAACAGGTCTTGATGGTCGTGGTCTAGAAGCGACTGGTCTCGATGGTCGTGGTCTAGAAGCAACTGGTCTGGCAGGTCTTGAAGCAACTGGTCTAGGTCTAGCGGGTCTTGAAGCAACTGGACGCGATGCTCTTGCAGGTCTTGAAGCAACTGGACGTGCTCTGGAGATGTTACGAGTTCTAAAAGTCTAAAAATAACCAAAAATCATTATAGTTTTACCTCTGTGCCGGTCTGGCTGCAATTGGTCGGATTCTTCGTGCTCGTGATGATCCTCTGACCATTTTGAAACGAGTTTGGAAGTTGGAGCACAGTCCACAAGTGAGAGCGCAGTCAGAGGCTTGTTCCTTGAGTTCATTGTTGCAAAGTCCAAGCGATGCCAAAGAAGAACAACTGCAATTTTTTAATTTCAGAAAGTAAATTTTATAAGCTTTGAAGTTTAAAACGTCTCCGAAGTTCCGGACTTTTTAATCTTTAAAACATCACAAAAAAGAACTTACTTTTCTAACTTGTCTGCACATTCGCTTGCTACATTGTCTGCACGGACTCCAAGCCACACAGTGGCTAAAAGACAGACAATTGCAATTGGAGTTTGCATTTTTGTCTCAAAATGTAATGAAGTCAAAGTTCCATCTCATCCCTATATATACTTTAAAACTTAACCATCCACATAACTTGAATGTTTGCGCAGACGATCCGGAAACTGCGCATTTTGCTCCTCAACGAATGGAATTTGCTCAAAACAAAAACAGTTCGAAGCGGCTGTGCAAATTTTAGCATAATCGAGACGGCAGCTATTTTTGAATTGACCTTGATGATGAAAATGAAATTTGAACGTTTCGATTGCGTTGACTGCGTTGATTGAGTTGAACGTTGTGTTTTTAAAGGAGTTGTTGGTGTTCCTTGGTGTGTTTTTTAAAGAAGTTATAAAAATTTGAACGTTTTGGTTGCGTTGACTTTGATTAAGTTGAATTGATTGAGTTGATGAAATTTGAACGTTTTGGTTGAGTTAATTGAGTTGGTGTCGCTTTTAGTGTTTGTTTGGGGTTATTTGGGTTTTTTGGATTAAATGCGGGGTTGTTTAACTAGAGTCAAAATAAGTTGACATTCAATGTTGTCTTTTAAAACAGAATTGATATCGTTTTTAGTGTTTGAGTTGTTTACCTGGAGTTAAAATAATTTGACATTCAATGTTGTCTTTTAAACGTGTATTGTTTGTGATTTAAAACTACAAAGACGAATTCAAACAATTCACAACATTTATGCAATTAAAATGATATCACTCAAAGTTCAAATAAAATCTAAAATCATCATCAAACTTCATTGTTAGAATCGAATTCTCGAATTTTGTGCAAGTTTAGTCATTTTCTGTTTGTCCAGTTGTTTTGATTGCGCATGATTTTTGTTAGATGTGTGAACAATTAATTTGTTGAACTCGCTTAATTAAAAGGCCTCTAGATTGTGTGGATTTAAAGCATTCGGTGTTTAAATAGATTTCTACTTCAGAATCTAGAAATTTAATAGTCTAGGTCTCTATTTGCTTTAAAATGATGTTGTTGTGAAGTTTTAGTGTATTCAATTTGAAAATAGCTGAGTTTTGAAGACGCTGTTGTGAGATTTTTAACGAAAAAGATAATTCCGGTGTGGTCGATTGTTTTTACAAGATACACGATAATCGTTTAAGTTTGAGTTTTCTCTAGCCAGGACAAACAAATTGAATGCACAGAATTCATACTTTTTAATTAAATTATCTGAACTCTTTATTAAACAAACAAGTTTAATTAATAAAATCAACCTTTTATCAAACAGCGAACAAATTGAATGCACAGAATTCATATTGTTATCAAACAAACAAATTAGTATTTCAGCTCAAATGTCATTTTTAAACAAACAAACTAGATTTTTAATTAAAGTATTCGAACTCTGTGTTCACAGACAAACAAATTGAATTCATACTCTCAATTAAAATGTTAGATCAAAATTTGTTCTAACCAACTTTTTAGTTCAAAAGCTCAATCATGATGTTCAACGAAACACTTTTTCCACCGTCTCCCAACAAATTCCATTCTAAATTTCAACCACAGTACACATTGTATCCAACGATCCACACCAAAGTTCAATGTTTTGCAACAAACTTTCGTTGTTTAAAAAAATGACTTTTTTGGCGTCATTGTCGGCATAAACGGGGGTTAATTTAGAGGAAAAGCCTCATTCTCTATTTGTTCAGCAGTGCTAATTTAGGGAACAAAGAATCTTTATGCAAGGAGATCAAAAGTTTTGTGGTTAATGACGTCCGTTGACTATGAATTTTATTTGTTTAGCAATGAAGTTATTTGAATTTTTGAGTTGTAAAGTGTTTTAAACGTGTATGTTCGGAAAAGTCACTCTAAACCTCCAAAAGAATCAATTTAATGTACAGAAAACAGAATACAACATCGCTGCTTGCAGACCCAGAATGTGATGCTTGTCTTTCAAAGGCATCATGGCAATCCAAACAAAACAGAAACAAAATGATTGAATGGACAAAGTTTTAGCTGTTATTTAAATGTTTGTGCGTCTTTTTAAATGTATTAAATGTTAATTAAAATGGAATCGCCAAATCAAAATTGTTTAAAGAAATCAAAAAATTGCGTTTCAAAGTATCTTTGTTAACAAACTCTTTTTGTTTATGAATGTCACCGAAACAAACTTTAACCAAAAATTAGATGTTTAAATGTCATCAAGATTTAAACGCTATAACAAAACTTTTTTAACTTCAATTTCAAATCGTTGTTGTTAAAGAATTCTTTTAAGCTCTATATCTCAAATGAACATCCTTGTTTAGAACATCCTCTTAACTAACTACACTCTCAAATGTAACATACGGCAATGCCATAGTTTGTGATTAGGAAGAGCCAATAGCATTGTAAAGAGGCGTTGCGATTACGTAATATGTAACCATTATCAATGGTCGTCAAGGCCCATACCGTCCGCTATTGTAATTCTAAATGACAGAACAAATTTGACTGAAAAACTACTAATTCCCAAATTGTTTCTTAATCAAATAATGGCAGCCAGTGCCCCAGAAGAAACTGACAAGCTTATTAATGAAGATTTCAAACAACACCTCCACAAAACAACACTTTCAATAATATCACCGCGTACATGTTGTATGTCCAATTAAAATTACTGTTACAGGCAACGATGACGCATGATTCTTGTTTGTTTTAAGCCTACACGGACAGGGGCATTCAAAGAAATTTTATCCAAGTCTCCAAGCCATCAATCATTTTGTTTGTAATTTAATAGTCTTGACAGAACAAGTACAAGAATCTGAAAAGCACTTTAACTGCCGGATTTTAAAGTCCACTTGTTCAAGTTAATGATCTCCAATCAAACGCTACTTGTATTTGGCACTGTAGACGGACCAAATGTTAATCCTTGTTTCAATTGGAGGTTTCCAAGACCCACTTTAAGTTGCCCTCTTCCGGGGTTTTATGTGGAGGTGAGGTTCTTTGGTGGTTTTGGAGATCTATTTTGTGTTTTTAGGTAATTGGCCTCCTCTCCGATCGTCTCAACATGTCAGTTCAGTTTATTAACTTAAACACCGATGTCGCTATACAAGGTTATTGATTTTTTGGGCGACTCTTTTTGTTGTAAATTGAGATTCGGAAGATCTAGTTGTCAAGATGTTCTTTAAAACCCGAACTCTCTTGTTGTAAATGTCAAAGTTTGAATGACTTTTTTGTTGTAAGTGCCAAGATGTTCTTTTAAACGTAAGCATACTTTTATTGTAAGTGTCAAGATGTTCTTTAACGCCGAACTCTCTTGTTGTAGGTGTCAAAATACTCTTTAAAGTCGGATTCTATACAAAAAGAGTTCACAACTCCCACAAAAAGTCACTTTTTAAAAAGACCCGTTTCAGAAGCGGCGAGGAATTCAACACTTGCTACTTCAGGTTTGTTTTGAAATCAATCATTAAACAAACAACTTTAACGACTTTTTTTAGAGTTTATTGTCGAACTTCTTTATAACGGAGGTTTTGATTCCCTATCAAGCTTTTTCGATGTCAATCTATTTTATGACAGGGAATTTGAACTGAGCTTCCCTATTTATTTTGTGAGTTTAATTTATTTTAAAACAATGTTAATAAATTCTGTTAGAAATAACATTTAAACACCTTTAAATCAATTCTTTAAATTGTTTGTTTCATTTTGACAACTCTTTAAATTGTTTGTTTCATTTTGACAACTCTTTAAATTGTTTGTTTCATTTTCGGCAATTCTTTTAAATTATTCAATTTACATTCCAAGTTAATTTGTTTATTTACATCGCAAATTAAAACGTTGCAATTTTTGCTGGCCTTTTTGATGTAGTTAGAAACCAAAGATCGAAACACCTTTAAAGTACTCAATTTACATTTCAATTCTTTAAGAAACATTTAAAACGCCATCTTTAATTGTCACTTCAATAAAACAAAACGTTTTAAGACAAATTAAACAAAACAATTTAAAACCTTAGTCGCCTCCGAGGATCGAACTCGGGTTTTCACTATATCTTTCCGATCATCATCTTAGGAGTAGGACAGCCTTCCACTAGCTCAAGACGACTTGCATCTGCGAATAAAAATGATTCACAAAAACAGTTTACAGAAGCAACGAAAAAGAAATTTGCGTTCTTTCTCGCTAGCGTTCCGCAAAAAACACTCTTTTTGGCTTCCTAGTTGGAAATTCTTTTTTGAACGGCGTGCTGGTTTTTTGAATGCACACAATTTAATTCTTTTAAAACAATGTTAATAAATGTAGTTAGAAATAATAAAATCATCTAAATAATTAAATTCCAGAGCAACGCCAATTACATTGTGGCTCCGACGAAGTCCGGACTAAGTGGATTCTTTGATTTTATGACAATCTACGACAACTACATATGGATTGGACTTTTGGGAATCTTTATTTTGGTCGGTCTTCTTATCTATCAATTCGAACGCAAATTTAAAGTGTCAAAGAATACAAGTTTGTTTAATGTATGATGCCAGGGTGATAGTTTTGTAATAGTTGAAGAATTTTCAGTACGGTTGGAAGCTTTTTCGTCTCCAATTGAACCAACACGAAAAAATTGAACATGGATCCTTTTCGGGTGGGTTTTGAAGTCTGAAAACAAAAAAATTCAATCACATGTCTCAACTTTTACTTCGAAATTACCTCCGGAATTACAGGAAACTTCTTGATTTTAATATTTGCATTACTCCACTGCGGAGTCGTTATCAGAATGTACAACAACGTAATAAAAACACAGGTCCGAAGAGTTTTTTGAATTGACTTTGATTGTTAAACGAATTTTTTAGGCTGTAAATTACGTAGATCCGGAGCCGTTCAGAGACCACGAATTGTTGCAAGTGTTAAGAGACCGGAAATACAGTTTCCTGTTCCAGAGTGGATTTAGGTGGTGGTATAAGGTCCGTTTTTTTAAATTTAAGTTGTCGATCGCGTTGTTTAATGAAAACTTTGAAGGAAATTATGAACTCAACGTTGTCACCGTTCTACGAAATCCGAAAAGCAATTGCGCACAATCCTATTCGCCTGGCCGAAGACTTCATAAACGAAGGCGACCACGAAGATTCTTATGTTCTGGAGAAAGTTAAACAAGGAAATTGGATCACAATTGGATCGAACGAGGACGTTGCATCCTTTCGGCAACTTGGTTACTGCAATATGATTTACATTCCTGTAAGTGCCGGATTTATTTGAAACTTAAGCATCACGTTGTTTAGACCGGCTTTCCTGCACAGCCAAAATCTCTTCTGCTTCGAAAAAATCATCCTTTACTTCCGCGCATCAATCAAGTCATAATAGAAGAGACAATTAACATAAAACGACTCCATAGCAAATACTACGAATATTCAAGGCAAGTAAAAGATTACTTCACAAATTGTTTTGCCACTAGGTATCAATAGGCATGCCCAGCAATGGGTTTTTTGGGGTTACTTGTCGGTCATCTTATGGAATTGGTCTTCGAAATTGATTAAAATGTCAATAACTTTTAAACCTAAATAGTAAGGTGTGAATAACAAACGGACTTCGTAGCTAACGCATAGGAAAATTCACTGTGTACTGGCCCTAGATTCGGTTTTGTCTCGGTGAAGTGATAACTAACAAAAAATGCGTCGATTTGAAAAAAGTCTTCAAACAAAAATGGTGTCGACTTGAAAAGTCCTCAAACAAAAAATGTATCGACTTGAAAAAAGTCGTCATTGCGTCCGACCGGTAAAGTTAAGCACCCAAAGCTCATTTTTGACTTCTTTTCTAAACAAAGATTTAATTCTTTCGTTAAAATACCATATTGTCAACACTTTAATCCACTAAAAAGTAAATTCAATCTTCAAAGTTAGCATCTGAAAGTTGCATAGACATTTTTCTCAACAAAACACGTCGTTTCTTATGATTCAAATTTTACACAAAACCGAAACAAAAAAATGTATCAATTCTTTGTTATTTAAGACCCGCAAAATGTGATCAAATCGACAACGGACCACGTCCACTGAGTAAGTTTTTAAAACGACTACAAAAATTGTTTAAACACACAAACTTCCAGGCCTGACACCTTTCTACAGCATCTTAGTCATTTACGGAGTGGGGAACATAATTGCAATTGTTATTTTTTCATTTGAATTCTCGTTTAAATGGAGACGAAAGATAAATTTTTATTAATCGTCCTTGTTGACTATGACTTTGCAAACAGTTTTTGCTGTGAAATCGGCATGAGTCACAAAATCCGAAGTGCAGAAACGGCCACCTAAATAAACACAATAAAAACGTGGTCTAAATGCACAAGTAATTAAATTTAGAGATTGCAGTAGAAATTGAAAGTATTTGTTTGTGTTGTGATTAATGTTGATTATGCAAGGGTGCTTGTGAAACAGTAACGTGAAAGTTATGGACGTTTTTGAATAGTTTAGTCTTAACAGTTAGAAGTTAAACTAAATTGTATTGTAAAAGGCGCATAAGGTTTATCCATTAGGTTTAATGACTTACAATTCTGTTCCGACAAATTTAGACATCTCCAATTATAACCTATACAAGTTTGTGGGGGTTTTGAACAATCAACTCTTTCAAATCAAACTTTTTAAAAAGAATAATTTAAACCGATTAAAGCATCTAACTTAAAATCTATTGTCAGGTTAATAACTTCAATTCAAACCAATAAACATTATCAACAAGCAAAAGAAAGTTTATTGCCAAGTTAACAACTCCTATTCGAACCATACAATAATTTTTAGCGTTTGCAAACTTTTTAGACATAAGCTACAAAACTTGCCTACAAAACATATTCACATTTATTTAAGAATTCAACAAATCAATCAAACATTAAACTACAAAATAGTCTTTAACAACGTGAGTCAAGTTTGAAAAGTCTCGAATTAGACGTTTTTAATGCAAATTCATAGGGTGCTAAGTTTGAACAGCTGGCGAGTATTGAATTAAAGTTTTGAGTCTTTTGTGTGATAACGCCGACGCGTATATCGGCTGCCCACATAAATGACAGGCTTCCATCCGGACAATTAATACGTTTCATTTCACAACTCCGGATAACAAAGAGATGCGGATATTGTTTGGATTCTTGGGATTTTCGGTGGCTTTGTCCGTAGCAAGTGCTGAAGGCAATTTGGACACGACAAACTTGTGTACCGATAAGTTGAAAGTGTAAGTTGTTGTTGTAAGTTGACTGAATTTGATGAACTTTTTCGATTTAGGTGTAAGTTGTTAGCGTCACAAGAATTCTGCCAAGTTGGAGGCCAGGACACAAAGATCAATGCGGTGGACTGCGCGCTAAGCTGCAATTTGTGCCACATATCTAACTTTAAAATTGCAAGGGTATCAAGACCGAGAGCAGTTAGACCGATACCAAGGTACAGATTTAATTGTTTTCCGCAATAATTGTGATCAACTTATTTGCTTTTTAGACAAGCTCCACGACCAGTAAACACGAGGACTAGAAATTTGGACAGAAAGTATTGTTATATTTGGACTTTCCAGATACTTACTTAAATTTTAGACCTGGACCTGCAAAGCCCAGACGCCAACCAATTACAAATGTTCGGTCCAGACGCCAACCAATTACAAATGTTAGATCCAGACAAAATCAAAGACGACGTGCACCTCCGTCGCGTCCACAACCCATCAAAACTTCAAATCTTCGACCCAAGCCAATCAATTCCAGTTCCTCCACAAACGTTAAATCAAGAAAACCGGTTCCAGCTAGGCAAGATGCCCGATCAAAAGCAAAACCCTCTCCAAACAATCGTCCTCCACAGCCAAAAGAGCCACCAAAAATAGGCGCCGGAACTGTTGTCAACAAGTATGTTTAAACATTTGTGGATTTAACTATCAAATCAACAAACTAATCAATTAAATTTAGTGGATCGCTTAAACCAATAGGTCCGAATCAAATCCGCGTACCAGACGATGCTCGTCCTTTAAGTGAACTTGCCGAAACTAAGAACGCCGTTCTGCGTATGAGTTCTAAGGACTTCTTTTCAATGACACGTTTGGCTGGAAAGTGTTTGAAAGGAATTGGAGAAACGATTCAACAAATCGATGAGGAGAACAACAAGCCGGCAAACAAAATTGAACTTACAGTGCAAGTCCGTGGCAAGTGGAGCGCCAAAGCAGCCAAAAAATGGGTTGTAAGTTGTTACGGACAGAATCAAAATTAAAGTGTTATAAACTCAATAACCATTTTAGGGAAAAGCAAAAGAAGTTCTGACCGACACGGAAGATTTTTTGAAACAAATGAAAGATGGAATGCAAGAGATGGAGAAGATCTTGGCCTCAATGAAGAAACATCGAGATTATTTCAAAAACCGCACAAACATTGCAAAATCACTTGAAAGTTTCGAAACTGATTTCCGAAAAGCCTCTGGAGATGTCGATGCAATTAAAAAAGACATGGAGCCTATTTCCAACACGCTGTCAGATGCGATCAAGACCATCGAGGCAGCAAAGGACGACGACGACGAAAAGCAAGTAGAGCAACAATTCAAAGACGCCGAAAAAACTTACAAAAAAACAGACGAAAAGATGAAAACAACAAGCGACACTTATGAAAAGGTTTCGAAGGACTTTGAATCAAATGTTGATGCAATTAGTAATACTAAAAGCAACGAGGACCTGCCAAAGGCGAGAGAGCCTGGAAACTCAACAGAGAAGCCAAAACCTGACGGTAAATTTTAATTATTGATTTTAAAAAGTATAATTAAGTCTGTAAGTTGTTTTGGACTTTTAAAGTTTATCAACGTTGTTTTAAAACTAGAATGAAGTTTGTAAGTTGTTTTTGAACTTTGAAGTTGACACTCGTGCCAAAATATCTAAGGTTCTTTGACACTTTAAAATCTAACATCAACATCGTTGTACGCTGTCGTCGGAACTCTTTAAAACAACTTCCACGTTTAAAGAAATTCACATTGTCATCAAGTTCATTCAAAACAAAATAACACAACTTGTTTTTAGACGACGCATTGAAAGGACCTGGAGTTGTAATTGAATGTGGAGATGAGAGCTTCTTGACTAGTAACACCGGACCAAATAGCATTTTACAATGCAATCCACCAAGCAGTGGAGTCGAGAACGAAAAGTTCCATTTAGTTCCTGTTCAAGGCAATAAAGTTCATTTAAACAGTGGAAAAAAGAAGTACTGTTCGGTTGTGGACAACGAAAACACCGTCATCTGCACAAAAGATGAAGCAAACGAAAACGAAACATTCGAGAAGGTTACCAACGCGGACAACACGTTTTCCTTGAAGTGCCGGAATGGAAATTACCTTAAAAATTCAGGAAACAAACAGTCACTTTGTTGCTGTGGAACTGAAGTTAATACAGAGACTAAATTTAAAATCGGTAAGTGCTTTTATTGCAAGGTAATAATGATGTTTTTGTTTGTAGTTTCGGAGCCAGTCAATACAAATCCCCAACAAAGTAGTAAGTTCTTGTGGAAATCAAGGATCTAAGATTTTGAGAGCTGATTGTGAATCGAATTGTTATGATTGTTTTAAAAGTTACAATTAAGCGTTTGAATGACACTTGCTTATTAGCTTTAACTGTTTTTAATGCCACTTGCTTGTCAGTTTTGACTAATTTGAACTCTTTAATATTCTGAAAGTCACCTGTGAATTTAAAGTTTTTATTTAGTTCTTTTGAGTCCGACGAATTTTGTTTATCAAGTGAATCAAATTTTTATTATTAGTTTGAGAGTCAACTATAAATTCAATGTTATGATTAGTTTGACTATTTAAAAGCACACTTCAAAGCACTTCCATTTTTAAAAGACAACTTTAATCAAAATAACACTTACACTTTCAGCCGCAACAAATAACAACAACAACAATTAGCCGTTATCCAGTCGACTATAATCATCACCAAACCGGTTACGGAGTCCAAATATTTATTCCTGCCTTTATAATCAAATAAATAAACTCAATTTGCATATTTGTACCCTTTAAGTGCACAAACTCCAAAAGAAACACATTGAACATGTCGGTTACATTGATTACGCACGGGAACATCCAAAGCAAACATTCTGATGGTTTGTTTGGGCAGACTACAGTCAAGGAGCATTTCTAGAATTCACACTTGTGCTTTAGGCGCCCTAGACATCGAGATTACAAGCGTCTTTACTCTGGAGTGTACAAATATGTAATTTAATCGTTGTTTAAACAACGCGGAGGGGTTTTGCTAAATCTTTGGTAATTTTGAGTCGTGTTTAATTTGAATATGCGCCAATTCCGGGTTTTTGATGTCGATTGCCGGTTTTAAGAGTTGAATTGTTTAAAAGTCACTTTAATCTTGAACTTGCTTTTTAGCGTTGAGATTCACTTTGTTAACATTCGCGTTAGAATTGAAATTTGCTTTCTTAGCCTAGCTCAAATTTTTAAAAATCACTTTTGTGTTCGCGCATTCTAGTTGATTTAAAAAGCTTCGTTAGTATTGACAAGACTTGCTTTTTAGTATTGAGATTCTTTCTATTCGCGTCGTTAAATTGACGCTACCAACTGTTAGTTTAAAAGTCCTTTTTTGTTCATCGAAATTCTTAAAAGTCGCTTTTCACTTTACCAACTCGGATTTAAAGTCACCTCTTCATTGAAATTCATTCTTTTAAATTGATCAAAAATCACTTTTTAGTTTAAAACTCTTTCCCGCTTCATCAAATTGATTAAAAGTCACTTTTAATCATTGAAATTCTTTCTTGATATCTAAAACTATCTTAGTGTTGAGATTCTTTTTGTTCGCGCCTTCAAATTGATAAAAGTCATTCTAATATTGAAACTCTTTTCGTTCATCAAATTGTTATTTAGTGTTGAGATTCTTTTTGTTCGCGCCTTCAAATCATTTCTTTCAACACTGCAAAGAAAATCATCAAAATTGAATGGTTTTCAATCGATCTTTGGTGGTGTATGCCGACGTGTTTCCACCAAATGTAAACGAATGTTTCAATCGCCGGAACCTCAAACCAACTCATAAATGTCCAATGCCTGGATTTTTAATAGAAGCAAGTTTTTTTGATGGAAACCGACCATTTAAATGGAAACTTTCAGCTTCTGGACTTAATTTCTACAAGTTTGGGCGTTTCTGTTGAATTTATAGACCCCGATAACGATCCGGCCAGTAAATTGGCTGTCAGTTTGAACATCTCCGAAAATGGTTTGTTTTTCAAAAAAGTTGCATGCGTTTAGTTAAAAGAAACGATATTAATTTCAATTCCAGATGCCGGTATACGTTTATTTCACAACGGGACATTTGATTTAATTGGTGCCTTCTTTGATGTCTCCACACTTTATGGATACGAATTCGAGTTGAGCAATCCCGTTTATTATGTAAGTCCGTATACCACAAAAAACTTACAACTTCCATTTCAAGAACCAAGCCAAATACATAGTGGCGCCGACAAAGTCCAGTTTGAGCGGAATCTTTGACTTCTTCACAGTATATGAGAACTCAATTTGGGTCGGAATCTTTGCAATTTTCATCTTAATTGGCCTCCTCATCCACCAATTTGAATTGCGGCTTAAAAACACTAAAACTACGGGTTTTGCATATGTAAGTTTGTTGTGAAAGTTTATTTAAAGTCTGTGTCGATCTTTCAGTATTCTTGGCAATTGTTTCGTCTTCAACTAAATCAATCCGAAACAATAACTCACAAATTTGCTTCAGGTTTGCTTTTTTGTTTGATTGAAAGAAATTTTTGATTTGTCAATTTGATTGAGTTGATTTTGTCGTTTGAGAGACTTTAAAGAACTTTTTGTTGTAAGTGATTGCTGAAATCAATCAGGATGTTCGGATTTAAAAAATTTAAAAGATTCGTTGTTGTAAGTGCCATTAGATTTAAAAGATTTTATTGTAAGTAACACAAAATTTTTAGACTTTAAAGATCTTGTTGTTGTAAACACTTAATGAAATTGACTAAAATGTCTCGAGTGACAATACAAACTATAGATTTGTTTGTTCCAAAACCACATTTAATTTCAGGCAACTTTTTAATATTGATATTTGCCCTTTTTCATTGCGGACTTGTGATTAGGATGTACAACAACATGATCAAAACACAGGTTTGTTTTCTTGTCATTTAAAGTTAAAAACAACAAACAATTTAGGCTGTTCACATTGTCGATCCGCATCCATTCAAAGAACAAGAAATACTTCAAGTGTTAAAAGAGGGGAAATATTCTTTAATATTTCAAAGCGGATTTAGGTGGTGGTATAAGGTATTGTTTTAAATAGATTTGGAATGCTTAAAAGACAACAATCACGACTGTTCTTTTAAAAAAACAACAACAATGCTTTTTGTGCGTTGAAACTATTCTTATAACAAAAAAGATGATTTTTGTGCATTTGAATCTATTCTTATAACAAAAATGTTTAAAAGTCGATAAAAACAATCCTTTTCTCACATTAAAACGATTCTTACAACAAAACAACGTTCATAACAAAAAACATTCAAAGCTTCTCTTATAAATTACTTTAAGGAGATTATGGATTTGAACTCGACTACCTCGCCGTTTTATGAGATTCGTATGGCCACCAAAGACAACCCCATTCAACTGGCAGATCAACTTACTGACAACTATGACGATTTGGACTTTTTTATATTCGAAAAGATCAAACAAGGAAGATGGATCACAATTGGATCAAACGAAGACATTCAAGGTGGGTTTTAAAGAGATCTTAGAACACCTAAAACACCGTTATAGCGTTCCGGCAAATGGGGTACTGCAATATGGTTTACATGGAGGCAAGTAGACATCGTATTCCTTTAAAGTCATTCTAAACAATAACAAACTGTTTAGACAAATTTCCCACCAAGGCCAAAATCTCTTCTAATGAGAAAACGTCACATTCTCCTACCTCCGTATAAACCAAATCATTTTGGACGAAACAGTAAACATCCGTCGTCTCCACGAAAAGTACTACAAATACTCAAGACCTGCAAAGTGCGATCAAAGTGATTACAGTCCGAAACCACTTTCTTTGACTCCATTTTACAGTGTGCTGATCATGTTCGGTGCCGGAATTCTAACGTCCATCGCCATGTTCTTCATAGAATTAGTGTTTAAAAATAAGTGGAAAAAATAAAGCTTGTTAAACTATTTTCGTTTCTCAAACAACTAAACAAATAAAGCAAACCGAAAATGGAATCGGAAGTCTGGAAGTTGTTCTCGATTCAATCTAATGTGCTTGCATCAGCAAAAAGACCAAATTACAAGCGGAAATTGAATTCAAAAATGTTAAACAAACACTTAATTGAAAAATTGTTTCTGTGCTTTGAAGTTTTTTGAATATGTTTTGATTTAAAGAAGTTGTTTTTATTTGAAGTTAAAGAAAGGGTTTGAAAGTGTTGTTTTTATTTGACGTTAAAGAAAGGGTTTGAAAGAGTTGTTTGGCACCGAAGTTGAAGGTAACAACTTTCAAATTTAAGGGCATTGTTACCAACGAAAACTTAACTTTTAAAGAAACTTGTAATCAATTGAAAGAAATAGCCAATTCCAATAATGTTTCGGACTCCGTTCAACAAGAACTTTTCATCTCATCTGATTGTAATACAACATTCCAAGATGGCTTGAATCGTCTGTTCAGCTCCTACAACAATGTCTAAAAGCAA
Organism: Aphelenchoides bicaudatus; assembly: GCA_024699845.1. Lineage (NCBI taxonomy): Eukaryota > Metazoa > Nematoda > Chromadorea > Rhabditida > Aphelenchoididae > Aphelenchoides > Aphelenchoides bicaudatus. Next base: position 236,188 of record JAMPIN010000008.1, on the reverse strand, counting down.
TCAAACACAAACGTTAATTGTACAATTTAATAATAAACACTGCATTTGTTTGTTTTTGTTTTAAACACATACTTACTTTAAAGATTTTGAAAGTGTTATTTTTATTTGAAGTTAAAGAAAGAATTCGAAAGTGTTAATAGTTTTTTGACAATCAATTTCAACACTAAAAACAATGAATCATATCGATTCTTCTAAAATATTATTGAACCCAATGAACTTTTGACTTTAACATCAAATTTATAGTTTAAACGCATTAACTTAATCAACAAAAACATCAAGGATTTCAAAAAATTGAATGCTTTTTAATCAACAAACAAGCCAAATTGATTTCGCTTTGTATTTGAAACGTTTTCAACGAGTGTGCACAAAAATTGAATGGCGAGTTGTTGTCGACAAGGTATTTATCACCTGCTTGTGCTAAAACAAATATTTGCTTTTAAATTATTGAATTGGCACCGGAGATCAGCCACGTCTATAAACTTGTACATTGCTTTCAAAAACATGACGAATTTTTTGTTGTTTTGATTTCCTTACAAAATCGATCTAGTTGTTTAAACGCGTCAATTTTAATTTGTGATGATTAAAATGGACTTCTTAACTTTAAACGCATTAATATGACAGACAATGAACACTTTAAAGATTGCGATTCGATCTGTTTCAGTCAAAATCAAACAACTTCTTTAAAGCTTCAAAGAAACAATTGAAAGACTTTTTTGAAAACAATGTAAAGTCAACCGAGAATAAGGCAAGCTCTTCAAACATCATTTAAACACGGAATTTAAAGATTAAATTGAACAGACACTCTGAACAATTCCAAAGCACACGTCGTCGTAGTTCCCGATTTGGTTTTGAGATTCGGCCAAAGTTTACACAGCTGATATCGAATCGAGACGAACCTGACGAAGAGTTAATTCGGAGAATGAACACACCTCTTCCGTCACGGCTGCCCACACATTCGGCCTAAAAGTTGAATTTAATTGAGAAACGAATCCATTTTGATGAATTTTTTGGCGGACAGAATGAACTTGTCATTCGTCTGTCTGTTCTTGTGTATTTGTGTCCATGTTGTAGATGTCAGAGCCGAGGAGGAAGGCTTTGAGCCCGAATGCATGGACAATTTGTCAAAGTAAGTACAGAAAATATCCTTTTTTGAGTTAAATTGTTTAATTGATTGAAAGAATTGTTTAATCAACAAAATGAACTTATTTGATTTGATTGCGCTTTTTCGTTAGACTATCAAACAAGTTGTTCAAATGCTTAACTTAACTGATCGGACAAAAGCGTTTTTTAATCAACAAAACGAACTTATTTGATTTGATTGAATTTTAGTTGCCCGGAATTGGCTCGTCAAGGACTTTGCCAATCTAACGAGATCAATAAAACCACGACGGTGTGCCTTGTCGTGTGGACTTTGTGCAAGAAAGATTATGTTATTTGACAGAATTGTAAGATCAAGATCACGTCCAGCATCAAGACCAGTTGTAAGATCACGTCCAGCATCAAGACCTGCATCAAGACCAGTTGTAAGATCACGTCCGGCTGCAAGATCAAGACCGGCTCCTGTTAAGTATCTTTTTGTGATTTTGATTGTTAAAATAGCACTTTTTAGACGTCGTCCTGCTGCACGTCCTAGAGTCAGACAAGTCCGTCCAAGAGCTCGACAAGCACGTCCTAAAGTCAGACAAGTACGTCCGAAGCCAAGACCAAAAGTTCGACAAGTTCGCCCGAAGCCTGCAAACGCTCGAACCAAGTCAACAAATTCCAGATCCAGACCGTCAAGTTCACGTGGAAGACCATCGAATCCGCGTGCCAGAGCACCTCCGCGCACACGAACACAGCCAAGGAAGCAACCAGCGACTCGTGAGCTTGGAAGAGGAACCGTTGAAGGTTCGTTTCCTCAAGCGCCTATGGGTGTTGGAATCGTTCAAAGTCCACCAGATGCATTGCCACTCAGCGAACTGGCCGAAACCAAAACTGCTTACTTGAGAATGAGCGGAAAAATGGCTTCAATGAATGTTTATGCTGGAAGAGTCATTGGAGCTGTTAGTCAAGCAGCCACTTGGGTTGAACATGAAGTCTCTTCCTATGTACTTGGACGTTACGTTGTTAGCTCTTACGACATGGTCCAGTCAAGAGTTAAACGCTCCTCCGAAAAGAACTGGGTTGTAAGTTTTTTATAAGTGAAAATGATTAAACTCAATGTTTAAAAATGAACAAAGTTGATTGCAATTTAAGTGTTTCAAGTCATATCGTTTTTGCGAACAAAGTTGATTGCAATTTAAGTGTTTCAAGTCATATCGTTTTTGTGAGCAATATTAATTATTCTTTAAACCTCAAATTTGCTTCGAAAGACCGCTTTCAATTTCTAAACTCTTTAGACAAATATTTGCGTTCTGTTTGTTCGCCAATTACATTTGATTTTGCTTGCAAAAGCAACCGGAAACAAAATCCATTCTTTAGCTCGAGTTTATTTTTAAATTCAATTCGAAATGTTCGAAAAACGTAGTCAATTAGAATCAAGAGCAAACAAAAAAGTCAATTGAGTTTGTTTTAAATATGACTCACGCGTGCTTCCGTCACAGTGTGTCGACGACTATTTTTAACACCGGTCACACTTTGTACAAATGATACATTCCGAAACGTCGTTTTAATCAATCAAACAAATCAATTTCACATTCTAAAACCTCAATTTAAGACCAAAATAAAAGAAGCCGCTGCGGATGCTGCAAGTCTTGTTCAACAAACCACCGACGTAAAGGCGGAAATGGAAAAGATCATGTCCAGAATGCAGAAACATATGAGCTATTTCAAGAACCGCGCAAACATTGCTAACTCATTAAAGAGCTTTTCAACTGACTTTGGAAGAACTTTGGAAGTTGTGAAGAAAATTGAAGTCACCTTGTTGCCAGCGAAGAACACTCTAACTGTAATTGTCCAAACCGTAGACACCGTGCAAGGCAACAACGACGAAATGAAGAAACTTGCAGAGAAACTCCGCGAGAATGCCAAAACGTTCCAAACAATTGGAGATGAAACGAAAGCATTGGACGAAGAGATCAAAAAGGTCGGCAAAGACTTTGAAAACAATGTCCAGTCGATCAGCACTCACAAAGGTGACATGCAAATTGTCCGTGAACCGGAAAATCCTCAAGCATTCGAGCCGAAAAAGGAAGAACCGAAGAAAGGTAAACATTTAAAGAGTTCTTATGCGATAATTGAATTTTTAGAGCCAGAAACAAATGAAAATGGCCAACAAACAACAACTCCGGCACCCACAAACGGAAATCAACAAAGTGGAAACGGTGAGTGTTTTTGAACTGGATTATTTTGATACTTAAAGTTCTTTTGTTGAGTGAGTTGCTTTGTTAGTTAAAAAGCATGCTTGAAGTTCTTTTGTCAAATTGATATCTTTGTTAGTTAAAGCATGGGGGCATTGCGGGGGGGTTGGTTGCATGCTTGAAGTTCTTTTGTCAAATTGATATCTTTGTTAGTTAAAAAGCACGTATTGAAGTTCTTTTGTCAAATTGATATCTTTGTTAGTTAAAAAGCATTATTGAAGTTCTTTGTTGCTTACTTAAACATACTTTTTAAGAATGCATCTTAAAGCTATTTAATTAATTAAAGAAACTTGATCAATCTTTTTTAGATTCAAATCCCCCTCCAGCACAAAACAACAACAACAATCCTCCAGCTCACAACAACAATAACAACCCACCCCCAGCTCAAAACAACAACAATAATAACAATCCTCCACCGGCACAAAACAACAATCCACCTCCCAGCTCAAAACAACAATCCTCCACCAGCACAAAACAATAATCCTCCTCCAGCACAAGAACCAGGTAAATAAAATCTACCATCTTAAAAACCATTCAAACCTTTTCAGACGAAGGACCTGTTCTCACTTTGCGTTGTCAATCAAATGGCAAATTCATAGCGGAAGGCGAGTTTAGTGGAGTAAAACAAATGGCATGCAAAGATTCTGGAAACACAGCCCAGAAATTCCATATAATTAAGCAATCCGACAACAAATATGCTTTAAAGACTGATGGAACCAAGAAGTTCTGTACCGGAGACAACACTATAGTTAAATGTGAAAAAACTTCAATCACCGACGACGCCGATAAGTTCACTAAAGCTGACGACAGTTCAGACAAGACTTTCACTCTCCAATGTTCAAACGGCAAGTTTGTGTCTGCAGATGCAAACAACGGACGTCTTACGTGTTCAAAAGAACAAGCAGATGCCACAAAGTTTGCTGTTTGTGAGTTTTTTGAACTTTAAAACTTTTAAGATGCTTTGTTTGTTTTAAAGAGTAGTCGAAAAAGTTAATGGCTCTTTTTGGTGTTTAAATTTAGTTATCAAACAAATTAACGACTCTTTTTGGTGTTTAAAATAACCTTCTCAATAAATTAATGACTTTTTTAAAAAGTGTAGTTTGTCTCCCCACCGGTAACTAACTTTTAAATTAATAATTTGTTACGTTAGAGTTTGATGTTTATGCATTTTTAAGTTCAAAATCTGAAGTTAATTTCTATAAAAACAACCAATAACAATTACTTTTTATTTTAGTCGATGAGAGCGGATCAGCTCCAACAAAGTAAGTAACACTTCTAACATCTTCTCCTCCTTTTTGACTTGTGCTTAACTAGCTTCAACAAATCCTCTTCTCAGAACGATTCACCACATTTGTTTAAGCTATTTAAAACACCGAACTCCACGGAATTGTTAATTAATCCAAAAATTTAAGGTTAAAATGGATTCCGCCGTTGCATCCAGTCAATTAGTCATTAAAGGAGTACAAAATCCGAAAACTACGCAATAACCCTTTCCGCTAACGCATTTCCTTCGTTGTTCAGAAGCTACAATAGAAATAAATAAGTGTTGCAGAATTGTTTAATGTTAAGGTGAAAGATGTTCTTTTTTGTTTGCTTGAAAGTATTTATGTACATATTTAATTGAACTTTAAGATCCGGATCCCAGCCAGCCAGTAAATAACAGTAAGTCTGCTTTAAAGAAAAAATGTTTTGAGCGATTTTAATGATCTCGTGTTTAAAGTAATCAATTTTAAATGATTGTTGCTATTTTATATTTGAAAAGCGTCTGAAGCAATCAATTTAAACGACACTTGCTTGTTACTCTCTACATTAAAAATGTTTAAAGCAACCAATTTTAAATGACTGTTGTTAGTTTAGTCTCTAAAAAAGTGATAAAAGCAGTTGAGTTAAATAGTTGTTGCTATTCTTACATTTAAAAACGTTTGAAGCGGTTGAGTTAAATGAATGTTATTGATTCCACATTTAAAGCAATCAATTTAAACGACACTTTCAATTTTAAAGACTTGTTGCTAATCTATATTTGAAAAGCGTTTGAAGCAGTCGAATTGAAATGACTGTTGTTAACTCCACATTTAAAGCAATCAGTCTTAAATGACTGTTGTTAATTTCATATTTCAAATTTAAACAACACATTTAATTTTAAGATCCTCCAACAAAACAATCCTCCAAGTCAACCAGTTCAACAACCACCGCAACAAAATAACAATCCTCCTCCAAGTCAGCCAGTTCAACAACCACCCCAACAAAACAATCCTCCAAGTCAGCCAGTTCAACAACCTGATCAACCACCACAACAAAACAATCCTCCTCAAAACACAGGCAACTTTTAATTCTTCTTTAAACAAAAACAACACAAGTTTTAGACGACTCCACTCCGTCCATCAAGATAAAATGCGACAATAACCAATTCTTTGCCAGCAAGAACAGCAATACCGGAGAGCCACTTGGATGCTTGGATTCAAATGCCGGGAACGCCGAAAAGTATCAAATTATAAAACAAAGCGACGGAAAAGTAGCTTTAAAAGTCGTTCGGACCAAGCAATTCTGTTCAATGGACGAGAGACAGTACAAAGTGTATAAAGAATGTGGTTGAAGATGCCGAGAAGTTTGAAAAAATTGACAACGCTGACAAGACATTTTCGTTGAAGTGCCAAAACGGAAAGTTCCTGACACGTCTCAACGCAAATGAAAATGTTCTAAGTTGTAACAGTAATACCAACACTGTAGCAATCCAGAAGTTCACAGCTGGTAAGTGGAGTTTGTACTATGTTTGATGATTGTTTTGTTTTTTAGTCGACGAATCAAACGGAGACGGAAACACTCCTCAAAGTAAGTTGTAATTAAAGTTTGATCAATTAAAACAATTCCAGATCCACAAACAAATCCGGATCAGCAACAACAACAACCAACCGGTAAGTTATTTAAAAACATCCCATCTCCAACAATTCAACCAATTTCCAGATACCAACGACGGCGCGTCTTTTAGTTTGAAATGCGCTAATGGAAATTACATGAAAACAATTGACGACAACACGGACAAGTTAGTTGGATGCGTGGGAACAGACCTGAACAACGCTGATATCTATCAACTAGTAAAGAAACCGGACGGCAAGTACAATTTAAAGATGCCTGGCCAGAGTGGAGTCTGCAACGCTGATCACAACAAATTAACTTGCGTAAAATACGGATCGTCTGCGCTGGAAACGTTTGAAAAAAGAGATCTTCCAAACAAAGGCGTTGCATTTAAATGTTCAAAAGGAAAGTGGTTAACAAACACTCAAGATCCGAACAAAGCAGCCAAATGCATCGGAGATAACGTTGAAACAACACAGAAGTTTACAATCGGTACGTTTTAAAAAAAGATGTTGTTTAAAATATTTGATTGAAATCGTTGTCTAAATATTGTTTGTTTGAAAACAATCATTTTAAAAGCTTTTAAGGGGGGCTTAAAGGGTTAAACTATTTGATTGAACGTTGCTAGGGGGCGGGACGGGGGGTTCATTTGAAAACAATCATTTTAAAAGTTGCTTAGAATCTTCATTCAAAAACAACCGTTTTAAAAGCAAGCATTCTTTAAAATATTGTTGTTTGAAAAGATGTCATTTAAAGAAGAAACAACTAAAAGCTTTCAAATGTTTGCATTCTTTTTTGTTTCACAATCACAACTGTTTTTACTTAACTAAACAGAGTTCAAACAAAACGTTAGTTTGTATTGTTTAGTCGAAAGAACCGAAAACGGAGCAGGACAGCAGCCACAAGGACAGCCAGATCAACAACCACCACAAGGACAACCACCACAAGGACAGCCAGATCAGCAACCACCGACAACAAAATGACGGTAAGTGCTTAAAACTTCACTTACACACAATTTCCGCTTTAAGACAACGAACCGACCATCAAAGTGAGGTGTTCCAACAACCAATACCTTGCAAACAAGGAAGAGTCTGGAGGAAAACCTAGTTGCACGGAAAGAGACGCCAGTAAAGCTCTTCTTTTCAAGTTACTGCGTCAGAACGACGGAAAATGGGCATTGAAGATATCTGGATCTAAGAAGTTCTGCACTGCCGACAGAAGTGATTGGTTAAAATGTGATAAGGACGTGCCTGGAGAAACGGAAAAGTTCGATCGACGAGAAAACGAAGACAACTCTATTTCGTTTAAGTGCCAAAACGGAAATTACTTGACTAATTCAAACGATGCAGTCAGTCAACTTTCATGCAAATCAACAACAGTCGAAGAACACGAAAAGTTTACAATCAGTAAGTTGATCTTGAAGGATTTGTGTTTGAGTTAAATTGTTAGGAACTTTAAAATATGTGTGTTTAAATTGATGTCACTTTTAAAAACATGTGTGTTAAAATTTGTTACTTTAAAGAATATCGCTTCTAACTTTTGTTTAAGTAACTAAAATTGATGTAATTTGAAACGTTTCAGTTGAAACCAACCCCGACGGATCCAATAAAGTACCTACAAGTAAGAGAAATTTATTGTTTTTTCTTTGCGTATCACTAAAGTGACAAAAAAAGTTGATTGACTTGAAATGTTAAATCAAATTTCTACTTTAAAAATAACTCACTATCAATTCCAGACCCTTCGGCAAATCAGCCCGTTCAAAATGGAGGCAATCAGCAACAACCTGTTCAAAATGGAGGCAACCAGCAACAACCCGTTCAAAATGGAGGCAATCAGCAACAAACTGACAGTAAATTAGTCACATTCTTCTAATAACAACTTACAACTTTCAGCTGACTCCGAAAAAACAATTTCTTTGCAATGTTTTAACAACATGTTCATTGCTGGCAAGTCCGGAGACGCCAAGAATCAACTTGGCTGTTCAGAAGCACAGAAATCAACTGCTGAGAAGTTCAAACTGGCAAAAACATCTAATGGAAAGTACACACTCCGCGTGGTCAGCAGTAATCAATATTGCAGCGCTGACAACAATCACATGTCGTGTTCAAGTTCTCAACCTGGCGTAACTGAAGTGTTTGACAAATCATTCAATGGAGACGGTACAATTTCGTTGAAATGCGCAAGTGGCAAGTATTTAACGAACAGTAACGGTGCGGACAACTCAGTCGTTTGTGGTTCAGATTCAGTTGAAACTGCGCAGAAGTTTAAAATTGGTAAGTGAATTGGACGATTTTACTTGTCATTGTTTAATTAATTTTTAGTAGAAGAAGCCGGATCAGACCAAAAAACGGGTAAGAATGACTTCGTGAGAGTGGTTTTGTCCCGGGTTTTGTTTAGTTTTCGTGAAAATTTCTTGGCAGATCACACTAACTTTAATCTTTAAAAAAGCAACTTAAAACAAGAAAACATTTTTAGATTCGAATCCAACGGAGCCACAAGGTAACTCCCTAAAAACCTACAACTTACAAGTTAAAACAACATTTAGCACCGGCACACAACGCAGGAGTCAGATTTATGTGTTCTAGCAACAAATTCGTTACAATTGCACCTGGTGACACTGTAAACAGGGGACTTGTTTGTACTGGAGACGACGAAAACAATGCAGAACAATTTCAAATGACACAAGTCAACGGAGTCGTTGTGTCTCTTCAAAGTCTCAACAACAATCGCTACTGCACGATCAAGGAGGACATCATTAAGTGCAAAGAAGAAAGAGCAACAAGTACCGAACAATATGAACGTATGGACAATGGAGACGGACTTGTGTCGTTTAAATGCAACAACGGAAATTTTATAATCATATTGGCGAACAACAAAGGACTCAGATGTACTGGAAACACTTTGGGCGAGGCTGAGAAGTTCCGAACAGGTTAAACGTTAATCTTTGCCGTAAGTAACTTAAGTGTTTAGTCACAAGCAACGGCGGAAACGGAAAATAATTGATATTCGATGGAGTTCTAAAACTTCGTTTTTAAATGTTCCGAATAAACAATATTCAATTGCAGTCCTTGTTTGTATTAAACAAGCAACTTTAAGGTTTGTTTTGCAGACAAAGTGGTGCTGGACTTTAAATTGTTTACGGCTTCTTTGAATGTCTTTAAAAAGAGTGTTTCTTTTCACTACAAGCATCCAATTAGTTTATAACACTGAACAAAACACGAAGTCAATCAGAACAATTAATTTTAGCAGATGACCAGTTTTCAGATTTTGAGCAGTGTTCGGCATTGATTCCGCCTTAAATTAGATGGTTTAGTGAAATCAAAGTTAAAACAAAATCTACACTTACTCATCATGATCGTTGCGGTGTCTCCAGATGCAGCAAATCCAACAAAGCAGAAGCACAATCACACCGGAAACGACAAAGCCGGAGACAAGGGCCAGCAACATGATGATAAGCCAAAACCTTTGCCAGTCTGATCTAAAAAATTGCTAATTTAGCATTAAGATCCAAAATCTTATTTTAAAGGCTAGCAGCATTGTGCCGTTAGACTTTATAATATGAACCGAACGCGACCAAAGTTTGATTTAAAAACTCACTCGTCCTTGCTGTGCTGGAGGTAAGTAAACAAACCGAATGCGCCGGAAAATAGACCGCAAGCACCCGAAATTAACACTGCGAGAATGGCACAAATCGCTGCAATCTTCTTCACGCAGGACAACTCAGCCCAAATCTAAACTGATTTCTTGTAGATTGTTTAAAAAACCTTTTTAAGAATACAAATTTAAAACTTACGCCAATGTTATTACGGCTTTCGACCGCAACGGCGTTGTTGCTGGTACTTCGAGCCAAGAATGCTTTCTTCGCCTGGGTATCATGTTCACCTTCTTTTTTCCCATTGGCATCATTATTCACGAGGGCAACTTGCTCTTCGTTGACCAGATTCTCCGCAGCACCAGACTGTTGAGTCATTTGGCCCAATTCGACATCTTCAGTCAATTTCTAAAATAAGTAAGTTTAGAAACAAATTAAAGCTATTCTAAATACAAACTTGTTCTAAAAAACTTACTGCGTTGTTCTTGTTTCTGATACCGGCGAAAATGGGAAGATCCATCTTGTACTGTCCGTAACGTTCACACTGAAGATTTCAAACTAAAAGCACACAGGTTTAAATTCAAATACACGGTGGCCCAAGTTTTTTGGGTCACTTTCTTTTAGCCGTTTTTAGAGACAATTTGAATCGCAACACTAAAAACTCATGCAACTTCTCAATTCAAAGAGCAAAATATACTTAGTGTAAGTTTAGATATTGCTAAATATCGTTCAAATCCCTACAAGTCTAACCAATTAGTTAAGCTTCACTAAATCTAACAGCAGACAGACAACGGAAGAAAATTGCTTTAAAATCATCAAGAATGACTCACGCAGAATCAAACGTCAAGAAATAGCTTTCTGTAAAAGGCAATCGCTTCAAGTCGTCGTTCCTTTTTGAAACTTATAAACATTTTGCTACAAAGCCTAAAAAATAAGTCAAAACAACTTTTTAAACAAGAAAATAACAAACTTACTTTCAAGATCAACAACACAAAATCTTTAAGTCCTGCCAATTTTATGTCGGTAAACGCAACCAATTGGAAGCAACTTTAGTTGTCCATCTTCCCAAAAGCGGACACATTCGTTGATTGGAATGCATACTTGTTTAAGCAAAGACGAAAATCTAAATCAATTTAAGTTTAAAAACCGCAAACAACAAGCTAAACGCAACCACGCAAGTTAGTAACTGCTATATTGCTCAAGTGTTTAGGCTTTTGTTTACCGTAAAACTTCTAATTGAAGGGCATCCTAACGAGACGATCGAACATTAGAAAGGCACCCAAAAAGTATGTTTAAAATCAATTTCAATTAACTTTTAAACATAAATGCTTTTAATAGCCAAAAACTATGTTTAAAATGAGCTTAATTGAATTCTAAACATGCTATAGTTTTGTATCTAGAAACACATCAAATTGAATTTTGTGCTTATTTCAACTTTTAAACATGCCTTTTAACTTCTTCAAAAAACGCTCTAATTCTTTTAACTTCTTTTAACTTTTGAGTTGAAAAATAGAAGGACACCCTAACGAGACGATCGAAAATTAGAATTACATGTCTTTCTATTAGAGGTTTTACAGTAATCTCAAAGCATCTAAAGCCTGAAGGACTATTTGGAGGCGTGTAACCATTGCTCAAGTATCTAGACTTTTGTTTAATCTCAAAACTTGGAAAAGCATCTAAAGTCTACTGTATAGAAGCTAAAGCGGCTATTTCGAGGTCCCGTTTAGTATTTCGTTGAACTCCTCTTAAATTGATATTTGTTAAAAGGTCAAAATTGAAATTGAGTAAAATTTTGCAACCGCTCTGTTTAAATAAAACCGTAACGATTGGATACAGAAAACGAGGTCTATTTTCGTAAAACCACACCTTTTTACGAGTTGCATTCATTATTCATAAAAAAAGACATCTCTTTATTGATAGGTTAAAACGTTTTTACGATAGAACAGTCTTATAACGTGCATCTTTGTTTAAATAATTTTTGCTAATGACAATTGTTCGATTTGCATTTCTCACATTTCTTATGTCGTCGCCTTTAAATTAGTTACGTTTTTTTGTCACGCAACGTTATTTCTCAAAAATGTTTAACTCTATGCCAAATTGATTTCTTCCAAATAGCCCCGTGAGTCATTTAAACATTAACGCAAGTTCTCTTCCCCTTGGTGGAATATTTGCTAACACTGCTCGTAACATCGATTATGAAAGGGCTAGTTGCTGGTTGCCACGCTTTTTAGTCTCACATTTGCGGTTAGTAAAAACGAGTTTGTTGGTTGTGTTAATAAAGCTAAACTGTTACAAGCATTTTTGAAAAAATTGTCAGCCAAATAAACTTTTTAAAATATTTTGACTTGGAGTTGCATTTGATTTTATAAACGTTACTGTGAAACTCTTTTAAATCATGCTTAGAAAGCTTTGTTGTAATTAACTCTCAAACAACATTAATATTGATAAGTTTTATTCAAAATTCAAATCCAATACTTATATCCTTATCAAAACCATCTCGTTCAATCTCCAATTACAGTCTCGACGACTCAAACTCAATTCAAATCACCGGCAATTAATCTCGACAAGAAGCGCTGTTGCATCAAATGACCTTGTCCATTCAAAGTGTTGATCCACATGTTAACTCTTGTTGCGATTGCCAACCTTTATGGCACGTTGTTTGGCAGCGATGCGCAAATCAATCACCGAGCGGAGATAATTGGACGACTCAGATTTGCATGTCTAATAAGTGAAGTGAATGAAAAAAAGATTAATCGTTGCGAGATTGACAAGAAAGTTTGATTTGAATAGTTTTTTGTTTTTGTGATTAGAGTAATTTTTGTTTAGTGTTTGAGACTAGAAACAATTGTACCCGCAAAACAATTGTTTTCGGCTTCAAAGTGACCGGAAAAGTGTCATTTTGTGTAAATAGCTCGAAGTCAATCAATTCGACGAATTAAATGGATTTAATGAATTCGATGAGTGACAATTTAAATGCGCGCCGCTTCTAATTTGGGCCGATTAGAAATTAAGCGCGCGGCTTTTAATTGAGCCGAATGAACAGGGGCGCCAAATTGGGACTATTTAAATGACAGTTTTGTAATTAATGTTAAAAGTGTTGATAGAAAGAAGTTATTTAGAGTTCGAGCGCTTTATTGATTTTCATAGCAAAGCGTTGTTGTTTGACCAGCCAAGTCAAGTTAAGTGCTTAGAGAACATCCATTCAGGTTGTCTACACAACAAAAGTTACTCTAAAAACACAGTTTATGCATATCCCGAAATCAGATCTTTACTACCCGGAAATAAGGTGTCTCCAGTTTTGGTCAATCGATGCCAAAGCTAGAATCACTAGCACATCCACTTCTAGCTACTACCGGCGGAGCCAGGCTTGGCAAAACGGATCGACGTGAGAAAGCTAAGCGTTGTGCGTACGATCATTTACTTTTTGCACCTTGCTTGCCAGCCACTTCTAACTCATTCAATCAAAGAAAAAGTTCAAAAACACTTTCACTATATTGTTGTTATTGCGCGAGAACGCCAATTCAAAGTGCGCTTCATTAATTAGCGCGACGGATTAATGTCCACACGTTGATTGACAGCTTGCAAAGCGCGCGCCTCCAAAATGGCCACATTTATGTGGACGCTCATCTTCCGTTCAAATTGACGTTTAATTATTTGTTTTTAAGACCTTTCAAAAAAGTATTAAACCTTTTTGACAGTATTCTCGAAATAAACAAACATCAACTCCGAGATTCGTGGCAAGAAGTAATTGAATTTGTCGAGGTTATTTGGATTTTTGATGTCTTGTAACCGTTATAGTTTATGTTTATTTATTCAATTACGCAGTTCTTTTCTTGTTTGTTTAGTTGAAGTTGATTTTTGAGTCTTACAACTTTAAACAATCCAAAGCACTTTGTTGATTCCAAAAACATCATTTACAATTCTTTCTTTAAAGAACAATGAAATCAAGTTCTACGTCACACACATAAAATTAAATCTTAATGTGTAAAGAAAATTCAATTATTGAGACTGTTTACGGCGCCGTGCTTTACGGAGTTTGCATCAATTATAGTTTTTACGTGTACAGTATACACAATCAAAAACGTGGACTCTCCGACCACGATGTCCACTAATTTAAACAAACATCTCATCCAAATCCAATTAGACAACAAAATTTGCCAGTTCCGCCGGCATCCACACCGACGTGAAGTCAATTAAGTGGATTCTCGACATCCGGCCTGACTGTTTCTTTGTGCTGCGAAAAGGAAGTGCAAATTGGGCAATTTGTGGTTGAGATGGAGTTAAATTGCGCAAATTGCCTGTCTTGAATTGCGTGCTGAAACGGATTTTCTGTTTAAATTAGCGTGCTTGCTAAATTTAGAAGTCCCTTTACAGTATAAATTAGTTTCAAAGATTGTTTTGAATATATTTTGTGTATGGAGTTTGGTCTAGAAATTGCGTTGATTAAACTGCATTTACATTATTTGACTTGTTCAAGTTATTTGAGTTGTTCAAATTAACTTGCCTGTTGTTGAGGGCTGTGAGTAATACTTGACTTGACTTGCTTTTTGTTTGAGCATTAAAAATCTAAACTTGCATATTCGAATCGTTCAAGTTGACTTTTTGTTATTAAAACCACACCTAAATTGTTCAAATTACCAAGAGAGTCTGCAAAACACATTTATTACAACCAAAAACGTTTGAATCAGTATTTAAAACCTTCAAAACACAAATAAGTTGTTTAAGTATTGTTTCGCGACTCAATTTTGAAGAAGATCACGTGCACTGACAAGAAGGTAGCGCTCCTCCTTCTGTTTTCATTACCTTCACGCTTGTTCGGCCTTTAATGGGCTTGACTTTGAGTCAAAGCGGACGAGTCAATTTAGTTTGCGCGAGGTGTTTTGTTTTTTAAAAATTGATGTGATTGAAAGATTTTTAATTTAGAAAGCGATAGGACTCAGCAACGAAAGTCCGATTCGGAAACTAGAAATTGATTCAATTAGATTGTTTATCAAGTTGTCTGAAAGTAACGAATCAAAAGATCAAATTTGTTAGCCGTAACACTAGTTTGTTTATTTCACATGCTTTACGTCATTATAATAAGCAATTGGATACACTGAAGGCCAATTAACGATAAAAGTTTTTCGCCCAATAAAGCAAAAACGTTGATTTTTCTTATTCTAGCAATTAACTTTCAGTGTTAGTTTTTTACATTAATTAAATTTATGTTTGTTTGCTTACTTAGCAGCTCAAGTTCCCATCTCTGTTTAAAAAGCTACCTTAAAGTTTTAATCGCTTAAGAAAGTATATTTAATCTTCAGAGTATTCAAGTCTTTTAAAACAACATTCAAACTTTGACGTCTTTGTTAATTTTTTGTTTGCACTTTTTAATCAAATCTCCGCGGCACGGCTTTGCCGGCGCCGCGGGGGGGGGGGGGCGCCCCCGCTGGCGGCCGGCGCGGGGGGGGGCCTGTTGCAATAACAAAAACGTTTCTTCATGTTGAACTTGAATGCGTGGGCGGGGGCCGGGGCCCGGGGGGTGTGAATGCAAGCATTTTTGGGTACTTAAAATTTTGTTACGCAGTGTATAATAACTTCCTTTGCTTTTAAGCTTTCCATTTGATCCCTATTTGATGTATTAACTCCACAAACGGAAAATGTCCGAAATTTCGTGTTCAAGTGACAGTGGAAGCCATGGAGCACCGTCGCCTGACTCAACCGCCGCCTCAAACTCCACAGCATCGTCGTCCCACTTGAAATTTTCGATCCAGAACATCTTGACACCCGAATTTGGTGCAGTAAGTGTTTTTGTAAAAACGATTCAATCAACTTCGTCGTCAATCAACCTTGCAAATCCAATTCAAATGCTAATTAGTCTTCTGTACAACGATTATAGCGCGTTTCAAGGCAAGCAAAGATCCGACGATAGAGATAAGCGCGGTGCGAAAATTAACCAGCTAATGATCTAATCGGCTTGTTTGGCGGCTTCCAAAGTCAACAAACGATTCCAGCAATGACCTTCACCTTGCAATCATGTTTTCGTTAATTAGCGTTACTGATTTGAGAATATTGGTTTTCTTGATTTGAAAATACAGGGTGGGCAAAAAGTTCATTGTTTTGTCCAATTCATTAAATGATGCAATCATAATGAGTTAGGCTTCGAAAGAGTTTTAATACAAGCTCGTTTTTTCGGGCGGATTAAAGAAATGTCTTTTAAACGATGCAATCAAATTTAACTTATTTTCAATTCCATATTATAAAAGCACCCAAAAGACTCCAATTAACCTTCAACAAATTGGCATGTGTGATCTTTGCTGATTCGTTGTTTCGACGACACACAAAATCGACTCGACTAACAAAAAGTGTCTTCGAAGTTATCGGCCCGCAAAATCTGGACGTTTCGAAAACGTAAAGAGCGCGAAATGGCGGACTCCGTTTTCAAGTTGATTAAGAAGGTTGTTTTGTCAGTGAAATTGGAGGTAATTGAGTGGAATGTAAATGTAGATGAAGACTATACTGTAAACATGTATCTTGTTTGTAAAAGGTTTAGTCTATTTTATGTCAAAAAACCTTTCAATTACAGCACTTTCAACTGTTTAATCAACTTTATGTTAAAGTCATTCAAATATTTTAAAAAACTTCCACATCTTCAAAAATTACAGTAATTTCAAACTCTCCGTCAACAAATTGAGACCATCTAAAACTAATCTATCCAAAAAGACGCATTTTTTGTGACAAGGTGAATTTGAAGGTAATTAGACACGGGGATTATTGTCTCCAACTTGCCGACAATCAGTTACCGATTCATATCAG
The DNA here is from genome assembly GCA_024699845.1 of Aphelenchoides bicaudatus. Lineage (NCBI taxonomy): Eukaryota > Metazoa > Nematoda > Chromadorea > Rhabditida > Aphelenchoididae > Aphelenchoides > Aphelenchoides bicaudatus. Next base: position 219,613 of record JAMPIN010000008.1, on the reverse strand, counting down.
TTGTGATGTGCGCGCAACGAAGACGACGACGAGCATCCCGCCTGATTGATTGACTTGATTGCTTTGAGTTGGTCCTTGTTAGTTGATTGGTCGGGACTGAGAAAAGAAATACAAAACAAAGTTGTTGAAATATTCAAACTATTCAAAAAAATCAATCTTATCAAACAATTTCAGAAAGCCCAAAACGACCAGAGTGAATGCACTTCAACTGCTTTAAGTTTGTTGTCAGAAGCAAACTTTGACGACATCAACGATGCAGTTGCGGACATGGACTTCATCAAAAAACAACAGTTACCAGCGTGGATTTACTGCACTCGTTATTCGGACAGACCGTCTGCTGGACCGCGAAACCGAAAGATTAAGCGGTAAGTGTCCAAGTCCGGATAGTTTAAACAATAACAACTTATAGGAAAGAATCGATTCCGACCGAAGACGAAAAACGTCCTCGAACGGCTTTCACTCCCGATCAATTGGAACGTCTCAAGCAACAGTTCCACAGCAATCGCTACTTGACAGAGAAGCGACGACAAGAACTAGCACATGAACTCGGACTTAACGAATCGCAAATCAAAATTTGGTTCCAGAACAAACGTGCCAAACTCAAGAAAGCCGCTCTTCAGCGTCCGCCAACCACATCAACGCATTGCCTGCCACGACATCGACTCCAAATGCTTTTCAGTTGATGAGTCTCTATTCTAGGTTGGGATTTCCACAAAGTTGAGCTTTGTCGACTTTTAAATTGTGTGGCCAAATAAACCCTGTAGATCTCTTTCCTTTAATGTACTTATTTTTTATTAATAAAGCATTTATTGAATTGAGCTTTGTTAATTTAAAATGTATTTAAAATTTGAATGTCCTTAAAACGATACTGTGCTTTAATTATTTGAGTTCTTTAAATTGTGACTGCATTTAAAATTTGAAAGAATCAAATAAGTTGTTAGAAAGAGTGCTTTAAACAAGTCTGGTTACAAACACTTTCTTGACTTCGAATTCCAGTTATAATTACTTGCATTTAATTGTATTTATTAACTTTTTAACTAAAACTTCAGCAATAAAAGCAACAACGCCGAGAAGGCCACCTGTTAGTAGCATGATGAAGACGCCGTGGAAGGAACTGAAGTCTAAAAATGCGTTTAAAATTAGTTTATAGTTTAAAAATTTACCCAATGCCGACGGTCCTTTTTGTAAGTGTTTACAAAAACCGACAGGACGGACGTGTTCAAAGTATCTCCTATAGATTTGACGGATCTCCACGGCTTCTTCGCGTAGAATTTTGTTTATCTTCGGAAGTAAAGGGTTGTCAAATCGCATGATGAGTTTTTTTGGCTTTGGAGGGAAATTTGAGTCTACGAACATGATGCTATTACAGTATCCCATCGTTTCGATGCCGACTCGGCTTTCATCTGAGTACATGGAGATTCCGTGGCCACTACGGATTTTACTCACAACGTACTGGAATTGTTGTTAATTTTATTTGACTGATTTGTCTGATCAATTTGGTATCGAAATGTATTAACTTGCCTTCGTGACTGACCAGTAGTCAGTGACATCGATGTTCGGGCTTATTTCATTTGCAAACTTGGATCGGGTTTGTTGCAAGTGTCTGCCGGATTTCGTAAAAGGGCGATTCAATCGAGTTTAAAATTTCCTGAACGTCAATAATATAAAGTTTGTGGACTAATTCAGTTTACATTATGCCAAGTGTGACCGCGATTCTCCATAACAAACGTAAGTTTCTGCCTCTCCAACAATCGGACCAATTCTCTGTGGTTTTTGAATGGTCGGCCGTCTGTTTCAATCGTTGCTTGAAGGGTTACTAAGTTGTTGTACATTCGGATGATCAGACCGCATTGAAGAAGTGAGAACAATATGAGAAGGAAGTTGTCTGGACAGAAAACACGTTTGATTATTCATAAAATCATTCATTTTCGATACGTTCTTCGAGTAAATTGACAACAACTTATTTTAACGTCCTTTAAAATCATTCTTTTTGATACGTTCGAGTAAATCGATAATATTACTATTTTAATTACTTAAAAACAATCTTCGTTGTCGTTTAAATTCAAACAATTCATTTCAATGTGTTTTCTAATCAAACAACAGCTTTTTTAAATACTCAAAAAACAACAACTCATTTTAAATACTCAAAAAACAACTTTTAAACAAGCAAAATCTTACTTGTAAAAAATTTTTGTTGAATTTGTTCATGTTGGATTAGATAGAATTGTTGGAACTTCCACGCAAACTAAACAAATTGGTCACGATTTCCATCTTCCAAAACAACTTACTTTTTTATATGCAATTAACTCTCCACCCATGTACTTCGAAGCAATTTTGTAAGTTGAGAAGAAAACTAACAAGAAAAGAAACAAGTTTCCAACTATAAAGATCCAACTGTAACTGTCATAGCTATTGAAGAAACTGAATGCTCCGTCCAGAGTGCTGTTCTTCCGCATAACAACAAACCGGGTTTTGCTCTAAAGAAGTTTGAATACTTTAAGTTGAAGTAAGCAATAACCTCAAAAACTGGGAGAGTTAAAGCAAATTCCTTTCCGTACGCGGACGAATCGGCAATTACATAATGCATTAAATCTATGTCGCCGTTACGCAAGTAATCAAACAAAAGGGCTTAAATTTTAGGTAATGAACACTTAAGACCCCAAAAGCTTACCAAACTGGTTTTTATACGTCAAGTTACTAAATTGATGGTTGCTTGCAAACCTGATCGGCATTCCCAAACGATTCGACAAAAGTCCGAGAAGCTAAATTTGCAATAACTAAAAATCGACATCATTTAAACTCACCTCAACAAAATAACCCGGCATTGGACAATCTGCAGTTGGCCTTAAACTCGGTCGCCATTTAAAGCATTCATAAGCTAGGGGGTAGGCAACGAACTTGAAAACAGTCAACGATCCATTTGGCATTTCGATTAACAATCTAAACAATTGTAATTGCTAGATGACTATCAAAAAGCATCGGTTTCAAAACTAGTTTGAGTTGTGATTAAAAGTGACCCAATTAAACCAATTGTAACTGATAGACGTTATTTTAGGTCTAGTTTGAGTTGCGTTTAAAGACGGCTCATTTAAATTAAAAGCAATAGCAGAAATGTTTATCGTTTTAAAATTGCAATCGATAGATGTTATTTTAAATCTAACCCGAGACAGCTTTTTAACGTTTCAATCAAGTGAAGAATCTAAACAGTTGCAGTCGTTACTTCAAATAACTCGATACAGCTTTTAACGTTTCAATTAATTAAACAAACTAAAAATTGATTCCTTTAGAGTCTTCAACATTTAAATCAATCAATTAGACAAACTAAAGATTGCGACCCCCCCGATCACTTTGTTAAAAAGACACAAGACAAATATTTCCGGACTTCCGTTTAAACTAAAAAGAACTATTATAAATGCGGAGGCGAGTCGATTTCCTAGTTTTAACACCAAAAAAAGAAACAAGACTCCAAAAATAATCACGAAAAGAACAATAAATACTGTCTTCTTAGTGCGATACCGTTTTAGTTTGCTTACGGAAGTCCTGTGCCGATAAAATTTCATCTCCATTGTCCACGTGTTTTTAAAGTGAATGCGTGGTAGAGAAGGGGAGTTTGTTAAAAACGTTGAAAATTTTGGTTCTCTCCTCCGGGTCCAAGTGTTTACTGATCAATTCGTCATTTGAATAAGTTGGAAAAACTTTTACTTGTTAAAAGGTGTCATTGAAATGAAGTTTATTTGTTTGGTTTCTTTTTAAATGCGCTTTATCTATTAAAAAGTGTCATAACAATTAAATGATGACATATAAATCTAACAACTAAGCTGTTGAATGCAGTTTAACTGTTGAAATGACGTAGTAGAACAAACAAGTTGTTGGGGGGGGGGGGGGGGGCCCGGCGGGGGGGCGCCGTTGGGCCGCCGGGGGGGGCCAACAAGGTTGTTTTCAAATTTTCTTTTTCAACTCAAAAATTAGTTTTGAAAGCTTTCACAAAACTAGTCACAATTATCATCTGATTTTTTGTTTAATCAACCGGAGCGATGATTAATCAAATTTGGACATGGAAATTCACCGAAACGTTGCTGAATCACGAAATTACTCTTCTTTTGAGTTTTTGAATGTTTTCTGTTTGAACAGATGGAACGGGTAGATTGACTTTTAAACGTGGAGTTTTTAAATTTCGTTCACTAACTAAGTTTGTCGTCAAAATGAAAGGAATCTTTGTAGCAATTACATTTTTACTTGCTGCCCATTCAATTTATGCTCTTAAATGCCGTTTTTGCGACGAAATCAATGCAAACCACACGTGTACGAACAACAAATACATGGCATGCAAATTTGGAACTTGGTCGTGCGTTAAATTGGTTCGTCAGTCAGACAAAAAGGCAATCAAGGTGAGTTTTTGAAGTTAAATTAAATTGTAATTAATCTTGTTAAGGCGTGCGCAGAAAACGATTTTAAAGGTTTGCTTTGAAATGTTTACACTGTGTTTAAAAACTTGAACGTCTTGAATGTTTTAAATCTTCAAAATCGTCAAACTTTTCAGAATTCGACAGACAAAAAGCGCAGTGTGTAAAAATGAATCACACACAATATGGAGAGGTTGAAGCTTGCAACTGTCGAAGTCAACTTTGCAACAGTTCTTCAAAACAAAGCTTTGCAACTTTCTTGCTTTCCGGTTCTGTCATTTTAATTGGATTGATTCTTTTTTGTTGAAGTTAATAATAAACTTTGTTCTTCTTTTGACATAAAATAACTTCAAACCACAAATAACCACATTAACTTGCACTTTCTGCAAAACACAATCATAAAATTATCAAAAAACATGCAAAAGACATTAATTAAAATCAAATAAACACTTAAACATTTCGAATACATTGCAAAAACAATAAAAATAATTGTTGTTGCTCATTAAAACATTGTTTATATGCAATAAAACGTAGTTGCAGTTGAAATGGACAGCTTTCGAAATATGTAAATGAAGTTTCTGCAAAAATCTCTATTTTTATTGAAAACGCTTGGTTTGAATTTGAAATTAATTGCAGTTGAAGAAGTTTTATGTGTTGTTATAAAATAATCAAAACAGCTTGTTTAGTTGTGAACTTTTTGATCATAGTGGTTTGGAATTGATTTTTAGTTTGATATTAGGTCATGTAAAAATTTTCCGTAATTTTATCTTTTGATGTGGCTTGATTATATTTTTAAAAGCTTGTTACATGTTTTTCGGGATAGTTTTGGAGCCCTATTTCTTGGGCATCTAACGATATCAAGAATGCATAAGTCTCGGTTACAAAGTTCAACTAAAAATCTAAGACAAAGCACTTCCTCGAATAACATATTTCCATGACTTTAAATACCCTTTTAAGCCACATTTTTGCATGTTCATTAATTCACCTGAACGCCCGAGGCATGCTAAGCACAATGCAGAAAAAGTCCGAAACTGAATGTCAATAACCAATTAAAGATGCATTACTAACTTTGATCAAGTAACTTTTTCGATTCAACGAAGCACATTCGAGTCAGTCAACTTTGATCGCCATAATTGTTTACCAAAACTGTAAAACTTCCTAATTCTTTTTGCATTATGTTTTTTATGTGTTAGGCTATTGAATTGGCTACAAAGTATGCAGTAGTGTAAGCTGGAAAGTTAATCACATGGCTTACGCACTTTAGTTTAAAAATGCTGCAACCTGGATTTTCAAGAATAGTTTGAATCCAGCAACCACATAAGTTGTGTATCAAAATGTGCGCCTAGTGCTCAGCTTTCAGATGGTATAAAAGTTGTCCAGCAATATCGAAAAAAGTATCTCGAAGTAACAAAATTACGGAAAATTTTTACATGACCTAATAGTACGATTGTTGATTGAGAACAAAGCCGATGTCAACGCCAAAAATTCCGCTGACGAGACACCTATTCACTACTCAATCTGTAGTGGTCATACCAAAATCGTTCGTCTTTTGCTTTTCAACGGGGCTGATCCTAACATCGAAGATTCTGATGGTGAGACGCCTTTGTTTGTACAGATGCGTTGGCAGAACGTTCGTGGTTTTTGAATTCGGGAAATTGGATTCAATGAGTTTTTGGACTTTGATCATGATTTTAGAAATGCGGTAGAGACGATATGGAGTGTTTTTGTTGTTAAAATGGGGTTTAAAAACGACATTAAAACGAAGGTTTGAAAAAGGACTATTAAGATGTGTTTAAACGTTGAAAGAGGATTTAAAAGGACTGTTAAAATGACATTATTTAAACCTGTTTAAACGACATTGAAACGAGTTTAAAAACATTGTTAAACGAGACTTACAAAAAAGATTGTTTAAACAAAATCTAAGCGCACAATTTAAAGACGACATTCAACTAAGATTTAAAGATGACGTTGAAACGAGTTTAAAAACATTGTTAAAACGAGACTTAGCGACTACACTCTGTAATTCTTACAACCATTCCAATCAAACAATTTTAACTTTTCTGCCAACATTTTTTTCGGTCTGTTTGCTCATCTGTTTTTAATTAACTTTTTGAACATTCTGGCAAGTTCAATTTGCTTTTTACAATTAAAACGACATAGATTCTTCAAGAACTTACAATTTGATCCAAAATTTAAAGGCTGGACTCCGAATGCAACCAAAGAACACCGGATTTCAAACACTGGTTAAAATGTTTCCTGGCAAGTCTCCAAAGACCATACAGTAGAAATCAAACCACTTACACAAACGATGCCACTTTATCGGGTTACCTGGAAATTTAGCTTCCTGTTTTTTGTTGAACCAGAAGTCTCAACGGGTTTAATGCAAACTGGAATTTGTAATTTAATCCAAAAATTCCGACTCCGACCGAACGAAATTTGCACGTGAATTTTTTATAAAGGTGCTGGACTTTGAGTCTTTTTAGGTTTTCTGTATCAAATCCAGATGACCTCGACGCAGTTAATCGTTTTAGCTAACAAATTGGACTACCCGGATCTTAATGAATGTTTTGATTGGGAGGATTTGCGTCCCAGCACAAATTGTCCAGATCCGGGATTCTTTGTCGAGGTTTGAGGAGGTGGAGTGTTTATCTAAAACAGAATTTTAGATAATGGGAATCATAACCAAACGTCTAAACATAACCGCCAAGTTCATAAATGCTGATGGACCGGAGTTCTTGTCTCAGATTGACAACAGCACTGGAATTTCGAGTTTCGGTAGTGAATTGGTTGGACTCCAATGACGATAAATGTTGAATTTTAGATTTCGGTCTCGATCTTATACGGAACGGAACGGCGGATTTGTTTGAAAGTTATTTTGACAACACAAATGGTCTCGGTGGAGGTTTGGAACTAACGAACACTATCTATTTGGTATGTATCAAACAGCTTCTTTTAAAACCACCCTTTTCAGTCTGAGACGAAGTTTATTGTCGCAAGTGCCGGAAATGCTTTGACTGGGGCTTTTGATTTTTTCACATTTTATGACTTGAAAATATGGATTGGCATTTTTGGATGCACACTTTTTGTAATATTACTTTATTTGCTTATCTACCAAGTCGGATCAAGACTGACAGTCAACGAATCCACTACCTTTTCAAGTGTTTGTGGCGGAGACCGAAGTTTTAAATTAAAATTGATTTTTTTAGTTTGCTTGGCAAATTTTTCGTCTCCAGCTGGCTCAAATCAGTACGGTAAAACAAAAATTGGTGTCTAGTAGGTGCGGAAACGTGGATTTTAACAATTAATTACATTTAGGCAACTGTTTAATGCTAGTTTTTGTTTTGTTCCAATCTGGAATTGTAATCAGGATGTACAACAATTTAATTACAACACAGGCGGTCCGTTACGTCAATCCAAAGCCGTTTAAGGGCAGTGAGCTTCTTCAGGTGCTACAACAAAAGAAGTACTCGTTTATATTCCACAACAAGTTGAGGTGGTGGTATCAAGTAAGTTTTTTTCGATGTTTTAGATATTTGAAATGTTCATATTGAAAGTCTTCTTTGCATCGTAAATTCACATCAAGATGCCCCTTCTTTGCATTGTCGTTTACTCACATCAAAACACTGTGCGTTAAACCTGACTATTAATGTTAAGAATTCCTTTGTATTGTTCAAAAGCATTATTTCAAATCATTCACATCAAAAAACTTTTTAGTGTCGTTTCAAATCACTCACATCAAAAATCTTTTCTGCATCGTTTAAGATATTAAACCCACTTCGCTTTAGAAAACTCAACTCAATAAATTCAATAAAATTCCAGGAGATCACGAAATCAATGGAGTCTCCTTACTTCGAGATCCGAAAAGCCATCCAAAACAATCCAATTCAGTTAGCAAGTGACTACGAAGAAGGTTGGAATAATTTGGAAACTTATGTCATGAAGCGTGTACAGAGAGGAAAATGGATCACTGGTAATTAAAAAATTCATTTTCAGTTTAAATCCAAGTTTTCCAGATCGGTTCCTACGAGGACGTTTCGGTATCTAGACACAACGGCTACTGCAACATGGTCTACTTCGACACAAACTTTCCGCCAAGACAAAAATCATTTCTAATGCGATATAATAATCCTTTACTGCCACTTATTAACGAAGTCATTCTCCAAGAGACGATAAACATACGGAAACTCCACGACAAGTACTATAAATACTCCAAATAAGTTTTATCTTTCTACTGCACAGTTTAAATGTGATTTTTAGACCTTCGGCGTGCTCCAAGAAACCGGAAAGTGTAAAACCATTAAATTTGACACCATTTTACGGCGTGATCCTTGCGTTTTTAATTGGAGTTTTTGTAGCACATGCTGTGTTCTTTGTTGAGTTGTTTTTGTTTAAACGAAAAAGGAAATAAAGAAAATTAGATCCGGTGATTAGTTATTGAAATGTTTTTTAAATACACTCCAAACCAAATTAAAACTCATTTATTGCAACAACAAAAACTTAGTTAAAAACAACCGTCGAAAAGCATATCTTTTGAAACAAAAACGATTACAAAGAAACTAAAAAAGCAATTTTGTTTATTAGATTCAATGACTTCTTTTTATCATTATTATAAGGCTTTCGGTACCCATAGAAATTGTAGACGAGCGGAAAAGCACCTTAAATGCAATAGAAACTGTCGGAAAGGTTCCAAAAACAATAAATAGCGTTTAGGTGTGACATAACTAATAAATAGACGAAGCGGAACTAGTTGTTTAAAGATCCGAAGGGTCGTGTTTGTGCAATTGCTCTCCGTAGTCAGTGGCTTGTGATCCAACAAATGTGTCGTAATGGGCGATCACTTCCTCCGGACTCAACTTTCCATCTTTGTCGTCATCTGCGATGCCAACCAAGTGTTTTGCTTCGGCTTCAGCGTGATCGAATCCCAAAGGCATGATCCATTCGCGCATTTCTTCCTTGTCCAGCTTTCCATTAGCGTCCTTGTCTCGGTGTTCTGTAAAAATTAAGTTGTAAGCTGATTGAATGAGTTCGAACAAAAATGTCAATTTAATTGTTTTTAACTCTTTGTTGATTTGTTTGTTTTCAAATCAATTTTTATTACCTTTGAACATTTCACGTTCGGCATTGACCCATTCTGGTTCTTTTCCATTTAGTTCCGGATAATCGGCTGGGCGGTACATGTCACCAATATATTCGTCCAAACTGACAAATCCATCCTTGTCCTTATCAATGTCTTCAGTAGTTTCCTGAAATGATCAAAATTGAAAACAGCCATCAACTCCACTTATTTACCTGGACAACGATGTCGCGCATGTGATCACAATCTTCTGGATGCATGAAACAGCCGTATTCGGTACGGTCCAATTTGTTATTTGAATCGTAGTCAGCAACAGCCCAGCGACGTTCGTCACGTTTGATCATGCGTTCGTATTCTGGAGACAATTCTTGGTCAGCACCATCCGGAGATCCGTAAACAAGAGCTCTAAAAAACTAGAGTAACTTTTGAAAGTATTAAACTTGTTAACATGTTTAAATAAACAAATAAGTTCTTCCAATAATCGCAACTTAATTGATGTTTTTGTTAAAGTGATTAGATTTTAAAGGTGTTGTAAAAGTTACTGTATTCCTAAAAATCAAACACTTTTTGATTGTGTTGCAAGACTTTTAAAACATTCAAACACTCAAAGACTTTTAAAAAACCCAAAGACTTTTAAAACACTTAAAGACTTTTTATTAAATATATACCTGTAATCCGGCCAGGACAACAAGCCTTCTTTGATTTGGTCGTCTTTGTAGTTTTTCCACGTGCGCTCAACATCGTTGTTGACGTAACGTTTTTGCATGAAGTTGATGTGTTCTTTCAGTTCTTCTTCTTCAATAAATCCGTCTCCGTTGATGTCCATTTTAGGAATGAGTTTTCTGTAGATTTTTATGTAAATTTACACTGAATTTAAAAGAAACTCACGCCAAACGGTCCTTGCTCTTCTCTGGTGTCAAATGATCGTACTCAGCGGCTGTGTCCTTGCCCAAAAAGGCTTCGTGGTCAAAGTTTTTGTCGTGTTCGCTGCCCTGGAAGTATTGAATTTAAGTTAGCTTTTAATTTGACAAGTCCGGATTTGGTTAATAACAAAAAGTACCTTAAAATGCTCTTTGTCGCTCAGTTTGTGAGCATGTTCAGCCAAACAAACTGCCAAAAGGACGGAAACAACGAATAACGACTTCATTTTGGTTGTTGACCTTAAATTGATTGAAATTAACGAACATGTTGATAGTTGAAAAAGCGCGAAGAATAAAAGATTAGATCTGTAAATAGAAGTGATTTTAATATTGATGAAGTTGACAAGTAGCAATGAATTTCGAACATAGTTTTTGCAGTTATTTAAAACAACATTGTTCTCGTCTTTTAAATTAAAACTACCAAAAAACACTCAGTTTCCAGAGAAACTTCCAGTAAAATCTTTCCAATAAGCATTCAAAACCAAACCGTCTTCAACTAAAAAGGCAGCTTGCCCTTGATCGGCACTTCACCGGCAACCAAATTTGGGTCGAGGCCTTTTTATTCGGCGCCCTACAACAGATAGCCGCTGTTAAGGTCATTTGCGACTCGGAGATGATAAACGTTTTTGTAGAAAAAATTGATTGGAACAGCTTTTGATTGAAATTGAATGTAAACATTTGATTGCATTGAACTTGATGATCGGTTTTGAATTAAATTGAAGCGAGATGTGAAAGTGTTTGAGTTCTTAACGTGATGAAGCAGTTTTTAAACAAAAAGTATTATTAGTGTTTTTAACGAGACGAAACAATTTTAAATGATTTCAAACGTAGCCTTTGAAACAAAAAGTATTATTAATGTTTTTAACGAGGCACGTTTTCATTTCTCACTCGAAAAACATTGAGAACGCCAAAAACACTCAGTCAAAACAAATAATGTTGCATCGCATGCGCGCGCAAAAAATTCAAATGGAACTAAGAAAATCACGCAAACTCAATTGACGAGAAAGGAAGCGATTATTGAAATTTGAATTTGGCGGGAGAGGAAAACGAATGCGTGCGCAACAACAAACAAGGAACAAAAAGATGTGTTTGTCTTTAAAGAAGGAAAAAGATTCGAAGTTGATTTGAAAAGAAGCAACTTTTTTTGAATCACATCTTTAAAGCAAACGAGTCAAAAACTAAAAGCTTCTAAAAATAAGCAACTTTTTAAAACACATTAAACAGAAGCTACTTTTTGGATCACATCTTTAAAGCAACTCAATCAAAGAAAATCAATTCTATTTCTTATTCAAACAACATCTCTTTGGATCAAATTTGTTTTAAACAAAAAGAACAACTTCCGTTTCTTGAAACGACTCTTCCAATCTTTTTAAATCTATTTCAAGAAACTTCCGCGCCCATCTTTGGATGAAGCTAAACGCTGACGTGTCATAACCTGGGTGTTGTTTGGATGAGAGAAAAGAAGGGAGAAGTTCACGGACGGAATAGCCATTTGTTAGTAAGAAGAAGGCTGGTCGCCAGTTGTCCGAACCGAATGCACGGCTGTTTGTAGCGCGCCTTTGTGAAATGGACGCAACAGACGCAAAGCTTTGTTCTCGGCCAAGGGTCAATGAGATTGGGGAAATTTGAAAGAAGGATGATGACAAAGACGGAAGAGTTATGAATTGGTGATGAAGGTTTTAATGTAATTGGATCTGTTAAGAGATGTTAACGTTTTAAAAGTTGATTAAATGTATAGCAACTTACAAGTAACTTGTTTTTAAATTTGTATTGTTTAAAACCTATTAGAATAAACTTTGCATTCTCTTTAAAACACTAAAGACGTTTAAAAACATATTCAGCTCAAACAAATTGCTCATCCAGAACACTAAGAAACGTTTTAAAAGTTATTTATCAACAGCATACACATAAACATAATAGTAGAAAATGATTACGTGGATTGGAGAAATTTTCGTCGTCTAAAAAGCACAAAAAGCTGAATAAACAAAAGAATGTGGACAATATGCAAAAAATCTATCATTATTAAACGTGGACTAAAATTAAAATTATGATTGTTAATTTTAACTAATGCTTTGAAATTGAAGAAGTTGTACAATTTGATTCGTTTTATGTGATTTAAACTTTCTTATTTAACGATTTTGGTCTGATTAAATTGTGCTTTCAACTTAAAGCATCAAAAACAGTGTTTAAACAATTTTTATAGCCTTTATTATCAATTGACATGTTCTAAAATGTGATTTAAACTTTAAAGAATCAAAATCACATTTATCTTACAGAAACGTCTTCTAAAAAGTGACTTGATTTGGCCCGGGAGCTTCCACGCGCTTGACTTCAAAGTCACATTTCTAAAACTAACACAACTTTAAATCATTTTAAAGAATCAAAACAATGATCACAAAAAAAACACCTGCCAATTCAAACACAAACTGCAAAGCATTTCGCCAATCAAACATTCAAAGGCTTCCAATTAATTCGCCCCAAAAAATCAAAGCCGCCGCAAAAAAGCAACCCATCTTTTCTGCAGACCGGCCAAACCAATTCCTCTGCTGACCAAACGACGCCAATCGGCAAGTGGAAGCAGAGCAGGGAATATGTAAGTGGCAGAAAAGTCATCGGAGCAGTTGGAAGAGGCAGTGCGGCCAGCGCGACCTGTCAATCTTTTTTGTAAGTGAAGAGCGGAGAAAAACAACTGATTATTTGGACGGCGGAGATGATGTTTAAATGTGGTTCTTTATTAAATTAAGTTACAATAATTTGAAATTTAAAAACTATCAAGATTCGTCGTAGTCCTCGACCATGTTCATGTCCTCTTCGTCATTTTCTTCTTGGCGATTTTCCATTCGGCGGAAAACATAACACGTCCGGTCCATCACCTTTGTCTAAATCGATTTGATTATCTTTGATTTTTATGATCAAGTTCATAAATAACTTTTAAGAGTACTCAATGTTTGAAACCAGAAGCTTTGATTAGTTTTGATTTTTATGACCAAGCTCATAAACAACTTTTAAACAATGATCTCGGTCTTTATGATCGAGTTCATAAGCAGCTTTAATATCTCCTTGAAAGCAGAAGTTACTTTCAGTTTTTATGATCTTAAGGCTCTATTAAAGCACTTTATTGAAAGTTTGAAACCAGAAGCTTTGATTAGTAGCTTTTAAAAGTACTCAATATTTGAATACCTTAAAGTTGAAGTTTGAATATCTTAAAAGATTTGATTGATTTTGATTTTTATAGTCATCATAAACAATATTGATTTTTGAAACTAGAAGTTTTGATTTTTATGGTAAAGTTCACAAGTAGCTTTTAAACAATGACTTCAGTCTTTATAGTCAAGTTCACAAATAACTTTTAAACAATGGCTTCAGTTAGTTAAAGTCTTTTATGATCAAGTTCGTGAGCAAACTAAATATTTGAATGTTTTAAAAGTAGAAGTTATTTACAGTTTTTTATAACCACCTCAAAACTCGTTTCAAACAATTTCAAAACAAACAAATTTGTGCGGTTTGTTGTTCGATCAGTCAAGTTAAGCTTTGAAATCTTCTTTCTACATAAAACTAACCTGGCAATACTCATCTGTTGTGGTCGTGTATGAAAACTCTCCCATTCCACACAGAACATTATATTGATTGCCCATCATTTTCTCCACCAGCAACTGAATATTCCGCTTCAACGTGCTGGTTTTCATCCCAACTGCCTGGAATGTTAAGAAATATTAAGTTTGCACGTAAAGGCTGAAACAACTTACTTTTTTCATGATCTTCTTCAACTTTTCACTGTTGCACTTTGGATCCACATTCGGTTTCTTTCGTCGTTTGCCTCCACTGTTAACGAAATTGGTGTGACGTTTGTGACGTCTACTTCGTCGGCGTTCTTTTAGTTTAATCCACTGGCCAAATCGGCGATTTCGACGACAACTTGCACATGGAAAAGACTGAAATTTAAGATTTATGTTTATTGTGTCTAATGAAGATAAAAACGTACAGGAGAATAATATCCACCGAATCCACCAACGCAATCACCACCTCCACAACAACTTCCACCGCTAAAAGTTGGCACCTTGAATTGGGCCGGGAACAATTGGAGTCGGAGGCGCAACAATGATCGGCGAAGGAGCGCATACCGGTTCTGGTGGACAAATTACCGGAGGACCACATGAACATCCGCCTCCGAAGCCTCCCAATCCAAAAGTGGCCTGGACTTGTTGTCGGTGGAGAAATAATGTTGTTAAGATAAGAAGAGAAGTTTTTGAAGACGCTGAAAACGAATTATATTGATGAAGTTTTTAATTTGCAATAGCTTTTTTGTGACACAAGAACAGACATTGTCAAACAAACGATTCAAACAAGTTTTATTAACATCAAATATGTAGATTGTTATCAATCATCTTTATGTTTTAACAAGTGAAATCAAACATTTAATTTTATGGCAACAAACGAAATCAACTTACTCAACGAACGAAGCAAAAGACCCACACGTTTGGCAGTCATAAATTAATCAACCACCGAAAGTTGTTGCATTTAAATTAAACACGGAACAGAAACCACACAATAAGACAAATCCACTTCAAATAGACTCAAAAACCATACCAGCTAATGCGCGCGCAAATGAAATGCGATCAAGTTGCCGACTTGCCCAATTAAAAAATTCACAAGTGAGGTTGTTTCGGCAGACACGTCAAATTCTGCCGAACCGATGAGGATGTTTGCGAACGGAAATGGAATTGAAAAGAGCGCAAAGGTAAGCAAGGATATGTGGAGTTAAAAAGTATAGAAGTTGTTGTTGTTAAAAATTATTAAAGCTTTTAAATATTGTTGTTGAGAGTGTTTTTGTGATCGGTATAAACTTTTGAGTAACTCTGTGTTGAAAATGTTAAGGTTTATTCAATTGTATAGTTCCGAGTAACTTTGTTGTTGAAAATGTTAAGATTGTGTTGTTGAGAGTGTCTTTGCAGTCAATACTAATTTTTGAGTGTCATTTTAATCAATATAAGTTTGATTGTTGTTGATAGTGTCTTTGCAGTCAATACTAATTTTTGAGTGTCATTTTAATCGACATTAGCTTTTGAGTGTCATTTTAATCGGTATTAGCTTTTGAGTGTCATTTTAATCGAAATTAGCTTTTGAGTGTCATTTTAATCGAAATTAGCTTTTATGCATTGAAACGAAAAATCTACCAATTTCTAACGACATTGTTTTTATGTTGTAATTGTTATTATGCTGAATAAATAAGTAAACGTTTTGAATACAAATTAATTATTGAAACAACAAAGTCAAAAAAGTCTAGAGAGTCTTTTTTAATTTCAATTGATTCTTTAAACAACTTTAACAGCTAAAATTTGCACAACTCAATCTTTAAACTTAAATTACGTCAATTTAAACAAAAACTTCAAAACTTTTATTCAAAACTGACGCAATTCTAACGACGCAAACCTGTTGCGTAACCTCGCCGGCCTTATTCAACTTTGCGCAGTGCATCAAAGCGTTAACAGTTGGATGGGAAATCGAATTAAATAAGAACCCTTTTTGCATCTCCGGATTATGTCACTGGATAAGCCGGATGCATTCTTTGTCCGCAATGATATGCAGTTTCCGTCATTTTGTGGCTCCAAACATCATTGCAGTGCGGTGGCGCGACAGGTCTTTTGTTTACTTGTTGAATTTTTTGCGAAACATTTTTGTTCAACTGAATTTGTAGGTAGTTTTTGAGTTCTTTTTGTTCTTGAGATGAGTTTAATGAGTTTGAAGATCTTTCTTGTTATTGAGATGCTTTAAAAACTTGACTGCGTTTGAGATTATCAGTAATTTAATTAAACTTGATAGCAGAAACGATACTTACAGATGAAATGTTTACATATGAATTTTTGGATCTAATTTTTGCATCAACCTGATTGTTTAAACCTCTCGTCATCTTTTTAACGACCATTTAAATAGTCTTTTTTGTTCTTCTTGTCATTTGACTAATCAAAAAATACCCAAAATGTCGCTAATCCGTTAATTCTTGGCCAATAAAGGGAACCAAAAAAGCTAAAAACCGGACGTGGAAGATTATGTTATGACTTTTACTTGTTTTTTGGATGGTAATTTATCACAAACTACCTTAAAGACTCCAAAAACTTTATTCTTAAGCACAAAAGTTCCTCGTCGGGATCTTGTTTCGCTTCCGTAAAAAGTCGACCTTTTTGCATGTACAATTTGGCAATTTTATAGCCCAAGCGGCGAAGGCATTTAATTTCTTCGTCTTTTTTGGAGGTGATGTTTTTGCAGAAAGTGTTGAAATGTTTAAGTGCGCGGTTAGTTTTGTTTAGTTTTTGACATCTTGGGTTTTGTTTTGGTTGTTGTTCTGTAATGGATGTTTTTAAAGAGCATAGAATTGATTTTAAAGGTAATTTAAGAGTTGATTAGGAACACCTTTTTAAATGTTAAAAGAATAAGGAGGAAATTTTAAGATGTAAGAGTTGTTTAGAAGCATCGTTTATTTTAAAGAAAGTGTAAAAGTTGTTTAGAGACACTTCTTTAATTGACGAGCAACATCTATTTTTTAAAGAAAGTTTATTTTAAACAACGCCTGTTTTTGTCAATCGAACCTATTCATTTTTAAATATTAACTGTTTAACATTTTTAAGATCTGTTTCAACTGATAGAATAACTCAAAACAACACACATTTGTTCCAAACCTCAGTGTACTTTTTCTTCAGGAATCATTAAAAGTTCTTTTAAAAGTTGACCCCAAGAGCACTTCCGGTCTTGTGTCCTCGTGCTTTTTGAGGCAAACACAAGCGATTATTTGTTGCTTCGCTTTATGCATTTGAATTGAGGAGTTTCCGGTATTTTTTGTTGTTTTGAAAGAATTCGGTGTGGAGGCACTGTAGTTTTATGACTTCTTGACTTTTTAATTGGATTTTTAAATGTAAATGACAGTTCTTGGCGTAGTTTATGAGAAAGGTCATTTTTGAATGGAAGTGACTGTTTTTATGTTGATATTTAAACAATTGAAAGTGTTTTTCAAACATCAAAGAATTGAAAGTGTTTTTCAAACATTCATGTTTAAATGTTTGAACCATTCCGTTTTCTTTACCTTAAAATCCATTTAAAGTCAAAAAAACAGCCGGAACCCCGCCGACTAGCAATTTGAGCACTTCGGCAAGCGCCCCGCCATTCGAAATTTAAACTTGAATGACTTTCCCTCAATTTGTTGGCGTCACTTTGGCCCTTCAAATGGACGGCCCGGAATCCACAGGTATTTGGCGCTTGATGTCTGAATACGGAATTGAGTCAAAAATGGAGTTTTCGGTCGTTCCGAACTAGCCAACTATGTGGAAGTGTTTTTCTGGTTTGTGCTTGATTGAATTTGACGATAACGTTGAAATTGCTTTGAACATTTTTTTACGCTTCCTTAAAACAATTACGATTTATTGAAAGTGTTAGAGTTTAAAATAACTGAAGTGATGTTTGATTTGGTGTTGTTTGGGGGGCCCTGTCGTTTTTTAAAAAAAAGTTTCTCAGTTCTTTTCGATTTTAACGGAATCGATGTTTGAGTATTATAGTGTTGTTTTGAAGATCTTTCGTTTCGGTTTGGGCCGGCCCGCCCCAAGATCTTTTCAAGTTTAACGACATCAATTTTATCTAAACACAAACTCCTCGTTCTCTATCATAACACTTAACTTATTAAACAAATCAAAAATTCACATTTTCGCTTTACAACTTTTTCTTAAAACTGTTTGACTTCAAAGAGTTCGAGATGAAATTTGCGGCCGGAATGCAAATTCTCAAATTTCACAGCCTTTGTGGCACCTTTGCTTTGTTTTGGGCACAAACGTCGGCGCGACCACATTAAAAGTCAATTCCATGGTTGACGGATGATTTTTGGCATCAAGTGGTAAATGTGCATGACTACACGGAAGGTTTCCGGAAATTTTTGCATATTTTGTATTTTTAGTCTTCGAGGTGCCGAATTAGTTTGTTGAACTGGGGTTTCCAAGTTTAAGAAGTCCATTTAAATTTCGGGCACTTTTTGAGCGGTTGGAGAAGATAAGTATGGCTGTTGAATTCGGAAAGCATGCGGGGGACGCGTCATTAAAGTGAGTGACGTTTTTGTAAGAAAGTTTGGGTGCAAAGATGAAAAAACCGTTGTTTTGAATGCCAATTGACTTTATTTGTTTTGACTGTTAAAGACTAATGAAATTGCTACTAGCAAGTTTAAATAGTGCTCTGTTATTTAAAAGTCTGATAAGTCTTTTAATATAGCCTTTTTACTTAATGTCACAAAAAGTCTAAACATTCTTTCAAATCAATATCGTTTTTACAAAATTCTCAAAACTAACAGCTTCTTTATTCAGTCATTTCTTTCAAATCAAAACTTTTATTTAAACAATCTTTTTCAAGATATCGTTTTTACTTAATGTCACAAAATTCATGTTTAAACATCCTTTCAAATTGATATCCTTTTTACTCAATGTCACAAAATTCTCAAATCAAAACTTTTATTTAAACAATCTTTTTTAAGATATCGTTTTTGCTTAATGTCACAAAAAGTAAACATTTTGTTAAATTTCCTATCTCAAAGCCGATCCATTCAAATTTAATGCGCTCATATCATCTAGTCTCTTTTTGCGAAGGCCACACAAAAAGAGGTGGGATGCCGTTAAAGCGTAGGGGAAAGAGTCAAGATTACATGGGAAGACATTAGTGTTGATGCCTTGACGTATGCAAATCCGCAACGGAGAGGTGTTTGTCTTCGGACGGCGCCGAATTTGTCCCACATCTAACTAATTGTATTCCAATGAGGAGGGGATTGAGATTTACATTTTTCTCTATTTGCGGGATTCGGTTTTGTAAGTGGATGCATTTTACTATATCAGTCCAAACATTGTTTGATTGAATGAGTTCAGTTAATTTTTTGTTTCACGTTATAAACGACTAAGACGAAATTTAACTTCCGCTTCTGAGTTTTCAAGGTTTGAAAGCGTTTTTGTTAATTAAAACCGTTGCTTTCTCCGCAAAAGTTGTATCTGCTGGCATTTAAAGTTAATCCGTTTAGTTCTATTTATACATCCATTTTGGGAAGTGTTAATTGTACTTGTTTGATAACTCCAGCCAGACGCCGCCATTTCGTTTTAGGGATTAAGTTCTTCTTCGAAAAATTGTATTTGTTGATTATTTTGAGTATTGAAGAAAGGTTTTGAAGTTTTAATTAATCTTAATCTCCGACAAAAACAATTGTTTAGTGTGTTTGAGAGGTTTTCTATTCGGTCTAGCCGAATGTTTTTTGTATTTAGTGTCTCATCTGATTTTGACCATTTCATAATCTTTCCGTCTAATTAAAATTGCACACAACTCCGAAATTTGTAGGTGTGCATAGAATATTTCGATGAAGCGGTTTGCATAAAGAAATTGAGTGCTTTTGAGAATTTTGAATGATTGCGAAAGTTAGTGCTTTGAGATTAGTTAAAAGAGATGCTTTGTTTGTTTGAATAAGTTAAAAGAGTGACTTGATTGCTTGAATAAGTTTAAAAGGTTTAGAGTTTATGGACTTAATAAGACTCAGTCTTTTAAACATCAAAAAAGTTACATTTCCAAATTTATAACGTAAACGCCAAACATCTCAATGAAAAACAAATCAAATTAAGAACGCCAAACATCTCAATAAAATCAAATTATATCCAAAAAACCGAAAGTGATTATAAACGGACAGGTGCTTTCCTTGCACAAATTTAATTTGAACCCGTGGAATAACCCCACAATGTTTAGAAGCGTTTGGCTGCAAGCATGAGCCTCCTTTGTTGTTCCTTATAAGTCCGCATCAATCCAAGTGGGTCAATGAATAAATTATGTAAAATCGTTTGTTTTTCTTTCTCGCATTCAAATGTTTATTTGTTGTTTTTCGATGAGAACGAAAAAGAAACCTTTTATGTTAAGAAATCTCTGCAATAAGTATGATTTTTCTGCTAACAACAATTTGTTGACTACTTTCTACGTAATCCCCAATTTACATCACCTCTCCACTCGTTAACCTTTTCACTCTTCCTTGCTTTGCGCCTTTCCGCCAATTTGAATAATATATGCAACAAACGACGTGAGCATTCCTTTTTTGGGTCCAAATCCCAGGGACCAAGTTTTTCGGCTTTGTCGTCGCAAAACAATTAATGGATCAATGGGTAATTGACGCTGACAGCTTCCGCGCTTGTTTTTGCCACATGCTTTTCAAGATTCTGTTACTGGATGTTCGGGTCGAGTTTTCAAAAACTTCGTCTGACTCAGTTAATACACTTTATTGTTTTGAAAACGAAAAAAGATTTGAAATGTTTTTTGACAAAACCTTTTCGGTGTTCTTTTTTGACAGCTGCATTTTTAAAGTTATTTTGAGTGCCAAGACGCAACATTTACACGAAGAAACAATTATTTTGTGAATGTTAAGGAATTTAAACAACTTTGATGTAAGCTTTTTAAAGATACACTTTTTGGTGAAACAAATTTTACAGTTAAAGCGAATGTTACTTTTTAATTAACTAAATTGTCATTGAATGTTTAAACTAAACGCTTTATAACTTTAAACAATTTCGTGTTTAAACAACTTGCTCGTCGTAACTTTTACATTTTAGCAGTCAAATTAAATTAAAACACCCGCACCTATTTGTTATTCCGCGTTTTCGACACTTCTTTGCTGTCATCATTAAACTTTCACGCCAATTTTCCATTTCCAGGTTCATAAACGCGCAAAATGGCCGCCCAAGTGCCATCAAGCATTCAAGACGTTCAACAAAAGGGAAAACAGCTGTTTTCTGACTACAGCCAATCTGTCACAAAGTAAGTTGTTTCGGATTTTACGGACTCTTAATTAAATTTGTTTAAGGTTTTTCAACACTGGCGATAAAAAAGCAAATGGAGCCGGACGGATCGATGAACAACACGAATTGAAGCCAATAAATGGCGTCACATCCATGGGCGCTGACGGAACTGCTTTAACTCGAGAAGACGCAATGCACGACCATGCAAACATTGTTTTGAAAGTGAGTTTTAAAAACTGTTTAAATAAAAAGACTTGTTTGTTGCTCTCCAAGCATTTGACGTTTCTAGACTTTTGACTCACTTGGATGGTTTAAATGCAGTCGCCGATGGCAATTGGCCGCACTGGCTAACATTGGATTCATGATTGTCTTCGGTATCCGCTGCAATTTCGGAGCTGCCAAAAATTACATGGGCTCTGATTACGTTGATCCTTGGGGCAAACGACATGTAAGTTGTTTTGGAGTTGTTATTGAGTTTAAAAGTTGTTAATTTAAGCACGGAGAATTCAATTGGACACGTGCTGAATTGGGAGTCATGGAAAGTTCTTTTTTCTACGGGTACCTTATCACACAAGTACCGGCCGGCTTCCTCGCCGCTCACTTTCCAGCTAACAAGTTGGTTTTGTTTATTGAATCTTCGAAGTCTTTTGGTGTTTTTAAATGATTTGAATGTTACATAGCTGAATGTCACAAAGCCGAACGCTATTAGTTAAATTCCTCGCATTAATTTCAAACACCTCAAAAATCAATGCAACAAATACGTTTATTTCATCGACGAACAATTAGAAAGCTGGCCGAATATGAAAAATAAAAATCTCTTATTAAATGGAAGCGGTCAGCGCGGAAGAAACATTAAAAGACTAAAAAACCTATGTCGATGATGTAGTGATTTCTTTGATAGTGAATTTCTCGTTGTCAGTTGGTTCACCTGTGCCTGCTGTATCACATTGGACTTTTCCAGCCTTGATTGTCAAGTACTTATTGCCATCTCCGACGCATTTAAACGAAACAGTACTGTCAGCAGCGTTGTCTTTGCGTTCGAATTTCTCCATATCGGTTTCTCCTTTTTCTTCTGCACATTTAATTGGCGCTGCTGTGCCCTTTGCTGAGCAGAACTTGTTGTCCGGACCTTGCAATGTCACTTTGCCACCACCAACATCAACAAGAGTGAATTTTTCGCCTTTTTCTATGTCGGTTTCTTTGCACTCCCAAGCTGCAGCTGCTCCAGTGATAGCTTTATTTCCGTCACCCTTGCACGCCAAAACGATTTGCTTCTTCTTTTCTGAAAGTGTTGTTTGATTTTAAAGTTCAATCAACTTGATTTGCATTAGAACTTAACAGAAATGTTTTCAAATCAAACAATTTTTTGTCACTTTATTAAAAACACTTACCATCTTTGGCTGGTGTTGTGCCGTCCTTCTTTTCAACTTGTTTGAAATCGAACTTCTCTTTGTCGGTTGGCGTTCCAGTACCCGCAGTTTTGCAGGTAAGTGCAGTGCCATCGAAGGTCAAGAATTTGTTATCATCACCAAGACATTTGAATGAAAGCTTATTGCTGTCACCTTTGACCTTTTCAAATTGTTCGGTTTTGGCATCGGATTTCTCTTTGTCGCATTTCAATGGCTTTCCAATTTCGGCATGTGAACAGAATTTCTTGTTTGATGCCTTCAAAGCAACATTCTTCCCGTCCAGCTCGACCATCTCGAATTGTTCAGCTTTTTCTTCGGTGCCCGCGCACTCCAATCCCTTGTCGACTCCACTAGTAATAGCAGCAAATAAATTTGCCACCATCGCAAGCAAATGTGAATTTAGGAGGTTCTAAACAGTTTGATTAGCGAAGTTAATTGATTGTGGTGTTCGAAATGACTCTTTGTTAAAAGTGGGATTTGACTAGCCAAGTTAATCATTGTTATGTTTAGAATGCTCATTGATTAGAAAATTTAGTCATTGTTATGTATAGAACTGATTAGAAAAGTTAGCACATTTTGTGTTTGAAATGCTTATTGATTGGAAGAGTTGATTGATTTTCAAACTAAAGCATACCTTTTGTGCCATCGTCTTTTTTGTCATCGTCTTTTTTGCCGCCGTCCTCCTTGCCTCCATCCTTCTTTACCTCCGTCTTTGCCACCATCATCTTTCTTTCCATCGTCTTTCTTTCCGTCTGGAGATGAACCACCATCGCCGGATGTTCGTGGTTTTTGGAAGTCACCTTTGTCCTTAGAGATGGAATCAACGCTTGATCCGAAGCTCTCAAAGACTTGTTTGAGTTTGTCAGCTGCTTCCTTAACTTTAGCTTCAATTTGATCGAATGCTTTGGCAGCGTCGCGGAATTTCTGCTCCAAGTCCTTCATTTCGTCGTCATCTTTCGCTGAATCGACTGTTTGAATGATTGCGGTGAGGCCAGTTGAGGTTGGAACCAAAATGATTTGAATTTGCTTGACATTCTCGCAACTTTGACCGAAGTCGTTGGTGAAGCCTTCCATTGACTTGGCGATATTGGCGCGATCCTTGAAGTTTTCTTGTTGTTTTTTCATTGTCTCCATTACTTCGTCCATTTCCTTCTTTGTCTCGTCGAATTCCTTAACAAGTGCCTCGACGTCAGCAGCAATTTCTTTTGCTTTGCCCTGAAGAAAGTGATTTTTAATGTCCAGTGAAATTAAAACACTTACAACCCATTTCTTGACAGCCTTGGCGCTCCATTTGGCCTGAACTGGGAACAACATGCTGGTCAACATCTGCATCTTGCTCTTCGGTGCTGCCGCCGCAGTGGATTTGTTCTCCTCGTCAATCGATTTGACAGTCTCTCCCATTGCTTTAGGCAACCTTTCCGGTTTTTTGGCTAATGTCGGACATCTTGGTGTTCAATTTGTTCATCTTGTTCTTGGACTGTGCCAATTCACTGATAGCGCGAGCATCTTTTGGTACTCTGATCACATTTGGACCAATTGGCCTTACCGATCCGCTGAATTTTTGTTATTTAATAAAACCAATTAATTCTAGTCATCTTTTTAAAATAAACTTACTTTTCATCAACAGTTCCAGCTCCCATACGCGGAGGCTGTCTTGGTTGAGGCTTTCTTGCTGCAGGTTTTCTGGCGTTGGCTTTCACGTTCTGGCGTGGTCTACGTTGAGCTGGCTTTCTTCCATTACGGGCTCTGGCTCTTGAGTTTCTTGAACGAGCTGGCGCACGGCGAGCTGGAGCTCGACCTCTGGCACGTGCAGGTTGTCTAGCTGGCTTTCCAACTACGGCGCGAGGTCTAAATTGATTGTGTTGAAGATGAAAGTTGTAAGTTGCAACTTACTTCGATGCTGCCGGTCTGGCACGTTGTGCAGGTCTGGCTGGAGATCTTGCCGGAGCACGGCCTCTGGATGTGTTGGCACGAGCTGCTCTTGCATTAGGTCTGACTTGATGTCTTACCAATTTGAAGTGACTGCAAAGATTGCATGTGAGGGCGCAGTCAGTGGCTCTTTCTGTCAATTCATTGCTGCAAACTCCGCGAACAACCAGATCAGGACAGCTAAATTTTTGTTAAATCTCATTGTAAGTTGAAGATTTTAAATTGTTTCGATTCAAACTTACTTTGTCAACTTGTCAGAACACTCGGTTGTCTCTAAATTGCTGTCGGCGTGGGCTAGCCACAAAGTTGCTAAAAAGCAGGCGAATACAAGTGAAATCTGCATCTTCACCATCGAAATGAACGTTATTGTCTCCAGGCGTGCTGCTATATATCGGCGTTTGGCCCAATGCCCCGACAGTAAATGTTTATTCAGTTGCTGGACAAAGCCGAGGAGCGTCAGCAACAAGGCGTGGTCGAATTGCGATAAGCTGTTCAAATCGTGTTGTAAGTTGCTTTGTTCGTGGTGCAGCGAAGTTATGAACTCCTGTGCGTTTGTTATGCGTAATAATTGTTGAGGAAGTTGCTCGGTGTATTTTGTGTACTTGAAACCATTTGTAGTCAGAAGTTATTTACAAAAACGTTTCAATAAGCTTGATTTTGAGTTAGTTGTTAATCTCAACAATTTTAAAGTTACAACAGTTTTTCTTTGATGATATAATTACAACGTTGTTAAAAATTATCCAACCAGACTTGAAACGCATTCAATAGTTGTTAATTTGAAGAATTGCAATTTCAAAGCCACTCAAATCGTCTTAAAGTTACAACAATGCATTCAATTTCGTTTGTCACTAAAATCGTCTTTTGTTTAATGCTTTTTCAATTTCAAATCACAGCAGTTTCTTCGAACTTCATTAAAATAGTCTTTTTTAATGTTTTTCAATTTCAAAGTCACAACAATGGAGATCATTTTTTGCAACAAATCACAAACGAGACCAGTAAAAACAATCCCACGCAGATTTCGCACACTTTTTTTGTAAAAATCAATTAAAAGTGGCTCCCGAGTGCAACAATTTGAAGAGTTTGCATAGCTTTGAACTGATTTAAATGGTGCTAATTGATTTCGTCATTTGTTTGTTTAATATGCTATTGATTCGGGAAATTTTTATTCTTTGTGTTGATTGGGTAAATTTGTGGAGGAATGTTATGTTTTTGTGTTCTAAATAATTGAAATCTGTATATTTTTTAAAGTTAACAAGTCTCTTCAAACATTGTTTAAATTCGTTTGCATTAAAGTCGAACCTTCGAAACACTTAATCATTGTCAATTTCAACTCTTTAAAAAAACTTCTAACACAAAACTCGTTTGCAATTAAAATTGAGCCTTCAAAACATTTTCATTACAGTCAATTTCAAATCTTTTAAACACTTTCATTACAGTCAAATCTTTTAAACACTTTCGTTACGATCAACTTCAACTCTCTAAAACACGTTCAGAACAAAACTCGTTTGCAATTAACTTCAAATCTTCAAAGCACTTTCAAATCTTTTAACACTTCTCGCCGTGCCTTCAATCTTCAAAGCACTTTCATTAAGCTCACTTAGTACTGCAATTAAACTTGAGCCTTCAAACAACTCTTCAAAGCACTTTCATTACGATCAACTTCAAATCTTTAAAACACTTTCATTACAATCAAATTTAAGTCAAGATTCAAAGCACCGCAAAATCAATTTAAAACGTTCAAAACGTGACCTACTAATTTAACCAAGCAATTCTGATTATGCACATAGAGAAAACCATATTTGTTTAGCTTTTAATTTCAATGACTGTCGAAAATATCAAACTTGATCAACAGAATCGGAAAAACCAATTAAAAAGACTCAAAGTTCGTTCTTTGTTTTCACAACAAAAACTCGATGTGCTTCGCCGACGCAAATGCTCCACTTTGACCTAATTTATGCACCGGTTTGTCAAAATTTGCCCATTCAGTTAGTTGGACACCGAATTCCAGAAGCCCAAAAGCTGCTCAAACTCCGCTAGGGTCAAAATCCATAAAAAGGCAACAAGATGCGTGTGGATTTTCCTCGAAAGTTGAGCATTTAAGTTTGTTTGATCAACTGTTTCGGAGATCTAATGTTTTCTTGTCATTTGACAGATTTCATAAGTACAATAAACACAAAAATTGAACGTCCAAATTAGACAATAAGAGAGTGGTGGAGTTTGTTTGAAAACGTGCACTTTTTGAAGAAAATACCAATAGTTGAAATTATGATAATGAAATTAAATGTGATTAAATGTTTGGATATGTTAGATTTAAAAATGACTGTTGAGTTGTTGAAGATTGAATTGTTATGTAACGACGTTTTAAAGTCCATTTCAATACTGAAAACATTCCGAACATCACTTTTCAATACTAAACGCATTCCAAACATCATTTCAATACTAAAAACACGCCAAACATCATTTTAATTTCAAGCATTTCAAAGATTCGTTTTAACACTGAAGACATTCCGAACATCACTTTCAATACTAAAAACGCGTCAAACATCATTTCAATAATAAACAGCATTCCGAACATCACTTTCAATGATAATGACGTTCTTAAACAATCAATAACTCCAACAATTTATTTAACCATATTTTCAATGCTATAAAGCCATTTCCACCAAAACTGATTACAAAAACTCCATACTTCAAAATCCACTCACCGGACAACTCCAGCATAACGACCTTTGTCTAAACGTAAACACAACTGTTTCCTTTTTTGGCCGTTTTGCGTTTTTGAACATCTGCCACCACGACGCATTTTGCCTGCAAAAACAGATATCCGACTAACAATCGTGTACGCACTGTGGGCGAATCATTCCAGAATCCAGAAGTCTCTTACAACTCGCCCACAAAGTTTTCAATTATGATTTTGCTTTGTTTGAACAGTTGTCGTCAAAATCAAGTGCTTTCACAATGAATCCGAAATTTTGGAATAAAGAAATTGAAAACAAAGAGACCCTTTCTAATGAAAACACACAAATTAGGTTTTCGAGATGTTGAAGCAATTGATTTGAAAGATCAACAAGTTCAACGAGCAACAAAACACTTCTTCTAAAAAGAACAAATTGCAATACGTTTATTGACTATTATTATATTAGATGTGATGGAAAAGACCCGGAATAGAACGAAATATGTTGTGTGGTCGATTACAAGACATATTAGTTGGGAATAATAGCGTTTATGTGTTTGGGTGCTTGAATAGAACTTTTTGACTATATTGTTGCTGTTTACGGAGTTTTTTTCTTAGTTTCTTCTTTCTTGGACGCAAAATCGAACTTTGTGCTGGCCTCGGCGGTAGCCGACTTGCAAACAAGGTTTTCAGAGTCAATTGTGATGTAGTTGTTGTTGGAGCATTGGAACGTTACCTTTCCGCTGTCTTCTTTTTGAGTAAACTTTTCGGTGTTGCCAGCGGGAGTATCTTTGTCGCATTTCATTGGTGTCGAATCTCCAGCATCTGAGCAGTACTTACCAAGAGGCATGACTTTCAAGGCAACTTTAGCTCCTCCGTCAACTTGTTCGACTTCAAATTTCAAAGCATCGGTCCTCGACTTTCTTTTTGCAGTCTAGTTTCTTGTCAGCTGTCGTCTCCGAAGCAACAAATGAAGTTCCGTCAGGGCATTTAAGTGTAATAACAGTGACTTTTGCTGAAATTAGTATGATAAGATTGTTAAAACACATTTCTTTTAACAACTCAATAGAAGTTTGACTTACTTTCAGTTGGCGCTTTAGAGGCGTCCTCAAACTTTTCTTTATGTCAGTCGGAGTGGTAGCTCCAGCAACCGTACAGGCCAAAGTCTTGTCAGTTTGTAGGCTTAGAAGTTTGTCTCCGTTACACTTAAATGATAAGGTTCCATCAGGATTCTTGATTTGCTCGAACTTCTCGTCATCGGTTCCAGGTGCTGGTTCGGTACACTTCAATTTGCCGGCGTCTTTGCTTGAGCATAATTCTCCAGTCTTTGATTTCAAATTGACGTGAGTTTTATCGGCTAATTCGACAATAGTGATCTCTTCGGCATCCTCCTTCTTTGTCTTTGAGCAACAGTCAACTGCGGTTTTAATGTCCGCTCCGCCGACGAATCCACCAGATTTACAAGAAAACGTGATCTTCGTTTCCTTTGCTTAAACAATGCTTTTAAATAACAAATTAATTAAATTCTTTAAAGTTAATTTAAAACAAACCTGGTGTAGGAGGAACAACCTTACTTGCGTCTTCGAACTTTTCTTTCTCGGTTGGAGTTGTAGCACCGGCAACAGTACAAGCTAGTGTTTTATCGGTCTGGACACTCAACAACTTGTCTCCGTTACATTTAAATGATAAGGTTCCATCAGGATTCTTGATTTGCTCAAACTTCTCGTCATCGGTTCCAGGTGCTGGTTCTGTGCACTTGAGCTTGCCAGAATCCTTAGAGCTGGCATAATTCTCCAGTCTTTGATTTCAAATTGACGTGAGTTTTATCGGCTAATTCGACAATAGTGATCTCCTCGGCATCTTCCTTCTTAGTTTTGGAGCAATCAACTCCAGTTTTGATGTCAGATCCAAGTCCAGCAACGAATCCACCTGCTTTGCATGCAAACGTGATCTTTGTTTCTTTAGCTTAAACAATGTGTTTAAACAACAAATCAATTGTTTTTACCTGGTGTAGGAGGAACAACTTTACTTGCGTCTTCAAATTTCTCCTTTTCCCCCCGGGAGGGGGAAGGAAGGTTTTTTGCCGCTTGGCCCCCAAAAAATTTTTTCCCACCCCTTTAAAAAAAGAGTATTGTCAGCATTCTTGATCTGTATAAATTTCTCGGTAGCTCCGTCTCCAGGCAGGCACAACTAAGCTGCAGAACTCTCCGCGAGCCGTCAGCTGATTCCACGATAGTGATCTCTTTGTCAGTTTCCTTCTTAGTCTTGAGCAGTCAACCTTTAATGTCCGCTCCCCATCCACCATTTGAAAGAAACGTGATCTTTGTTTCTTTAGCTAAAATAGATAGTTATTAGTTTCAACATTCTTGTTATTCGGTTGCTTTAGGCATCCTCAATTTCTCCTTTTCAGTCGGGGGTAGCTCCGCGGCGGCCCGCTTCAGCTTGCATGCCATTTGTCCCTCGCTTTGCGTAGGTTCCATCCTGTACAAATTTCTCAGTAGCTCCGTCTCCTTTAGGTTCAGCGCACTTCAATTTGCCAGCATCCTTAGAGCTGCAGAACTCTCCAGTCTTTGATTTCAAGTTAACATATGTTCCGTCAGCTGATTCCACGATTGTAATTTCTTCAGCATCTTCCTTCTTAGTCTTTGAGCAATCAACGGCTGCTTTAATGTCTGCGCCACCAACAAAACCTCCAGATTTACAAGCGAAAGTAATCTTCGTCTCCTTTGCTAAAATGAAATTGATTAGCTTAAACAACAAATCAATTTGATTCAAAAGTTGGAATGTTTTAAAGTTGTTTCAAAATAATCTAAAACAAACCTGGCGTTGGAGGAGTTGCTTTAGAGGCATCTTCAAACTTTCTCTTTCTCGGTTGGAGTTGTAGCTCCAGCGACAGTACAGGCCAAAGTCTTATCAGCTTGAAGGCTCAACAACTTATCTCCATCACATTTAAATGAAAGTGTGTTGTCAGCGTTCTTAACTTGAATAAACTGCTCAGTAGCTCCATCTCCCTTTGGCTTCAGTACATTTGAGCTTGCCAGCATCTTTGCTTGAGCAGAACTCTCCTGTTTTAGACTTCAAGTTAACATGAGTGCCATCTGGAAGTGTAACAACAGTGATCTCCTCTGCGTCTTCTTTCTTCGTTTTTGAACAATCAACAGCAGTCTTTAGGTCTGCTCCACCAACAAAACCTCCTGACTTGCAAGCGAAAGTAATCTTCACTTCTTTAGCTGAAATAAAAAGAATTAAAGTCGTTAAAGAAGCTTTTAAACTAATTGAAACGTAAAACAACTAAAATACCTGTTTTAGAAGCATCCTCAAACTTTTCTTTGTCTGTCGGAGGTTGTAGCTCCAGGAACGGTACAGGCCAAGTGTTTTGTCAGTTTGAAGGCTCAACAACTTGTCTCCATTGCACTTGAACGACAAAGTTCCATCAGGATTCTTAATTCGTTCGAATTTCTCAGTGTCTGCATCTCCTTTTGATTCAGTACATTTGAATTTGTCAGCATCCTTAGAACTGCAAAATTGACCACCAGCTTTCAAGTTAACATGAGTTCCGTCAGCTAATTCGACAATAGTGAATTCAGTTCCATCTTCCTTCTTCGTCTTTGAACAATCAACTGCTGTTTTCAAATCAGCTCCTCCGGCAAAGCCTCCTGACTTGCAAGCGAAAGTGATCTTAGTTTCTTTAGCTAAAATGAAATTGATTAGATTATTCGTTTCAAAAACGATCTTTAAAGTTGCTAAAGAAGCTTTAAAACAAAAAGTTTCGAACACAAACAATTTTTTAATTTTTGTGTTAACGTTTTTGGTCCACTCTGTAAATGCAACGTTTAAGATTAATTTACCTGTTGGAGGAGCAGCCTTACTTGCGTCTTCGAACTTTTCTTTATCTGTCGGGGGAGTAGCTCCGGGAACGGTACAAGCTAGTGTTTTGTCAGCTTGAAGGCTCAACAATTTGTCTCCGTTACACTTGAATGACAAAGTTCCGTCAGCGTTTTTGATTTGTTCGAACTGTTCAGTAGCTCCATCTCCTTTTGATTCGGTACATTTAAACTTGTCAGCATCCTTAGACGAACAGAACTCTCCAGTCTTTGATTTCAAATTGACATGCTTTTTATCTGGAAGTTCGACCAGTGTAAACTCTTCGGCATCTTCCTTTTTTCGTCTTAGAACAATCAATAGCAGTCTTAATATCAGCGCCACCAATGAATCCTCCTGACTTGCATGAGAAAGTGATCTTGGTCTCCTTTGCTAAAATTGAGTTGATTTAATGTTTGATCTAAAACAAGCCCAGTTTAAAGTACCTTCTGGTTTCGGTTTTGTGCCTCCATCATCAGGCTTAGGTTTCGTACCTCCATCGTCTGGTTTCGGTTTCGTGCCTCCATCATCTGGTTTCGGCTTCGTGCCTCCGTCATCAGGCTTTCTTGGTTTGGAAGTTTCTGGTTCACGAACAGCTGGAACGTCTCCATTTCTGCCACCTTCGTTGACACTGTTTTGCAAGTCAATTGTAACTTTGACCAAAGAGTCACTTGTCATCTCGACCTTGATTTTGATCTTCTTGAAATCTTCGAGGGCTCCGTTAAATTTGATTTTGATGCTTGAGATGTCTCCGCCGCTGCCGCTAACAACGACTGACAACGCCGAACTTGTAGGTTCCATATCTTTCTGGATTTGCTCTCCGTCTTCAACGTGCTTGCCGAAATCGACTGCGAAGCTTGCAATTGTTTTGGAGAAGTTGTCCTTTCCTTTTATTGAGTTCTTGTGCTTGTTGATAAGTCCCAAAACAGACCTTGCTTGTTCCGTAGCTTCTTTTACATCATTCATCATGTCCTTCACCGACGAAGCAACTGATTTTGCTTTGTCCTAAAAATAACATTTATTTGAAAGTCTAACTGTAAAAATCAACTTACCATCCATCCAGACAAGAACTTTGCGCGAACTCCGACCATTCTCATTTGAATATGACTTACTGTTCCGCTTTCTTCGTCCATTAACTTAGAAACCTCATTCATTCCGTTCATGATAGTGTTGGCGCTTCCCTTGATTTTGGAGAACTTGGCGCTGACTTCTTTCGCTTTGGTAGTTGCTAACATCAATTCCTTGATGGCGACGGTTTCTGGTGTCAAGCGGATTTGATTCGGTCCAATTGGCTTTCCTCTGAAAACAGTTGTTTATAAACAAAGCGTTTTCAAACAAAGTTTTATTGATTAAAATGTTGCTTTTCGTGCTTGTTTTGAGATCATTTTAACTTTGATGCTTTTTAGATGTTTCTGAACAACACTTTAACTTTGATGTTTGTAGTGACTAAATAGCAAAATGACTTTTTTAAAAACACTTTCGATAACTTTGATGTTTGTATTGACAAACAAAGCGACAAAATGACATCAGTTTTAAAAATTTTTCGATTCCAGTTTAACCTTTTGATGTTTATGTAGTGACAAAAAAGCTGGTCGATATAACTTTAACTTTTGATGTTTGTAATGACAGAACATCTAGGTTTCTGAATAACAGTTTAAATCTGAATAGATTTCCGGTTCAGTTTAACTTTTGATGTTTGTAGCAACAAAACAACTTAACATTTCCGATTCAGTTTTAATGTTTGTGACGACACAGAAAAGCACTTCCGCTTTCAATTTTTCTGTATAACTTTAAACTATTTCAAAAAGCTTTCCTTTTTTGTCACTTCCGTTAAACATTATCAATTTCGATATGCAAAAACAAACAAACACCACCTTTTTGGTTTAAAACGTTTTCTATATCAGTTTTTCTGCAAAACTCCATCCACAAGTGCATTTCCGACAAACAAACACGTTTCTAATTCTTCCTCTCCAAAGCATCTGTTTAAACAACGAATCAAAAATATGGCACATGTCAACGAAAACTTCAATCTGTGACACTCGCGATTAGCGCTAAATTTCTATCGATTCAGCAGTTGTTTAAACATTGAACAAAAAACAATTTCGCTGCTTTTTGAAATTAAGTTTTGAAGACAGAAATGAATTAAAAGTGTTGAAAGTGCTTTGAAATTAAGTTTTGAGGACAGAATAAAAAGTGTTGAAAGTGTTTTAAACTTAAACTTTAAATCTTTTGAATACTTTAAATAAATCAAAAGCAATCCCCATCTCAATTAAAAAACACCTACCCTTGCGCTTGATTTGCTTGAGGTTGTGGACGATTGCGAGGAGCAGGTCTACGAGGAGCTGGACGTCTTGCTTGATGAACCGGTGCACGACGGGCTGATGGACGTCTTGCTGGTCTACGAGGAGCAGATCTTGCTGCTGGACGTCTTGCTTGTCTAACTGGTGCACGACGAGCTGATGGGCGTCTTGCTTGTCTAACTGAGGGTCTTGCTGAGGACGTGGAGCCGGACGTCTTGCTTGACGAGCTGAAGATCTTATTTGAGGACGTGCAGCTGGACGAGCTGGTCTGGCAACTGGCAGCGTGTCTAACGGCGGGTCTAAAGATTTTAGATATGCTTTAAAGTCAAAATCTATTTTTTTCTTACCTGGAGGCACGGACATTTGAATGTCCACGAACAATTCGTTGAATTTGTATCGGTAAAGAGTCTTCTTGTGGGCAAACTCCGCTAAACATTCAAAATGTTACCTTAAACGTTTAAAGAAAAATATTCTATTGTCAAAAAAGCCTTTAAATGAGTGCTTACAGAGAAAAGACACAACTTTAAGTTGATTTTATAAAAGGCTCATCAGTTTTATCGTGCAAAACTGGTCCCTAAATGTGAACTCTGTTTCTGCTATGGATCGACAAAAATTCCGGTACTCTGAAGATTACAAAAGATCTAAAAATCATAACAAACAACAACATTTTTGAATTTCATCATTCGATGACAAAAACGGAGCTCACGTTCGAGAACTACTTATGCACTATAAAAATGATGAGCCTTTTATAATTCAACAAAGTCAAGTTAAAGTTATGCCTTTCTATTGTTAACTTGAGTGATCAAACAAAAAAAGCTTTTTTTTGAAAAAGCAAGTTTTTTAAATCAACAAAAAACTTTGTTCAAATAAATTTTAGTCAACGTTCAACATATTCGTTTCAAAAAACTCACTTTTCGCAATTCGTTACATTTTCATTTGACGGCTCGGCCAACTCCGAAACCGTAACAACAAACAAACACACCAACGGAAGGCAAAGGGCTAAGTAAAGCCTCATTTTAACCTTTAAAGTAAAGATTCTTCTCTCGACTTACAGTTTATATATCCACCAAGCCGGGACAAAAACATCTTCAATGTATAAACAGGTGGGACGGAAACTGCGCGTGATTTTTGCCTTTCCCCTCCCATTCCGCAATGTTTGGTTGTTCCCTTCGGTAGATCTTCACTGTTTGAATAGATTTAACGACGAGGTTATGTTTTCTTAATCTCCTCTAAATTCCAAACAATTGTTCAAACACAACACTCAATTGTTGTGATTGTTGTTCGTTTAGCTAGCAAATTGTGCATTTTTGACCCAATTCAATTTGTGTTGTTTTCACAGTTGCCTTAAAAGTTTATATGCATTCGTTTCGTATTCAACAATTGATTTGTTGAATGTGTTTGAACGATAAAGTGATCTGGATTGTTTTTTTGTTTGAGACTTGATTTTTGAATGTGTTTGAATGTTGAAGAGTTGATTTGAGTTTTGGAATGTTTTAAAGAGCTGATTTGTTGAATGTGGAACACAGAAAGGGATTTGGAGACGATTTGAAAAACATGCTAATGTGTTTGAATGTTGATTTAATCTGGATTATAATCTTGGACAGTAATCTTTTTGGAGAATTTAAATTGTTGGAATGTGATGCTGATTTGATGAATCTTTTTAATGTAACACATTTGAACTACTAGAACATTTAAACATAAACATTTGAATGATTAACACTATCGAGGAGTTGAGAGTATTTTAAATGTTATGATATTTAATTACGCACAAAACATCTTTCATTTTACTACACAAACAAATGATATCTATTTTCACCACAGTTACCGTAACATCTCTCCTTTCTGCAAGCCACAAACGAACACCCCCGTTGTTTAAAGAGTTGTCGCTGCTTTGCACAAGTTTTTCGAGCTCAAAACATTGTTCGGATCAAAACTATGTCAAACATCAGTTTCCTTGTTTGTTGATTGTGGTTTGGAACATTGTGGATCCAACTTTAATGTTTGTTTAATACAAAATTGATCGTTCCGGGCGACAAAGTACATCAACGAATATAGAAATTGTGTGGTAGCGTTGAATTGTTTAAGTTTTAAACTATTCTTTTTAAACTTGTTCTGTAGACTTTAAAAAGACGTCAAACAACTTCAGTCAACTTTTAAACTTGTTCTGTAGACTTTAAAAGACGCCACAAACTTGATATAACTTTTAAAAACATTTACCGTAAAACCTCCAATAGAACGACATGCCGGTCTATTTTTTGATCTCTCAATTGGGTGCCGCTCTACTGGAGGTTTTACGGTAAACAAGACTAACAATGTCTTCAAGGTGTTTAAATTGGCTTTGCAGCTTTAAAGGGACATTAAACAAAACTGGTACGCTTTTTAAAAGTCAATGCTAATCAACTTCTAATTTACTTTATCGATTTCAAGAGACGTCACAATGCCTTTACAATGTTTAATTTGCTTTGCAGACTTTAAAGATAATGTTAATCAATAATTGTTTATTTCTCCAATCACAGAATAGAACTCAAAAACTCCAACAATCTGTTCAATTATCATCAATTTTAACACCTAAACAATCAAAACGTGCCTATGGATCCTGCCAAGCAGACGTCATCAATTCTGCCTCTAACAAAATTCCCAAACTATAACTTGACTTGCTTTCACAAAAACACCGGGCCTATCAAAAATATGTCATCCATACGACAAATCTGCAAGTGGGCGACGCATACAAAAAGATATAGTTCTCTGTTATTTTTGCTCCTGGCTTTGTGATCGGAGTTTGCGCACCTGTTTGGGAAATTTCTGCATATTCCTCGAATCAGCGATGGGAGCACAATGGAATTGCGTCATTTAACAATTCAAAAGTTTGTCAGCATTTTATTTCCGTGATATGTGTTAACTTTTGAGGTGCAAAAGTGCAAAAACTTTCTAGTTACGATAATCTCTTCTTTAAAATTCAAGTGGGTTGTGTTGAATTTATTTTAATGTAATGAATGTTGTTAGGTTGTTTATGTGATAAAGCTTTAAAGCAAACATAACATTTTTACTTTCTTGACACTTCAAATCAACGCAATCTTTTAAGTTTTCTGTGCTTTCTCAACACTTCAAAACAATCTTTCATTTAAGTTTTTGTGCTTTCTCGACACTTCAAAACAACATTTTTGCTTTGTTCGACTTTCATTTCAAACTACAAACTTTAAAACAACATCAGATCAATCAAAATTAACAACAATGCAATTTCTATTTTGTTCGACTTTCATTTCAAATCTTTCAAGTTCTGACATCTCAAACGTGTGGAATTCAAAAATGTATACTGTCTGAATCTTTTTATTGCATTCAAAATACGCGTAGTGTTTTTTGGCGTCGCCGACGATAATGTTTAAACAAATGTTTTTGTAGAACGTGTGCTTTTTGTGCCGCTACGTGGGCATTGAACTTGTGACCAGCGTGGTTGTGAACAGACCCGACTAATTTCAAAAATAGAATTTAAACAAAACTGTTCGAAAAGTTCAAATTATTCGCGTAGTTTTGGTACTCGTTGATTTGTGTCTAATTTGACCGGATATGTAAAAATGGTACCCGGAAATTAGGTTTGAATGTAGTCATTTTTAAAATCAAACAGATTTATTGGCACGTTTAGCAAATCAAACAGATGCTATCAAATAATTTCAACATTGATTGATTAAATGTTTGAATATGCTTTTGACAAGAAAACAGTTCATTGCAACACTATAAAATAAGGTCCGACCTTTTGAGCCGAACCACTCCAAAAATTGATCCGCCGATCAAGTCAGCATTTTTGTGGCCCTGTGGCCCGCCCCACGTTGCCGCCCCCGCGGGGCGCGGGCGCGGGGGGGGGGGCGGGGGCCGCCGGGGGGGGAGCGGGGGGGGGCATTGATCTCAACGGGGACATTTTGTTAACTAACTTTTAAAGTCAAATTAAAAACACCAAAAAGCTATTCAACAAATAAAGTACAAAACCTTAATCACAACAATTATAGAATGTTTGGCATTGCAATTGGAGGCGCCTCGGTTTTAAATCTTCTATTGCCGTATGCGTTCCGAACAAGAAACGACGTGTTCATTGCAACCATTCAAATTATGCAAGGACTTGTCCAAGGAATGGGATACCCTTCGATGCACGGCAAGTTTTTTTGGTGCCACAGTTTCTGATCTTTAGCTTTTAGGTGTTTGGCGCCATTGGGCACCTCCACTCGAGCGCTCAAAACTTGCAACCACCGCATTTGCTGGATCTTACGCAGGCGCTGTTTTTGGTTTGCCCTTATCAGCCTGGTTAGTTTCTTATATTGGATGGTCCACGCCGTTCTACACATATGGTACGTTTTTGATCAATAAAATAAAAAGAAACATTTAAACAATAAAAGCAATTCAATTTTTAGGAATTGCTGGACTTGTTTGGACGACGCTTTGGTTTTCGATGACATTTGAAAAGCCTGCTTATCATCCGACTATCAGTCACGAAGAAAAGGTGCACATAGAGGAATCAATTG
This sequence comes from Aphelenchoides bicaudatus, assembly GCA_024699845.1. Lineage (NCBI taxonomy): Eukaryota > Metazoa > Nematoda > Chromadorea > Rhabditida > Aphelenchoididae > Aphelenchoides > Aphelenchoides bicaudatus. Next base: position 181,748 of record JAMPIN010000008.1, on the reverse strand, counting down.
GACACGTTTCCCATACAGTTCCGTCGTTTTCGACAATACCGTGGAAAGCCATTTTGACATCGAAGCCTGTTTACGCAATCATCGTTGCCAATTTTGCTCGTTCATGGACTTTCTATTTGCTGCTTCAAAATCAGTTGACTTACATGAGAGATGTTTTGGGAATGAAAATTAATGATGTGAGCCTTTTAAATTTCATTCAATTTCTGAATCTCAATTTTTAGAGCGGCATTCCCGCTGCTCTCCCACACGCCGTTATGGGCTTAATTGTGGTTCTTGGAGGACAATTGGCTGATCACTTGCGCTCTTCCGGTCGCATGTCGACGACGGCTGTTCGAAAACTTTTCAATTGTGGAGGTAATAAGTCATATGAAACCGGTAAATAATTAAACGCTTTCAGGCTTCGGAGGAGAGGCATTTTTTATGCTCTTCGTTGCTTACACACACAGTGAACGAGTTGCACTTATTTCATTAGTTTTGGCTGTTGGGTGTTCAGGTTTTGCCATCTCCGGATTCAATGTCAATCCATTTGGACATTGCTCCACGTTACGCAGCAATTTTAATGGGTTTCTCAAACGGAATTGGAACACTTGCTGGTTGGATTTAATGCTTTTGTCGTTGTAGCTTCTCAACTTCTAGGTTTGACATGTCCATTTGTGACTGAGTTCCTTACCGCCAAAGGACCGCACGGCTGGGTCACCGTTTTCCTTCTTGCCTCCTTGATTCACTTCACCGGAGTCACTTTCTATGCGTTTTATGCAAGTGGAGAGCAACAAGTAAGTGGAATCTGTTGATTTTAAGCAAAAACACCTTTAAAGGAGTGGGCCGAGCCGAAAGACGAAGAAGTTCCTTGGAAAGATCAACAAGTCCCCGGAACCAACGGAAGTGGCAACGTGGCGCCTCCGAAGCCATGTAATTTTAGTTAAAACAAACTAAACAACTTACACACTTTTAGCCTCTGCTATGTCATATGGAGCCGCTGGAGAGCAGTCAATTCAATTGGCGCCTCTTCCCGACATCAATGAGATCAAAGCCGGTAAGTTGATCTTCGGGCTTTGAAAACCTAAGATAACAACTTACAGAACGTTCGCGTCAACAACAATATCAAATGTACCAACAACCTGCTCCGCAACAATACGACCCTTCAAATCCTTTTGGTGGAGCAGCTCAAAGTTACACAGTCCACAACAATTACTATCAATAATGTTTTTGAAGACGTTTCAAGTTTGTTAGTTTAACGAAACTGATCTTTGTAATTTAAAACGTTGATTGATCTTTGTCATCTAATTTGCTTTGATCTCAAAATTTAATACACATTTTAAAGATCACAAACATCTTTGTCGTCTAGTTTGTTGATCTCAAAATTTAAACACTGCTTAATTTTCAAACTTTGTGATGACTAAAGATCACAAACATCTTTTAAACTTGATCTCAAATCACTAGGCATTTTAAATATCACAAACATCTTTGTCATCTAGTTTGTTGATCTCAAGAAATTTAAACACTACTTACTAATTTCTTTCTTATTGCATTCCCGAGTAATTCTTTCTGCACTTCAATGCTATGTAACCGATTTTAAGTAAATCCGGTGATCGGTTTGGTTTGTTCTGTTTTTTCGATTATATTTAATGGATGCAAATAAAGTTTTCGACATTGGTTAGATTCTTTATTTGCTTACGAGGGAAGTGACAAATATTGATAGAGGAAGTGCTTAAAGATGATCAGTATCCTTTAATTATGTAGTCGTGGAGTCGCCGGCCCATCCTCGAATTTAAATATAGCCAACGCGCATGTTCTGCCACGAAAAACAAGGCTCCAAACACTATTCCGACTCCGAAAATGATAAACGGACCGCGGAGGATGGAGGTTTTCAAAGCAAAAAAGTGACCCTCTTCCACTGGTTCGCAAGTTCCTGTAAAATTGAGTTTACAAAGTGATAAAGATTGTCTTCAGATTGGAATTACTTTTCTAGAAACAAAAACATTAAAAGGAACGTTTTAAATGTTTTGAAAGTTGTGTTAAAAAAACTAACCATTAAAACTAGCCGACATGTACAGTCCGTAGCCTCGAATCCACTTTTCAATAAATCCAAATTGAACCAACTCGAGGATTCTAAACATGTTTCTCTTTAAAGCTTTGATCAAACAAAGAATTTGACGAACGAAGTCATTCAAATAAAGAAGTTGTTTAAAGGTTTTGTCAACAAACAAAATCACTCTAATGAAAAAGTTTGTTCGACAAAGAAGTCATTCAAACAAAGAAGTTGTTTAACAAAGTCATTTAAATAAAGAAGTTCTTTAAAAGTTAAAAAGTGTGTTCGATAAAGAAGTGATTTAAAAGTTTAAATATGTGTTCGACAAAGAAGTTCCTTAAAGCTTTGATCAACAAAATCACTCTAATGACCAAAAGTGTTGTACACCATCGACAAAGAAGCTATACAAAATGGTAAAGTACTTTGAATTTGAGCAGCTCGGGATCACCTCTAACCAAAGAACGTTCTTTAAATGTTTGGGTGTTTAACTAAAGCTACCATTCAACAAACCGACTGTTAGTCCGTGCCTCGAATCCCTAATCCAAATTTAACCAACTGTGGATTCGAAAGAACGTCCTTTACTCAAACAAAGAAAGTTATTTAAAGCTTTGATCAAATAAAGTGTTCTTTAAAGCTTTGATCAACAGAATCACTCAAATAAACTTACACTCTGTCTAAAGGACGCACATAAGGACTGTCTAAATTACAATTACAGCAATAAGCTTCGATCTCAAAAGTTACCTTCTTTTAAAGCGATTCCCATAAAGGCAGCCAAAAAGCCTTCAGGAACAACACGTAGCCGACAATCCCGGTTTGCGACCAACTTAAAAGTGTCCAAGGGTCCCATGAAAAAGTAGTTATGATTTTGACGGACCAGTTCTATCCCGTCTGGAATTGCAAATTTGGAGAACTTTTCGGACGTGTAATAAGTTACCTTCAATTGTCTCAGCGTAAACAACTGCGTCGTTTTCGGCCACATGCTCCCACAGTCTTTTTATGTCTTTAAGAACTGATTTCTAAATGTAATTAAATGATTTCAACAATACTCAACCAAAAAAATCAAGATCAAACAAATCAAGTCGAAACATACTTTAAACATTTGTGTTCGCCCGGAATTCTCATTTAAAACAAGTTTGTACTGGTTAGACGAGACGAATGTGTCGACAACACTTTTTATTGCTGAAACTAACATGAAAATCAAAACCTCCAAAAAAACACTTACTTTTAAACGGAATCGTGGCCGCCGAGTAATTTGGCATGAAAGCTGATCCAACCATGTAGATCACAAACAGGACGAGGCTTCCAAGATACCAAGTCATCGTTAAAATCCGGTCAGGCGCTGGTCCGGACTTTAAATTGACAGCTGGAAACGAAATCAATCGTTTTTGCCACTTACAACAACTTACAATGTCGGCACAGCACCGAAAAGAAAGTTAAACAGTGGTCGAGCATGGACTTGTCCTTAGGTAGCTTCTGTATATGCAACGCAGACATTCTTGTTATTAGTGCTGAGAAAAAGATGCAGAATGCAGCGACTAACCAAATCTAATATTGTTTTTTGTTTAAAAACACTTACAACTTTTTAAATACCTGTGCGGAGAAGGGACCGAAAGAAATGCGTTGCCGATTGAATAAGTGGTCAGTGGACATCTGATACAGAAGTCCTGTTTGTTCATACTGAAACGGGAGTGTGAACGTGATGTTCTTGGCTGCGTGATACTGCATAACTGTTGCTCCTACAATGATCTCCGCGTCCTGGAATTGTTTCATGAGTATTATCCTCTATATCAACTTACAGTGTTTTTTAGCATCTTGAAAGCGTCGTTCCAGCGCAAATCTGAGTTCATTTCAACTGTCTCGACCATGTAAGTCAAGTTTAAATGTTCGCCCAGGATCCGCAGCACTTGCCAAACAATTCCAGGTCCATATCCACGTTCTTTTTCGTACTCATACGATATGTTCAAATAATTAACCTGGAGTTGTTGTGATATTTGCTAGTTTATGTGAAGGAACTTACAAACGGAGGCAAAATTTCCGGAACAATGACAATCAACTCTCGATTTCGTATCCCCAGGTCGTTTACTTCGAAGTAAGAACGAAGACGGGTTTGATTGACAAAGCGATGAGCCATTTTGAATGTTCTTTAAATGAGAAAGAATTGCTTTTTTAAATTGGCGCGATTGAAAAGACAAATTGAATAAACGAGAAAGAAAGAACTGATTTTCTTTATTGATCAAACGAATAAAGAAAGTTTGCTAAATTTGATTTAAGTAGTCAAACAATTAGTGTTTTCAATTGTTTAGACGAATAAAGAGAGTTTGCTAAATTTGATTTAAGCAATCAAACTGTTGCCTTTGAATTTGTTGGAAAGAATAAAACGAACTTGATATGTTTTGAATAGTCAAACAATTTGATATGCTTTCTTAACAGATGAATAAAACCGATCTGATGCACTTTTATTTACTTTGTGCATTTTAATCACTTAAGTAACATTAATTTAAAACAAAACTTGTAAGTCCAAAAAGGCATTCTCTATCCACCTTTCCAATAAGGTCCCCCATTAATGTACAGAGTGGACCTGCTCCTGCTTAACTTGACTGATCGGACGGGAAGTCGTGCTTTCAAGAGAGTGTGGGAGAATACGTTCAAACGAAGGGACTGGACCGCGGAATTTCGGCGATCACTGTTCCCATTAAGCAAACATACATGTGCGTACTGCGCTTTTTTTGTAAAAGAGGTGCTGCCAGCCTGTGCTTTTTTGATCCTATTCAACTTGCAACTTGTAAATCTTTCAAAGTCTCCCAAACACAAAGAACGAACAAAGTCCATAGGCAAAATGACTAAAAGTTAATCTCTTTTTGTGCCACCGTTTCCAGTGTACTTTTGTGCGTGCGGATCATCTTTTAAACCTTCCAACACGCATACAATTGGCCTTAACGGCATGCATTTTAGTTATTTGGTTTGAAATTTTTGAACAAAACAAACAAAATGCCAAAAAGTGATTAAACTTTTGCTTGTTTGTTTGTTTAAAGGTTTTTTAAAGAACCGAAAGTCATTAAGTTCACTGATACTTTTAAGCTTTGACAGCCACCACTTTCATAAGTTTTAAGACCTAAATTATGTTTACTGTTATGTTCAAACTTAAGAGTTCTTTAAAGAATCTTTTGTTAGTGATGTTATTAAACCAAAAAGATAATTAAACAACGTTTCCTAGAACTTGATAAATGCCGATCTTCCGCTTTTTCTGATTAAAATCTACCAATTAACCCCGCAAATCTTATCCAAATTATTTCCTACCGTATCAATTTTTGTCACAAACATCGCGTCCGTCTTTCTTGCACTTATTAACATTCAAAACAAATCCGCTGCCGAGCATGCTTTAAACGTTAGAGAAACACGCAATTTAACTTCAAGCGGATAATCCAGGATTGTTGAAACAAGAAAGAGCGGAAAAATAAACTTAAAAACTACAAACTCGAGCTTAATTTCTTGCACTTTTACGTTTTATTTGATCGGAGTTGTTGTTTTTACGGAAGTGTAAATTAAATAAGCTTTTGACTTTGAAATTTGAAAGAGCGATTTTATGTTTATTTGATTGGAATTGTTGTTTAAACTTGATTTTGAAATTTAATCGAAAGAGCAAAAGAGTTGAGATTAAATTGAAGTTGTTTTTTGTGAAAGTGTTGACTTTGCACATCAAAAAGTAACTTCTTTGAAATCTTTAAAATGTCTAACAAACATATCTCATCCACAAGAATCAATCAAATCCGCAACTTAAAAGAAAACTTTCTACACAAAAATGTGCCAAAGACAAATAATACAACTTGTATTACTGAACCCCAGCGGCTAGATTTGGTCCGCAACCAAGCGGATATCGAATTTCAGGGACCAATAACTTGAATTGATTATTAATCTCAATGGCTCCAAACGTGTTTTCAACCTGTTCCGCGTGTTTTCTTGAGTGTTTGGTGCTATTGGAATGAATTTGAAATGAGCTATTTCCACGGATTGGCTTAAAATGTGCAGATATCAAGTTGTTCCTGGAAGTAAGCTTCGTTATTTCAAGTCGATAACTTCAAAAATCACTACGATGCTTGAAAGAAAATCGAATACCTCAAGAAACATCACAATCAAAGCAATCAACTAAATCAAACACTTCAAGAAACACCACAATCAACTGAATCAAACACCTCAAAATCTTCAAATCAAAAACGTTTGCTCTTTTGTTCTTTCCGTTCAAATTCAACTTACAATTTCAACACTTATGTGTGGCATTAAACACGCAATCTTCGAAAGGTTTGAGACGTTTTTTCGGGTTGAGAAATTTTGTACTTTCTAATTGCGAAGGATTTCGTGAAGTTAGAACGTCTGGAAGTGTTCTATTTTAGGTCCGAAAGAATGGAGTGGCTTTTCGCCGGTGCATTTACCATATTTAGGTGTTTTTTGGTTGCATGCCTTGCTGGAGGTACTGTATAATTTTTTGAGCAATTTAATTAGTTGATTTGAAGTACTCTGGACTTTGTGTACACATAGAAAGACCGAAGGTTATTTATATTTAAAAGGCGTTGTTTTAAACAAAGTTAAACTATGCGCGTATATCATGTCAGCACTGCTTAAATGGCATTTATTTTACAGGGTATTCACAATTACAGTAATCAAATTGAAAGAATTTTCGTCGATTTCATTCGTTTTGTTTATTTAATTGATTGATCTTTTTTGTCAAACAACTTTCTTTCTTTATTTGTTTAATTGATTCACTTTGTTTTGTTGCATCACACATGACAATTCAATGAGGAAATAAAATCTGTACGGTTCACAGTTACAGTAATCAAATTGATTGATCTTTTTGTTACTTCATTCACTTTGTTTTGTTGCATCACACATTCCGATTTAACGAAGAAAGAAAATCTACAAGGTTCAAAATTACTCAAGCCTTGTTGTTCAAACCAAGTTTCATTCACTTCATACACCATTTCATTTATTTACTGTATCACACATTCCAATTTAATAAGTGGTTGTAATCTTTTAAAACCACAGTTTCGATTAAAATCAAGTTTGCTTTCAAAAATTCACTTCCTTAATCTCGTTCCTGTCTGTCTGGAACTTGTTTGTCAAACCGAAAACGACAAAAATGTTCAATCGCCGAGTTTGTTGAAAACTTACAAGCACGCATCGCGTTCTCGACACCAACTAAAAGCAAATGTCTTCTAATCAATCCAGTGAGATCGCGTGTCTGTGAATTTCTTGCAAAACCACCTGATGGCAAACGGTGTTCCATCACGGAAAGGCAGGGCGGTGCTTGTGCCATGAAAAACATCTAGACGGTCCAGCCCTAATCACTTGATGGCATTTCATTTGGGATTTTCCGCAATGACTGTGTCTGCGGATTTGTTTTTTGGTTTCCCAGCTCAGTGTTTTTTGGTGTCCTCGGTGACTGGAAAGTCATGATAGTTTAGGAATGTGGAGAAACGTCAGGCTCTCTAATCGTGATCCACCTATTCGGCTACTTATTAGACAATACAACGGCCTTACTTTATTTAAATTGTAACCTAAAGTTGTTTTCAGACCTCAAAACTCAAAAGTGATTTAAAATTATAATCTAGCTCCAGAAAGTTGTCTTTGGACTTCAATAAGTTCCAAGGATCGTTTAAAATCAATTAACATCTAAAAGAATTCTACATTTTGCATTTCCACTTAAATAAACTTTCAAGAATCAACACAGTTTAATTTAAAACCTCAATCTTAAAAGCTTTCAACTAATTAACATCTCAATTCAATTTGAAAAGACCCTCCACGACTCCCAATTTCACACGTCTTCACTCCTCAACTTCAACAAACAAATAAGTATTCATTTTCGGTCATATTCTTTGCTCCCGAAATGAAAGACCACGCCGAGTTCTTCGAAAAAGCAAATATCAAATGACGCCAAAAAATTTGAGGGCATTTTTTCCTTTTGCGCGGCGCCTCGTTTGCGGTTCATTTGCTTGTTTGACAGAAAAAGTTTATGTAATGAAACGTTGATGTGTTTTAATGAGTAATGTTTTGTGGCTTCTGTGATAAGCAATTGTTTTTGTGCGTGTTTGAAATTTGAGATGATTTTGTTTTTGGTTAGTTTTTCGAAGGTAAAGAAAGGTGCAACTTAAAAGGCTTGAATATTGTTTAAACGTTTCAATAACCGAATCTCATTCTAATGTGTATGCTTTTTAAGCAATCGTCTCAATGACTGAATGTCGTTTTTAGAGCGTGTTGGTTGTAATCAATAGTCTAAATTCTTTACCTGCTTAAAAGGCAATTCCGTAATAAACGCTCTTCTAATAACCTTTTTAAAAACGAACCTTGCAGTCCAAATTTAACTTCCAAAACAACTAATACAAATTTACTGTCAAACTTCTCGTAATTAATCTATTACTAACCGCAAATTATATAAATTAGAGTTGTTAAAATTGTATTCCAAAAACTTGCCACCTTTTAGCTACACTACAAAAGCAAATCAACCTTCACACAGTTCACAACTTGTTTGCACGGCAAGAAAAGTCGCATGACATTCGTAAAGAAGTTGGCCTTTTTAATTAAAACTACAAAAAGTTTTTGTTGTTTATTCTCGTGATTTTTTCTTATTCGAAGAGCTTTGTCGACTGAGTTGTTTCGATGAGTTTTGTTAGTGAGTTAAATAATGTTTGATGAGTTTTGTTGACGACTAAAGTTTGATGAGACTTGTTAGTGAGTTAAGTTTGATGAGACTTGTTAGCGAGTTAAGTAAACTTTGAAAAGCTTTGTTAGCGAGTTAAGTAATGTTTGACGAGTTTCGATGACAAGTAAAGTTTTTCGAGACTTGTTAGCAGATTAGAAAACAACTTCATATTTTTGTCTTTAAACTAAATTACTCAATTTTAGTCAAACAAAAAGACATCAAAAACGTCGTCATCTTTAATTGCTGTCTGTGATGATTTTAAATTGTAGTTGTCTGGGAGGTTGCCACTTATTTAAATTAACACGGTGATTGCTACCGTCGTCGTGATTTCTGTTCACGGCCGTTCAAATTAATCCATAAATATCCCCAAAACACGTAATTTATGACTAATTTAACTTCCCACATTCAACGTCACATTTTCAATAATTTGGCAAGTAATTTCGAGTTCCAAGTATGTTTGTTTATTTCAGTCATTTTTTCACGTCTGTCCGTGTCCTTGACAGTCTAAAAACTCTAAGACATGCAATTCCATTCCAATTTTAACTTTTAATTAGCGTCATTCCCTCAAATTTTAGCAACGAAGCTGTTAATTTTAGTTTAATTTGCGAGCACGCAAGTTGTTTGTTGACTCTTCTTTATTTAAATTTGAATTTAGTTGTGAGAACTCGATATTGTCGTCTTTCATTGCTTTGCTTTCAATTAGAGTTGTTTTTAAGTTATCTTTTTAAATCAACTTTATTGTTGACCTAATTCGTTTTTTATCGAGGATTTGAATCGTTTTCTAATTTCTCAATAACTTTTAAAACACTTTAGCTTCAAAATACCAGTCATAATGAACAAGACCACCAAAGTTTGCCCTAACAACTATCCAGACAAATGGATCGAGGCGCCGATGTCACGTTTGGTCTTCGATGTCTTTCCAATTCAAGTCGCCGCTTTTGGAACCTTGTGTTTATTGTCTTCCATCTTCTACTTGCGCAAAGATTGCAACAAAAATCGGTTGGTTTCTAAATAAAAGAAAGGATGCAACAGTTTAATTCAAAACAACTCCGCTTTGTTTAAAAAGACGCTCCGATTGTGTTTTTTCGCATAAACTAAATTGCATGCATAAGCGGCGATGTCCATTAAGAGAAAGTGCAACATTCTCTAACTGTCTTGCTTGCTTCCGCGTCCCATGCAAGTTTCCAAGTCCAGAAATAAACAAAAGCCGCTGAGGTTGGTTTTTAAATGACTTCAAAGTCGGGCAGGGCTCGTTGGACTGGTTCGGCAAGTGAGGCCAGCCCAACTGCGACTCTTGCATTATCACGCTTTCAATTCCAAGCATTATATAATGCTCACATTCCATTCTGTTTCGTTACCGACGAAGTTTCAATCAATGCAAGAGTCTAGAACATGGCTCTTAAGTCAAATAGACTTTAAATGCCCATTTTTGGCGGAGCAAATCGAAAGATTTGTTCTTACATTGATTGAAAAGTTGAATTGACACGATTTTGTCTTTGCGAAGCATTTTGTTATGTTAAAAGAATTGACACGATTTAAGAAATTAATTTATTTGGGCCTCGTCAACACTTTTGTGTTAAAATCCTAACTTCTCAGTCAATGGCGCGGGACACCGAGCATTGTTAAAACTTTTGTGTTATCCTACTTCTCTTCTGCTGCCCTCGAGCCGGCGCGCCGCATCATTAAAACTTTTGTGAGCAAAAACAGACTTTTATAATCATCAAACTCTTTAAATCCACCCACAAAACTTCCTCTTCACCAAATTCAACCCACACAAAACACATTACATGCCGTCAAGTTTCCAGAACAGTCTCCAATTATTTCAATAACATCTATGCACGTCACGAAGTTCCAAGAAAGGCCTCCAATTATAAACAAATTTTAATTAATCGACCGTATGCCAAACACTTTCAGTACCTATTCGGCATTCTCAACCATGCGTCACCTGGCCAAAATAACTGAGAACACGAGACACACAAAACGCACGGTTTTAATTACTGGATCCAGAATTTCGACGAATCCAGTCTTTTTGGCACAAAAAATATGTTCACATCGATAATGTTAATGAGTTTGATTGTGAAATTGCCGCTTTGCGTGCTTTCACAACACGCGATCTCGTTAAGTTGTTTTTTGAGTGTTTGCGCTCGACAAAATTTGGCGACGGTTTTTTGCACGAGATCTTTGGTTGTTAAAGTTATTAATGAGATTTTGAGATCAACAAGTTAATGTGTTTTGTTGATTGTTTGGGTAGAAGTCATTCAAACGTTTAAAAGCTATCGAAACTATCCGAATCATTCAAATCAAGTAAAACATTCAAAGCAAATCAACAACTTTAACGCAACAAATTATATGTTTCTTTCCAATCTGATTATAAGAACAACTCTTTCGAGTCGTTCGTCCAAAAATTCTTGGGCAGTCAAGTCCATTTGACTTGTGGGCCATGTTCCAGACTATTGCAGCAGGCATATCACAAGTGCAAACCCTTCCAGCCTCAGTTGAACTAATTCCATTTGAAAAGTCCAACGAACCCGCCCTTCAGTGATCACGACTTAAAATCGATCTCTGTGGCTTTTTTATTTCTGGACTTGGCAACTTGCATGGGACTCGAAAGCAAGGAAGACAGTTAGAAAAATGTGTTCTTTCGCGCTTTGATTTATTTTTTTATTGTTTTTAACGGTCAGCGAGAATTTGCTTTTTTTCCTCACGCAAGTAAACAAGCGCATTTAATAGCTTTTAGTTGTTAAACGCCAAATTGACTTCTTCTTTGAGACTAAAAAGACAGTCAAACAAGTCAACAAGCGCATATGATAGCTTTTATTTGTTAAACATTAACATTTGAATGTCTTTGTTTTAAAAACATTTCCAGTCGTCTCCGTGTCTTTATGACAACAATTGCGGCTGCCGACACTCTTCTCATCCACATGTTCGTCCTCATCTACTACGGTCAATTCAACATGCACAAATGCTTCATGCTCGACAACGGACGTTGTAAGTGTTTCTGAATCTAAAAAATCAAAGTTTTCAAATACTTTTCAGGTTTCGACGACTTTCTGCTGTGTTTCAATCGTTTCTACTACAAACATGCTCACATCATCATTTTGGTTGCAAACCTGGCGATGGCTGTCAGTACTTGGCGAGTTTAACGGACTTTTAAATATTGATTAACAAAATCTTCCAGGTCAATTACAATGATGCTGTTTGATCACTTGGTTGGAGTAAAGAATCCGTTCTGGAATCAATCGCAAGACAGAACAGTACGTACTGCGTACGTAACAGTCATTTTCATTGTTATCCTTGCGGTTTTGGTCAACAGCGATTTCTTTTTCAAACAGTAAGTTTGATTCGAACATGTTTTAGCATTGTTTAAAAATTAACTTTCAATTTAAAGACTCTTTTGATTTCAAATAACAAAGAAAAACAAAAGATTCTTTTGATTCAAATAAAACTTTAGAGCAATTGATAAAAGTGTTTGGCTGTCACGTGCAATGAGCACTGTGAAAGTGTTTATCATGTTCGTGATTCCAACGACTGCGATGTTTGTCTACATCTACTTGATTAGTTACCACATCCAAAAGTCTCAAAAGGTTAGTTTTTTCGTTTAAATGCAAAAGACCAATTTGTACAGTTTCGAGTTCGTTTTTTATAATTTCCAGCAAATTCCAGATATTCAGCAACCGAAACGAGGTCTGCAATTCAGCCACTCGTTCTTTAAGCACGGACGGATTGCGTGTCCATCGTGGACGGTGAGTTTTTTACTTGTGCCAGGTATTTGGAATTAATCAAGTTTTAGACGTTTCAATGACTCGCAGCGAAAACTAAGAATCGTTCCAAGAATGTTGGTGTTCATTGTGACTAATTACTTGCTAAGCAGCTTACCGTCGGTTTTGTTCTTCTTGAAAGTGAGTTGCAACTGTGAAAAGTACAGAAAGATAAACAAATATTACAAAAATGTCTAAACTAGAAAGTATTGCAATGTTAAAAGTAGTCAAGATGACAACAAAGCAATTTCAATCAAATTTGTTGCACTTACAAAAAGCATCTTCAGTTGTTATCAAACAAATCACAAAACAATCAAGTGCAATCTAAACTTTTAGACCTACATAACACATGGAGGCCAAATTTATCACCAATACGATCAAAACGACTTCTTCAAGAACTTCTTCATCGTCAATTTTTGTTTAATCAGCGGAAAAATCATTTTCTACACGATAATCATTATCAGGTAAACAAATAACTTTATAACATCGATATTTAATCAAATTCCAGTCACGCCTCACGCTTCTGGAAGTTCCTCACCTATGTGTGCTGCAATTTGTCGCCGTCTCCGGCTCAGCCAGTTTATGGAAGCCTTCAAAGTGGAGAAGATCGTCGCAAGCTGTTGAAAACATCAACTGCCCGCTCAGATGCATCGGCTGCGCAAGAAGAACACGCTCTAATCATCCGTCGTATTCAATCAAACATTCTACGCAAGCCACAAAAGTCTGTCGTTTGGGGAGGGTTTTTTTTAAAGATCTTGGTAACAGGTACTTTTAAAAAAAAAAATAAAAAGCAATTTGACACTCGACCATCTCAAATCACCAAATTTCAGGACAACATCGAATTGCATCACACAAATGACTCGCATTCCATTCATTCGTTCAACATGGACAGGTTGACACGTCCGGAAAACAGCAGAAATTGCATTTCACTTGACGATCATGTTTAAATTGAAAAGAACGCAAAAATGTGATTCTTTTTGTTTGATCTCTAAACCTTGTTTGTCTTTTAAAGTGATTGCAATCAGTTCTTTTAGTTAGTTAGTTGTCATATCGTCTATATTTTAAGTAGTTGTTTAGTTTGCAAAGCAATTCCGTGTTCATTATAAGCATCTCATTTAATTTAGAACCATATCTCAATTGAATTTAAAATGTTTGATTTCCTTTTTACATGTTAGTTCTTGTCGATTAGATTGTAATTTTCTTTAGTTCTTGTTTGTGAATAAACAGTAGTTTTTAAGCCTTTAACTTATTAAACGATTTTTTAAAAAGTGAAAACGAATGATTATTATGGTAAGAATTGTTTGAACGTTTTTGAGCAAAGTCATTTTAAAACAAACTTTGCTTTTTCAAAGTCATTTTTTGACAAGATGCTTTAAAACAAACAAACTCTGCTTTTTCAAAGTCATCTCAAATTGCCGACAATACTTTTTATTCATTCAAATATCACAACTAATCATTTTCCGTGCAACCAACTCGCACAGTAATTACAAGTCTCTGCGCAGTACATTTTAGTTGATGATTTATAACTTTTGTTCCGGCATAGGTTGTTTTTCTCAATTTCTTCGCAGTTTACCGCCACATCCATGCACACTTCATATGGAGGCATACCTGAAGCAATTGGACGATTTATAGTGTTCCATTTGGGGTCGTCAACTAATCTGTCGTCCACGCCGTCAATTGGAGGAATGGTCAGGATCTGTAAGTTGTTTTTGTCGTTAAAATCCGAAAAGAAACTTACAAGAGGGATGCGTTTGGGTTTCGGAGTCACTTTTTGGGTCTTTCTAATCGAACGTCCCAGTTTTCTTGCGCTTAAATCAAACAATTTTGTGAACGCTTCTTTCAACTCAATAATTAAAAAACTCACTCGACAAGCAAACCGAATAAGAACGACGCAATTAGCACAGTTAAAAACAATTTCATTTTCACTGACGCAATTCCATACCCGAAAGGAAATTTATAGTCCCGACTTATTACAATTTTAGTCATCAAAATGCTAATCTGTTCAAACAAAAAAGTAACTTTCGATTGTTTTTCTTCGTTTAAATCAAAGAAACACAATTTGGTCTGCCTAAATGTTGTTTGAACAGGTTCGTTGAATTTTGGCCGTCATGGTAGTGCGAGTTGTGGTTTGTACCAATCAATATAATGTTTTTGGTTTAAATTTAAAGCATTCGTGTCTTTTTAAAGAATCGTCTTTGTATGTAGAATGATGCCGGTTAGTTGACACAAAAGGACCAAAAAATAACGGAACATCTTGTAATAGAAGCCAGTGGGACTTTTGACTTCTGTTACAGGGCTTTCCGGCACGTTTTTTCTTTCTTGTTTGTTTTTTTGTTTCATTGCTATTTTAAACACCTTTTTGCTTTTGAACAGCGTTATTTAAAATCAAGTAAACAATTAACTTCAAACATCGTTTTTGCTTTTGAACAACACTGTTTGAAAGTTGTCAATCAAGTCGAATTTAAATTTAAGAAAACAACCGCAAGATTACGCTACAAACATTGCTTTTAAACATTATTATCTTAAACGGCACTTCAGACATAATTTCTGCGTTTAAACATTGTTATCTTAAACAGCACTGTTTAAAAAAACATCTCTAATAAACTCAAAAACTATTGTTGTTTTATGTTTGCATAAACTTTGTTAAACAAAAACACTTTAAATGTCTCTCTTCTGTTCCGCCCGCATCATTTAATGTTCAAAGTGTGTAAACTCGGATCCATGCCGAAAAATACGTGTAATTTAATACCTATATCGTTTATTCGAAATTAATTATTTAGTAGTGCGGAAGGATTCCAGAAAAGTTGAATATTTTTCGGAAGCAAACAATGTCGAGTGAGAAATTTCGTCAACAAACTGGAAATTCTTCGTGCAAATTTTGGATTAATTTGCTTGTTGTTTGAAGTTGATGTGATTTAGTTGAAAGGTTGGTTTCTTTAATTTGTTGTCTTAAACGGAGTTTTTTACTTCAAGATAACTTTTTGATTTAAAAGCATGTAAACATTTTTGATTGAAGGACATCGTGCTTGTTTTCTGTCGATCTAACTAATCAATTAAAATCTCAAACAATTCTTTAATTTCCAGATGCAAAATCAAAAACTGCTCATTCTGGTATACAACGGATATCCTTATATAAGTAAATGCTTTAATTGGAGAAGTTCGCGCTCATCTTCGTATTGTCCAACGCCAGGTTACTTTATTGAGGTGAGAAAATTCACTTTAAACTGTCGTTTAAACTTTTTTCAGTTTGTTAACATGCTGACTAGAAACTTGAACGTTTCCGCCGAATTTATTAGTTTCGATGAACTTAAAGAAATGACCGGACATCCGCCACTTAAAAAACAAGGCAAGTAGGTGAACGGCGTGGTCGGAATTGAAAGAACTGTTTTTAGATCTAATTTTTAAAGCTTTGCAAAACGGAACCGTTGACTTGATCTCCAATTTCCTAAGCAACTCGTCTATTTACGGTCAAGGATACGATGTTTCAACACCAATTTACTTTGTAAGTCTTTTTAAAATTAAATTATTTTCTTGGATCAGTTTAAATAAGTAATAATTCTTTCAATCAAAAGTCTCAACAATCAAAAAACATTCAAAACAACTTTAAATTTAGAGTGAAACAAAATTTGTTGTTGCTCCTGCAAAAAGACTTAATGATATGTTTGCTTTCTTCACAGTCTATGACATTTATTGCTGGATTGGAATCTTCGGCGTGCTTTTTGTGTTTTTGACTATCTACTTTCTGGCACATCGTCTAAGTGCAAGTTTTAAAATGCTAGATGATCACAACCAAAGAAGCTTCGGCGGAGTAAGTGAATTTAATGATAACATCAACTTTAAACATTGTTTTCAGCTTGCTTGGCAATTCATTCGTTTCGAACTCCTTCAATACGAAAAGATGCGCGAGAAATTGCTATCATGTAAGTTTTTGGAGACAGGTTTTGTAATTTCTCTTTTTAGTGAACGCATTAATATTGTTTTTTGCTCTTTTCAACTGTGGACTTCTAATCCAAATGTACAACGGGTTGATAACAACACAAGCGGTTCGCCAGATCAGTCCGAAGCCGTTTAAAGAGTCGGAGATATTCAAAGTCCTCAAAGAACGCCAGTTTTCTATGATCTTTACTAGCAAGTTGCAGTGGTGGTACGAGGTGAGTCCAAATTGCTGTCTAAACTTACAAATATCATTCCAGAGCATCAACGCTTCGGACGCCTCACCTTTCTTCGAACTTAGACAGTCTCTTCGACACAATCCAATTAGACTGGCACAAGAATGGGGCGTGGAATATGATCAGCTAGGTGTATTCACAATGGAAAAAGTCCGCTCTGGTGGATGGGTAACGATACAAAGTAAAGAACTAATCGAGACGTATAGGCAAAAAGGTTACTGCGACTTTATTTATTTGGAAGTGAGTTTTAAAAGATAATAACTTTGTTAATCGTTGTGCTTCCAGACAAACTTTCCGCCAACAAATAAGCACTTACTAATGAAAAAAGGACATCCCCTCTTGTCGGAAATCAACAGAGTCATAATGGAGGAGCAAATAAACATTAGGCGACTGTACCGAAAGTATTTTCTATATGCGCGACCCCCAAGTTGCAAAGAAATTGAACGTGGACCTAGGCCATTAGGCTTGCTTCCCTTTTATGGCGTTTTGATGTTGCTAGCCGGTGGACTTATTGCTGGAACGTGTCTGTTTTGTATTGAACTGTGGATGAAAAGGAAACACGAATAAATGTTGTTACATCAAAGTGCTCTTGAATAACTTTTGAAAATGCGACATTGTTGACATTAACAAAATGAAACTTTATTATGCAGATACAATTTATTGATCGTCAAATTGCTTGCTGTAGCTGTCGCAGATTGCCTTCAAACTTTGCTTGCTACCTAAAAAGACAAAGAGAACGAAGACATTAACTTAAAATCAACTTACGGGGCCGCGCCGGCCCGGCCGGCGGGGCACTGGGCGGCAACAATCAACTTATCTAATAGGCCGTTACTTTGCCGCTCTACACTTCTCATTTCCATTTGCCAGCCACGTTGAAGTGAAGCAAAAAGTTTGTTATTTTAAAACTATCAAATTAAACAACAGAAAAATGAAACGACAAAAGAAAGCGAAAACTATTTGAAAGAAGTTTTGTTTGTTGATGTTTTTCTTCAAATGCAAATAACTCCAAAACTGTAAATCAAATCCATTTATGTTAGAATCCCTTGATGATCAACAATGTTAGTACAAGATTCATTTAAAGTGCCTTGAAGATTTTGAAACGCCAGCAGACTCGGATGAGGATTGCCATGAAAATGATGAACAAAATCCAGTAAATGATGGCGATGATTCGAAAGCCAATGATTTCGTACTGTGATGCAATTTGAGTGAAGTAACCAATTGTGATGATTAAAACATTAAGCGGTGCCTAAAAAGAACAAATTAGTTAAAAACGTATTATATGATTGTTATTAACAGCACAGATCAAACATTTATTAAGCAATAAAATCATTTTAAACATAACAGTAAACTTTAAATTCAAAACCTCCAATCACAATTTGCTCCAAAACTTGCATAAATTATAATCAACACGGAAATCATATAAACAATTTTATCAACGATGGAAAACTGTTTATCAAATGCTGTTCCGTTGCAAACGAAGATGACAAGTTTTAATCCCATAATAGACGAGAATACGAGTTATAATAAAAACAATAGGTCCGGCACGTTTCTAAACTTTTCATAAATTGATTTGAATCAAAACACCGGGATGTCGTGAAAAGTTTACCTGGAAAGTGTTACTCTCATTCTTTTGCAAATCAGCAATCTTTTTAGCGCTTTCGATCTTCAAATCAGCAATCTGTTTAGCGCTTTCGATCTTCAATTCAGCAATCTGTTTAGCGCTTTCGATCTTCAAGTCAGCAATCTGTTTAGTGACTTCTTTCGCTTGTTTGGCAAGTTGTCTAAAATTATAAAATTTAGATGTTAAACTTTAAAAGCAACTTACTGTCCAAAACCGTGCGGACGATTAGACTCTTTTGAAGCGTGAAACCATGTTGAATTGCAGAAAAAGGAAAGGCAGCGAAAAAGCGCTTGCTTGTTTGTTGGTTTGAGAATGTGTAGTGGCATTACCTAAAGCTATTGTGGCGCAATTGAAATAGGTGTTATAAAATGAAAGAAGAGAAATGAATACATTTTTAGATGTTCTTTAATTGTTTGCTTGAATCAACGTTTTCATCAACGAGAAACATCAAAAAACTTTACAAATCAAATTCCCATAATCTCCATACAAAACCTACGCGTTCCAACACTCTAGAAATCAGACAACCGGACAGGCTTTGCATACATTTCCTAGTTACTTTGGCTTTCCTGACAACTTTTTAAAAACCAATACGTCGACTACATCGGTTTAAAGTAAAAACGTACTGAAACGTAAAACGTTTGCCGCGTTGGTTGTTTTACTCTTTGTGATGTGTCGTTTGGTGTGTTTTTTGAATGAATGAGCGAAATTTGAAGTTTATTTTGAAAGTTGGAATGTATTTCTTGCCAATTACGTCGAAACAAAGGTTTGTTTAAAAACAACTTCTTTCTTGTCTATAAAATTGAGAGTGTTTTAAACAACAAATATTTAGAATGTTCACAAGAACAAGGAGATCAACGACTTACTCATTAACGAGATCACTTGCTAGAACAAAAATGCCGAAGTTGTTTGCTGGATTCGTTGTCATAATTTTTATTCATTTCCTTATCATTATATTCTTGTTAAGTAAGTTCCCAAATGTTTAAACTTACTAATTCAGATAAACATCTCCAGGTTACCGAGACCCCTTCACGTTTACAGAAATCTTGTCAGCAAAATTCTTCAGACCTCCACGATTTCACAAACCAAACATCACGGCACACGTTCCATGTCATAAATTCTTTGACCCGGAATACGATCGTTTCTACCTGGCAAAAAAGTACCGAATCACTTACAAAGAGTCCGAAAACAAAGAAGAATGGCCAACTGATTGCGGATCAATAAGATCAAGAAACTTCTTTGCAAACAAACCGATGAGTGAAGAAGAAAGAAATTTTTCTATTGCATACGCTAGAAATGTTTATCGGGTTTGTTTTGTTTAATTGATTAGAATGAACATCTCGATTCGACAAATCTAATTTTTGATCTTTAAAGTTGAAAGCACTTCAAATATCATCTTTAATTCGAACAACTTTCAGGACTATCGATTTCTCGAAATGACTTTGGCAACAACGTATGCTCCCTCAAAACTTCTACTGCTACTCTGTCGATGGGAAAGCAAGTGAATTGTTTAGAAAAAGGATGAATGATTTGGCTTCGTGTTTACCAAATGTGCACGTAACTGATTTTGCGGCCGTGATGGACAGTTTCGGGTAAGTTCTTTCCGGACATAATCATTTTAACCTGCTTTTTAGACACAACACAAATTCTCATCACATGGAATGTCTAAAATGGCTAGCGCATAAGAACAGAAAGTGGAAATACGTCATGTTGTTGCAGGTGAACGTTTTGAATGTTTAAAGTTTTAAGGCTTGTTTGTTTAAAGTTTGGCATTCAAGTTAATTTTAAGAACTTGTTTAAAAATCTAACTGCTTGGCATTTCAAACTAAAGTCAATTTTAAAACCAAAACTTTGTCATCTTTTTAAGATTTAGAACTTTGACGTTCCGTTAAAAACAAATCAAGAAATGGTTCAAATTCTCAATTGGTACAATGGCTCAAACGATGTCACAACACAGTACCGACTAAATTGGCCCCACAACAATACATGGACTTTTAATGCAATCAAATTGTTTAAAGATCGTAAGTTTTTTTTGACTCCAAAGCTAACTCCGGATCCTTTTCAGCCGCTAGGAACAATTTGACTGTCAATGGAGATCCTCCATTTTTCTTCTTTTCACGCAGTCCCGTCGAAGTCACAATGTCTCGCGAAGCAATTGATTTCATATTGGAGAAGATGGACTTGAGAGGCGTCATTGCTCAATTTAATTCGTATCCGGTGACTGCAATCGACGAATTCGTTACCAGCTCCAATAAACAGTAACGACAATATTGGCCTCCCTGGTGGATTTACACAAAAATGCTATAAACAGGCGAGAACTGTGATCGAAATGACTCGGTTAGTTTTACCGAAGGTGTCCAAAAACAAAAAGTGTGTTTTCAAAAAAAGTCTTTCAAACAAAAAGTGTGTTTTTAAAAAAATGCTTTCAAGCAAAAAGTTTCAAACTTTTAGGCAAAGCACTCGTTTAAGATTTTGTAGATTTCAGCTAACTTGTTCATTGTGTTTATTAAAGTATCAAATTATTATTTTTCAGATTTGGAGTTTGGTGGAAGGATAAAAACAAGTGTGATAGTCAGATCTGGCGCCATGACGTTTGTATCCTCGGTCTGGAAGACCTGATCACCAAATTCACAAACAATTCCTTTTTTACCGCAAACAAATTAATGCCAGAACACGATTTCGGAGCAATTGTTTGCTGGAACGAAGTTCTCTTTAACCGGACTTTCTACGAACGAGGCATTCATCGCCTGGACAAGGAAGCCTACGTCAAATTGCCAGCAGTAAGTGATGTTTAAAGTCTTTTGACTCCAAAGGCATTATTTTCAGGTCCGTTTGAACAATGCGCGGAAGAAGTACGGAAAGAAGTTTAACATCAGTCGTTTCAAATGTAACAAGTTCCTTAAAGACACAATTGGGACTGTTGCATCCGAATGGGAATAGTACATATAGGTTTAAATTCCAGATGCATTTTTGTTATCGTTTCTACGTGTACTTTCTGTTTCTATTGAATAAAGATGATCGTTTTGAATTTTAAAAGTGTTTTTGAGGTTTAAAGATGAAAAGTTAAAATGACAGATTTTGTTACAAAGTTTGTTTTTAAATAGAACTTGTTACTTGACTGTTTTTATTGCTTTTAAATAGAACTTGTTACTTGACTGTTTTTATTGCTTTTAAATAGAGCTTGTTACTTGACTGATTTTGTTGTTGCTTTACTTGACTGATCTTGTTACATTCTTGTAAATTCACGATCACTTTTCAAATCTAATCAGTTGCTTTTCTTGACCATCAAATTCTAATATCTCCAAAAGCTTCTATCATGTCTAAAAAGCAAGCTCTGTTTGCGCATTTTCCCTACAAATTAACCACAAAAATTGATGATTCGACAACTTTCTGCATCCGGTCACAAATTAACCACAAAAACTGATGATTCGACAGCTTTCTGCATCCGGTAGCACAACACTCTGCCTATTTTAATGAATCAGCAACAGAAAGTATCAAAAAATTCATTCGTTTCATTGCTTCAAACAATTTTGTGTCGAAAATGAAATTGGTTTTATTCTTTTCGGTGCTTGTTCAAATTGTTGTAAGTGATTACACTCCAGGTAAGCTTATAGAAAAAAGCGTTGTTTTAATCAATTTCCAGGTCCAATAACTTGTGACCGTGTAGTCACTGTGATCTCCGGCCACTATTCTACTGACGACCCCTCAGCAAAACTGTTCGTTCACTTCCGAGCTCGTTTCCTTACAACAAACCCGTACTTTTACGGCACAATCGACTGGATTAATAAGACTTTAGAGGCGACCAATGTAAGATTTTACTTGGTTAATCCGGACAAGTTTGTTTATTTGTTTGAACGTTGTTTTGGATATTTATAGTTTAGTCGTCAAAGGTGCGATATCGGCGAGTCGTGTTTCATTAAGCCGGAATCCGATTTGAATTACTACGGAGGAATTGGACTTTTCAGTATAAATTACAATTGAATTTAAATATCTTCTTTTTTGAAGACTTTAAAGTCGAACTAACAAGATAGTTTTTAAAAATGAACTAACAAGATAGCTTTTAAAAAGACGAGTCTTTAAACGACAATAATTTCAAATCGAACTAACTTAATTAACAAGCTAACAATATAGTTTTTAAAAAGATGAATCTTTAAACTTGAACTAACAATAGTATTCAAAAACAAGTCTTTAAACTCAAACTAAAAAGATTAGTCAAAAACGAACCTTTCAAATCGAACCAACAACATAGCTTCTAAAAAGACGAGTCTTTAAAATCAAACCACTTTAATTAACAAGATAGCTTCTAAAAATGAACTAACACACTAGAAAACAAGTCTTTAAACTCAAACTAACACACCAGAAAACAAGTCTTTAAAATCAAATTTAAATTCAATTGTCATTTCGCTATATCAGACCCGGACAGTTAGTGTTAATATACTAGGTTGTCCCAAAAGTTCGTCCTGTTGACTTTCGGTTTAATTCATTTTTTATGATTTTGGGCTCATTTTAAAGCTTGTTTTTCTACGATTCGAATGAGTATAAAACTTATAGCAGCCTCCATGTCTTTAAATGACATCCGGATACAGGCCCGAAGAATCACAAAAGGATCATAAACAAAGCTGGACTTTTAGTGGTCATTGGCAAATCTTATAATTTTGGTGTTAAATTGTTGCCCGTTTTATTACGGTTTATGTAGTCTACAAAACTTCCAATGATTCATAAAGTTGAACATCACTTCATCAAAAGTTACCTAATGATCAACTTTTTGTGTTGCTCAATTGGCACAAGTTTTGGCCGGATTTCTTTGACAACTGGTTTTTTCATAGATAAAACATATATTTCCACGCATAATTTAGCCTATAGAATTAAATGAGAACGTTTTAGAATTAATCATTTTTCCATAAAAACACACGCTCTCCCCCCTTTGAAAACGTTTAGTTATGATTAGTATCACTTAAAGTTTTAACCGGATGTCATTTAAAGACATGGAGACTGTTATAAGTGTTCTACATCGTTTTATTCATACGGGAAAGCCCTACAATTTGATAAAAAGTCCAGAAAATACGAATTAAACCGAAAGTCAACAGGACGAACTTTTGGGACAACCTAGTAAAAGCTTTAAATAACAACAAATTAAGTCGACTTTATCACTTTGTGGCAGGCCAATTACACTGGAACTTTAACACTTTTTAACACCACCGGAAAGTGCACGAACCAGTTCTACGTGGATCCGTCAGTTGAATTGTACAGTGACAAGTAATTGAATTTGTTGTTCGAACATTTAGATTCAAATACTTTAGAAAGCCAGATCCAACTCGATACAAAGGATGCTGGTGCTGCGACAGATACAATCCTTCGGCTGAATTGGACTGCCCCGCTGATCCTATGGCAGACAGTAAGTGTCTTTGGATAGATCTTATTCAAACGATTAATTTAGAGATTCAACCTGAAATGAAAATTGAAGACAATGGAACTTGTTCAATGGAGAATCTCGGTGCCTTCTTGACCTTGGCTGCGTTGATTGGAGTCTTTTTATGTTGATTTGAATCGAGAAGTTTGCTTCAATATGTAATGTGTGGTTACTGTAATTTTGCTTAAAAAGCAATCACATCTGTTAAAAAGATAATATGATTTGCTTTGTCGTTTAATTAAATTTATCACTTCTTTTAAACAACTGTTTTTTTTGTTTGCTCGTTTTAAACATTTTTTGTTTCTGTTAAAGTATTTGATTCTCTTAAACAATGTTTTTATTAAATTACTTGATTCTTTTAAACAACTGTTTTTTGTTTGCTCGTTTTAAACAATAGACATGCTCAATATTCATTGGCTTCTCAATTTTTGTGATTAGTCCAACATTTGTTTGCACAGTTCCCACATAATTAACTTCCTCTTCTTTAAAAACACAAACAATCTTTCTTTTTGTGCCGCGCCCACATATTTATTGCTTATCTCAATCATAAACTCAGTACTTGCGGCAAGATTGCTAAGAAAAGCGTGACTTTCAGGAATGCAAGAAGCTATTCACAAAATTCCTAACAACATGATTCAACGTTTGCTAAAGGTGTAGACGTTCGTCTAAAATTATTAAGTAGTCATCAAAACAACAAGACGGCGTCGACGGAGGAACGCGATAAAAGCAAGTTCGTGAAAAAAAATCCAGAAGATTCGGCCAATTTGAAAGGAAAGTTATCTATGTCTATAACATTTGTGTGATTGAAATGAATTTGCAACAAACACAAAACAAATTTGTGACAAAAATGAACGTTGAATATGTTGTTAAACAACTCATTTAAATTATTTTTAAACAATGTCGTCAAAGCTTATTTGTTTAACAGAGTGATAACAAACATTGTGACGTCGTTGTCTATTTTCAAAACATTTTTGTTGCAAGTTCTCTGTAATAAAACTTATTATTGTCTCAAAATAGACTAAAAAACACATCGCTTTCACATATCAAACTTTGCCGACGCAAGTTGTACGTAACACGTTAAAAATTTATTACATGTCCTTGACAAGCTTTTACAATGTGCACGTAATTAAAAAGGATTTCTTAATTAGAGTCAAAAACGCTCAATGTTCGACACAAAAACAAGTTTGCTCCCTTCCTTGTTTTTGGCTACATTATCTATGCAGGACGATAATTATTGCGGGCAGAGAACATCTAAAACTCAAAATCACAAAGTATTTGCAAAGTGGCAGCGATTTTAAACAACATTTTAATAACTTTAATACAGTAAATGTTTTCGGGGAAAATGTTGATAAGAAAGAAGAAGTTTTATACGCCGGAATGTTTATCAATCTTAGTGCTCGTCCGTTTGTCAGTCATTTAAGAAATTAAACGTCACGTTTAAATGAGGACGGAGGAAAGTGATAAAATGAGTTTTCGTGGAAAAAAATAACTTTTATCTTTTAGCAAACGTTACGGTGAGTTTTTGTGTAGGTGTGGAATTTAATTAAAGTGCAACTTGTAAATTTGCATAATTTTAAACCTTTGAGATCTTTTATTTAAAAGAACGCTTCTTGTTTATTAGATTCTGTTTTGTTTGTTCTTTTTGATTGTTTGCATCAAACTTTAATTATCACATTTGTTTTATGACTCAATGACATTTGACTCACGCTAATTAAGGTTTTGCCTACAAGTCAATTGAATTTGTTGAGTCGGTGCAGTTGATAAGAAATTAACAGTGCTTATGGTGCAAACCTGTCGACGAAACGACTCGGCAAGCAGAAGCAACGAGTGTTTTTATGAACTTTGTTGAGTCGGTGCAGCTAATAAGAAATTAGCATTGCTTACGATGCAAACCTGTCAACGAAATGTCGAGTCGAATGCAAACACTGAATAAACATGGCGATCGAGGTGATGAAATTTGTTAAGTCGATGCAGTTAATGAGTTTGCATTATTTTTGTGTACGGAGAAAGTGTGTCAACAAAAAGACTCGGCGAGCAGAAACAAAGATGAATAAAAGTAACGCCCTCATTGTGAGTTTTAATAATATTGTGTGCGTGTCAATGAAATGGTTAAGCAATTAGCTTCCAGGAAGGTGATGCTTGATAAACAATCTGCGTGACCGCTCTTGAATGTATCAACCTTTCTGTCCAGTTGAGTCATTTTACTTGCGAAAAAAATTCGCTCTTTTGTTGTTTGAGATGATAAGAATTGCTGCAGTAAACGTGAGATTCAATAGAAACTCCAAAATCATTAAAGTAGGCTAGTTAGTGATCAACGAAGCTTTTGAAGGAAGAAAATAGGCATCGAACGGAGTTGTTTACCAATAAAGGTCAGGTTGAGACAGAAAATGATGGTCACTGTGACCGTAAGAGTTTGTGGTCGACGAGACCGTTCAAACCGGATGGCTGGGTTCATAAGTTTAAAGATAACGCTTTTAAAAGAATAAACAAAGGGAGGCGCTTCCACTTGCGGTCGTCAAAAATACAAACACTTTAAAGAAACTACAAGAGGCGTTCCAACTTGCGGTCAACAACAACATTGGCTATATAAGGAGTTCTCAAACACTTGAAACCTCGCATTAAATTGTTCCGGAGAGCTATTTCGGAGTAGAAAAGGCAAGTTTTCTTTCTAAAGTATTCACTTCAATTTACTCTTTCAATTTCAGTATCAAAAATGGCCAATCAGAGCTGTCTTAGAGAAGGTCGGATCAAAGTGTATAAGAAACCTTTCCTCTTCAATGCCTATTGGACAGACAGATTTGCCACGCGTTCAAGAAACAATCATTCAATCGAACTTTTCAAGTCGGAGGTGAGTTGAAAGACTTTTTGATTTGAGAGCATTTCAAAGTCAAATCAAAAACTTTTAAGTTAAATCACACTTTGTATTCCTCGCATTTATAACTAACAATCAATTCCAGGACGACGTCGATCCCACTCAAAGACTTTTAATTAAATATGTCCGGCAAGTAAGTCAAATTTAACACTTTCCACGATCAATTCATTCTTTTTAAGTTCTGCGTCTTCTTTCCCATCAAGACTAATTGCATTCCTGAACTTGAGTCCGCAAATCCGTGGTTCTTGCCGCCAAGTGAGGAGAAACAAATCTTGATCGGTTTGGGTGGGTTTTAAAATCCGCAAGTTACGTTTTTAACACAAAAGTTATTCCAGCTAACTCGCCAAAGTCCAAAAAGTTGACATTCTTGGCTGTAAGTGCGGAATCTGAGTTGTGGAAGTGGTTTGTGCCGGAAGAGAAATGGGAAGAGGTCTTCAACAAAATTGTAACCGCGAAGGGTACCGACGAGTAAATTCCGTATCCTCGATCTCTTTAAACTTTTAAATATTTTCAGACCAATCAAATTGGACATCGCAAATGCTCCACCTGTTCCTTGCACACCAAGTAAGAAAGAAGTTGAGTTGAATGCTTCTTACCGTCGTCGTCGTCTAACAGAGCCTTCGGCTGTTATTGTTGAAATGGGTCACGGATCAATTCATTTAAACGCTCAATCGTCATTGGAAAGTCAGCAATCTCAATCGTCTTCAACAAATTCTAATGGTCCGCCACCTCCAAATCAGCTAAAGCTTGAACCTGGTTTGTTATAAAATGTTTTGTAACAAAGATCCAATACTTACAACTCCAATGTTTAGGACAACCATCCGGAAAGCTCACTAGTTCGTCGCTAAAGCAGCCAAGAATCGAGCCAGGTTGATTTTAACGAAAATCCGGTACTTACAACTCCAATGTTTAGAACAATCATCTGGATCTGATTCTTCTAACTCTTCTGTTTTCAAGCCAGACGAAG
Organism: Aphelenchoides bicaudatus; assembly: GCA_024699845.1. Lineage (NCBI taxonomy): Eukaryota > Metazoa > Nematoda > Chromadorea > Rhabditida > Aphelenchoididae > Aphelenchoides > Aphelenchoides bicaudatus. Next base: position 154,234 of record JAMPIN010000008.1, on the reverse strand, counting down.
AATATTCGTTGGAGGAAATGCGAATTGCCGCCCTGCCCAAGCACCGGCGCAAAAGCACTACGAATGTAGGTGAACTTCGAACATTACAAAATTAACAACTTTTGTTTAGTCAACCCCGAAACAACAAATAAAAACGGAAGCAGTATTGTTCAAATTAATGAAATTCAACCAAAGCTTCAACGCAAGTGACCGTTCCGCTCAAAGCTCAATCCAGGATGTTCGTGGACGGTCAGTTTTTTTAAATGAAATCAAACTTCAACTAATGTTTAGACTGCTCACAAACTCCACAACCACTGAATGCTACAGCGAACCGTCAACTTCGTCTACTGCTCCTATCCGCAGCCGAACATCCTTGAATCGCATCCAAGAAGTGTATGAAAACCAAACAAAGGACGGTCTGGAAAGTCCAGGTTCCACAGATTCCGAAAAAACGATCACTCCTGGCAACAAATTCAACTACACCCGAAAACCATACTATTAAAAAAAACTTACGGGTCTACTTGCCATAAAACGAGTCTTTAAAACTTTTAAATTTATTTCTTTGTACAAACATTTTCAATACAAATTTGTAAAGTCTAATAAACTTCTTTAATTGCTTGTGTTGATTGTTTTTTATTGAGTTGTCAAAAGTAACGACTTTATTTCAAAAAATCAATTCGAGCTCTGCATAGTACGAGCACTTGTCATTGTCTCAACAGATGAAGTTGTTGCAAATGAAAACAAGTTTTTAAACATGTTTTGAACAATTTGACGATAGCTTCCGACCATCAACAATGTTAGAATAACGTTTAAACCGGGTAGTATAGTAAAAGGTAGCAAAAAGAATGGATAGTTAACATAGAGTTTGAAGTAAATTGACGTGTTCAATAAACTGACAGGACCGATAGCGAACAGTGCGGCAGTTATGGTCTGAAAGTTGTTATTAAACATTGATTTAAAGAAGTGTTCAAATCAAACCTGAGCAATTAAGTAACGTCCAAATTGCTTTTGGAGACTTTTTAACTGGCCGGACTTGACTTCTGGTGAGTGTTTATTCATGAAAGCCCACGTTTTGTAAATAATCACAAGAATCAAGCAAAAACAAACAAAACAAGACGCCTCGACCAATAAAGATAACAAAAGAATGCTTGTAAAGTTCTGAAAGTTGTTGGAACTTGTTCCCGAAAACCAGACATATCGAAGAAACACTGTTAGTCACTTAGAATTAAATTACTACCTTCGCTGCATTAAGTTTTCGCAAAAAAGGGGTTCAAAAAACATAGTCTCCGGTCATTTTTAATAGTCGTTCCGCGGAGTTCATTTAATTATATGCTTTGGATTTGAGGAATTGTTTTCCAGACTAGATAATTTGGAGCTTTAAATCAACACACTTTAAACAATAAGAGACTTTTAAATTGCTAGAATAAAGAGTTCATTTGAATCGGTTACATTTTTAAAAATTACATAGAGTTTGTTTGAATCGGTTACATTTTTAAAAATTACATAGAGTTTGTTTTAACATATTAGAAAGTCCGGAAAAGGTGTCTCAACGGAAAAGGACAAAGCCAAACAGGGCCAAGAAGACACTTTGGCCGACAGCGTGACCAGGATAGCCATCGTTTTGTGAATCGGTTGATTGTCCTGGAGAAGGTGAAGGAGTTGATTGTCTTGGAGCAGGTGAAGGAGTTGATTGTCTTGGAGAAGGTGAAGTAGTTGACGGAGACGGAGAAGGCGAAGTAGTTGATGGAGACGGAGGCTTATGCTCAGTAAATGCAATTTCTTGGTACTCCCAGTGATGGACTTGACAATAAGAACGGGCCCACGGACCTAGAATCAGTTGTAAGTATCTTTAAGTTGTTTTAAATTTACCGCCAAAAATAGTTTTGTTCCCGATGCTTTCATCAACCATAATGTTAAGATGACAGCCTTTGGGATCTTCGTCAGACGTTTGAGTTAACTTATCCAATTTAATCGTGTAGTTCTTGTCCTTAATCTTCAACTTGGCTTCCAATTTTAAATCGGCGCAGTTTTTGATGTAAGGAGGGGTTCTAAAATTCAAACTTTAAAATCAGTTTAAATACAAGATGTTCAGAAATTAAGTTAGCATTTTAAAACAAAAACTTTTTACTTGCCCGCTTTCGTTTACTTGAGCGTTAGTATGATTGAGAATCTTGTCCATGATTGTCTGGTTGACAAGAATGAACGATGTACTCGTGTCCGTGACGCCAATAAAATTTGTTGCATAAACAGTTCCGTTCATACTGAACTCATCAACTTTAAATAATTCCCAATGATTTGTCTCTTTGAGCTCAACATCCAACCAGTCAATAACCGAATTACAGTTTTCTTTGTCTTCGTCGCCGAACACGATACGCCCAACATCTTCACATTCTTTTTCGTGACAGTCTTTGCAGAAAATACTGAATATGGGCTTCTTAAGCAACTTTTTATCAATCATCTCTTGCATCACCGAAGTTCCAGGGTCACCCTCTTTCATGTAGTACATTCCCAACATTCCCAGGTCGTCGTTTGCAATTTTCTCGGCCGCTCCGAACATTACAGCATCTGTAAAGTCTAAGGCATTCTGATCAGTACCGTCTCCAAGCTAAAACTACTTTTATTTACTAATTCGATCATCAAAATCAAGTTACAGCAAAGGTGTCGTTTATAAACACTCCACCAGCTTTTTCTCTGTATCCGTATGTGACATCAAATTTGACGTCCGTTACATTTGAGCTCGTAGACGCTTCGTTGTCGTATGTGTTGTCATTTAGGCAAAAGCCGTTGCAAGCTCCGGTGCACTGACATCCTTTACGCGGAACCCACAAGTATTGAGAACTAAAACAATTTGGAGCTTTCGACTTGCTTTTAGTCTTCGAAAAACAAAAATGCTTCAACTTGAAAAAATGTGTCAAGTTAAAAAAACAAAACAAAAAATGTGTCGACTCAAAAAATTCTTTCAAATCAACACATTTTTTTGACTCGAATATTTTGATTCGTATTTTTCGAGTCGACACATTTTTTAAAGCTAATTCTTTCAAAAGTGCGTACCCGGTGTCAACGCGAACCTCGAATTTGTTAGGTGGAGTTCCAATTGAGACGGTTGTCTAAAACACACAATCAAAATGATTACAATCCTTTCTTTGTTACTTACCGTATACAAAGTGTGAAATTTGGACCAGACCGAAACGTTTTGTTTACTGGGTTTGAAAGCGGGATCGTCTTAATGTTCAAACTTTAAGTAGATATTGTTAAAAACTGGACTTACTCGATTTTTGGACAACACGGCGATTAAGTTTCAACTCAAAAGTTCCTGATGCACTTGCTTCACCCAACCAGACAACAAGCAAACAGCTTGCGAGCAACAAATTCATCTTGTTGCTGAAAAACTGAATTTATTTCGTTGTTTTCAACTATGTTTAAACAAAGCAACTCAAAATTAAACTGAATGTGTGCAGTCAACAAAAATCTCTCAACCAAATTTGCCACCTCACAAACTGGCCATTCACTTCCTGCCCGAAACCAATATTCTCAGTAGCAAGTACACCAAATCACCACGGAAGTCCGGCATTTTGGTAGGAAATATACGAATGATTGTGTATTGAAGCTATTTTTGACTATCCATTTCCGTCTAATTGCAATTTGTACTTTAAACATGTTTTAAAAATATTGAAAGTAATGAATGTTTGAAGTTGAAAGTAATGAATGTTCGAAGTTGCTTTTAATGAATGCTTGAATAAGCTTTAAAAGACCTTGAATTCAATTTATGTATTTGTACAAACAATCTCTGCGGCCAAAGAAACAAACGGCTCTGCTTTGTCCGTCAAATTCCACCAAAACCGTTGCTCTCACAAACCGAGTCGGAGAAGTTTAAGCCACGACTGTCAACTCAATTGAAGAAACAAAACGTTCATGTTTTTCTTGACTGAACAAATCGAAGAGGAACAATTGAATTTCAACGAAATTGCTTTTCTTTTGATTTAAATAAATATTCAATTTTTTATCTTGTTCAATCGATTTCCCTCAAAAATTTTCCTTTTCACGGCGCGGCGCATCAAGAGTGCTTTGCGCATGCAAATAAATATGAGAGGGGTTTTCAACGAGGATGCCGCGTTCTTGACTCCCAATTGAGTGGACTTTCCATTTCATTTGCTTCATTTATGAATTGGGGATCTTGATTTTACGCTTAAATCGATGTCGTCGATGTGGAAAGTCGTTTTTATATAATTTTAACAGACTTTCAATGTCTGTGTTAGTTCTGCATATTATTTAAGTTTAAACGTTTATTGAGACACTTTACTCTTTAAAACAATCCTTAACAGTTTGAATGTCACAGATCTTTAAAAATTCAATTCCTCAATTAACACGGAAATGTTTGCGCACCAAACCGCAACGTAAAGCTCCAGTGTTCAAGTGCAAATTGCGCATCCAATTTTAGGTAAACTTCCGTTGAGTTCACATCGAAATAACCGGAAGTCAAATCGCCGTCGTTTTTTGAAGAAATGAATTAGATCTTTGAATTGGTTTTGTTCTGATAAGTTATTTGTTTGAGAAGTTTTCTTGTGAAGGAACAGAACAGCCCTATTGTGAATTGCTAAGACAAAATTCAAAAAGAATGACAACAACTTTCAAATCAAGTTCAAAAACTTCACAGTTAGACTCTAATAATCTAGTTTTTTAACATTCAAGATACAGAACATTGAAATACTTCTGTAATTTGTAGAAATTGACTTTAAAAACTTCACAATTTGATTCTATTGATCCGATCCGTTAAAAATTGACTTTAAGAATCACATAACTTAAAAGAACGGTCTCTTATTTCAGTTCCACTTAAATTTACATCAAATTCCAACCGGATAACGTTCCACTTTTTTAGTTTTGACCCAATTGATCACTTTCAATTCAAATTCTCATCACTCAAATCGATTTTCTTATTCAAAAACTTTCTTTTCGCTCCATTTCCTTTTTTGATCTCAATCCTTTTTGATTCAAATTTTCGTCACTTTCTTTCAATGTGCGCTAATCGTCGCTGTGCCTAAAAGCTTTCCGGCTATTTTCACCTTTTCACTCCTTGATTTGGGTCGTTCCACGTCGCCGACTTTGCGTAAGATCTTCTCACTCCTTGCCGCAGTTGCTCTTAAACTGGCGGGAGTTATTCTTCGAGGATATTTGAGGTTTGCTTTTAATGTCTGTAAATATTTATAGTTTCTAACGTGAGTCGTCTCAAATGAGTTTATTTAAATCAGTTGATTTCTTTTGTTATTATGTCTTAGATGTTCAAACATGTTTTATTTTGATTAGACGCATTCTTTTAAACTTCAAAACGCGTATAGATTTTGAAAGTGTTTGTTCTTGATCACTTTGCATTTGAAACAGTAGCTTTTTAAAAGCGTTTTTATTCTTAAAAATCTTTTAAACTCAGTGTTTAAAGTGCTTTTTGATATCTCAAACAAGAGCTTTTTAAAGAAAGAAAGCGTTTGTTTTGATTACTTTGCATTTCAAACAACATCTTTTTAAAGAAAGAAAGCCATTTCTGTTAATCATTTTGCATTGTAGACATTTTTATTGATCGTTTCACATTTTAAACAATATCTTTTAAACTTCAAAACACAAATAGCCTTTTAAACTACATCTTTTTAGTTACCACTCAAATCTCATCTCGCTTCTTTTAATAACAATTACGCAAGTTTATCTCAAATTGATTGCACAACATTACTGTTTCTTTTATTCAACCAATTTCACACATTTTATTAAAAGGTAGCCTCGGTTCTTTAATCCAGTGAACTCAAAAATTCCGAAACTTTAAAGATTCTACCGGCGATTAAGTGTTCCGGCGGCATACCTGTTCCGGTCTTCTTTGACTACGACGTCGCTGGAGAAGAAACAAGTCAGTTTCGGCAAAAAATCCGGTAATTTGAGGCGTGGAAGCGTGCGTAGCAAAAAAAATCCGGTTAATTGTTGCGCGTCGAAAGTTGGAAATTTAGCCGCCGGCGCTTTGTTTTCGAAGATTCTGATCTTCCGTCTCTGGGTTAATGGGTCGTTAAATTTGAGGGAAATTCTATGTTCGGACTTTATGATTTATTCGACCTTTTGAGGTTTTTATATTGAAATTTGTGGTTTTACTTGTTTTTTGATCTCTGTCCCCAGATATCTTCAAATCAAACATTCTGTGATCTCAAATGTATTCAAATCAAACATTTTAACTCATTCAATCAACTAAACATGCCAATTGCATTTTATTTGAACCTTTTTGATTTCAAACAACTTTTGTGTCCTCAAATGCTTTTTAAACTCAATATCCTTTAAAGCTAACTTTTAAATCATTTAATCAGCTTCTTTGATTCCAAACATCTTCAAATCAAACTTTATTCATTCAATCAACTTCTTTGATCCCAAACATCTTTAAAGCAGCATTTTGTTGGAACGTTTTTCGATTCCATACAATTTTTAAATCACTCTAAACTCATTTAACTAAAGATTTCAACTGCATTTTATTTGCACATCGATTTTTCATTATTAAAACACAATTAACTTCTTAACTCATTCAAGCAGCTTTTGTGATCTCAAATGCTTTTAAACTCATTCGACGATTAACTTCTTGACTCATTTGATCATCTTTTTCACAACAAATAAATTAAACGTCTCAACGCAGATTATCATTATTTAACGTGACATTGATGTTTTCGTTCAAGTTAAATTAAACTAATTCCAGATTCTTCCTCATCAAGATGACACCCCCGACGGGTTGTCGCTTAAAATGGCGACTAATTTGTTTCATCTTCTTAATTCCCCTCAATTCCGCACAGTTTTATGACAATTCAGCGGATCTTGTAAATAACAGATATCAAGTGAGTCCGGAAACAACAATTTTAATGCAAGAAACGAGCTTTTTCAGCCACCACAATTTACTGATCCGATCAGGCGCGCACTTGGACTCTGGAGTCGTCTCCTTAACCGAATGTCCCAAGCAAGTGACCCAACAGACGATGAGCTACATTTGAGGGTCGGAGAAGATGGAGCCAAGTCGGCTTTTGAAGACCTGGAACTTCCTAACTTGTTTCCAAACTTAAATCAACGTCGTGACAAGAATGCTCGTTTGCCTCCGATCCAGCCCGGTTTTTCATTAACAGGTAATAAGTTATTTGGATTTTAGTTGATATAATTGGTGTTTTAAACATTAATGTTCTGTGTGTAGATTTTAATGATTTAAACAACTCTTATTTAAAATGTTGTTTGTGTCACTTTTAAAACTCAAACGACCTTTATTCAAAAGCATTTTTCTAGGCTCTAATGGAATCATCAGTGAAGAACGTTTAAATCAACTTCTGCCACGAACAAGAGAAGAACAAACAAAAGAAAGAATCGAAACGACTACTCCGAAACCCAAACATGAAGATAACAGTGAAAACTCTCCAGAACATGACAAAAAGCCACATTCAACAACTCCAAAACCTGTCAAGGGTCTAAAAAGTCCCACGAAATCAACCAAAAAGCCTCAAAAGATAGAAGAAAACAACAACAATAAAGTTTCTTCAAAGTCTGTCAAGATATCAAACAAACACGAAGCAGCTTCGTCAAAGTCGGTCAAGACAGCAAGCAAAGATTCACCAAAATCAACAAAGACCAGCAAAGTTGAAGAAAATCAGCAGAAACGCACAAAAAAGCCGCAAAGGATACAAAATGATGCTTCGAACTCACACGAGGACCCAAATACGTCAAGCGCGGAAGCCGAATCGATGGAACAAGAAGTTAAAAGAAAACGCGGGAGATTTGTTTCGTCGAGCGAAGGAAGCGAAAGCAGTGAAGAAAAGAAGCCAGTTGAAGAGAAGAAAATTCAAAAAACGAAAGTCAAAGGTGTTTTGAGAGTTACAGCTGCTGGTGAGTTATTTTCAAAGTAACGTTTAAACGGGTTTTCTTGTTTGTATTGTCGATATCAAAAAACACTTCTGAGAAACAAATGATTGACGACTGAGTTATTTTCGTCTTCTTTAATCAGTATATTCAAACATCAAACACTATTTAAAGTATTTATAAGCAAATGGACTTTTTAGATCCTCCTCCGCCCACAACAACTCAACGTATCACAACTCCAACAACCGAACCCACCACAAAAATACAGAAATCAACGACTCCAAAGACAAAGAAGCCACTCAAAACAACAACTCCTCAAATTGAGACTGGGTTTCTAATGTTGACAGGCGATGCCATCACATCCGAGTTTCAATCAAGTGGAATGGAGCCCGAAGACGATAGCGTTGAAGAAGCGACAACACTCAAAACAACAACAACAATCAAACCGATAACAACTACAATTAAACCGACAACAACTACGCGGAAGCCAACAACAACTACAATCAAACCGACAACAACTACTCGGAAGCCAACAACGATTCAAACCACTTTGGCGACAACAAAGAAGCCGCTCAAATGGGAAAAACAACGAATCCGAAAACCGTTCAGCGAAGAAGCAAGTGAGGAAGGAATTCCAGAGGCGGAAGAGGCCGGTAAGTGTTTAAAAGTGTCTTCAAATCATTGCCGCTTCATTTCAGAGTTCCAAACCGACGACCAGCCAATGACAACAACCATTGTTGCAGAACATTCGTCGTTAGAAGCAGAACATCAACAATTTAAATCAACAGAAGCGTCGCTTGAAGAAGAATCACATGAAAACGAAAGGAAATTAGAGAAAATGATGACTCCTGTCTCCTCGATCATCGATGGAATTGGACCTGTACGTTTTTTGATTGATAGACTTTGAATGATGTTTATTCATCACTTTAAACATTTGATTAGCTTTTTTGTTATGCTTGCAAATTGAAGACATTCAAGATTTGCATTTAAATCACAATTTTCAGTTGATTCTTCCACTTCTTGGATATAGTCGCCAAACCGTTGCTGGTATTTTGAATCCAGCAGCGGCTGTTGCATCGGGATCATCGGCTAGAGTTGCTGGAACGCGGACGTTCCGTCCACAACAAGTTTCGTCGAATGCTCAAATTGTTCGGGCTCTTCAACGCCAACCTCTTGACACTTTAACACCGTTCCAACAAGTTGTTGCTCCCATCCAGCAGAGACAAGGAAATATGGCTTTCAAACAAGCAAATGGTCCTCGGAAAGCATATGGAAACGGACAAGCTCATGTAAGTGGATTCAGTTAATTGTTAAACGAGTTCTTTAAGCATTTTTGTAATTTATTGAGTTCTTTAAACGTCTTTTAAATGAGTTCTTTAAACATTTTTGTCTCCTTTTAAATGCTCTAAATAGTTTTTTAAAGTTGGTTATTATAATAACTTCAAATGCCTTCAAAATACACATTCTAATGTCCATCAATTTCTAGGTAAAGAACCACGTTGTGGAACCTGTCGAAATGACTCCAGCTGAATACTTCACACAAAACAAGCAATCTCCGGACACTTCTTTTCCCGCGCCGTCCAACAATCAAGAAATTGATCCGTCCCTCCAGGACACTGGATTTGCTCGAACAGTAAACACAGATGCATCAAACGGAGGTTTTGGCCAGCAACAACAACAACAGCAATTACTTCCAGAATCAGCAGCCTCCGTCTTAAACGGAATTGATCAAGGTATTGAAAAGGATTTAACTCAATTTTAACAACAACGCTTTTCAGCGACCCTTCTCGAAGTTTACAAACAAATTTTGGCAAAACGTGGTCTGCGTGGAAATTCACTCAGAGGAGTCAACGAAGATCAGTTGGAACAATTTGCACGGCTGGCAGTTAAAATTCCACCAAAACAGCAAACTCCGCAAGTTAGCATCAATGCAGCAAGCGAAAAAGCACCAGCCAGAAATCAGGAGGCAACCATCTGGTAAGAAAACATTGATTTTGTTTAAATTGTTTGTATTGTGAAGATGCTTTAAAATAGAAAGTGTTTTTAAATTGACGATAAAAGGAGTCTTTTAAATTGACTATAAGACCGGGTCTTGATAATAAGAATTACAAGGATAAGAAGAGTCCTTTTAATTACTCTTGTTTCAGTGATAAGGATCATCATGTTTTGTATCAATTTCTTCGTCGGCCCCAGTTTTCAATATTAAAGAAATCTTTTTAAATTAACTTTGACTTTCAAGATCACAAACAAATTTAACAACACAACTATTTCAGAAGACGATCCAGGTTATCAAATGGGACGGAGTAATGTTGTTAGTTCGTTCTACGAAGACTCCGGTACGTTTTAACTTGGCTTTTATAACTTCCAGAACTTTCAGGTTTGATGGTCGGAACACAACCCGGACCTCAAAGTCCGCCTCCAATGGAAGCTCCACCATCACCTAATTCCATTCAATCCGGTGGAGGATTTGGCGGAGGAAGACGACCTGATTCTTCTTTTGAACAAGCATCATTGGCCACAGTAGACGACGGACGGAGTTTCCACATTTAAGATTCTTTTGAGACAATTAAGTTTAAACGCAATTTCATTATTTCAAAACAAAAAGCCAAAACAAACGGGTATAATTTATTTCATTGTTCTTATTAACTGTAAATAAAGTTCTTCTTTCATTGTACTGACATTGTAAATGTAAGTAATGTTTTTGTCTATCTCACTTCAAACAATCAACGCGGGGGGGGGGGGCGAATTTGGTCATTTTAAACAATCGAATCTTTGAAGCGTAACAGTAAATACACTCAAAAGTCATCAACTCTTTTAAACAAACCATTCAAACTACTTTTAAATCCACATATTTTAAAAAGACTTCCCTTTTCACGCACAACACGATGTTTTTCGATAACTCCATGTGCACCGAATAAACTAGTCAACAATCAGTTGCTATTCATGTTGCTAAACGATCAAAAAGCATTTCACCTTTTGCGCTAAGCATCTTGCGAGCTCAATAAGTCCAATTTGCCATTTTTGGCTTTTTGTGCTAAGAGGACAGTGCGTCAGCATCCAGACAACAAGGACAACAAGAAGAGCTTTGTTGTCGACGAAGTGGAGATTTGATTAAGATGATTGCGCAAAAAGTTTGACTGTTTTTTAAAACGTGTTGAATTGAATGATTTTGGAGTACTTTAAATGTTTCAAAGCGTTTTGGTTTAATTTGATAGCGTTTAAACGTGTTGACTGTTTTAATTGAATAGCTTTCAAAATGTTGCTACTACCTTAAATGCACGTTTCAAAATCATGTCAACTTCAAAGAAATCACACTAAAACCATAAAACTCAAGAAACACTTTTAACATTAACGGACGGCGTTCCTCAAGAAATCTCAAGTCTCAAGTGTTCAAAAAGGAGTTTTATTCACTTAAATCGTGCTGCAAACTTGTCTCCTTTATTCGCCGTCAAAATAAGCAATAAGTGGATGTTCTTTGACGAAAAACTGTGTCAAGCCTTCTTTGGCCGCTCAAACGTCGAGAACAAAGGATTTGATTCGACGCGGCCTCGCCAGTGCTTTGAATTTGTCCGTTTATTTTTAGTGGGCGATGTTTAAAAGCTGAGAGAAAGTTTGAACGCCTTGCTTTGTTTCTATTGTTTCTAGTGTTTACGTGAGGTTTTAAATGTTTAGTTGTTAAACGAGTCATTCTCATTCGTTGAGTTCTTTTAGATATTATCTTCTGTTTAATCTGCAAAATTTTAAAGTTCTTTTTTTAACACAGTCAATAAACATCATTCCCATTCATTGAGTCCTTTAAACACAGTCAATAAAAATCGTTAAATTTGCCAAATTTCTCAATTCTTGTTTAGAGCCAAAGAATGTTTGTTTTTTACACCCTCTCTTCCAAATTTCAGAACCTATTGCAAAATAAACAACTCATTTCACGGTTTTGATTCAGCAAACCGTAAATTTCATTCACGCGTATGGAAACTTCCTTAATTTCGGTGCAAAAAGTCAGTCATGAGCCGACTTTTTTGTTGCGAAATCATGTGGTCTTAGACCTCCACTTTAAGTTTAGTTAACAATATTTGAAGATCTCTTTAATGTTTAAATTTAAACTTTTAATAAAGTCGTTTTTGCAATCAATGTTTTAGAAAGCTTTTAGAATGAACCTTTATGTTCCTTTTAAACAAGCTTTAAATAGTTTTCGTTAATGTTTAAACCAACAAATCCACATCACTTTTAATCAACATCACTTTGTTACACAAACTTTTGATTAACATCATCGCCGAAAAAATCTGTTCGTCTCGAAGTCAAGAATGACTCAAAAAGGTCGCCAAATTCATTTAAAATATCAAGGTTTGAATAATTTATGCGGGACGGCAAGGCATCTTCGGTTTAATTATTTCTCATTCAACGAAGTTTGTTTGTTTGCGCGCGGTAAAAATAGTCTGTCCTTTTTGGCTGACAAATTAGACGGTGATGTCAGGATTTTGATTATATTTAATTGAATTCGCGAAACCGTACATGTTCAGTTTTGGCTTGTTTAATTAGTTATATGAAGTTCTTTTATTAACACATTTTTGGTTGCGTGCGAGAGATATTGATTATTCAAGCTTTTCTTTTTAAACAAGTGATGTTTTTGAATCAGTTTGTGAATACTGTCTTAGTAAACGTTGTTTTAAACATAAAGAAGAACTTTTGAGGTGTTTTAAACATTAAAAAGAACTTTCGGGATGTTTAAACACCTAAGAGGTTCTTTTGAAATGTTTGTTTTAGTTATTTAATGTAAGGTTTGTTTAATTTAATTTGTCGTTTAAAAAGGATTTGAAGTATTTGTTGTGTTTAGTTCATTTCCGAGCGTTAAAATTTAAACACAGAAGTTTGTAATGAAACACAAAAGTGAGGTTGGTTTTCTGATTAAACTTGACAATTTAAAAAACGATTTGAAGTGTTTATTGCCAAACATTATTTAAAGACAGAAGTTTGTATTAAAAAAGAATTTGAAGTGTTTGTTGCCGCGACATGTTTAACATAACTTACAAGGCTTTTTTGCAATTTTAAAGAAACTGAATCCTGTTTTGTCGCTTCTAATCAAAACTCAAACAGTTGTTAATTTTAGCAGCTGAGTTATTAAAGTCTGAACATTAACGATTTGAGATTCTACAATAACTTTTATAATGTCCCGAAAATATCGATGTCACGGCAGCACTAATTCTAACAATTAAGAGTTGAACAAAAGAACTCAAAATGTTTTTCACAAAAAGTTATTGTGTTAATTTTAGCAGCTAAGTTATTTAGGAGTTGAACAAAAGAACTCAAGATGTTTTTCACAAAAAGTGATGCTATAAATTCGCCAAAGCACAACATTCCAACCAATTCTCGTAACCAACTAATAAACCTCGACGTAACTGACCTCGCTCCGAACTTTTAAAACCGTCCATTTCAACAAACAACACATGATCTGCTCAGTTCGCCAAACCATTTGCTTCATTAACTATTTGTTTCCCAAATAATGCACTGCCAATCTTTGATTTGTTCAGACGTTTAGCACTAATTCGTTCAGCTGTTTATATTTACTGCACTTTCATCGGGGAAGTTACAGCGCGCCAACAATCAAAGCTCCAAATTGCCTTTCCACCTAATTAGACGAACGAGACGTTGTTTATTTTTCCGGAGGGCTCGGTTGCGTATATAAAGTAAGCAGTTACGTGCACTTATTTCAGTGTAGTTTAAAGATGTCGCCTTTAAACTGTATAGCTCTACTGTCTTTCTTGTTTGTGTGCGTGGCGCTTGGCAGCGCTTTTGAAGGGAAACAATCAACACGAAAGCGCCCAGTGAGTTTTTGAATAATTTGAATTGTTTGAATTGATTTTGTTTAGTTTTGCCAATGAACACAGTCGAGTGAAACGCCAGTTTGGAATGCCATTCGGTGGTGGATTTCCTATGATGGGAGGTGGATTTCCTATGATGGGAGGCGGATTTCCAGGAATGGGATTCGGTGGAATGCCATACGGTGGTAAGTTTATTTAATTCAAAAACAGTGATTTAACGTCCAATTTTAAGGCGGATTCGGTCGACCTTATGGCGGTGGCGGTGGCTTTTGGGGCCGCAGAAGATCGTATATGCGAGGTTATCGACGTGGATTCCAACGAGGACGCTGGGGTGGCGGCAGAGGCTGGTACGGCTAATTACTACGCACAAATCGTCAACATTTTTATTGTTTTTAACCTATTGTACAGAAAATAAATTAATTACAACTACTAATTGAAATGAGCTTACCTGCAAGATCGGGCCAAGTCGATAGGAGTTGATGTAGCAGATTTGCCCTTGTTAAAATGCGCCCGAATCACACTTTTCAATATTCAATATGCTTTAAATGAAGTTTGCCTGTTCTGTTAATTATAACTGCATGCTTTCAAAGATTCATTTGCTTTGCACATTCTTTTTTTGAACAAAAAGTATTTTTAGAGACGCTTCCCAACTTTGTAAACATCATTTCCCGTTCAACTTGAAGAGTTCGTTGGAAAGTTTTGCGTGTTTATTGAATTTAAGGACGTTATTGCATTTGGTTGTGGGGTATTTTTTTAAAACAAACAGTGATGTTTTGTTTAATTTGAATCGGTTTTTGTTGTCACCACTCAAAAACACTTTGAAGCTTGCTTTTAAATTCAAAAACTCATTTAAGAAGTCAAACATCTTCAAAGCTCATTCAAGCTTACTTTACGTCAATTATATGTTTAGAACAACTCCGCTTTAAAGCTCATTCAAACTTATTTTTATATTCGAAACTCTTTTTTAAAACGAACCTTTTGTGCTTTGTTCTCCAATTCAAACATCTTTCCAACAAGTGCCAACAACAATAATTTGGTTTGAGAGGCGGAAATTTCAATTTTCACAATTTATCGCCTTCACTCGACAAAAAATTTGCCGAAATGAAATTTGAAAGGACAAAGACGCCTTTCGCGCTTGCTTATTCTGTTTGTTCTTGTGTTTTTTGTGTCTGTCATATTTTATGTTGATTGTGATGAAAAGTTTGCCAACGGGTTTTTGTTGTTCCTCATAGTAGTTTTTTAAATTTAGTTGCTTATTTGAAACTTAAGTTGCCTTTTGGATAGGGTTGTTTGAACTTAAGTTGCCTTTTGGAAGAGCGTTGATTTTTGGATAGGGCTATTTGAAATTCCATTGCCTTTATTCAAAGGGTGATTTGTTTATTTTAGATACGTTTTTAATACTCTCAAGAATTCTGTCTGTTTAAGCAGTTGACAAAATATCTTTTCCACTTCGTTTTAAACGTCACATTAAACAATTTGAACTCCTCCTGATTTAAAACATTCAATTCCTCCAATCCAAACTCAAAACTTTTCAACAACACTCTTCATTGACACGCAATCCGCGAAGGCTTCCATTTTTAAAAGCAGCGCGCCAAAGAAGTGTAAGCTTCGGAACAAAAGACAAAAGATGACGAACCCAATCTTTTGGTCTCTTTCATGGTAAGAAACTTCAACTGCCAACAACGACGCAACCCAATGCGCGCCACATTCCGAATTCTGCGTTCGCACACAAGCACAACGACTAATTTGTTCTTGGCAAACAAAGGTCAAGATTTTTGCTTGAAGACTTTGATTATAATTGTTTTTGAAGCTCATTTTGAATGTTGTAGATTATTAGAATTGTTGCCATTTTGAATCTCATTTGAGACTTTGATTAGAATTGCTTTGAAGCTCATTTGAGTTGTTGCCATTTTGAATGTTTAGAAGTTATTAGAGGTATTGTTTGTTTTTGGAGACTGCTCGCAATTTCAAAACACTAAAAAGGTGCCTTCGAGAGTCCAGATTTGTTGCCATTTTAAAAACCATTAAAGTTTTAAAGCACTAGAATACTTAGTTGTTTTTGAATCTAAACTTTGACCTCTTGATTCTTTAGTATTTAAGGAATTTTGGCAGTTTGCCTCGAGATTTTAACGAAGCGCACACGTTTCCTTGACTCCTTTGCTGCAATCACGGCACCTAGACAATTATCTTTTGTTCGGGTCAGTTTCTACACCATTTCGAATGTCATAAGCTAAAGGCAAGTCCGCAAGTTGCCACGAGACTCATTGATTGTCGTTATGGACTAATTTGAGAGTTGACGTTTTTGCTCTTTTGTTTATGAGTGTTTTTCGGTTTCTTGCTGGATTTGCAAGATGTTTGTTCGAATTTGTTGGCTAAGCATTTGTGACGTCATTCTTTATAGTGTTTTGTGATTTGAATGCTTAAAATCTTTACATCTTCGCGCCTTCTGTTTTGCGTGTCCAGCTAATCCACAAAACCACATTAATTTAAACACTTTCAGCAACAATGTCCGGTCAACATTGCCATTTCTATCCAACAAACTAACAATCTATGTAAAAAGTTGACTCCACTGTGATCGATTTCTCCAATTTATGCCGAATTCAATTTGAAGCATTAAATTGCGCAAATTTATGTGATTTCGCTGCGTTCCTTCTCAATTTTCAATCATAATTGGGGTTGTTCCCCTTCCAACAACCCCGAAGAGGGCTCCGACGAGTTTTATGTGCTGCTTTTTCTGTCCCCGCCTACACAGACATCAAATTCACTTGATCAGGTTGGTTATTTTGAATACACGCAAATAATGTATATGTCACGGGGCGACCCGAACGGGCTAGTTTTCTATTGCCGTTAAAAACTAAAAGAGTGCTTTAAACATCATTTGAACCAGCAAAGAATTTAAAAAATGAATAAGCTTCATTTAGAAACCAAAAGAGTGCTTTAAACTTCAATTGCATTCAATTTATAGACTAGAGAATTCAACTCCGATGCCAAAACAAAATGATTAAAACGGCTTCAAATCGTTTGACCGCATTTTATTTATAAACTAAAGAATGCTTTCAATTTAATCTTTCAAGACATTCTTTTAAACAACACCTTTAAACATTTAAAACTCCAACGCCTAAAAACGCTCTTTCCCGCCAAACACATGGGCGCAGCAGACAACAAGGACGCACACTGTGGGCGCTGGCAGAGAAGTGTAGAGAGAACAGGCATATTTTTGTCTGCCCACTCGGCAAACCCATGCGGATTGACCTCGTTGTTTGAAATAAGCTTTCACTGCGCGCCTCAAAAGACAGCTCTGTAAATTGGTAATGTCTTACGACTAATTCTTTCGCCTTTTACTAAAGAATTCCGTTACCAATTTAACCTATGAGGTTAAGAATTTTTGGAGGCTGGTCTTTCGGGACTGGCTAATATGAATGAACAAAAAAGAGTTTTATTTCGAGACTCTTTTCTAGTCAAATCAAACTTTGTTTAACTTGAGAGCATTTATAGAAATTGACAAGCTCTTTTTTAAACAAAAGTTAACGGCATTTATTATCAAACTGAGAGCGTTCAAAATGTTTTTGTTTCGAAACTCTTTTCTAGTCAAATCAACTTTGTTTAAAAGTATGAAGAAATCGAACAAACAAGAAAACAAACACAAAAATTGACAAGCACTTCTTTCAAACACATCAAATTCTACAAAAGACATCACTAATTTAACCGCAATGTCAAAGAACTCTAATTTCAGTTATGGGTTTGTATCATTGAGCTTGATCGCTACGGGTCTGATCTTCACGGTTTTCGCCATTTTCCAAAAAGAGTCCCAAATTGGCAAGGTCTGGCTCGCAGGACCTGTTGGGATGGTCGTCGGGTTGGTTCTATGTGGAAAGGTAGACACTTACAGCAATTTTAAATTAACAAACTAGCCACTTGCAGGTAATTATTGACTGGGGTCCTGCAATGTCGCATGCACGGCACGGATCTATTGATTCGGCATTTGTCGAACAGGTAAAATTGAGTTTTATGTCAAAAGTAACCAAAAACTTTCAGTTTCAATTAGGCATTCCAAACGGAGACACAAAATTTGGACATTCGCTTCCACGGACGCCTATTATAATGGATAAAAACCACACAAGTCCGCAACAATACTTCCACTACAACGGCGACATTCTTCCAATGCCTCCAAGTACAATGAATCCGGGGTAATCAATTGTTTTGTTTAGAGTGTTTTTAACAAACGTTGCAAATTCCAGGTTCCCAAACAACCAATTCACTTACCTGAACCAACACAACACAATACAAAACAGAAACGTCGAGATGACACAACATCCATCGCCGCACATTCAATTAAACAAAGTTGCACAGGTCCGGATGCAAAACCTCTCACCGAAACTCCAGCCTTTTAAAAGGCGATCAGGACATGGGAATGGAAGGCGCAATTGACTGCATCGTTTACGGTCACTTCGATAGCGCTTCCGATTCAAATGTAAGTTGTTGCGGGTTTTAAAGACACGTTTAACTTGAAACTCCAGGCTTCTTCGTACACGGCCCTTCCAAATGAAATTCCAATGGATCAGCAATCAATAAAAACACAAGGAACAATTATTACGAACACAGCGGCCATCCATCAGCATTATCCCAGACACAAAAGGAGGATCTCTGGTGAGTTTAATAAGTGTTATTTAAAACGTCTTTTTGAATCCCCAAATTGTGTTTTAATTTAACAGACAAAGAAAGCATGTAACTTGTTTAAACAACTCTCATTTTCAGCACCTGCTCAATCTCAAAATCTCACACTTCAATCCCTTCAACAACACCAAAACCAACCGGAGTTTTCTCAGAGTGTCTGCGTGAACATAGAGGATCAGGAATGCAACTGCGCACATACACTTGGATGTAATGCATCGAAGAGTCCTTTGTTGATTCAAAAAATTGCAAAGTTAGTTTTTCCCGCTACTTTCTATTTAAAATCAAGTTATTCTTATCGATATTCAAAATTAGTTAAAACTCTGCAATTATCACAAAACACTTCAAAGCATCAATTGTTTAAGTTTTTAGTGGCGGACAAAACTACGGCACTATGAACACGAAACAACAACAACGTCCATCGACTCCGTCTACTTCAAAGCCTCCACAATCACAGCAATTGCTTTATCAAGGCGAAACTTTTGTTATAAACGAGCGCAGCTATTTCATCTAATTATTTAAGTTTGTAACATCGCAGACGCTTGGCGTGTGAATGGAGAGTTTGAACTTCAACAACACATCCAGTTGATGCGATGTTTTTAATGTATGTTCATATATTTTCTATTTACGCGAGTGTTTGCTTTATTTGAAGTAATAAATTCTTTGTTGATTTCTTTTGACAGAGTTCATTGTTTATTAAATTTTTACATCGAGTCCAAAAATGTTTAAAGTCCAGTTGTTCTTTCCTTTTTGTCCAAAACAGCAAAAGATATTCAACCAGCTGCGTGTTTCTCGAAAAAGAAAACAAAAACAACAACGGGAAAAATAAACAACGAAAAATGTTGAACTGGCTATGTGCGTCCTTCCAGGCAGCACCGACGATGTTTGAACTTGAAAGGCAGAGACGGGGCGTGTTTGTTTTTGCGAAATTGTTGAGAACTGGTAAATATGTTGATTTCATGTCTGAAATATAAATAGCAGGGAGTGGAGGGTAAAAACAACATTGACTCAATTTTGAATCATTGAAGCTATTGAATTGCTAATAAACGTTTTCTAAACTAATTGAATATTATCATCGAAATGTTTCAACAACGACCAAAAGGTGAGTTTAAACAGTTAAACAAGTGTGATTTGAGTATTCAAAAGAATTGTTAGTGTTGTTAGTTTAAACTTTAAACAAACATCACAAAACTTATATCAATGTTTAAAACAATATTCCAGGAGAAGCCCAGCCTTTTAATCCTCACATCAACCAACAAACCGTTGCTCAACATCAAGAGCAAAAACAAGTGTGGGAAGATGAAGGTGGCCGCATTCAAGACGGTTACGTCGAAGATCAAGAAAAGAAGACGGAATTGAAGACAATTCAATGCCCGGTCGCCGAACAACCAGTTTCTTACACGGAGGAGGCAAAAAGAATGGATTTGTTGAATGAAGAGTTTGACCAGACGGCAAAATTGGTGGACAAGAAGTTGGCCGAACAGGTAGGACGATTTCAATGTTTTAAATTTCGGAAATGATAGTTTAAAAGACTTACAAAACTCATTCCAGGACACCGATGCTCATGAACAGTGTTCCGTGATCAAAAAATTGGAGATGGAAGCGCAACTTGCCCAGCAGAAAATTGAGCAAGGAGCAGGAGGAACACAAAAAAGGTTAGCTGAATTGTTTTTAAAGGTGTTTGTGCTTTAAAACTTAAAAGGGCTGTGTTTGATTCGCTTACTAACTTCAAAATGCACCTGATGTCTCCTGACATTTGCTTTACTAAATTTAAAGCTTAAAGGGCGCGGCTTGCTTTTCAACTTTAACATAACTTTTCAATTCCTCACATTTACATCAGCTTATATGCTTGCCTCTTAACAATTAAAAATGACCGGTGCTTGATTTAACTTGCTTACTAACTTCAAATGATTGATTGCTTTCTTTGTTAACACTTAAGACTAGCTGATGTTTGCTTTCTTAACCTTGCAATGCTTGCATGTGTTTGCTTTCTTAACACTTAAAAATGATGCCTTTTGATTAACTGCTTACTAGCTTCAAACACTTACATCGCTTATATGCTTGCCTTTTAGCACTTAAGAGTAGCTGATGTTTGCTTTCTTAACTTCATGCATTTACACCACTTATATGTGCTTGCCTTAAAATTGAAGATTAAATTGCTTGCTTTATTGACAACTTAAAAATGCTGATGTTTGATTTAACTCGCTTACTAACTTCAAATAAGTGCATTGCTTGCTTTCCAATTTTAAGATTTACATTGTTTAACTTGCTTGCCTTTTCAACTTCAAATGCTTACATCACTTATATGCTTTCTAATGCTTACATCGTCTAACTTGCTTGCTTTATTAACTCCAAAACTATCCTTTTCCTTTTAACATTAGCGAACTTTCTTCACAATTTTAAACACCTTTTTGCTTGGTTTAAGTTTTGACGCACAAAAATTTAGAACAAAGCAAACTTCACTCCGAATTCGAACAACAACAACTGAAAACAGTTCAAATGGCCGAGGAATTGAGCAGAAAGCAAGCCGAACAGAATCGACTTGAAGCTGCTCGTGCCAAGGAAATGTTAGACAAGGATGCAGGTAACGAACCAGTGTAATCGAAATCAATTTAAATGTTAATTTTAAGAAGCTCGTCGCCTAGCCGAAGACTTGGCAGCACAGCGAGCGGAGGATCGCAGATATGTCGAACAACAAATTGCCGAGCTGGACGACGCCGAGGCAGCTGTAAGTTGTGATTCAAGAAATAGTAAAAACCGACGAACTTTTTAGTTGAAAGAGAAAATTCGCCGTTTAATGGAACATCAAAACAAAGAAGTTGCCGAAATGGAACTCAAACAACAAGAAATGAAGACCAGTGTTGAGATTGCACGCAAGGACATGGAGGAGTTGAAGAGACGCCACGAAAAGGAACGTCAAGATTTGAACGCCATGCAGACTCGATTTAGTAAGTTTATTAACTAAAGACATTAAACACTTTCAAATTTACTTCAAACATCAAAATCTCTTTCAAATCAATAAAATTAACTTCAAACGTTAAAGTTTATTTGTTTAGACATGATCCGCGCCCAAGCCTTTGCCGCACACAAAGAAGCAGACAAGCACTTGAAGGAACGTGAAGCATTGCTTGAACGTGTCCGTGAATTGGACATCAAAATGGGCGAGGCCAGCAAGAAAGCCATGGACTTGGACTCTGAGAAGAAACAACTCGAACAAGGTGATTTTCCTAACAAATTGACTTACTCATTCCTGTTTTACAGATATCATCAATCTTCAGTTGGATATCAGCCGTAACAAGTCAGCTATCAACGAAACAGCAACGTTGGTCGAGAAGAAACAAGCCGCTCGCGAAACTCTTGAATGCCACGCCAAAGAACAGCTCCAAAACGAACAACTTGCACTCGAAAAGGCAGAAGAGTTGAAAAGAAAGGTAGATGAAGAAAGAAACGATCTTGAGAGTGACCTGTCTCGTTTGGCCAAAGAGGAAGAGCAGGCACAGAGACTGTTGGCTGGAGGACGTTTAAACGAAGACGTCGAAGAGCGCTTCTCCAAAGACAACTTCCGCGAAGAAGCCAAGAAGACAGGTAAGAACATTAAACCGAAGCTTTAATCCACTTCTTTGCTTCCAGAAATTACTGAGACGACATGTAAGGAGGGCACCGAATCATGTGCAATCCACTAACAAGCAATGGACACCCCCAGCAGAGCCTCTAACACTCACCGAAAAGATTTTGGACACCGTCGTCAACAAACTTCTTTAAATCGTTTATCTTCACTATTTAATGACAAACTACTTACAAAATAGCCATTCATGTTACCCTCACAACCGATTAAGCTCAACAATTTCAGCGTGGCATTAGCCGGATATTCTGTACATTTTGTGTTTATTATGTGTGACATATAATTTAATCAAAATAAACAATTTCTATTGACTTGAAAAATGAATTTGAAAGAAGTTCTCAAACGATTGATTTCGTTTTGGCATTTCGTGTTGAGTGAATTTTTTGCTTGTTCGTTTTTAAAATGTTCTTGTTTGATTATTCATTAGGTTTCGTCGTTTTCGTGATAATTGCTTTTTTGAATATCTTTGGAGTGAAAATGACAATAACAGGCATCTTTTGTTTTTTTGATGACTGCAGTTCGATTCTCTTAAACGTCTTGTAATTTAAAAAGCATTCTAATGTCTCTAGAGTAAACAAAGTAAACGATGATCTCAAACATCTTTGTTGCTTTTTTAATATCGTTGACATTATTTAAAAAGCATCCTAATCTTTTTAGACTAAAAACTAAACTGTGACCTCAAACATCTTTTGTTTCTTCTTTTTTGATGACTGCAATTTGGTTCTCTTAAACATCTTGTTACTTTTTTGATGATTGCAATTCAATTCGTTACATTCTTTCATTTCAACAACTTAAACGAGATCATTTCAGTTCCGCAAAGATGGCCAAACATCGTCGTTATCCGGTCAAGAAACCAAACAAGGCCAAGGTGAAAAATCCGCTGGAACGAATGGGAGGAAAAGTTATAACCAAAAAGTAAGTAGTTTCGGATGATTGCAATGAAACATTCTTTTTAGAGATTTAAATCGGGTGCCAAATAAAGACGAGATGGACAGCCAACCACTTCCACGCAGGTGGATAGAAGTCCAGGAGACGGCAAAAGCAGCAAAAGAAGCGCCGAAACGAACACGAACTGGAAAAAAGCGTGCCAAAAACAAGTTCTTCGGTTTGTTTGAGATTTTTCTTAATGAACTTAAAAACATCTTTGTGCTTCTTAATACTCTGAATCAACTTATTTTCAAAGCAATTTCAGAGATGACAGCCAAGATGGGATTCCAGAAACGTCCATGGGAAGACGAAGAAATGTTGGCAAACCGAATCGCTCGAGCAAAAAATAGGGCCCTTGACGACGAATTGATAAAAGTAAGTGGACTTTGTTACTTCCATGTTTAATCTCCACTTTAAAGGTCCAAGCAGGAACTGCTGGACGTGATCCAAAAGAAATCGAAGCTGACATTAAAAAACTCGACGAAAAAGAACGCCAAAAGAAATTGTTAAAAGTTGCAGCGGCTGAGAAGAGACGCAAACTTCGTGAGAAAGAAGAACGCTTTCAACAGTCACGACTTGCCAAGCACGCCGATAGTGACGAAGAAGACGTTTCCAGTGTTGACGAAAAAGAACTTGATTCCGGAGACGAGTTTGTCGAAGTCGACGATCAAGAAAGTGCAGCACGGAGAGTTATTCGAAAAGGCACGACTAAACATTCTAAAAAGGTTAGTTTTTAAAATGTTTGTCAAGTTTCAAATCAAATAAACGATGTTTAGAAACAAAAACAACCTGATCAACCTGAAACCAATGCAAAGAAGCGCCTGTCCTCCAGTGAAAAGAGTCGTCAAAAGAAAAAGGAAAACAACAGCGAAAAACGACGTTTCTTGATGTTGAATGCAAAAGGTAAGTAAAATTTGATTGCCAAAACAAACAACTCCGTAACCTTCAAATTGCAGAAGTACTTCCATTTGGCGAGCGTGCCGATGCTCCTCCAGACTTTGGAGCAAGTCTACGTAAGAAATTCACTCCACTCTATTCGGAAGTAAGTTGTTTTCTTCCTTTTAACAAACTTCATTTTTATTGTTCAGGCCGGAAAGAAGGACTTGCTGTTAAAAGATATGCTGAAAGTTGAGAACAAACATCTCTACACAGGTTCCAAACCAATCACAGATCCGCAAGATGAAGTTAAAGTAACAGCGGAAGAGCGTCAAAGATATATTGATGCCTATCGAAAGCTCAAATTGAATCAAAAGCGATAGTTGTTGTTTTTGTTGATTGTTGTTGTTGAAATAAACTTTTGTTGATTTGAATGAGTTTTTTACGGGGGGGGCCCGGGGGCGGGGGGGGGCCCCCGCCCGGGGGGCGGGGCGGGGGGGGGGGGGGGGGGGGGGGGGGGGGGGGGCGGGGGGGTTTGATTGTTTTTAAAATCTCTTTTACCGGGAACGTCGAACACATCTTTAATTTCACTGTTAAAGTTCTCTTTGCAACAACAAGAATAAACATTTAATTATTTATTAACTTTAATTAACAACATTAAAAAAACGAGATCTTTTAAAACTTCAAAGAACTACTTGAAAATGAGGAATTTAAATGATTGGCAACAAAAAGCATATAGAATCAACACGATATGAACAACTTAGGTGGCCGAACATCAAGAACCCGCACGGCTACATCTCTTTCAACGGCCTCATTTCAATTTCAACCTTTTGTCTTGTAGACGGACCTGCTATTGGTGATCTTGAAGGGCCTGGCTTTGGAGACCTTGAAGGACCTGGAGCTTGTTCTTCGATTTCGGTGTTTGGACGACAGCACTTACAAAACCTGGAAGTTTTTTATTTTTAGAGCTCAAACAAGATTGATTACCTTTCGCATCGTCGAGTCCACTTGGGTCTTCTTAGGAATCTTTGACAGTTGTAGACGTCGGGGACGTGCTGGATTGCGCATGCCAGGACGTAGAAACAGAAGCTCCCGATGAATATTTTGGCACCAATTCCAAGAGGTTTGCTGAAAATATTTAATTAAAAAAGTAACAAGTCCGAAGAACTACGTTTGCTTTCATCCTGAAGTCAATAAACTTGGTTTGGCGTCCATGGGCAAGACCAATGTGAACGGATATGTAAGTAATGACTGGAAACAGAGACTATTTAAACAACTACAACCAGAAAGCACTTACTAATGAAGATCGCCGACAAAATTGACACTTGTTTGTGGTATTCGAAGTTTTCGACGTTCTTCCGCTGTTTACAACACATCACCAGCATTGAACTCATGTCCAGAACGTACCAAACAAGAAGGAGCAAGCAAATGTAGTAAGCGTTTGCGTACCAAGCAGATGGCAAAGTCACCGTATTCGAATCAATTTTGTAGTAATTCCAGAAAGCGTACCATTCCGTTTGATTGACCAATGACCATTTGATACATGTAATCGTCTCTGTGGCGTTCACTTCATATGCACAGTCGTCAAACGATATTCCTCTCTAAACAATTTGCATTGAAATTGATGTGATTTAAAAAGTTTGTTCATTTGATTGTTCTTTTTGATTGTTGATTTAAAAGAGTGTTCTTTTGTATTGAAAAGTTTGTTGATATGATTTGTAACGAGAGCAAACTTTTATTAGTAAAGATAACATTTTTGTTGTTGTTAGATGTGTGAGTTGATTGAGTTAAAAGAATATTTTGATTTGATTGATTTAAAAAGTTTGTTGCTTTTAAAAGTTAATTGATTTGCATTAATCTTTTTGATATGATTGAATTTAAAGGTGATGATAAACTTTTAGGACCATGCTTTTGTTGTTAGAAAATTGTCATAATTTTCCTTTTAAACAAAACATCTTGAATTTTAATATCGCTTTTAAAAACAAGTTTAAATAATTTATTGCTTCTTTTTTAGCTCCACAACAAATTCATATATCAAATTGTCTTGATCCGTCGATTTAAGCTCCAATTTCTCTTCCTTTTCCAACACATTCACTTGTAGACGTTCAATTTCCTCCTCCGACAACTCATTCACAAGCTGGCCGACGAGGTCTCGGCATCAGAACTGAAAACATTCAATAGAAACACTTAAAAACAAAGTTTCGGCACCTTTTCCTCTCCTGTAAGTTGACATTCATAATTAACACTGGCTTTTAATGGACACGTTGGTAGGCAGGCGTTCCTCAATCGGCAAACACGCTCCCAAATTTGTGTGAAGAATTTGGCGATTTCGGGAGCCTTAAAGTATAGTTGTAATTTGAATATTTTTGAGAGCTTCCCGAAATGTTGTTTTTAGCTGTTTTTCTTCTAACAGATTATAAAATACAGTGTGGAAATTGTGTTTGCATTTAAAAAAAGTAACTAAGCTGAGCGTTTTAAATAGCTGCTACAAAAATGATCAACAAAATTTACTTTTAAACAACTGCTACAAAAATGATTACTGCAAAAAAGCTAATCAACAAAGCATTACTTTTAAATAGCTATTGCAAGACTAATCAAAACTCAAAATCTATTTAACTAATTCAACAAAGTCTTACTTATTAAGTAGCTATCATGATTAAACTTAGTTTTCAACGCTACAAAAGCTCTGATACAAATTAACAAGTCTAATTCAAAAGTTTAAAATCTTATCGCTTTAAACGTAACGGCCAAACAAGATCTCAAAAATCTCATTTCATTTAACCTCGGTTCCGTCCCATAAAAAAATTAAACCCAAAAGAGCGCAAACGTGGAAAGAACACCATCATTTGCTGGACCATGTCCATAAACTTGTCTTCTTTGTGCATTTGGTAGTTAAGTGTTAGTTGATGAAGCGTCGAGCACACAGGAAAATCGTCAAAGAAGTCAGGTTTGATGTCTTCTGGAACCAAATCAAATAAGTAGCGAAACAACTTCAAGGAACTTGCCTTTTTGATGAATTCCGGAGAACTGTAAGTACAATTCTTTTATTTGATGGCTCGCCATGGATCTGTTTTGTCTGTCCGAAGCCTTCTACCTTGCTGGCACGACAGTACTGCAACTGAAGGCGTGGAAAGTACTTCCGGTCCGTCAACAACTTAGCATGACATCTGAATTGAATGAGACGTTCTCGAATTTTACGTCCAAATTCCAATACTTTCGGTTTTGTAAAAAGGAAAAACTCTAGCGATATTTGACCTGAAACAAAAGCATTGATTGATTGATTTGAACGAGTGTTGTTTAATTGAAAGCATTTTTGACTTGAAAGTGTTGTTTGTTTGAAAGTGTTGTTTTTGAGTTGAAAGTGTTGTTTGTTGACTTGAAATCACTGTTCATTTAAACTAACGTCAAATTCTTAGGCTGAAATCACTGTCCAGTTAAACTAACGTCAAATTCTTAGATTGAAAGCATTGATTATTTTAAAAGCATTGTTTAGTTAAGATCATACTAATTTTAAGTTTGAAAGCTCTTTCAATTTTTCACTTGCCTTCAACTTTGTCGCAAAGTTCATCAAATTGCAAAACTTCTGTTTCTTGATTTTGCCAATGGAATTTAAGACCAAATTGCTGAACATGGAGGACACTATTCATTTCAACCAATTGATCCAATGTGACTTCAAATGCAACTGTTCTGTACATTCGTTCTTTGACGTCGTCTTGAATGTAAACGTTAAATTTGGAGTCAGCGCCGACCTCTATCATGAACATGTAGTCCTTGTAACGAAGACACGAGCGCAAGAACCTGCGAGAAATCAACTGGAAAGTTTCGGAGTTGCCAAATTTAAATTCAATTAACTTACCCAAACTTTGAACAACGTAGCGACTGGCGCTTCTGTCTTTGGAAACTGATTTTCATAATGTTGGAGGAACAAACTCCGCGCCCTCGAGTTCAACCGGTATCCAATTGGCTTTTCTTCCAAGTCCATCCTGAACAAACAATTAAAATACTTTCAACCGAAAAGATTAAACAAAATCCGCACTGCCAAAACAATAAAACCAATAAAAAAGCCGCCAATTGAGCGGAGCAGCAAAAGACTCGGAGGCCAGGCACTTTCGGCAAAAAATCACACTCACCGGCTTTATTGATCTCTCTGAGAATCAAATCCGGCCAAAACAGGTGGTCTTCGTTGTTGTTTTTTACTTTCGAACGTAAACAACAAGGGGGAGGAAATAAATCACTCCAAATTATAAATTGAGTGTTCACCAAAGTATTTGATTGATTTTTAAAGTTTAGACGTTAAAGAGATGCAACAAGTCTTTAAACGTTTGAACGTTAAAGAAATTATTAGATGATTCAATGAAATGATGCCTTTTAAAGTTTAGACATTAATTTGAACGTTTACTTATTAAACAAATCTTTTGAAAGAAGAAGACTATTCGTTAAACGATGTCTACAAAAATTAATTTAAAGCTTAACACATTTAAAACTTGTTTTTAAACAACTCAATTTAAACACCTCACAAAACCCCTCCCATAAAGATTACGCAATCTCCCGCGCTCTCTTTTCCTCTTTAAGCAAACACAAAAAAGCATTATTTCTTTCTTCTCTTTCGCAGCGAACAAACGAAAAAAGTATTCGTTGTTCTTTTTCGTTTCAAGCGCTTCGTTTTTCTTTTTTTGTTTAAAAGTGAAAAAAGTAAATTTTTAAACTTCTTTGCCAGTTTTTTAATTTCTGTTACTTTGAAAACATTGTTTGATAGTTGTTGCATCATCATCGAAAACACTGGCTGTGTGTGGATTTCGAAACACAGCGGCTAGTGGCTGCAAAAGGGAACGCGCTTTTTAGGCTATTTGTTTGAAGTGTCTAAACCTTTTTATATTTCAGAGACACAAAAATGAGTTTCCTCCAGATACACCGCCGACGACTTAATTATTAGGACCAGCAAGTATTTAAGTCTGGTCCTTCGGCACAAACCAGAAATAATCAATCTCCAGCTGGACCGCGACGGATGGGCAAACATCGATGAACTAATTTCATGTGCCGCCAAAGCAGGTAAACGCCTGGACCGGAGTTTAATTGAACAAGTTGTGGCTGGGAATGACAAGAAACGGTTTGGCTTGTCAGAAGATGGAAAAAGAGATCAGAGCTGTTCAGGGACACTCGACGGAGCAGGTTTGTTAATATTTTAGCGTTAAATCAATTTAATCCTTCAAATTCCAGGTCCGCATGCAAATGGAAGAAGTTGAACCGCCTCTCCAGCTCTATCACGGCACTGCCACACGATTTCTAACATCTATTTTAACCAAAGGTCTAATCTCCGGCTCAAGACATCATGTTCACTTATCTGGCGACGTCGAAACCGCAGTAAAAGTTGGTAAACGACACGGCCAACCTGTTGTTTTAAAAATTGACACACAAGGGATGCTTAAAAATGGTCTCAGTTTCTACCGTGCCGAAAACGGTGTTTGGCTTAACAGATCACGTGCCAGTGGAATTTATACAACAAATGTAATTATTTCGTTTATTGTTTGAATTGTTTTTGTTGTCGTTGAATAAATTTTTGATTAAAGTGATCGAAAACATTAAAAAGCACTTTGTGTTTAAAAGCAATCACGTTAAAAATCTAATTAAAACTCACAATGTAGACGAAATCAAAATCCTTTACGGCTTTCAAATGAATCCAATCGTTGTTGTGAATGATTACTGCCACGACGACAAAACAACCCAATTTGATCATGAACGCGATGGTAAGACCCCAAAAGACACATTGCTGGAGCGGCGTGGCACTTGTTGTTGACTCGTCGTCGCTTTCGGATGCGGTGGCCATTTTTACTTGCTGGAAAGTGTTAATTAGTTGAAAAGCTGAAGAAATAACACGAACTCCACACAACCTCGACTTTAATTCAAATTGTATGCATCATCCGTCGCGTTCAATAAGAAAAAGTTTCAAAACAATACTTTAAGTTAGATGCGCTGAAAAGAAAGCGCCGCTTTAAATGACTCATCACTTCGATTTGACTTTTCAAGCGTATACAAAAAATGCGCCACTTAAAAGGTTTTGTTTTATTTAAAAATGAGAGTGGAAGACTTCAAAGCAAAAGTTATTGTTGCAATCAAAAACTGCTTTGTTTATAAACGAGTTTGTGCCGTCGCCGACAACGGGAGCGGCGGCGGTTCGAAATTGATACTTGAAAGCGTCAATAAAATGAAAGTAAACACTTTAAAAGTTTAGACGAATTAATTTGATACTCGAAAACGCCAATAAATCGAAAAAGAAATGTTTTGTTATGTAATTAAAAGTTTTGAATCAAACAAATTAATGCCTCGCTGAAACTAACGAAATAACTAATCAAAAAATCGAAATAAACAAAGAGATCAACAACGGACGTGTTTTGCACACAAAAATAAGCCAAAGCATTGCTACACCGGCGCCTGAAAAACCCTGAAGATCACAGAGGCGCGCAAAGTCATCGCCGGCCGCCATCTCAACAACTTGAAACGTGGGGAAAGAGCCTGTGATTTGCGCGCTTTTTTCATCGTCCGGTTCAAACTTTCACGTAGAGAGAGACGCGCAAGTGACCTGTCTGATTATAATATTTTGTTGGCTTTAAAATTATGTTTCTAGGTTGTTAAACAAGTTCTTGAACACTTGAATCAACATTGTTTTGAGCGATTAAATTAAATTGTTTAATGTTATCATTTTGGAACATCTCAAACCACAAAAATCATTTCATTTAAACGTTTATTGTTTAATGTTATCGTTTTGGAATGATTAAATTAGGCTGTTTAACATTGTCGTTTTGGAGCATCAAAATTAACTTGTTTTATAATACTTGTTGTCTAAACATCTCATTTTTAATTTTGACGTTATGAGGGAAACTTAGACGCGCAATCTCAAATTTCAAACGTAACCTTCTAACAAGAACTTTCAAAACCCTTCACCTAACCATTAGAAACAAGATTATCGCATTTCCCCGTGTCAAGGCGCCAATTTCATGAATTAAAAATTAGTAGCCGTGCATGTTTTATGTGTGCATCCGAACAAGAAGGGCATTTTTTGTTTGCCACCACACGAGCCTTAATGCCCAATGGCCTTGGACAATAATCGACGCTGTATGGGTCTTTATTAACGGGAGTGGACGCGTCTACTTAAAGAAATTGGAAAATCTTGTGTCCCTAATTGTTTATTAGCGAGATGGTTTTTGAGGTTAAAGTTCTGACTGGACGGGTACTGTATTAAATGAAAAGTTGTTCTATTTGAGTAGTCAACATGTTTTGTTTAAACAATTGTGATCTTGAAAGCTCTCTTAAAAGTATCAATATTAAAAAGAACAATTAAAGTCTTTTAAACTTAAATGTTAATGCTTCTTTAAAGAACCATCAATACTTGAGGTTAAAGCTTATTCAATAAAATCTTATTCGAACTATTCGGAAGCACAATCAGAACCGTTTCAATAACGTCTACGAAGCTTTAAAAAACCATAAACATTCTACAACATTTTCATCAAAGTCTACGAAGCTTTAAAGAACCATAAAGATTTAATCAAAGCAGTAACTTTAAAACACTCTTAAAATCACATTCCATTTCAACTATCCACATTTAAACTTTAAAACACTGTTAAAACTACATTCCACACTTACAGTGTCATTTAAAATCAAACTTTACAAAACGTCACCAACAGACACAACAAACAAAATTCGCAATCAAAATTTCCAAACATTTTCATTTCTCACAAAAAACACAGAGCAAAGCGCTAATGCTTATTTTCTTCGTAGAAAATCCCCACGGAATTTGTGTAAAGCAACAACATTAGGTCCGAATAATGTTGTGGCCGTGCAGTGCGTGTCTAATCACAGCCAGAGAGGCGCCGAAGAGACACAGAAATGTTGGAAGCGACATCCGGTCTTTTTGGTTTCAGTTTTGAACTGATTTTGAAAAAGAGTCTTTCTTTTCACATTTAAAATCAAACGTTAACAATGAAATTTGTAGATCAAGTTGCAATTAATAACACTTTTTGGAGAAAGTCCCCCAAACCTAAAACTTATAAAACAACTCACAACCCAGGTCCGTGGCATTTAAAAGCATCTGCTCTCGGTAATTATTGCCTAAAAGCACACAACCGTTTCTTTAAAACAAAAACAGATGGTGAAAGAAGCGTTTTCGTTATGAATTTGAAATTTCTTTGTCGATTCAAATTTTGTTAAACGTGTTTGAACAATTTAAACGGTCAGTTGAATCGGTTGATTTTATCAACCAAAGCGTTTTTTAGAAAACTAGTCAAAATATCTGGTCGTTTTGAAAAGATTAAAATCTAAGTTATAAAACAAGTCTGTTTCATAACACTAAATTAATATCAATCGATTTAACAAAATATCCAAAATCCAAAACAATCTCAAAACATTCAACAAGTCTGTTTTATCAAATAGCATCAAATCAAAACATTAAAGAGTTGTTTCGAATCCGCCAAAAAAATTCCTCAACTCAGAAAACCCACGACCTGTAAACAAAATTGCTTCCATGGCACGCGGTCACAACAGAAATCTCGCCAAAATTGCTCGGCCAATTTTTTTGCTTGCTCTCTTCATAAAAAGGAAGTGTCTCTTGAAATGCAAGGGAGGTAAACAAAAAAGACCGTTTTTGGGTTCGTCGACCGAGCTTATTATGAAAGTCCGGTTTTAACTATGTGGACAAGCAAGTGTTTCTAACTTGCGTCTTGGTTTGATTAAATTGATGTTCTAACAATGCGGAAGTTAATCAAAGTTGATGGACATCGTGTCAGCACCGTTTTAATACTTCGGTTACAGTAGTTTCTTGCATTGTATTCAAATTCTTGACATCTAGAATGCTTTAATAATTAATAGCAACCCGGAAGTTAATCAAAGGTTGATGGTCAGCAACTTTTTTGCTCCAGCTACAGTAATGTTTTAAATGTTAACAGCAACACGGAAATTAATCAAAGTTGATGGTCAGCAACGCTCCAGCTACAGTAATGTTTTAAATGTCCTCAACACTTTAATAGCAACGCGGAAGTTGACTAAACTTTTTAACTACAGTAATTATTTGAATGCTCACAATTAATTCAATGTGCAAAATTAACCCGGAAGTTGATAGAGCTCGACGGACATCGCGTCTGCACCAAAATAGATGTAATTTGCCTGACATTTTGGCCAGTGCTGTAAGTGCTGTAATTTACCTGTCCAATGCGCCAGCATTTAAATTCAACCGTTCTTCTTGGAAGGAGAACCTAACAAACAGGTGTCGTCACAATGAAGGGCATCAGTAATTACTAAGTTGGACGCGGTAGCTAAGCAACTTGATTGCTGAAACTGCCACATATCACAGGAGCCGGCCATTCTGCTCATCCGCCGTATACCGAGGCGGTGTCCAATTTACTCCAGGTGTTTTGGGTTGGGGAGTTCGATTTATTTTAAAGCCGGACTTGTTTTCAGAGTTGTAAGTTGCCGAAACGATTCAGAAAAGCTTCCTGTCAAAATGGAGATGTACTTTTTCCGCCACAGCGAATACTTGCGTCAAAACAATTGCTCCAATGTGAACATAACTAGCGTTCCACTTGCTGAACGTCAACATCCAATAGTTGGAGCTGCTTACATCTTGACTGGATTCATTTTCGAGGTAAGAAACTTGACTAGCACTGCCTTAAGACTCAAAACAATCTAAACACTCCATTGAGACAAATAACAAACAAAAAGATATTACTCGACATGCTGAACTTCGGAAAAGGCAACAGAGTGACAGCGGATGACAAGGAAAGTGCTGATCTCTGAGACAAGGAAAGTGCTGATCTTTGAGATGCATTCAACTTGACAAGGAAAGTGCTAAGTCGCTGACCAAATGAAGCTGATAGTCCTGAATCGTTATCACCCAGTATGACATTAAACAACTGCGCTTATGCGATGTTTCAACTCGCTTAGCAGCTCTTTCACAAAGTAGTCTTCTTCGGTCTTGACTCGCAAGAAACCCGCTGTTCTTTGAGATGTTCATCCCTAAAATATGACATTAAACAACTTACGTCTTATCAGCTCTTTCACAAACTAATCTTCTTCAGTCCTGACTCGCAAAAAACGCTTCAACAAACACGTGAATCAAACAAAATGACTTTAACTAATTTTGTTAGTGTGTGTTCTGAAGTAAAGTCTACATTTAAGATAATGTACATTCCGTGTTTGTTTCTGGTGCACAAGCACTCAGTTAACGATTCCGTTTATGCTTTGCTGCGCTACTTGGCAGTCGTGGACATGTTATCTCTCCAGATATGCGCTGTTCTCACTGGCATATTGACAATTCGAGGAGAGGTTTTCTGTTCAAACTCGGACTTGATTTATCTTGCTGGTGCGGTCGGACTTGGTAAGTTGTAAGTTTTTGACTGTCATCTTCGAACTTTTCAAGGCCTTTACGGATCCACTTTGTTGACAACAATCTTGTTGGTCTTTAATCGCTGTGCCGAGCTTTTGGATGCACGTGTGAATCAAATTGCCTTCTCGCCAAACATGATGAACTTTTGGATGGTCGCTCTTTCCATCTACGGCGCCATCTTTACGTTCTTCACAGTGCCAATTAAGTTCAACAGCATTTATCCCTCGTGGTTCTTGTCTCCCTACCCCGGCTACGAAGAGAAAGTCGACGACACTTACAGTAACCTTCTTTACTTCTTCAGCACCACCATCGAGGCATCGGCTCTGATTGCGTTGTACATGTTCTTCTGCAACGTTTACGTCATCTTCTTCACGGCTGAGCAAGTTAAAGAAGCGGCCAACACCGTGAAGCGCAATTTCCAAGTCAGAACCTTTGTTCAAGTCTATTTGATCAGCATGTTTACTGTCTTTTCTTGCGTTGTAAGTTGACTTTTGTCTGGCAGACCAAATTGCAAGTTTTTAGATGTCCGTCTCGACAAGCTACGTCCCCCCAAGCAAAGGATACGCCGTCGTAGCCCAATTCTTCTGGATCTTTATGCACGGTTAGTGAAAAGTGGAGTCTGTGTGGTAATTAAACGCTTTCAGGAGTCCCGGCCGTTCTCTACTTCGCCCTAAACCGTACACTCCAACGTGAATTGCCCAACATGATTCGCTCGTGCTGGAATTACTTCACAGGAGGGTCAAAAGCCAAAGTTGCAGTCGACGCCAACCGTATTGGATAAACAAAGAACTGTTTTAAAGTTATTGTGATTGTGTTTAATGTTGTTTGTAAATCTGTTGTAAGTTATTGTGTAGTGACTGTGTTAGTGATTGTAGAACTGAATAAAGTTTTTTGTAGTCCGAATGTTTGAGATGAACTACTACGTAAACAGATGCTTAGAAAGGCAGGATAGTAACTTGTTACGTAAAGAAATGGATTGAATGGAGGCAATGTTCTTTAAAGTTTGTTGTAATCAAAAGCGACTGTTAAATGGAAGCGAACATGTTCTGGTTAGAAACTAGCTGTTACGTAAAGAAATAGGCAACAAGTTGAAAGAATCAATAATTACGTAGATAAATGGCAAACCAATTATTTCAAACGTTGGCTCTTCTTTAAACGTCGACTGTTACATAAACAAATGGCAACAAGTTGCACTTCAATTATTTCAAACGTTAACTGTTCTTTAAAGCAAACTGTTCTTTAAAGCATTTGCCACATAAAACAAATAACGAAGAGTTTAATTGATTCTAACTAGCATTTTAGTTGCTCTATTTGAAGAATCTGCTGTAATTAAAAGCCCGCTCGATCAAAGCAACGAAAACAACAGTGTTCACCTTTTTATTATCCGTTTATTGAGATTACGAATTCTCCAGATAAACGGAATAAAAAAGAAGAAAATCTTCGGAGCATACCAGTGGCATTCTTTTGGTTCGTATGGAGCGGCAGCTTTGGATTGATTGGTTCTTTCGCCTTCTTCGCAAATGAGAGTGCTGACTATTGGAAGTTGTTCGAGTTCTTAAATGAAGCTTTTTGTTTTGAAGTATTTGTAAGTAATGAAATGAATACTATCAATTTTTAAACTGTATCTAAAGTTTGTTTAAAACTATAACGCCAAAACAAAAAAGCAATAAATGTCTCACCTCTCATCCATAAACAACAACTAAAATTGACCAAAATGAATAAGTTACAACAAGGAAGTGAAAATTTCTAACACGCAAGCAAACAGCGAAAAAGAATTGAATTACAAGAGAAACAAATCAAAAAAAGCAAATGAATCACGAAAGAGTTGAACCGAAAAAGAAAACAAACAAACAAGTTGATTTGAATTTGAAAGAACTTTTTGAGTTGGGGTCGTTTTTTGAGTGAACTTAACAAGTTGATTTTGAATTTGAAAGACTTTTTGAGTTGTGGTCATTTTTTGTGAATTTGAAAGACTTTTTGGATGAACTTAACAAGTTGTGGTCGTTTTTGAGTGAACTTTTTGAATTGGAAGACTTTTTGATATAAGTCTTTATCTAAATAGACGAACTTTATGAGCGAAAAGATCAGAAAAAGCTCCTCTTTCAAAATAACTCTAATCTTATCTCAAGTTAAATTAACTTCGCGTACAAGTTGTACAAAAAAGCGTCTTTGCTTAAACATGACTAACAAACACGTTTTAACTAGTGCAGAGCGTAGTCAATGTTGAAACTTTTTGGCTTGACTGCGTTTACGGGTGAATAAAAATGTGCTTTTATTGCGTCGGCGCAATTTGTTTGATCAGAACTGATTTCCGCATTTGATTAGTGCGATCGGTACAACGGAAGTGTTTAATGTAATGATAGAGTTGAAAGTTTAACTACAGACTAAGAATGATATGCTTAAATAATGTCACAAAACTTTGTGAAGATTTAAGAATTAAAAGATGAATGTTGTTGTTAAACTTTGAAGTGTTGGTTATAAACGTGTTTTCGGTAATGAAAAGTCGAACTACTTAAAGCATTATTGAACTCGAAAAGAAACACTATTTTAAAAAGATTTGAATGCACATTAATCACATTCTAACAACATTTCTTTTTTAACTTCAAAAAGAAGCACACCTTTCAATCATTTTTGAACTCGAAATACTCTTTTAAAGATCTTTGAATGCACATTAATCGCTAATAACAATCACATTCTAACAACATATTTTCTTTAAACTCAAAAAGAAGCACAACGCACGCCTCCACCTCAAAAAGAAATCACTCAATCAAACTCGAAATCACTAACCTCCAAAACAAATGCAATCAAAGAAAGAGAAAAACGTTTCTAACAAAAAAGATTGCTTTGAAACTAAACAAATTGATAAGAAAGCACGAATGCGAAAATTAAACACGATTGAGTCGATTGAAATTATCAACAAAAAGAACTTGAACACTCTGTACGTAAACTCAAAAATATCATTTTAACTTTGTTTACATAAAAGAATATCAAACAAGCAACTCAACGATTTATTTGCGAGGATCTTATTTGAGAACAACGGTTAGGTGTTTTATGCGAAGATTTGAATTTAATGTATATTTAGATCTAAACAAACGTTAAATTCAAATCGTCGGCATGGAGCATCGCGCAGAACAATAACAACAAGCTGGGAAGAAAACAATTATTAACTTGTTTAATCAATTAAATCGTACAACAAATGAAGCGGTGACGTTCAAATCATTACATCATTGGCATGTAATTGTCGGTTTCTGGAACACGAACGTCGTCGACTTTGAGAATCATGCGAACAACCTGAAATTTAATTGAAAATGAATGTCGAAGAACCACATCAAAATTCTATAATCTTTAAAGAACTATTTCAAACGTTTTTTTAAATTGTGCAGAACCATACTAATGTTCAAAAAACAATAATTTTTGAACAAACTCTCGGTTCTGCAGCCCTCCGAAGAGACGGACATGCAATAAAAGCAAGATGACAAGACAAAGACTGTTTTGCCGGTTCACTTCAATCACACATCCAAGCTTTTCTCTGCCATCGCCGTAACACCAATAAGTTCTTTCTGGAACTTGCCAGTTGACTAAGCAATGGACCCGAAACGTTAAAAGAATCCGAACCTGAGTCGCCAATTGAATTTGTTCGCGTTTCGAGTTCAATGCCTCAATAACGTTTTGTGTCTTCATGTCAGACTCTCCGGT
This sequence comes from Aphelenchoides bicaudatus, assembly GCA_024699845.1. Classification (NCBI taxonomy): domain Eukaryota; kingdom Metazoa; phylum Nematoda; class Chromadorea; order Rhabditida; family Aphelenchoididae; genus Aphelenchoides; species Aphelenchoides bicaudatus. Next base: position 116,424 of record JAMPIN010000008.1, on the reverse strand, counting down.
TTGCAAGCAGTCGACTCCCAAATGCGGATTGTTTTCTTTGCGTTGGCGCGCCTTCAAAGAAGTCAAAGTGGACATTGTTTCGAGGCCGGAGTTTTCGGCCAACGCCATTGGAATGCTTTCGAGAGCGTCTCCGTAGGCGCGATAAGCATACTGAGACAAGCCTTCGATCTAAACGACGACAATTGCTTAAGGTTCCGTGAACGAAAACGACTTACCTTGTCGGCGACATCGTTCACAACAATTGAACAAGCGATTTCGGCAGCTCCTCCGCCGTATATGATTCGGTTGTCACGGATTAAGTTGCGGACTACGCACATTGCATCGTGGAATTGAACGTTCGGCCTCGTCGATTACCTGAAATGACAGTTATTGATGTTTTGAATCACTTTAATCACTTACCATCTTGTTTCCTCCACGCAAAATGATGCTAACAGCTCGGGTCTCGGTTCCTTCAATAAACAACATCGGCTCCTTGATTGTTCCGAAGTTGACTTCACGGACATTGACGGCAGTTCCCAATTTTTGTTCAGTCAGTTCTGAGAAGCGTGGAACAATGCGGCCCTTCGTTGCCAATGCAATTAATTCGATGTCCGGGCCTCCAACCCAGCGAACAGCCTAAATTTGATTGCTTAAAAAATAAAGAACTAAGAAGTTTAAATGTGACTTTTAAGAAAGGAGTTTTGATTGAACGCTCTAAAGAGTCTTCGTTGTTTGAACGCTCTTTAGAGTCTTCAATAACTTTGTTGTTCTCACTTTCTCATTTAAAAAACGAACATACCGGCAATTCATTGTGGTAGAGTAAATGAGTGGCTTCGTCGTCAAAACCCCATTGGCAAATTACAAGTCCGGTGTTGACTTTCTTCAACTCCGTAATCATTTTGTTAAAGGTTTCACGTTCGTATTCTTGCAACACTTTGTACTCTTCGTTGCTTGTGATGTCCAAATGATGTTTGGTCTTCGGCTTCGGGGGCTCGAATGGACATGTCAAGATGGCGACTTTGACATCCTTCAACTCCTTTGGCATCTGAGGATGGGCGAGGGTCTTGTCGATAAGAACACCCTTGTACAGTTGAGAATCTTCGAGGCGACCACCTGGTTTCTTGATTATTTTAATGAAGTCAAAGTTGACATCCCGACGTTCCTTGTCCACAACTGCCAGGACGGCGTCGACGACTATTTTGGAAAGCTGTTCTTGGCAATTTTTTACACTAAAACGATTGGAATTGGTTTTCATTGAGTAAAAAGTACTTACATCTTGGATCCCAAAGACGTTGAAGCGGCCTTTACCAAAAAGTTGTAGTCGTAGTCTGTGAACTTCTCAGCAATTTGTTCCAAGCGCTCCACAGACTTGCGGCATGCCAGATCGTAGCCATCAGCAATCTGTAACGGATGAACACCCTTTGTCCAGCAAGTTGGCTGCTTGTTCAAGAAGAGCTCCGGCGAGAACTTAAAAATTTGATTGACTTTAACTATCTAGCATATAAAATTCAAATTACCAACAACTCCAGTAGTTCCGTCTCCAACTTCGTCATCTTGAGATTGTGACAACTCAACCAGCAATTTGGCAATGTGGTGATCGACATCCATGTTCTTGAGAATCGTGGCGCCGTCGTTAGTTGTTGTGACCTCACCGTCCGGACTTACGAGCCTGAAAAGAAATGAAGTTAAATGTGAAGTTTAAATAAGTCGACTTACATTTTGTCGAGACCACGAGGACCAAGTGATGTACGCAAAGGTGTTAGACACTTGACGAGCAGCAAGAATGTGGGTCTGGAATTTGTTTATTTGATTTAAACTTATCGTTTAGTTCAAAAACATATATTAGCTCTTTAACCGTCTCTTTTATTTAAAAAGAAGCAGTCAATTAATATTCACTCTTTTATTTAAAAAGAAGCAGTCAATCAATATTCACTTTCTAATCATCTCAAATTCCTCACCTTCAATGCCTCAGCTCCGGTCAAGCGCTTTTGGCGTTGCTGTTCGCGGATGACCAAGAAAGGTTGTCCATATTGATCAAACAGCAATTGTCCGTCCATTTTTGATTAAGGCACGTTAGGGGAAGTTCTAAACAAAATAGATCAGTACAGAGTGACCAGCAAAAAGAAGTTTAGGCACACGAAAGCAATTGGCAAAATGGCCGAAGCGAACAAGGAGGCGAAAAACGATGAGGAAAGGCGGCGAAGTGCGTCCATTCGTTTGCTAATTGTGTTCAATTTGAATTGGAGTTTTTGTTTTGAACAAGAAAAATGAGTTCGAAAGACTTTTTTGATTGGAAACGAAAATGCTTTGAAGTAATAATGAAAGTGCTTTGAAGTAATATTGAACTTAATTGACCCAAAGGATTTTATTAATTTGATTGACTCGAAAGACTTTATTGATTTTCTAACCACAAACGAGAAGGCTTTGAAGTAATAAAGAAAGGGTTGAAACAACTTCAGGCAGTTTAACTAATTTGAAAAGTTTTATTAATTTGATTGACCCAAAAGACTTTATTGATTTTCTAACCACAAACGATGTAGTTTTTGAAATAAATTCAGACAATTCGATTGCTTTTATAACCACAAACGACGTAGTTTTTGAAATAAATTTAGACAATTCAACTGACTCGAAAGACTTTATTGATGTTATAACCATAAAGATTGATGTCGAATTAAATTTGAAAGATATTACTTTTTAAATAACAATTTCAACAACATCACAAAGTCTTTATTACTATTAAAAGATCACAAATGTTTAATGATGTCCAGCAAGAAAGTCTAGCTGAAACGAAACGGTTTAACTAATCAATCAATTTAGACAACTCACTCCCTGTGAAGGAAAGACTGCTTCGAAGTTCCTGAATGCTGGAATTGGAGGACCGGCTTGTTTTTTAGGGCCTAGTTGGTATAAGTTTCTTTGGCGTTCGGATAATCTGTTAGCGACGTTCTGGAAGTATTTAAATATATATTAACTTACAAATAAACATCAAGTTACGTCAGATTCCGCGCCCATCACGGTGCTAATACTAGTTTGTGGAGCACTTCCAGTGTCGGCCTGAATGGAAGTGTTTCTTGTTTTCCTTTGTTACTTACCTTGAATCCCGGAAAGCTTGTTTCGGTGTTTTGTGAACCACGATATGCTTGGACGGCAATTAGGATCATTAAGAAGGCAACAAAGAAGCGGATCATGTCTGGAAATTGGAGTTCTTGGAATTTGTGCACAAGAATGTTTTCAATAAAGAATTAAAATATTTGAAGTTATTTAGAACATTTTGATTTGAAAGTTCAGAATGAATTTAAAAGGATTGCTTTTTGATTTGCAATCTCAAAAGTGTCTTTAAAATGATTGGCTTCTTTTTGATTTGCAATCTCAAAAGTGTCTTTAAAATTATTGTTACTGCAACAAACAATGCGACTTAAAATCAAAAAAGTACAATAACTTCCAACTTCAAAATCAACTAAAAACCAAAGAAGCTCTTCAAAAAGTGTGTTCACTCAAAAGTGGCTCTTTAAAAAGACTTTCCACTACTTAACACATGTTTTAAAGCCAACAGTTTGAGTTTTTACATTTGTCGTTCCATTTGATGCGAGAGTTACGGAAAATGTACTTCTTTGACTGCGCATGATTGCTAATTTGCGCTAAAGTTTAACGAAATGATTGGTGTTTAAACTTTAAATGTACAACTTTTTATGTTCTTTGCAGAAATGTTACAATAATTTCTGCTATTTATTTTGAGGATTCTTATAGAAATACTCAAATAACAAAATTATCAATCAAAGACTACTTGCATTTTAAAACTATTGATTTCAAACAACGCTGAAAATCTTTTTTCTCGACAAGCACTTTTAAAACACGAGGTCTCTGAATTAAACAGCACTAAACATTTCAAAACGATCAAGTAACAACAATGTTCATTAATCACTTTTAAAACATGAGATCTTTGAATTAAACAACACTTCTAACAACACTTCTAACAACACTAAACGTCTGTTTTCTCGACAAGCACTTTTAAAAAGCATGAAGTCTTTGAATTAAACAATTTAAAGCAATCGTTTATTTACATATAACAAAGTCAAACAAAGAATTCTCACTTCTCGTAATTTAAGGAAACACTGTTGATGCAGTAACGTTCACCCGTTTCTGTTTCTTCGTCTTCGAAGACATGTCCCCAAGTGTGCATGGCACTTTTTGCATCGGACTTCTGTTCTGTTCAAACCAAAACGCTTGTCTGCCAATCTAATAATGTTCCTGTCCTCATCGTACGACCCCGTAAAGGCAGGCCAGCCACAACCATTGTAGAACTTTGAATCTGATCTGCAACGAAAAAGTTGTTGATATGTTATCTTATTTTGTTAAGCTTTGTGATATTGAACTAGTTAAACAACGGCGTTTAAAAGATTAAGAAGCTATTTTGTTTTTAAAATCTCACTCATCCATATTAGCATTGCGTCCAAAACTTACAAAAACAGATCAGTTCCGCAACAACGGCAATTGTAACGTCCTGGCTCGGCATATTTAGTCAATATTCCACTAAAAGATGGCTCTGTGCCTCCCATTCGGCACACATAATACTCTTCGTCACTTAAAATCTTGCGCCACACTTGATCTGGAATTTCGGACGGATCTGCGTACTTCTCAACCAACTTGCAAATTGCAGCTTCGCGTGAAATCACTGAAATAAGAAGTTTTAAGAGTTATTTAAAAAGCCAACAAACCTGGTCCAGTCGGCAATCGAGCTTCTCCAACAACCATTTCGTCCGATTGAATTTAAACCTCACAACAAATAAGTGCTTTTTGAGAAATAAGGATGGATTCCCGCCTTTTATGCACCCAAAATTGCATCATGGTCGACCACGCGCGTTGAACTCAATCGGAAACAAAACATCAAACCAATCAATCAAAAATTTAATTGGGGCGTTGAGAAAAGAATATTTTTCTTTGCTTTAAAAAGTTTGTTTGAAAGTGCTGATTGTATTTGTTTGACTGTATTTGTTTGAAAGTGCTGATTGTATTTGTTTGAAAGTGCTGATTGTATTTGTTTGAAAGTGCTGATTGTATTTGTTTGAAAGTGTTGATTTAAATAGCTTGCTTGTATTTGTTTGACTGTATTTTATGACTTAAATAAACGTGTCCAAATATTGTGATTTAAAAGACAACTCCGACTTAAAACAACATATTTGAATTCAGCTTGTTCTTCTTTTTTGTCAAAGTTCTTAAAAACGACTTCAATAATAAAGCTTTTTTGAATTTCCAACTTCATCTAATACATGTTTGATCTTCACGTGTTTTGTCTACTTCGAAATGCACCCAAAGTGGTTGTTCATCATCACCGCGCGCCTAATTGGTGTAATAACTTTACGCGCTTTTCGTCGGAACTCCCCAAAAATCTGATGCAATCTTTGTGTGGAATTTCTTTCCCGAATTATTAAGGAATTGGAGCTTTTTGGTCAATAAGGATATTTTTAGTGAAAACAATGGCGTTGGCATTGAAACTCTTTAAAAGTATGTGTTGTTTAAAGTATTCGTTTAATTCAATTTTGAATGCATTGTTTAAATACACTTTTAAAAGAATCGTTTAAAACCTATCAAACAATCAAAGTTATTCAAGCAAACCAGAACGCACAGATCAACTTTAACTTTGGAATTTTTTAAAACCTATCAAAGTCATTCAAACAAATTTAATCGCATTGTTTAAATCCTATCAAAGTTATTAAAACAACACTTTAATCAAATACACCAAATTTGAATCGTTAAATTCAACACAAAAACCACATTAAAGAAAACACAAACAACGATTTTTCGAAACTCTGATGCAAAAACACGCTGGTTTCAACACAAATCATGAGATTTCGGACGCCGGTCGACAGTTTTTTGGCCGCAAATAGTCACCTCGCATTCATAACCAAAGGAGCGTGAAACGATTGAGGCGGCGTGTGTGAGGAAAATGAAAGGAAAGGCCGAGGTGAGGAGGAGATTTCTTGTCTGGTTCTTTTTGTTGAAATATTTTAATGATGTTTTTTGAACTGCTTTGATGTTGTGTTTAGTTGTAAATGTTTGAAGCTTTTGTTCAAGTTTAATTTTTGAGTACGTTCAAAGCCACAAAGATCATTTAAAGTTTTGAGATGAACGAGAATGTATTTATAGCTTTTAATAATTGTTACTGCCAATTGCGTTCATTTTAATTCAAGTCACTTCAAAACATTTGGTTCTTTTTAAAACAAACACTTTATTCAAACTTCCAAAACTTCACGTCTCATTTGAGTCGCCATTGTTTTACGACACATTAACACATTGCCATGCGCGTGCTGCACAATGATCGGTCGTCAGCTCAGAGCTTGAACCGCATTAACCTGGTTTGCTTCGCAAATAATTGCCACTTGTTTTTGGGCGCCTCTCTCAATTGAGGCAATTTTCAATTTCCACATGCACAGTTGGTTTGGTAGCGAGGAAAAACAGGTCAGAACTTATTGCATTTGCCACTGTGTATTGAAATGATTTAAGTTAGTCGTTTAAATTGAGTTTTTGAGTTGAGTTACTTCTTCAATCAAGCAACTCTAACAATTTAACCTCTCAAATTGCCTTTTCAATCAAGCAACTCTAACAATTTAACCCGTTGCCAACCCTAACACTTCTTTATTGCTGTCGGAATTACAGCGCCAACATTCAATTAAAGGAATTCTTTACTTGATTCTTCGATTCAATTTAAAAAGAACAGATCCATCTTGACCCCTACCAAAATTGCACAACAAATGACCATCGCCACCAATTAAATCCACATGGCATTTGACCCAAAAATTATGCATTCAACTTTCTCCATTTGCGAAAAAACTTTCCGGCGTAATTGAATCCCCGCAGGCGACGTTCCGATTCTTTTCAACGGCGCGCGTTCTCAAAGAATTCGGGTTAAGTCAAACAAAGCGGATTTGAATCGAAGAGTGATGGATTTGTTGAATCACTTGTTAGAAGAGGTGGACTTCTGTAATCGCTGGTGATTGAAGTGTCCGCAACGCTTTCACTTTTGTGTTCTTTTTTGATTTAATTTGTAAGTTATTTTTGAACTTCGATTGGTAAGTGCTTTCAAACTCTGTTTCTGATTGTAAGCCTTGGAAATTGATTGAACTAGAATGAGTTTGTTTAAAATTAAAGTATCGTATTGAATTGTAAGTGCTTTCAAACTTTACATTAATCAAAGTGTTTAAAATCAACAAAAACTCCCTCATCTTAAAAATTCTTTAACTTTCTCTTTTCCTTTCAATTCAAATCCTTTTCAACATCCAACTGTGAGTAACCAAAATCAAATCCCCCGGCGTTGAAATCAAACGGTTTTGAGTTGAGGAGATTTCCGCTCCGAATTGGCGCCACTTTTCAAGTTGCTGGCTTTGCTCACAAAAACCATAATCGGATCGTTTATGCGCAAAGTGTGTGGCGAGAGATTTGAACACGGGCCAGCTTTCAATACCTTGTTGGAGAAGGGTTGTTGACGTGAATTGAATGGAAAGTAGATTTTCACTTTTGAGGATACTTTTTGGGTTAGGAATTTAAAGTGTTTTCGAATTTAATTGTATTTTTAAAGAAACGATAGATGTTTTCTAATTACTTGCTAAATTTTTGATGTGATTAATTTCTTTCAAACATTTTTTAAAACCACGCTTATCAAAATGCTACTCTTTTTTAACAAGTCGAGTTTTGAATAGTTTAAGGCGATATTTCTTTCAATAATGAATGTGTTCTTTAAAAAGGAATAACATTTTAACAACTCATTCTTTTAAACAAATCTAATCACTTCATCAATTGTGCACTTAAATCTAATCACCGAATCAATTACATGTCCTTTGATTCCAAAAAGGATCAATGCCAACTTTGCACAACGCCCGACAAGAATGCCAAGCCTACTTTACAGCGAGAATCTTCAAGAACGCTTCGGCGATTAACAAGACCGACCTTGGCATTCCCTTGCGCTGACTTGATTTCGGTTTGATTGCGGGGTGATTAGTCTCGAATCGGCGATGATCAAGCAAGTGATCGGTTCCGTTCTGATTTATTGGCAGCGTTCACGGAGTGGATGAAGCCGGTTTCGTAAAATCCGGATCGTTTCTACTTGACATTGGCGTTCTTGAAGATGTGAAAGTTGCCTTTTTAAATGTAATTGGGTCAGTGTTTAGAGAGACTTCGGTTATAAACTCTCTGTGGTTAAAAATAATCACTTCTTTATACAGTAAGCAAATTGCTCGGCGACTGAGATTGAACGTCGAGATATTCAAAAATGATGACTTTATTCTCTTATCTGATCTTTTTGGTCAAATGCTTTGCGCATTTGTCTCGCAAGAGCAGTAATTATTTTGATTACTTTACTTTTTTTAATTCAATTGTTTGAGTGCTAAAAATGCACTTTTATTCGGAAAGTGCGTTTTTGTCTCGAAGAGCAGTAATGATTTTGATCACTTTTTCAACTCGCTACATTTTGCAAAGGTATTCAAAGTACGTTTTAGTACTTAACTTGACTGATAGAAAGAAAGTACATTTTTCAAGTCGCTAACAAAGATAAACTAAAATTCTTAATTTTATTACGGTGTGTTAAAATGATTTTGATTGCTTGAAAAGAACAAATTTTTAGTGGAGTGCGATGAGTTTGTTGAACTTAAACAACGTAATGACGATGTTGCTTTTTGAAATTGTCTTCTATTTTTTGATTTAAAAAAAGTGATTGACATTTTTTACGCAAAGAATTTTTTGTGGAATGCGAACGAGTTTGATGAACGGTGTTGTGAAAGTTTGTTTTTATGTGTCTGAAAATGATCGGCGGTTTGTAAATTAGTCCTTTTTTGCTTTTTTTGTGGATGCAGAAATGTTGTTTTGTTATTTGGGACGCTTTTTTAGATAAAATTTAACAGTTTTGAACTTCTTAGTTAACTGTTTCCGGTCTGGCATTAAACTCTTACGCGCAAGACGAAGCAACTCCATGCAAATCAATCAATTCGATCAAAATTATAGTCGCGACCAATAATAATTTCTTTGATTTGCGAAACGGCCTTGACGCAAAGTTGCAAATGACAGAGTTCGTTGTAGTTAAATTAATTGAGACGAATTAATTTGTTTTTATTTAAAAATAGAACTTAGCTAAACATGAGTGAAAATATAAAGGATATGTGTGATGATTTAGAATGTAAACAGCAATAAAGTCAATTCAAATTCAAATTTAGGGATTTAACAAAAAGAACAATCAAACTTTTCTTGTTTTGCCTAAAGTTTTAGTGCCGCAAGCACGAACGCTCCGAAAGCACTTCACTTTTGGCGCAAAGTCCGCCAAATTCGAGAACAATTGGTGTTCGTCTGCGCAATTGTCGTCGGAATGAAGGTGGCGTGTATAGTTGTAATAATTTTCACGGGATGTTTCAAGAGGGTGACTTTTTGGGGATGAAAATGATGAATTGATTAAAAGTGAATCTTTAAGTGAAAATTTGACGATAAAGGTTGTTTTTAAACTGTGAGAATTTTATGTTCCTGTTATTTTATGATGACTTTCAAGATTGAATGACTTCTGTGGCTTTAAACTTTTGCGACTTCGAACTTTAGTGATCAAAAGCTTTTGTGATTTTAAACTTTTGCGACTTTGAACTTTTGCGACTTCGAGCATTAAAAGATTGAATGACTTTAATGATCGCAAGCTTTTAACTTGGAACTTTAAATAACTGAATGACCTTTTGCGACTTCGAACATTAAAAGACTGATAGTTTTTACAACTTCGAACTTTAAAAGATTGAATGACTTTTGCGACTTCAAACTTTAGTGATTGAATGACTTCCGTGGCTTCGTCCTTAAAGTCACACTTTGAATTTTGTGGCTTTACAGCTTAGAACTTTAGTAACTCAAAGAGCGTTTGTACAGCTTCTACAACTTCAAGCTTTAAATAACCGAATAAATTTAGTGATCAAAAGCTTTTGACAACTTCAAGCTTCAAAAGTTTTTCACGACTTTAGCGATCAAAAGCTTTTTACAACTTCAAGCTTCAAAAGATGTTTTAAACAATCTCTTCAAAACAGCAAAAAAATAGACTCCAATCACTATGTCAAAAACAAACTCGGATCAATGGCCTCCACCTCACTTGCTGCGTATACTATTAAACCGAACAATGACCCGAAACGCCCACTTATGCACATCGGCGTTCGTCATCGCCGATGGCGCTGAAGCAAATGGCGGTTGGTTCCAAACCGGTTAGTGCGCATTTCAGAACCGAATGTTTGTGGTGTGCCATCGTTGTCGACGATCAGGCGCGCGTCTATTGCACATTATGTGTTTAGTGGAGGTTCGGCGCGACGGAGGCGGAGGATTCCGGTCCTTCTTGTTTGCGGTTACCTCATTTTTGTGCAGAAGCGGAAGATTCGGTAGTGTAAATAAGGTTGCTTTGGAAGTCTGGAGAGTAAAAGTGGAGTTGTAAGTTTTTTGATCAAAAAGCGTCTTTTTTGATAGTTATGATTGATTTTGCATGTTGTTTGTTGATTTAAACGACGTTGAGTGTCACAAAACTCACTTTAAACTTCTTTTTTTGACACATCTCAAAACAAGAGAAAGAAATACTTTCCTCTTTCAATCATTACTACCAAAAACATATCTTTCTAGCATTATTACCTGAAGCTATTTAGCCACAAAGATCACTTTTATTTAAAGGAGAATGAGAAAAAAGCACTCAAATCCAATATCAAAACTTCCTTTCCCGATTTTAACCTTCACAACAACAAAAAATATGCATTTCATTTCCACGCCTCATTCCCTTTAATTTCAAAACTTTTCATTAAATTCCGGAACACACAGTTCGAGCGCGCCAATTTTTCCGGAACAAAAAGTTCGCATCCTTTTCGAAATTTGTTAGATCTCAACTAAAACCGGCTCCAACAAACAAAACTTCCCGATCGACGAACACAAAAAGGAAATCCCTATTCGTTGTCGATTCAGTTGTTGTGGAGAGCGGACCGGCTTCTGTGCACACTCAATGGCATTTAAAACGTGATTTCTGAGTTAGTTTTAAATAACTTGATTTCGATCTTGTGTGTTAAAAAGTATTTGAAGTCTTTGTTAATTTAAACATGAATAGTTTTTATGACAAGCTTTGTTTGAATGTAGAAGTTTTTTGATCTCACAACATCTTTTTAGTTAGTTTGACAAGTAATGAAGTTAAAATGACGTTTCTTAAATAACAATGCTAAAGAGTCTTTTTGTTTGAATGACAACATAGACGATTTTAATAACAATACTAAAGAGTCTTTTTATTTGACTCACAACTTAGAAGTTTTGATGACAAGCTTTATTTGAATGACAACTGTAGAAGTTGTTTGAAATGATCGCACAACATCTTTTTAGTTAGTTTGATAAACAACATAAATTATAATTTTTTAAGTGTTTGAGTCACAACGTAGAAGTTCTTCAACAAAAATATCAAAACATCTTTCTAGTTTCTTTGAATCATAATTTAGAAGTCTTTCGACAACAAGCTTACAAAGTTTTTTTAAGTCTTTGTTTGATAAACGACACAATATCAAAACATCTTTTTACTCAATAAACTTTAAAAGACTATCAAAACATATTTTTGCTCACGTTTCGTGTTTAATTAGCGCGTTTGTGTGTTCTGATTTCATTTCTAAACATTGATTTTTTTTAGTTCGAATTCCACTTACTACGCATACAATCAAAATGTGCAACCAAGCACCGTTGAGGATTTCCAAGTCGACAAGCGAGACAGCCAAGCCTCCGTTTCCAATTCAAAACATTCCAGGAACAATGCTGGCCAAAGTTGATAAAAAAGATGGTAACTTTTGATATGGTTTTAACAACTTGTAATCTTTTTGTTTGCAGGTTCTCCGGCTGCTTTTGGAGGCCTTGTTCACTATTCCACCAACCAGGCCTATTTTATTATCCAGCAGTTGGACGCCTCCCTGGCTAAGAAGGCAGTTGCTGTTTCCATCCCGGACATCAACGAACCTTTGAATTTGAGAATCGACGAAGTCCACGACGCCTTGCCAAATCGCTCTCATCTTCCAATGTATATCCAAGTCCACCACAATCCAGCCGAACGTCTCATCCTAGAACACCTCATCGACAACTTGGCAGAAGCCACACTGGGACGTCAGAACTTGGAACTTAAGAAAAACATCACAATTGATTTGTTTGATTCGGACAGCGATGCTTACTTGCGCGACCGGGCTGGATTCTTTGTTACAGACAGACAACAGTTCCGCCAACTTCGTGTCCCGACCGCTGCCGCGCTGCCATTGTTGAAAAAAGATGAAGGTACGGACTTTTATTACATAAACTTCGAAATCCACTGTTTTGTCATCAAATTCCGTGACCGGTTTGGAAGGAAATCAAATAAACAAACTAGTCGTGCGCATCCCGACCGGATTTTGTGTAACCGCAAATGCAATCACTAAAAAGTGTCGTCAAATCGGGATGTTCAGCGACGGAGAAAATTGATTGCTGTTTCATAATCATCAAAATGGTCATTTTCGGAGATAATCAAAAACTTGTTAGAACGTGTTTTTTGTTTTGAAGGCCAAAAATGTTATCACAAGATTGAAACTGCCTTTAAAGATCGCTTTCACAAAAATGACATTGTTTATCAGAAGTTGAAATTGTTTGAAGATCGCTTTCACAAAAATGACATTGTTTGAAGATTGAAACTGCCTTTAAATATCGAAATTGTTTATCAGAACTTTAAATTGCTTTCACAAAAACGACATTGTTTATTAGAAGTTGAAATTGTTTCAAAGATCGAAATTGTTTGAAGATTGGCATTGTTTATCAGAACTTTAAACTGCCTTTAAAGATCAAAACTGCTTTTAAAGCTCAAATTGTTTGTTAGAAGTTCTAATAAGCTTTAAACAATTACAGGCACTTTGATTGAAAAATTCCACGCCAACGATCTTCAAGACCTTATTGACTATGACAACACATTGAGTGCACAAACTCGTCCCGAATATCTCCAATGGTTGAGCAGTGCTTGCAAAGTTTACGTTGCACGTCCACGAAACAGCGCCCAAGAAGATGACGAAAAACTGAACCTAGGCGGATACTTGGTGATCGGAGGAGAGGACAATCGTGTTTTGGCCTTGTACGCTCAGACCAAAGAGGTTGCAGGAGACACTGTTGCGAACATACGCCGAGGAAGTCAAGCCAAAGAATGTAAGTGCTTCGAAAAGCATTAAATTTTAAACCACTCCGTTCAGATCACTTTATGCGCCATCCGCGAGCACTGGCAAGAATTAGAGAAGCTGCCTGGAGCTGAAGTCCGTCCAATCTATCGTCGCCACACACGTTCCGTTCCAGGAAAGGTTCAATGGGACCGAATCTTTGCTGTGAACGTTGGAATGAACTTGTTTTAAACAAAGCCACGAAGCGAACAAATCAAAAAGAATACAAGTTATTATATTCATATATCCGAAACAACCAAAATCAATAAAATTAGAAAACCCCCGAAAACAGGCAAAAAATCCAAAAAAATCAACCGGAATGGCATTTAACTTCACTTCTATCTTCCTTTCCATCGTATTTGTACATTGTCGCAGAGAAAATACGCACATGTCTTGTAAAGTTTCTAATTACGTCCCCAAAAGTCGTCTAAGATCCGAAAAGAAGTACAAACAGTCAAAGTTTACGTATTTTAAACGACTCAAATCTTTAGTGTCTTTCTCTTTCAGCGTCGATCGGTTTTGAAGAGAAGATATTTTGAATAAAAAGTTTTATTTAAACATTGTTTTTGATATTTGATGGAGTTTTAAACAAACTTGAAATTACGTAGAGTTTGTTATATGTATGCTTTCACATTTCATTTTGAAAAGAACATTTCACTAAAGTCATATTCAAAAGAACATCTCATTTCAACAACAAAATCAAATCATTTCTGTCTGTCATCAAAAAATTCATTTCTAAAAGAACTTTATTGAAAGAAACAAGCAATCAAAAAGTTATTTCTGTCTGTCATCTAAAAAGTCATGTTTAAAAAGGACATCGAACACTCATTTCAACAACAAGCACTCAAAAAGTCATTTCTGTCTGTCATCTAAAAAGTCATGTTTTGAAAGAACATCTCATTTCAACAAAAAACAACATGAACATTTGAAACCTCACTAAATCAGCAAATCAAACAATCGCATCATCTAAAGCATGTTAAGAACACCATTTCAACAACTAACACTCAAAAAGGTCATTTCGACCTATTTCAACAACAAGCCTCAAAGTCATGTTCTGCTCTCAACAACGCCTCAAAAAGTTATGTTTAAAAAGAACATCTCAATAATAGCACTCAAAAAAAGTAATCAAACAAATTTATTGAAACAAATAAATACTGTCTAATTGAATTGATATTTCTAACAAATGAGAACATAAAAGACTCGTAGTTGAAGAAACAAATTGAGAATTGAATGAGACGACTGGGATTGCTCTGAAAAGTTAAAAAGACCTTGAAACCAATTCCGAAAACACTTAAATTAGTTTATACAAAGAAGTCAAACAACACGGACAACAACAATTAAGAGCAGTAAACTGGAAGAGTGGCAAGAACACAATTTACTATCTAAAACTCGGACGGATTCGACGAACTCGACAGCAACTCAAAAAAGGCAATTTTCTGCTGGAGATTCATGTGCTGGACGATGACTTGTCGATGCTGGAAGCTTTTGGTGAAGATCTCCGCCATGTCCATGTTTGCTGTGGCCTTGCGTCGTTTGTGGCGCTTTTGGTGTGAATAACCAGATTCGGAGTCACTAGAAGATGATGAGCTTTGTGCCGAGTCACTCAGTTCGCCTTCGTCTTTCTGAAATGGAAGAAGTTTTTAAATTTGATTGACTTAGGTTGTTAGTTTAGGGTTTTTTAAAAAAAAAAAAAAATTTTTGGGGGGGTTAAAAAAAAAAAAAAAATTTTTTTGGGGGAAAAAAAATTTTTAAAAAAAAAATTTTAAAATTTTTAAAAAAAAAAAATTTTTTTTGGGGGGAAAAAAATTTTTAAAAAAAATCCCCTTAAACTTTTGAATTGAAAGCTTTTCATAATCGATTGAAAGCATTCTAAACTTTTGAATTGAAAGCATTGTTAGTCAAAACGATTCAAGTCGTTTCAAGTCAAGTTTTCTTGTTGTAAACATCTTACGATCCCGTCAAATATTTAAAAAGCGCCGAGAAGATACCGATGTTGTTTATATTGGCTTCAATTTTAGACACCTCGTTTATAAAACAGAAACAAGGTGATAAAAACCAAAGCCGGAACTGGAAACCCATTTAAAAATTGCAATTACCTCTTTTTCTTCGGCGGTCTTCTCCACCGTGTTCGTTCGGTTCTTCTTCGGCGCCTTTCCATTTTTGTCCTCGTCGTAGATCAGTCTCGGCTTGAGCATTCTTTGTTTTGGAATCGCAATTTGTGTTGCGTAAACTCCGTCGTCTTTGGTGCGAATCATTTGGCCCCACGATTCAAAGCTCAGTTCTTCTTCGCCTATCTTGTACTGTCCGTCGGCGTCCTGCTCAATTTCATATTCTCCATGTGTGAACTTGATTCGAGCATAATCAAGAAGGCCTCCAACGCCAACCGGCGGTTTTTGCTTCTTTCTTCGTTTCTGAAAGTGTTCGATTTAGTCAAATTGAACTTTGAAGTCTTTTAAACATCTCAAGTTCTCAAGCATCTTTTAAACTCAGTCAATTCAAATCCTCAAACATCCCAAGTTCTCAAGCATCTTTTAAAACCAGTCAATTCAAACACTTCAAACAATTTAAAACAATCTAAAATTGCCGTAGCAACCAAAACCCTCAATTAAAACTTGCCCTTTTCGTCTGTAATGGCGGCGTGTAACGAGGCGCTGCTTCTCCATCGGCTACCTCTCGATCGATTACCACTTCAGGTTCCTTGGAGGACGGTTCCTTAATTTCTTCGGTCATTCGAGTCGCAACAGTGAACATGCTGCAAAACAAAGAAACGAAAACGAACGCGCCGACTGCTTAAAACTAAATCTTCTCAAGCAAGCGCAAACAAAATGCCATGCGAGCCGAAAGCATTCGTTTTGATGTGTGCGATGTTGTTCGAACTGTTCAGACTTGATTTGTGGGGTGCGCCCCTCCATTTTGTCAAATCGAAGACGTTGGCAAGCATGGTGTTGACTGTCACGCACCATGACAGAGGTTGCGCCCTTCCGTTCATTCATTTGATTCGGTTGATCTGCGCATCCGAATTCGATTCTAGAGGGAGGGCGCACCTTTGGAAGCGCTGACAACGAGGTGGCGTGTACCTGTTTGCGCGCGCCAGCCAAACTGATTAGGCGCCATGTTTTCCTTTAACTTAATAATTTGGAGGTGTCTGTGTTTATCAAAGATCAATTCCGTGTCTCCAGATGTTCTGGATTTTTTTCCCGCTCGTTCAGGTGCATTTTTAATCTCCTACCCGGATTATTCGCCAACAAATTGGCAGTTGGACTTAATTATAGGTTTATGGAATTTGAAGTTTTTGGACCGAGTGTTTTTGTAGCTTCGGACCAAATTGTACTCCTCCACCTCATTTAAATAATTATCCATGTATTACCTCATCTCCCTGAAACAAACCGATGATTAAAAAGCGGCGTCTGTTTTTGTAGGCAGGTGCTTTGAGTAATTGCGGGGTTCTCGAGCATTCAAATTGCAACAACTTTTTGGGTTCGTTTTAATTTGTTTTGTAGCTTCTTTGATGTTGCGTGTGTTTTGAACATCGTTTAGATGTTTAGACGGATCTCTTGACTAGCTTTTTTGTTACTGGTTTTGAAGACTGTGAACTTTTAAAACATGTTCAATTTTGAAGTTCTTTAAATGTTTAAATGTACTTTGATAGTTTTGAAGTTCTTTAGATGTTTTTGCTACTTTGTAGTTCTTTAAATGTTTAAGTGTGCTTTGGCCGTTTTGACCAGTCTTTTTGAATGTTTAGACAAATCTATTGATTAAGTTTTGCTACTTTAAGTTGTAGATTTAGACGAACCTTTAAAACATGTTCAACTTTGTAGTTCTTTGAAGTTGCTTTTGCTATTTTGAAGTTGTTCTTTGAACATTAAAATTCTTTAGATGTTCTTGTTCAGAGTATTTTTGATACTTTGAAGTTGCTTTTAGATTTAGACGAACCTTTTAAAACATGCTCAATGTTCTTTACTTAAACGAAACGTTAAGGTTATTTTAGTCATTCTTTAGACACTTAAACAAGTATCTGACTAACTTTTAGTCGCCTTCACGTTCGAGTCACCTCCAAATCCACTCAAAAGCCACCAAGACGACGCCAGACTACAATTATGGGTTCCCTCAAACATTTGCACTTTTTAATATTTGAACTTTGGATACAAATTTCAAAGAAGGGGAGCATCTTAAACGAATCAACAAATTAGCAGACTCTGGGACGGAACTTTTAACAGAATCCCACCGCCACGTGCCCAAAAACACCTGCCATTTTAATTATTCGACTCGGTTGCGGATTTTTTAATTGGCGACTTCGATGTTTTTAATAATTATAGTTGACTTGCCGGGTTTTGTACTTTAAACTGCACGTTTTTAATCAAATTGCTTTGTTGCAACTCCAGCTAAATGGCATCATAGTTTTTGTGCCAAATTTAATAATTTCTGGATTTGATTCAATTACAACCGAGCCTGAGTGTGATTTTCGATCTTTGCAATTTGTTTTGCAAAATACAAGTTTGTCTTTGTAGGTACAATATTTAACTCCCCCACTACATTTCTAGCCGTCCCATCGGCCAGCTTGTATTCTGTAGCCAGAATGTACTTTTCTGTCTCTAGTCTACGCCATTTGTCTCCATTTCAAGCTATAATTAAGAAATTGAGCGATTAAGTTGTTAAAAGGAGTTCTTTTTAATGACATGTTTTTGCGCCTACGTTTTGAATGTTGTGAGTTATTTTGAATGTTGTGAGTTGTTTTGAATGTTGAAGAGTTTCGAAGAGTTGTTATGAATGTTTGAAAGAGTTGTTATGATTCTTGAAGAGTTTGAAAGTCTAAATTGTTTTGTAACGCAGTATATTTCTAGACAATCTTTGAAAACACCTTTGAAAATCCCTTACTTTTATAACAAACAAGGATAACATATTTTTTATTAGCCCATCAATTTAAATCAAGATTGAACATTTCGTTTCTGCATCACTTCCACGGCATCGGAATGGCAACTTCTGGACGCCGAGTAATTGGAATAATAGTAATTTAAATCATTGTTTACATCGCTTGCATCCGCATTATCAGACAAACACCGTTCCCCAACACCTTTGGAAAAGTCCACAAATCCACATAATAAACGAAACAATGGCAAGAACAGCAAAAATCAATAGCAATAATGTAAAAACCTTCCGCTAATTCTGGTAGCTGAATTGTTTACAATCACTCCAATTAATGTCATCACATAACAAAATGAAATCCACATTGCAGTGACGATTCCGCACGCCTTAAATGATTTAGTTGTTAAGTTGAGAAAACAATGTAAAGATTACTTTGTTGCGATCATCATTTGAATTGGGACACTTTTTAACTCCGAAAATGAACGCCATGATCAAAATAGAAAACATTAAAAGAAGATAAGCTTCTCGAGTCCCAGATATCTTCAAGTAACAAATTACCCACAATGTCGTCGCAAAAACGACAATAGCCGCTAGGGGCCTGGCAAGGATGTCAAAGATCTGGAAAAGATCCGGTTTTAGTCGATATTTATTTAAATCTTACCGTAAATAAAATGGACGCCATCGACTTCAAAGCAAAAGGCCGATTGATTTCATTCAATTAATTGCTCTATTTATAAAGTTGCCTTTTTGACGCATTTTTAAGTGTTTACTTAACACCTGATAACAATTTCCGGAGAAACTTTCATTCTTTCAAAATATAGAATGAGGCGAAAAATTGCGCATTTTTAAAGTAAACAAATTATTAGTGTGACAATGTCTGGACACCGAGTACTTAAATCTTTGTTTACATTATCTTGACGATCATTTAAAACAACAAAGAAAAAGAAACTGAAGAGTTTTCAATTCAAGAAATCAAACACAACAGAAAGCTTTAATTGAGTGAAAGAATTAACTTTTAAACATTTAAAACAACGAAACTAATTAAACAACAATTTAACACTTTCATTACATCTCGCATGTTTCTGGTTTTACAAAATGTTAGACGTGAGAGTAAAAACCGATTCCCATAAATTTCTAACCACTTGATAATCATAAGTTGCGTTGTAATAATTTTATTGCCTTTGGTGGAATAGTTTCAAGTTGATTTTTACGAGTGCATTCAATTTGTTGGCGTTAAAAACGAGGAAATGTTATTCCAAAAGATCTATTCTGTTATTCATCTCCATTTCCGGGTCTTATTTTGTTCACTTTTAAGTGCTTCTTCATATTAGTCATTTCAATAAATTGGCTTCCGAACAAAAAGACTTCTTGCAAAATTTAAGAAATTGTTTAGTTTATTGAAGTTGTTTGATTGCTATGATTTTGATAATCAAAGCTTGTTTTTGTATTGACTGTTTTTTGTTTATCGCTGTTACAATTCCCGTGCCGTCGCTCCAGTTTTCTCCTCAAGCGTACAGTTCAATGTCCAGACAACTTTGTGCGTTTTCCGAACCCGCCAAGGCGCATGTGATCGGCGAATGAGTGGTCACCCAGAGCCGTTTCGGTGATGATTAGGTGCGAGCAGTAAAATTCTCCGATAAGCGTCTAATGAGCGGACAGGTGTGCATTCGGAGGCTACTGCACACGTCGGCATTGTTGATGGTCGGCGTTCCGGAGGCAACATATAGTTGTTTCTGGAAACAAAACGTTGAAAGTGTCGTTACTGGTTTGAATGATATCTTGATTTTGTTTTAAAGCATCCTTGTTACTTTAAAGTTAAAAGCGTTATTTGGTTAATTTGAATGTTTCGTTTCAACAATCAATTCGGTTATTTCAAATATGATCACTTTAAACCTTCAAAGCGTTGCTTTTAACTCCTTTCATTTCAAATCTTTATTTAAATCTCTATTCCAAAACACTATCATTTCAAGTCTTTATTTGCATATAATTGAATCATTTTAAGCAATGATCACTTCAGGTCTTTAAAACGTTGTTTTTAACTTTCATCATTTCAAATCATAACACTTCAAGTCTTTATTCCGAAACACTACCAGTTCAAGTCTTTATTCCAAAACATTATCATTTCAATTCGGTCATTTTAAAGAATTATCACTTCAAATCTTCAAAGCGTTGTTTTTAACTCCTTTCATTTCAAATCTCTTGAATTCCAGATACTTTAACGTGATTATCGAGCATTTCAATTAATTGACTCAACTAATATTTAAAATTTCAGGCCGCGCAAATAGCCTTTGCTTGTCTTTAAACTCTATGCAATAACACTGCCACTATTGCTCATTACCTTTTTATTATTGTTACCTGGTTGCCTTCACACTCGTTTGTTTACGTTATGCACCGTCGCCGCAAATGAACTCAATTGCATCGACAAAAGGGTCCGCCGCAGACTCGAAAGCCTCAACATCTGCTTTGTACTCTGCTCCTATTGGGAAGTTAAAACAAGAGAATGAGAAGGCGAGGAACGCGGAAGCCGGAAAGATCAAAGAAGAGGAGGTAAGTTATTAAAACACAATTTGAACAAGCATAGTTTTAACTTAAAGACTTGGGGGGCTGAGGGTGTGTTTAACGACAAGTTTCAAATTAAAGACTTTTTTACTTTTAATTGAAACAATCAATTTTAGGAAAGTACCACATCTCCGTCGACTGCTAGCGACACACATCCAGATGAATTTCACGGCGGACACTGGGACATCGACCATATCCAATATTGCAACTTCAATCCCATCACGTCGCGTCTAAATGACAGTCTTTCCATCAACACCCTGGATCCGAAGCGCATGAAAAGTGGAGCTGCGTACAGAGCCTTAACGGACAAGGACACAAGTGACTACAAGTGCTTTAGAGACGAACACAATGAACTGTATCGAGTGGGCGACTTTGTTTATATGGATCTGGACACAGCATATCCTTATGTGGTCGGAAAAGTGGAGTCTTTCAAGATGGTAAGTTCCCGAAGTTGTAAGTGCCTAACTTTAAAGTCCGCCTTTGCAGAAAAAAGGCGCTCAGATGACAGTCAAGGTTACAAGGCTTTACAGACGTGAAGATCTCCTTCCAGACAGTCTTTCCTTGCTGGAGGCGGAGAGGCGCGAAGCTGGAGTTATTGAAAACAGTCAAGACATCCTGGTTCGTGAGCTCTTTCCGTCCGACGTTCATTTGACACAGTCGGTTGCTGTTTTGAAGTAAGTTGAAGTTTAAAGACGTCTTTGTAAGTTGTTTTTCATCTTCAGAGGCAAGTGCCAAATGGTTCACTTACCAATCAAGAACGCTCTCCACGACAGTGATCTGGACAAAGACACTTTCTTCTATTGTATAAGTTACAGTCCAGACACGGGCCGTTTAAGTGCTTGCCATCCTGAAATACGCGAAGGAACCAAGTTTCAGGTATTCAATTTTCTTTTTGAAACAAAAAAGTTTGATTGAATTTTCTTTTGTTGTTCAAAATGTTTGAATTGTCTTTATTGTTCAAATTTAAATTCAAAGACTCGTTTCTAAACTTTATCATCAACTTAATTGCAATTACAGGCCGTTTGTCCAAAACTTGACCCATCAGTCATTGGAGACGAACAAGATCGTGACCAACTTGTCTACAAACCCGGAAATATGTGCTCAGAAGCAGAAGACACAGTTGTTAAATATGCTCGCTCATACAGATCGTTAGTTTTGTTGGACAATCCACACATAAACGAACTGGAAAGAACAGCATTCCAAGGCGACCGAGTGAAAATTGATGCTCTGGACTGTGTAAGTTGTTCCGGAGATGATGTTTAAAAACAACTTTTTAGCTAACTCGATGTGGATACGTTGCTGCTGACGCCGTGAAGCAAATGGTTGAAGATGATAAAGTCTTCTTAGAGCATGCACAGTTTTCTGAGCGCTGATGACACGAAGAAGTTCGTTAAAGGATTGCGGAACTATGGCAAGAACTTCCCAAAAATTGTCAAAGAGTTTTTGCCTGGATCTTCGAGGGTTCGTTACTCTTTGAATTTTCAAACCTTCTTGATTCGTTTGTCTAAAAAGTTGATTTGAATGCAAATGATTCGTTTGTTGATTTAAGAAGCAGTTTGAGCAGTCTTTCAAGTTAGTCAATTCAAATTATCTTTTTAAGCAAACAATTTGCTTCGTTTGTTGAGCTGATTAAACAAATCAATTATTTTAAATAGTTATCTTCTTTTTGGCAGAACACATTTAAAATTGATCGAGATGCCTTTTAAGTTCCCTAATAAATCTAATCAATAAATTCCAGGAATCACTTGTTCATTATTACTACTGGTGGAAGAAGTCTGGAGACGCATTCAAACCTAAGAAGACCAACGGAACTGTTGTCAAAAAGCTTCTTTTTCCTCAGCCTAAAAAGCCTATAAAGTCAGATGCATCCGAACACCAGTTTGTTGACTACGATTCAGTTTCTGAAGACGAAGAACCGGAATGGGGACGAGCGTGTCATCATTGTTATGGCCAAAGTGGAGTTGTGAAATTAATTTGTAATTAAACTCTTAATTTTAGAGTCACGCGATTGGCACCACTCGGGACCGTCCAACCAGCTACTGTGCACGCAATGCCGAAAGCATTTCAAACGTTACGGAACAATGCGCGAGGTTGAACGACCAAAGGAGATTCCAAGAGCATTGCTCCACGACGAATCATTAAACGGATCCGAAGAAGGTGAGGAAGGTTTGTGGAATTAAATGCGTTCGTTGTTTAAATTCTACTCGAATTTCAGGTGTCAAGACAAGAGCGTCTAACCGCCGAGGTGATCGTCTTAAAACTCCAATCGATGATGACAAAACTCCAATCAAGAATGGAATCGACGTGGAAGGCGAAAGAAGATCAACTCCTCAACGTTCGGTCAAGATACACAAGCGTACATATCATCCTTCTACGTCGTCCACCGAAGAAGTAAGTGTTTTCAACCTTAAAAAAGTTTTCTTCAATCAAAAAATTGCTAACACACGTTTAGACAACATCTCCGAAGAAGAACAAGGAATTCAAGCCTATAAAGCTCAAACCCGTCCACCAACTCGCACTTAGCAACAAAATCAACAAGACGGAGAAACAAGAATCTTTAGACAGCGGTAAGCTTCTTAAAAGTTAATATGATTTTGTTCTACATTTAAATTTAGACGATCAACAACAAACATCAAACGAAGAAGACAAGTCGTCGTCTCCAAAGAAAGTGAAGTCCGAAAACATCGAAGCAGCCGAAGACGTGGATTCCAGGCTAGATCCGCCGATTGAGATCAAAGACGACTTTCAATTTCGGTCCGAACTATTGGCAAACGATTGTGTTCTAAAGAGAAGGCGCCAAGGTGGAGAAGAAGACAAGGATGCATGTGCAAGAACACAATTCACGTTCTTCGTTACAAACGAAATTGCATGGACGGCACGGAAGAGAGCGCACGTAGAGAGAAAACAAGTCGAAAGACGCGAAAAACAAGCCAAAGAGCAAGCGGAAGCACATCAAAAAGCCTTGGAACACGAACAGGAACAAGTTAGACAGATGCAATTACAAGCTGCAAACGCTTCAGTGGCTCATCTTCCTAGAGTCGCCGGAGATCTTATTCACCACCAAATGAGGGTAATTTTTATAGAAGTGTTTAAACAAGTTTTTAAGACACTGAGATGCTTTTAAAACAAATCTCGTCAATTTAAAATGTCATTTTAATAACTTAAATTCAGCTACCGGGAATTCCACCAAACTCAATGATTCGACCTCAAATGCCTCCGCTTCCTGCTGACCTCATGGCACTTGCATCTACACGTCCTGAGCTTCTCCAAGCCATCTTATTGCAACAACAAGCAGTAGCAGCGGTAACTATTCTTTTTACAGATACGGATCATCAAAATCACTTTCAGCAAGCACAAGCTCCAAACCAAGCAGTTGCGCGTCCACAAATGATTCCACCTGCTTTCAGTGGAGGGTTAGGCGGAATTCCTCCTGCGTTGAATCCTCTCCTGGCCGCTCACAATCCAGCAAACGCAGCTCTGATGTTCCAGTCAGCAATGCAACAACAACAACAAAGAATATTAGAAGAACAAAAAAGACAACAAGTATGTTGTTTCTTTTCTTCGTTTTCAACTTCGTTCTTTTTCGCTTTTAACTTCATCTCTTTTCAGTTGGAACAGCGTGAACAAGAACAAAGGAGGCAACTTCAGCAGCAATTCCACAACCAACAGCTTCAAAATCAACAGCTTCAGAATCAACAACAGCAGCTTTTAATGGCAATGAGTAAGTGTTTTTGAGAGTCTGGACATCACAGTCAATTTACAGATGCTTTCAACCCACAAATGCTGGCAGCCGCAGGAATTCCACTTTTTGGCTTGCCTACATCGATAGCAACGTCTCAGCAGCTTTCTCTTCCGCCTCAACAGACATTTACGTCTCAGCACACGCCTCAAGCACAATTTGATCACGCTCAGTTGTTAAGATCGACTCAAGCAGGCGCAGCAGCTGCTCTCCAGCAACAGAATCAACAGCAACAGGACTACATGCAGATCGTCAGTCAGCTTTTAAAGCAGCAAAGCCAACAAGGAGGAGCGAAGTAGACGTTCTTTTGTTGTTTTTCGGTGTTGAACACTGTGTTTTTGAATGCTTCGGAGCTGTCCCGGTTTTGAACTTGTCTTTAATAGAAAAATTGCATTTAAACTCCGAAACAGTCGTCAAGAAACGTCGTGTCACTCCGATCCCCACTAATTTTGCTAAAAATGTGGAAGTTGTTTTGTATTTGGTGGCAGTCTCTTCTTAAAACCGCCAAATCCGATCCAACGTCCACTTCACACTCAAATCTCATATTCCGTCCATCCTACTCTCTCTATTTTGTTCATCAATCCCGAAAAACCTCAATAGAAATCAAAGCAAATACCTTCCGTTGCCTTTTCGTTTTAAACTTTCTCATTTTGTCTCTTTTACAATAACTTGGTTGCCTTTCATTGTTGATGGTTGATTTTTAGAAAGTGTTGTTGCTTGTTTTGTTCGTGAGCCAATAATAGGTCAATTGCCTTGTCTCCGCAATTCTTTCATATATTTAAATTTGAGTTCTTGACTGATTTGGAGGATTTGAAATTACTATGCTAACCTTTGAATGCTTTTAGCGAATGATGCTTATCATTTAAACTAGTCAATATGTTAAATCGTTCAAATCCACTAAATTGCTCAAAGCTCCGTCTTAAAAGTTGTCAATAATTATTCTCTCCCTTCTTTCATTGTTTGCGTTGTAAATAAGACATGTTACGTACCAACCAAACGGAACGAAATAAAATATGCTCAAACTAATCAAAACGTTGTTCAATTTGATATGTAAAAACTAATCAACACGAGAGACAAATAACAAGTTTATTTCAATGTACGCTGACCTAGACTGAATAAATATTCTTGCACGAAATTGGCAATCTCCTTCCGGCGGTCTGCCTCTGATAGTCCTGTAAACTTGGAGCGCAGCGCGGTCGTGTCGTACGGCTTGCCAACAGTAATTCTGACTTCCTAAAAATGAGTAAAGTCAGTCAAGTCCAATGCTTAAGAAGTACTTACATTTCCTATTCTTGGATAATAAGGCTTAGTGTCTGACAATACTGTTTGCATTCCGTCAAGCCAAATTGGAAGCAGAATAGGCGACGTCTTCGGTTCCTCGATCAGTCTTGAAATTCCCCACTTTATTCTAATCGGCTGCGGAGTTACTTTGCCTTCAGGAAACACATGAACCCAGTCATTTCTTGATAACGCATCAACACATTCTTGAACGCCTCGTTGAAAGATGCCTTCTCCACGAACGCAAGGAATACATCGACCTAATGAGAACATTCTAAAAGTTATTGCAATTAAAAAGGCAACAGTAGAAGATGGACTTACGAGTTGTAAAGCGGGTTTGTAAAGCAAATATTATGTGCTGCAAGCACATATCTATAGCGAGAGATGTTGCGGAAGAACTCCGGAATAGTGAACATTGCTAAAAGCTGAGAGTTAACTTCAATGCACGAACTCCAAAACCTCACCCCAAATAAGCGGATCATCAGCATTGCAACGGTGATTGGAAACAGTGATCAACGGACGAGAGCGATCTTCAACTGCGCGTATAAAGACTTCTCTGTTCTGGACAGTCATTTTATTAAGCACTAAATGAACTTGATTGAATAACTGAATGAAATGAATGCGGCTTACGTGTGAACATTAATTTGGCACTTAAATAGACACCAGCGATCGTTAGTCTGGACTTCAGTTCATAGAAAAGAGATCTTTTTGCTGGAAACGGCCACGGATATCCAAACGCTGACTTCGGTCCCTAAACATTAAAAGAATTAGTGGGTCGAGTTAATGAAGAAAGCGTGATTTGCAATAGTTGTTTAAAAGTTTCAAGAAATCCCAACAAATTGCAAAAAACTCAAAAAAGTTATTACCTTATCTGGCAATAGAGGATCTCCACTTCCTGTCATTTTGAAGCATCAACAAAAGAGTCAACAAAGAAAAATGAAACGACAAACAAAAAAGTCTGTCGAGAAAAGAGTTATTGCGAAAATACTCTTTTTTCGTTTCTTTCAATTCTTTTTCGTTGCGAATCTTCGCATTCTCTTCAAAATCAATTTGATGTACTTCGTTCGCATAGCCACAAGTTTATTTGCCGCCCGCCGGCGCCCAACGATGGCAAGCTGCAATTTTTTGCAATTGCTTTTCGGCGATCATTTCGGACGACTAGTGAAGAGTGGCTGTTGCCCGAAGCCTAAAATTGCGCCCTGTTCGTTTGAAGTGACGGCGGGCGGTTATTGATCCGGTTCAATTGTTCCCGTAAGTGATTGCGGTTTTGTGGATATTTTTTGAGAATCTTATTGGTTTTTTGAACAAGTTTGAATATTGGAAACGATCTAAATTATTGGTTTAAAACTTGAAGTTGTTTTTCATCGTTTATGTTTTAGGTAATTAATTGGTCTGTCTGGACCTTTGGAAGTTTATAAAAAGCTTGAGACGTTTTTGGCGGAACTTTAAATTTGAGTACTCGATTGAATTGTTTGTTTTAAAACGCGATTTTAACTTGGAAAACAAGCTTTTAGGATGATTGTTATTAGATATGTTTCAGTCAAAAGATTCTTTTAAAGATTTCAGAGATGTCACATATCTTTTAGATAAGAAAGCACTGAAACAATAACTCTCTAAACTTTTCAATTATTAAATTCCATAACCTCAGCTTGCGATTAAATCTTGTTCATCTAGATAGCTCCTAACTTTTTATAGCGCTTTATGCTTTAAACGAGTGTTTGTTACTTTTAGGTTTCAAGACATATTTGAAACAACCCTTTAAATCAAAAAGAAAGCTTTGAACATATTTGAAACGACTCTTTAAATTCTCTTAAAATAACCAAATCTCAAAAGACTCGTTTCTCAATTAAGCAAGCAACCTTTTGAGTATTTCTTCAGAGCACACGACTTGCATAATTGTTACTTAGAAGTTCAACCACTTTTTAACACGAAAGAGCTCGCATGTGCGTGTGTCTCAATTACGCGGTCTTTATAATTATTCCAACATTGTCCGTTTAAATACTGCCGGTGCCTTTCGTTTCACTTTATTCCTTTGTTTACTTCGCCGTCATGCAAAATATACAGAAACTTCTAGCTGAGCTTCCGTTCTTCTCCAGAATGAAGCCATCGGCTTCGAATGCGCCGGCTCCCATACAACATGACTTGCCACAATATCCGGAGACCGAAACAAGGAGGCTAGCCGTCGACGTACTGCCAAGAGACGCTCCGATTAGATGTTACGACAGAGAAGAACTAGTCCAGCTGTTGGCTGTCTTGGAAGGAGAGCTCCAAGCACGTGACGTTGCAATGGCGATCATGAGGGTGGGCTTTTTAAATGATTTGTTCAAGTTAACATTTACATCTTTCAGTCCCAACAAAATGAGTCAAACAACGCGGCACAGATACAAAAGCTTTTGAGGCCCGACGTGAATCACATCAAAAACGTGCAAGATCCGGATGCTCTTGTTCAATTAGGCATCGGACAGTTCAGGAATATGAATTCGCTTCTCGAGGCACACAAAAAAGCACAAACAATGTTCAAAGAAGTGAGTTCTTTTTAAAGACTGTTTTTAAACACTACTTTCAAGACCATTTCTATTCAATGCTTTCAGAAATTGTTGATGGCGGAAGATCAACATACTCGTCAACTGTTTGAATTGCGTGATCAACTTGACGAAACTAAAAAGTCAGTCGAAAAGACAAAACAAGGACTTTGTGCTGTTCTGGAAGAGAGGATAGAAGCCTTAAAAGCCGAGGTAATCACTTACAATTTGTAAATAGACTAATTCCCTGTTTCTAGTGCACACGAAAACAAGAAGAACTAGACAAACTGGACGAAGAGTTGAAGAAACGCGATTCTGACATGGAAGCCGAAAAGGAACGTCAAAAAACGATCGTTCTTTTTATGTTAAACGAAAGAAAGAATCTTCTTTCTTTGATTCATCAATTGAAATTGAAAATGAAAGGTAATTTTAACAGTTTTGACATTTTAAATACGTTTTCTTCAACTAAATGTTTGGTTGAAATACTTTATATCAACTCTTTTGCTCAAAAACGTTTGGTTGATTTTTGCGCCTATCAAAATCTAAAAAAATCGGACTGCTTTTTGTGACTATCAAAATTTGCTGTTTAATTGAAACAACTCGTTTGTTCAAAAATGTTTGATTGCTTTTTGTGACTATCAAAATTTTCTGTTTAATTGAAACAACTCATTTACTCAAAACGTTTGATTGCTTTTTACGATTAAAGTTATAAACAATTTCTTCAACTCAATCAATTTCCTCAATATTGTTTAGATTCATCGCCAGAAGAACCGTCAACTTCAACATCGTCTGCAAATGTTATCAATGAGTTGAAAAAGCAGTTGAGAATTGTTTGCGAAGAACGAAACGGCTTCAGTCGTCAATGCAACAATTTGCAATCAGAAAAGGCTAATTTGTTGAATGTAATTCACAACTTGGAGGAGGACGTCATGTCTTTAAAAGCTAATTCGTTTATTAACAAGCCGACTGAGGTGAGAGATTTTAATTAGGCCTGTTTGAATAGTCATTTTAGATCGGAGTTGGTGGCTACATCGTCGTGAACAAAGGAGCCGTCGGGACAAATCCGGACGCACATCAATTTGGCGAAGTAAACAACACCGGAACTGTCAGATTCAACAAATCCAAAGGTCCAGCGTCGTTTCCGACCAAGTCATTCGAGGTTAACTATCAAAATGCGGCGACAAGCAACATGGTCAATGGAAACGTTCCGCAAAGGTAGTTAAAATGTTCGTTTCTGGCAAAACACTCCAAATTCCAGGCAATACACAGTCGACGGCGGATCCAGTCTTCCAAGACCATCTTCAATTAGTACATCGTCTTCAAATTCCGCTCGAGCACAAGCTCCAGCGATGGGAATTCGTGGTTCTCAAATGCGTAATACTCGTCCAGCGATGGGCGTCGCAGCACAGCAACAAGATCAACAATCTACAGTGTACACTTCACAATTTCCAACCACCGCTTCGGACATTTCCAGCTACACACAAGGTACAACTTTAAAATTTTGACAATCAACTTACAACTTTTAAGGCAATCGCCAAGTTCGAATGATTCCAATTGATCATCAAGGTCCACAGCCTTCAAACATAATCCACGTTCCCGCTGACCGTTCTCTTACAAAACGATCAACGTCGCTGCCTCGAAAAATGTCAAACGAGAACATGCAAGGTAACTTAAATTAACTACCTCAACTTTCCAACTTGTTAATTTTTAGCCAAACTTCCGCCTCCGTCGATTCTGCCGACGTCGCCAAGTAAAATCAGACCTCCCAGCCAAAATCATGCACCGCCTCAGTTCTACCCTCCTATTCCACAGCGTGGCAACCAATACGAGCACAAATCCACGGGCCACACTCATATTGCTTGAGCTTATTGTTTGAATTGATTGTTTCATGTTTTTAGCTTTTACGTTTCAAACAATCAACAAAAATGTGATTAATTAAAATTTCAGTAGCATTTCAAACAAGTCTTTTGTTTTTCTAGTTGCCTTATTAGTTAGTTGGGTGCCTTGTTTTTTGTTCTCGTTCAAAAAAGTGATATTGTGATACAACTGTCTATACAAAAGCCATATATTATTCTCTCGATTGCCTTGATCCATTATAATTAGATGCAAATAAATGATTTGAATTGTTTGAATGATTTGAATGAAGTTGTTGAAAGTGATTGCTGTTAAAAGATTGTTTGAATGTGTTTTGGTCTTTAACACCTAATTAGACATCAAAAACTTGCAAAGTCTCATTAAAATGCGTGCGTACATAAAAACTCAATTCCTAAATATCAACATATTTATCACGTATTAATAGATTAAACTCAAATGAACAAACAAACAGGTGAAACAACTTACCTACTCAAAATTAGATCCAACGGAAACATTAAACATTTAAATTTTGCACCTGTTTTATGTAAAAGTTCTCCAAATCATCTTCAACAAACTACATTATTTGAAACGTTCTTATCGTTTTGTAAAAAATTGAATGATTCGAGTTTTTAAGATCCAAATGATATAATTTGATTTAACCGTAAAGTTTACAATTTTTAGTTATAACCACGAAAAAGTGACTCACATTTAAAACAGTGACTCAACTTTTAAGCAACGCTTCGTTTTAAACACCAACGACTCACTTTTAAATAACATCTCACTCTCAATCAACCCTAAGACTCCACTTTTAAATGTTGTAAACAACGACTCTCACTTTATTTTAAACAACAACTCTCTCTGCCCCTTAAACAACATCTTCATTTTAATCAACGACTTCGTCTATCACTTTAAAAGTTCTTTAAACAACTCAAGTTTAGAATTGTTTTTCTATGTCAACAACAGAATCTGCGCTTTCAACACTCAAAAACAATACTGATTATTCAACAGAAATTATAAGACTTTTAACATCAAACCACACGGGAACAATGTCTTCCAACTCATCTGCTCCCGAAGTAATTTCTTTCTACGAAGATCATATCTTTTACATGTACTTGACAGCAACACTATTAAAGACTTTTGCTCTTTGCTCGCTGGCTTTACTTTACTATCAAATATACAAACATCGGTTGGCGGCGGACTTGTCCAACAACTTTTTGATAAACATTAAATGCTGGATTTTTAGTTTGTTTACTAATATGTGGATGGGTAAGCTTTTTAGATTAAAGAATACATAAAGTACTTTCAATTTTAAAGAGTCTTATGAAATCTTTGAAGGCTTTGTTGATTAAAGAATTTCAACAAGTACTTGCAATTTTAAACAATCCGCTGTTTAATGTTAGCTTTCAAATTCCAGCAATTACTTGCAATTCTAAACAATCCGTTCTTTTAAGTTCATGTTTTGTTATCAAACAATTCAAAAAGTACTTAAAACTCGAAACAACTCGTTTCTTTTAAGCTTTAGAGATCATTTTGCTTTGTTGATTAAAAATGTCGTCAACTACTTGTAACTTTCAAATAACAAAATTGCTTTGTTGATTAAACAATTCAAATGTCGACAAAACTGCTTTGCTGATTAAAGAATTCAAATGTCGTCAACTACTTGTAACTTTCAAATAACAAAACTGCTTTGCTAGTTAAAGAAATCACTTCCAAAATAATCACTAACGTTTAGGATATTACTTACCAGTAATGATAGAGTCTCCTTATAAATCAGGTATTTTTGGAATTGTAAGCACTAACTTTCCAACAATTCCAGGATACTATATTTTGTATGTTGGGATGATCACCACAGGTTCAACGCAGATGGTATCGGTTTCTATTACCTTTTTGGCCCTAGAACGTGTTTTTTGCATAATTTATCCGATTTCGTAAGTCTTTTTCTTCAACAATCAAAACAATTCAATTTAAGGTATGAAAAACATCGCCGAATGTTTATTTTCGCAACTTATGTCGGAATTTCAATCGGTTTTGCAATTAATCCAGTTACTTTCTTACTATATCAACCAAAGCCTCCCGTCTACACGTTTTGCAAGACAATTAATTGTTTGGAGTCAAAGGAGGTTATTTTGATTATATACACCACTCGAGTTTGCATTGTTTCGATGAACACAATAGTGTCCTTTGTGTTTTCTTTGACGTTGTACAAGTTTTGGAATCGTGCACACGTTGGAGAAGGATCAAAGGCTCAATTCAGGAGGGTAATCTTTAAAAATCAAAACAAGCTTTTGTTTATTCATTTAAACATTTACATCATAACATTTGAACGAAAACATCACAGTTATGAAATACTAATGTTTCCTTTCAACTTCAACGTAGATTGAATTTTAACACTGCAGATTGGGCAGAACTTAAAACTAGGATCAAAAGTGACAACGTGCCCACGTGGAATGAGAGCAGTCTTCTTTTCCAAGCTCAAAAGAGGCACCGGACGGGGCTCATTGCTGTTATTCAATCCAGAAGTTGATGGATGTTGAGTAGGATCAGTAGCTTCGTTTGATTCAAGTTCAGCTGGTGGATGTTGAGTAAGATCATTGTCATTCAATTCAGAAGTTGTGGGGGGGGGGGGCGGGGGGGTCGTTGCTGCATCAGCCAGAGATGGGTGGGACATTATGCCAATCCAGGCGGGGATGCTGGCAAGATCGTGTTTTCAATAGACAGATCAAGGGAGCAAGAACGATTATTAACAGGCAAACAAGCAAATGATAGGTATTAGAATTTAATTTAAATAGTGTTGAACTTACTTTTCAAAATCCAAACGCGGGGCGCTACATGCTCTCCAGCCGGCCGGAGCCCCTTAGGCTTCCAAATCTTCTGCAAGCTTCTTCATTTCAGCAGAGTTTGAATCACATTTGTACTCCAAAAGAAAGCGGACAACGTCAATTTTCCGTTATAACTTGCGAATTGAAGGGGTGTCCAACCATCAGAAGTTTTGGCGTTAACATCGGATCCGTTCTCAAGCAAAAGACGGACAATTTCGGTGTGGCCATAAATACTTGCTAACTGGAGGGGTGTTTCATTTTTAGAATCTTTGGCGTTAACATCGGATCCGTTCTTAATTAACTTCCGAACTTTAGTAAATGTCGCCATTCTCGACAAGCATCATGCAATGGAGTATCCATTCTTGGAGATCTAAAAAGAAACGATTATAAACTTCAATCTTAAGACAGTACAAACCTTTAGAGATAAACGAAGAGATCAGAAATCGAAACGATAAAGATATTTGTGTTTTCAGCAGTATTTATAGCCGTTTTTGTGCGAACATCAAGGAAATCACACAATCCGTTTGCTTGTACGTATGCGATTTGACTTTAGGTAATTGCAAAATAAGAGAGATTGTTTGTTTTCGAAAACAATGCACAAATTTTGAGTCTATAATTTGTTTAGTCTTTGCTAGCAACGAGTAATGAAAATCCATCAAATATGAAGAAACATTCAGTTAAATCTTTTGCGTGTTTAAACACCTTTGAATATTAAACAAATTTAGACAAACTATTTCGTTATTGTTGCAAGTTTATCTGAAGTGACTTTTGTTGCTGGTCCTCAACTTTTAAACGTCGTTTTAACTAGTCTGTTTGGAAACGTAGCCGATTCGATCGTGGGATCAGTTATTCCTACAATGGGAAGTATCGATGCCGTCGTGACCGGTAAGTTGTTGCCAAAATGATTAAATCCATTTTAAACTTACAGCCTCGCTGTACAGATACATAATTATGAAGCGAATGAAAAAAGACACAGTTCAGGTGCTTCCAACAGTCAACTCATCTTCAATGGATCCAGCCGAAAACACAAATCACTTAAAAAATTTACATCGGGATTAATTTTTGATAAATAAAGAATGTAAACAGTTTTGTTAATTGATTTAAATGATTGAAATGCGCAACAAAAGTATTTGAATATTAAACAGAGGCGAAAAGTTGTGCCAACAAATGTGATTTGTCAAGTCTTTGTCGATTCAAACGAGCAGTTTAAAGAATTGAACATTAAACATAAACTATTTGAAAAGTTGTGTCAACAAATGTGATTTGTCAAAGCCTTGTCGATTCAAATAAGCAGTTTAAAAGATGTGATTTGTCAAGTCTTTGTTGATTCGAAGCTTGAGTGATTAAAATCGTACACATTAGATGCGATTTGTCAAGTCTTTGTTGATTCAAACAAGCAGTTTAGAAGATGTGATTTGTCAAGGCTTTGGTGATAAAAGAATGTCTCATTAGTTTTTAGAACTTTAAAAGCAATTAGGACCCGAAAGAGCTCCAACTTTTAATTTAGTCATCGTTTTTGAGAACAAATGTTTAAAGTCACACTTTTTGACTGCAACATCAAAAACAGTCATGAGTGTTAATGTCCTTTTATATTAAGAAGACATCTTTCACAACTAAGTTTTTTGTGTTTTGTTGCCGAATAGGAACTACAACTTACAATTTCATTCTCGATTCAGTTTGTATCGTGCACGGAAAAGTGAATCGAGAACGACCTTGTTGTGATTGTGACGTAAGCATTAGAACGTTAAAATACATTTCAAAGAAGTATTGCGTCTGTACGTAGTTGTCATCGGAATTTAAAAACTAGTTCTTTAATAAAGTTGACCTTTCCGTTCAAACCTGCTTTAAAACACAAAAGTTGTCGCAATTGTATTTGTTTGTCAAAGCAATAACAACGAATGTGCTGCAAAATTCATTTAACAGACACAATTTGTATCGTGAGCACTTAAAAAGAAAGCAATTTAAAGAGTTGACCAAAAAGAAAGTTTTGTATTCATTCTTTCGACAAGGGGACATTTTTTGTGTGTCGGTTTTGTTTTTAGCGTTGATTAAATTATTAAAAGTGTTAGAGACTTTATTTGTTTTGTTGAAATATTGAGATTTATTTTAATAGTGTTGTTGTTTATAGGTCGAAACAACAAATTGTGTTGAACTTGTTCGATTCAAAACTTCTTTTACATTTAAAACACTTTCAGTAACGAAATGTCTTCATTAAACACCACAACAACGTTTGCAATGCCAATTGAACAGCGATTTTTAATACTGATCCAGACAAAATTCACACAATATGCCTACATGTTTGCTACCTGCGCAATTAGTTTGATCTTTCTTCTTCGTTTTTGGTTCTTGTCGAAGAAACAAGGACAATCAAAGTTATCTACTCAACTGCAAATCCACGTTTGCGTCCACATTGCCTTTAACTTCGTGGTTATCTTGTACGTAGCGCCAATTATTTTTTGGTGGTTCGACGACGGTAAGGCTTGAAAGGAAAGTCCGCCACTTACTTTAAACCTTTTCAGCTCCGACGTTCAATGTTCTTTCTTTGTCACTTAGAGGCTCTGCTAACTTGGCAATTGGAGCTGTGACCGCAATATCCGCCGGTCTTGTCACACTAGACCGTATTTTTACGCTAACATTTCCACTATTGAGTCGGAGCAAGTGGAAATACAGATTGCAAATGACAAGTGCTTGTTTTTTGGTAGTTGTTTTCTTTGTCAATACAAACTTGAATCTTTGGAGAAATGGACTGGAAATAAATGTGTGGACAACGACGTCTTGTTCCACTCACGGATGTTTAGTCGGACAAAACAAGTCCTTCTTGGCTTTTAAAATGTGAGTTGAGTTTTTGAAGAGTTTGAATAGTTTGAGTCTTTGAGTAGTTTGAGTCTTTAATGTTAAGTTTGTGAGTAGTTTGAAGTTATGAGTAGTTTGAAGTTGTGAGTAGTTTGAAGTTGTGAGTACTTTAAAAACAAGTCTTTTAAATCTAACTTTGTTGAGGTTTTAAAGGTATCGAGAGCGGGAGAGGGGGCTAGTTGTAGTTGGGGATTGAGTTTTGGGTTTTGAGTACTTTAAAGTCTGGTAGTTTGAAGTTGTGAGTCTTTTAAATCTAGCATTTGAATATTTAGATAATTTGACATCAAACCTCCAGTACTTTAAAAACAAGTATTTTAAATCTAGTTTACAAACACTTTAACTTTAAATTACGCACTGTCAATATTCAACTCATTAAAATAAACTTACAGGTGCATTGGATGGGTTAACTTATTGCTTGGCATCTTTTTCGTTTACATTTATTTAAGGTTTGGACGGAAAATGATCATTAGGTGAGTTAAGTAGTTCCAAATTCTTTTAATCCACACATTTTAGACGAGAAAAAAAGAAGAACTCCGTCGCTCTCCTTCTCCTGATCAACGAATTCTTTTTAAATATCATTCCCACATCGGCATACATCTTCCTGCACACTGAAAACACAACAACGATCGCTTTAACTTCGTTGGCCACGCCGGCGCAGTGTTTAGACTCAGCAATTACAACCCTGGTGTTTTGGAGGACGTGGCGCGAGAAGTTTAGGCTAACCAGTCATGTTGCAACCATCAGAAACGTTGAACCAAAAAGAAACACTACAAGGACTCAACCAATTGCTGTTTCGCCAATCTAATTTTTAAATAAATTTGTTTCGTTCATAAAGACAATCTTTAAACGAAAACACCTCGAAGAATCATTTCAAACATTCTTATTGTTCATAAAATATACTTTTTTGATAGAAATGCAACTTCAAATATTTGTTTCGTTCATAAAGCACTTTTTGAAACTTGAAGAATCATTTCGTTCACATTCACTTCACTCATTTCAATATACACTTTTATTCATGAAACTAATCTACAATCAATCAAATATTGAAATTAAAATGGTTTTCTGCCATTTTGACGTGCATTTCCGAAAACTCCTTGGCTGAAAACTCCGCCTCGTTTGTGACGTGCATTGCCGAAAACTCCTTGGCTGAAAACCCCGCCTCGTTTGTGACGGATTTCAGAGTTGCCACCAAATCCAAGTACTTCGTCGACACTGAACCGAATGTTTACATTCGTTTAAACAAATTAACTAACCTGAACTCAATGGGTTCTGGATTTGGACCTCCCATATCAGCTGCGTGTCGAGCCAACGCCAACAATGGAATCAAGAACAGTAAAAATAAGATGCGCATATCGAAAGTGTTGAAGACGTTGACTATCTTGACTGTCTTTATATAAAGAAACTATCCGGGAATGCATGACTTCCTTTTCGGAACGCCTCCTGAACGCATGGTGTTTGGTGTTACAATTAGAATGTAAGACCCTTTCCGTGTATTAATAACCTGTCCTGTGATGTGCTTAGAAGCAGTGTCAACTTTGTAAAATCAAATTTGCAACTTCTTTTTGAAATGACAATTTGATTTCACTGTAAAAGTGTAAAAACTATTGAAATTCGAGATTGTATAATCAAAACAATAAAGAAAGTTTTGTTTTCCAAGACGTTTATTACGCAGTGTATCTACTTTGCTATCAAAACTAATCATGATGTGGAAGTGTTCTCGGAATTGTTCGCACTTTTAAACTCAAACAGCGCAAAAAACTTCAATCAATCAAACTTGTTTGTTTGCTAAGGAAGTGTAGTCATTTTTTGGTGAGCAAAATGTTCTAATCTATGATTTCATTATTTGTTGTAATGTTTGGAAGACAGAAACTTGAGTTTTGTCGATTAGCTCGAGATTTGTCAAAAGTAATTTAAAGACCAAATAAAACATTTAAAAGCACTTGAATCGAGACAACTCACTTAAAATTTGAAGAGACTCACTTCAAACAAAAAAGTGCTTGTTACTCGAAAATCAATTTTTGAACTTTGTTTTTCAACTGACAAAAAGTTTTGGTTGCGCACAAACTTTTCGCATCAAATGCTTTTAATTGCCGACTTTTAATATCAAAGCAACTTCTATTTATCTATACGGGTATATTTAATCTGTTTCTGATGACGTAAAGGTGAATTCTTGTTTGTTTTAATGTTTAAAAACGATCTTCGCATTAAAAGCATGCGGATCTCTCACATTTCTTTTGTAAACTGAGTTTGAATTAGTTTATTTAATGTGTTTTTTCAAAGAATATTTTTAGAAACTGCGCACTGTTCGTCAACATCAACATAAATGTCCGCCGACAAGATGCACGAAATGAAACAGGTAGGTTTCTGTTGAGAGAGATGATATTTAAATATTGTTCGGTTTTAGTTGACTTTTGAGGTTGTTAAATGGCTAGAAACGTTATCGTTTTGTAAGATTATTGATTATGTTTTAAGAAACACGCTTTCAAAATGACTCAACTCCGCCTTTATTTATTGCATTCAAAACACTTCAAAGAATCAAACCAAATTTTAACATCAACTTCATTTAGAAACTGGAAACATTGGGCGGCGAAATGTTCGAAGAGCTAAAGGTTATGGAAGAACGTGCAAAAAGTGCCGAACAAAGAAACGAAGAGCTTCAAAAACAAAATGACGATTTGACACAACAACTGAAAGAAACAGAAAAGCGATTGGAAAAAGAAAGAAAGCGAAATGAAGCCGAAAAGAAAAAGATCGAACGTTTGAAGCAGTTCTTTTACGAAACTTTTGGAGACAATGTCAACGAGGTGAGTTTTTAAATTAGCGTTGCTTTTTGAAATGATCTTTCAGGTTTTGTGAGCACAGGTTTACGTTAGGTATCTTAAATGTGTTTAGATTCAAATCACTTTTAATTTGATTAGCAAAAAGAACATTCCCATTTAACTTACACACTTTCAGGCCTCTAAAAAGAACGGAACATCCAATCATCTAAACAGCCCCCAACAACAAAACGGATCTTTAAAATTGCCAAAGTCCGAAAAAGTCGACGATAATCTTCATCTTGAAAAAGAGAAGCAACCAAAAACTCCGGTTCCTGAACAAAAACGAACAGTTGATGTCAAATATGAGCCGTCGACATCGCCTAGAAATGACCAAATAAGCAAGAAACGTCCAAAGATCGAGATTGAAAGTGGAGGCGACGAGAAGAAAAGAAATAAAGTAAGTGTTTACAATGTTTTTGATGTTTACCTTTAAATTCCAGGCCGGCGATGCCAATAAACCCGAGAAACGTCGTTTTGCAATGAAAACAAGGCAACCTGGACATTCAAAGTCCGCAAGTGGAAGTTCTACGCCAAGTTCAGTTGCAAACAGTTAATCAAAGCATATCAATTAGTCAGAAACGGTTAATGTGTACAAAGTTTCCTTATTGTATATGTACTGCTCAATCAAGTCAGTTATGATTACTTTGTTCCGCATATCAGTTATTTATTTCTTTAGTTGTTGTTATTTTGAATAAACAGAGTTGATCAAATTTTTTATAACTTTGAAGTTTTAAAGAATGGAGTTTGATAAGTAAAGTTTTGAATGAACAAAGTTGATTAAATTGATATGTGAAATCAAAATGAGTTGAATCGATTTGTTGTTACGACTTTGAACGTTTTGGGGTCTTTGATAAGTAGAGTCTTGAATGTTAAATTGACATTTCAATAAATCGAATTGACAAAATTTGTTATCACTTTGAAGTTAAACTTAAGCGCCAGACAATATGAATTCACAATTAAAGCAAGTGCTAACTACAATTTAAACAAGATTCCGAACACAATATGTTTTTTGTCCTTTTGTATGCAATCCACACTTCAATTCCTATAAAACTGTGCTAGTTTACGTGCAAATAGATGTAATTCTAGACACGTCTCCGTTTTGTTTTATCAACTGAGATTTCTTTGCTTTTAATTCGAAGGATCTAGATGTCACAGCTCCAATTAATTGCCTTTCCGGAGATATCAGATCCTTTTGTTAACGACTGCTTTAATTTTCGAAGTACCAGACCGTCTGCGAGTTGTGAAAAGCCTGGGATGTTCGTGGAGGCAGGTTTTAAATTGTTTGACAAAAATTGGTTCTTTTAGCTTGTCGGTTTGTTTGCAAGACGTTTGAATGCAACAGTTAAATTTCTTGACGAAGAAGCACTGAAAAGCGAGTTTTCTTTGAATTCTACGTCACAAGGTAGTTTTTTGTCCTTGTTGTTTAGTTTTTCGACTTATGAAACACACTTCTGTTTCGGTTTATGCAATTATGTTTTGTTTCGTTTACCTAACAACTTTTAACCTACACGATAACAAAGAATGCTTTCAATTTAAACTTCTCTTAACATTCAAGCTAATTTTTAAGTAGGGCCCGCCAATTCAAGCTAATTTTTAGTTGCTTCAATTAAACCAAACGATACACAACAAAGAATTCTTTTTAATCTACTCACTAATTAACACAGTTCCGTTATAGACAACATAATAAACCTCATACGCACCGGAAAAATAGACCTTTACTCCGGTTTTTTCGACAATGCCACAATTTACGGTCCAGGAGTTGAAACATCTCTTCCGATATACTCAATTGAAACAAAATTTGTTGTTTCGTCAGCTCAAAAGTTGGATGGAATTTTTGCTTTCTTCACAGTTTATTCTTTATACACGTGGTTGGGAGTGTTCGGAATATTTTTGTTGTTCCTATTCTTGAGTTTCTTTGTCTACCGGTGGACTTTGGTCAAAATTGGTGGAGATGGACGGCGAGTTAACTTCAAAAAAGTAAGTTGTTTTAGTGATGTTGTGAATTGTGAGTTTCTTTCAGTTAAATTGGCAACTAATCCGCCTGGAGTTCTTGCAATACGAAAAGATACAAGAAAGGTGGTTGTCAGGTGAGATTTTAAAGTGTTTATTGTTTGAACCTGTTATTAAATTTTAATAATGTTGCAACAAAGTTTAAATTGTTTCAGTAAACTCACTTGTCTTTGTTTTTGCACTGTTTAACTGCGGATTCTTGATCCAGATGTACAGCACATTAATTACCACGCAGGTAATAAACATCAATTACTTTAAAACCTAATCAACCTTTTAAGGTCGTTCGTCCCGTAGATCCAAAGCCATTCAAAGACGGAGAGATTTTAAAGGTATTGAAAGAGCGTCGTTACACTCTGCTTCTTCCGACCAAGTTCCGGCAATTTAACTATGTAAGTTGTTGCTTTTAATCGTGTTCAAATTACAAACTCCGTCTTTTTAGGAGTTTATAACAGAAAAGGAACCTGCTTATGCGGAGTTGCGCTTTGCTTTGGAAAAAACGCCTGTCGAGTTTGCAGAAGGACGAAACGAAAAGGGAATCAATTCATTAACTCCCGTTATGGAGAAAGTCAAATCAGGTCGTTACATTACAATCTTAAGTAATCAAGCAATTGGAATGATTAAACGTGGTGGTTACTGCGATTTTATTTACTATGATGTGAGTTGTAAACTTACATTTTAAAAGTGCAACAAGTTCAGACAAACTTTCCACCAACCGGAAGGCATTTATTGATCCACCAATCTACATTATTATCAAAGATCAACAAAATCATATTGGAAGAGCAAATAAACATCCGTCGTCTTCATAACAAATACTTCGAGTATGTAAAATATCCACCAGAATGCGAAAAAACCAAACCGCCTGGACCGAAACCTCTAAGTAAGTGAGGTTTTCTTTAAAGTACAATAAGGATGTAAATTTAGAAATCACTCCGTTCCTTGGCGTCTTGATCTTGTTGGCAATTGGCATTCTAACTGGATTGTTTTCATTTACTGTTGAGTTTTTAGTTAAGAAAAAGAAGAAATAAATTGATTTAGTTGCTTCTTGTTTGTTGTTGAATTAAGCACTAAAAACAATAAGAGAGTGATTGCTAAAGTTTTACTGATGCATCTCTTGAACAAGTTACTTAAAACTTATAAAGCAACTAGCAATGTTGATGTAAAGTCGATTAAACATTTGAATAAATTAGAAGTAACTAGCAATGTTGAAGTCAATTAAACATTAGAGATCGAACGCACAACGCTTCACTTTCTCATGGCTGGCTCCACTACACCGGCTCCGCCGCCAGTGGCTAGAAGTGAATGTGCTAGTCATTCTAACTTTGGCCTAAGATGACCAAACCTGGAGACACCTTATTTCCGTGTAGTAAAGATCTGATTTCGGGATATGCATAAACTGTGTTTTTAGGGCAACTTTTATTCTGTAGACAACCTGGATGGATGATCTAAACTGCATGTTCTCCAGGTGATTAACTTGACTGATCGAACGGGAGACTTTTTTTGACTATTTATGCAAAAACAGAATCAATTTTCAAACAACTCTTTTCATTGCTTCGTCACTTGTTTTATTCACGTGTTTTCCGAAACAAGATGCAAATTAACATCAAAAGCAAATTTCAACTACCGGTCGGGACAAACAGTGAAATGTAATTGGATCCTAGACCATTCTGTGTGTAGCGTTCTTGGCATCCGTTTTAAGGTTTGTTTGATTCCTTAAAATTCTAATCTACAAAAAGAATTAGTTTAAGATGACCAAACAGACAATAAAGATCCTGGCAGGATATACACCAGCAATAGTTAACAGATGTTTCAATTGGAGAACTACACGGCCGTCTGAACGTTGCCAACAGCCTGGTTTTTTAATAGAAGTAAGTTTTTTACATTAAATTGATCTGGAAACGTGGTTACCAGTATGCATTTAAGTCTAAAAACTCCCACTTTTTCAGTTTCTTGGCTTGCTGGCACGACGTCTAAACCTCACAATTCATTTTAACGACCCAGTTGCATTTGAATTCGATAACTTCACTGGAACTAACGTCAGTCCTAATGGTTTGTTAGTTGTGGACATGTGGATTAAGCTCGAAACAAATTGTAGGACATCTATGGCACACTCCTTGAAGACGGTTCAATTGATCTAGTTGCCGCTTTAGTCGACGATTCCGATGGTTTCAGCAACAAACTCAAATTGTCGGAGCCTGTTTACATGATAAGTTTGTTTATTTAGCTTTTTTAAACTTTCAAAGATGACATTTTATTCAAGACATCACTAATCTTGCAACTTCAATATAGATTAGATTTTGACGCCGCAGATCGGACAAAACTTGAAACTAGGATCATGGGAGAAAACGTGGCCGCATGGAATGAGAGCAGTCTTGTTTGATACGGGCAAAAGAGGTTCTGAGTGGGATTCGTTAGCAATTGAGTCTAAAAATGAACAGATAAGAAGTTAATTTAAATAGAATTAAATTTACTTTTAAAGACCTCCAAATCTTCTGCAAGCTTGTCAATTTTCGTCTTCGTGTCATCAGAGTTTGAATTAATTCCAGTTTTCAAGGCCTTTAAATCTTCTGCAAGCTTCTTCACGTCAGCAGAGTTTGAATCACATTTGTATTTCGAAAGAAAGCGGGCAATGTCAGCGTGATCATTTTGGTGTGCTAAGTGAAGGGGTGTCGAACCAAGAGAATCTTTGGCGTTAACATCAGCTTTGTTAGCAATCAAAAGACGGACAATGTTGATTTGGCCTTTTTCGCTTGCTGTGTGAAGAGGTGTCTCATTTTTAGAATTTCTGGCGTTAACATCAGCTTTGTTTTTGATCAAAAGACGGACGATGTCAGCGTGGCCATTTCTGCTTGATTCATGAAGAGGTGTTTGATTGTTAAAACCTTTGGCGTTAACATCAGCTCCATTTTCGATCAAAAGACGGACAATATCGATTTCGCCACGAGAACTTGCAACGTGAAGAGGTGTCCAATCATGAAAACCTTTGGCGTTAACATCAGCTTTGTTTTGAATCAAAAGACGGGCAAAGTCGGTGTGACCACTAGAACTTGCGCGATGAAGAGGTGTCCAACCATAATATTTGGCCTCAAGATCGGCTCCGTTCTCAATCAAAAAGCGGACAATGTCGGTTTTGCCATAAAAAATTGCTATGTGAAGAGGTGTCCAACTATCCAGAATCTCTGGCATTAACATCGGCTCCGCTTGCAATCAAATTCCGAACTTTAGAAATGTCACCATTCCAGCAAGCATTATGCAATTTCATTTTTGAATATCTAAAAATAAACGATTATAAACTTCAATCTTAATACAAACGAATAGATCAGAAATCGAAATGATAAATACCGTAAAAACCTCCAATAAAAGGACATGTCCCTCTATTTTTCAAACACTGCTAGGGGAGGGCTCAGTTAGAGAAGATTCGATAATTGCGAAATAAAAGGCAGAAAGAACTGTACAAATTTATCCTAATCAACCAAAATATTATTGCAGCGACCAAACAGTCTAAAAGAAAATTATTGTTGCAACCAAGGCAGCATGAACCAACTTTTCCATCCACGCCATCAATCAAACTATCCAACGCCGCATGCCAACACACTTTACGCAATATAACCTCCATAGTCGCTATTACTTGAATTAACAGCAGAATAAACTAACCAATTCAAACAAAGTTGCTTGCACTGAATTTATTTATAAAACAATAAATTACACTTTAAAGTAATATTTGGACATTTGAAGAAGCTGTTACTTCTTCCTCCATCATTTTGTCTATTTGTGAATGGCCTTGCCCTTCTTTCCTTTGACCTTGCACAGTCCAGTCTTCTTAACTTTCTTCGTCTTCTTCGGGCACTTCAGCTTCTTTCCTTTCTTGTAGATTGGTTGTCCGTTAACGAGTCCACTAAATGGGATAAACTTTAATTATAACTTTAAATATCCTTACGCTGCTTTGAACAAGCAAAGAACAGAAGTTGTTGAGTCTTGCTAAAAATTGATCGATTTTCTTGGTTTTTGGATGTTGTTTGTAAATTAAATAATTAGACAGTGTTTTGAATAATGCGTTGAGACTAACAACAAACTTGATTAAATCTTAAAGGACGCTTTCAAGTCGCCAAACAATTCATTCAAAGCAACTTACAGTTGTTGTGTCTAAAAAGCTCCATAATTACAACTTAAATTCAATAAATTTATGCTTACTTCTGCAAATGATCGCATTGCAGCCAACTTCTTTGGACTTCGCCCAAATTACTTGCTGGAAGCTGAGAAGGTTGGCATAATCACTGTAGACAGTGATGTTTTTGTAAAACGAGTCGTTAGAATTGAAAGTCAACGAAGGGATTCCGTATTTCTGGAAAGTTGCGTACCAAGCCTTGGTGGCCACCTTCATCAACGCGCCTAAAATGTGGGAGTGAAAACGATTTAAACA
Source organism: Aphelenchoides bicaudatus (assembly GCA_024699845.1). Classification (NCBI taxonomy): domain Eukaryota; kingdom Metazoa; phylum Nematoda; class Chromadorea; order Rhabditida; family Aphelenchoididae; genus Aphelenchoides; species Aphelenchoides bicaudatus. The sequence continues at coordinate 71,531 of JAMPIN010000008.1, read as the reverse complement.
ACAAATCTAGCCTGTTTTGAGAGTTATGTTCTGTTCATAGAACGCGCTTCCAGTTGTGATGTTTGCTTTGCAAGTCTTGAGAGTTGTTAGAGCTTTCTTCTCCAATTTCTTCGACCATGTCAGCTCGTACATGTTGGCGGCCTTCGGTAATTTGCCAGTCTTGTTGGCTGCTTTGCCCTTAGCAACTTTAGAGCGATATTTGTTTAATGACTTCAAAACGCTCTTCCGAATCTTGTTGTTCAGTCCTTTAAATAGAAGTGTTTAAAATGGCAGTTCGAACGATAGAGAAAAATCAAAGACTTGTTTCTAGACTTTTTGAAACAACAAAATTGTTTGAAACAAAAAATGTTTGATTGTTTGTTTTGGACTTAAATTTGTGTGGTTCGGTTTAAACTTAAAATAGGCATACATTGTAAACGTAACGCTTTCGAGTGAGAACATTTAAAATGGCAGTCCGAACGATAGAGAAAAATCAAAGACTTGTTTGAAACAAGAACATCTTTTAAACAATAACAAAAAACTTACTGGCTTCAATCAGAACGCTTAATACAACAATGCATAGCAAAATCAACAAAGAAACCCTCATTTTTCAACTCAGTTGATTATCGAAGTAATCAAATGTTGAGTGGAGATGCAGTGTCTGCGCCGGCTTTTATACGAAAGTTATGTTTGATGTTCATTTAAAATGCAAATTTCAAAGGGCGGGCGCCACCGTGGACATAACTATAACACGTTCCAGGAAAATCAGCATGGAAAACAAGTTTTTCCGGACAGGATTGACTGTTTTGAACAATGTAGAAATAAGTATTTCAACGAATTTAGTTTGATCACAAAAGTAATGTTTCCAGGTACCGTAAAAGACGTATGTGCATCAAAATCCGTGCTATCAACGTGGAACTAACCTGCTTCTACACTTCCTCAATTCGAATCGTCGACGCCTTTGCATAATGATTACTAACGGAGATTGTTTTTAGATTGAACATATTTCCGGATTTGCACGTTTATGAAGTTGTTTGAAAAACTGCTGCTATACAAAGTGCCCAAACATCAAAAAGTTCTTTTTGTTAGCATAATCGTTGCTTTTTTTGAGTTGTTTGACAAAACGAGTATTGATTGTTGTGAGTATTGATTATTGTGACAATTAACTTAAAATTAAAATGCATATTTAAAACAACATATGTTCAAGCTTTAAAATGATCTTCATTAAACAAAGAACAACTTTTAAAATGATCTTCATTCAATAAGCAACACAAATTCAAAAAAAGAACATAACATCAAATTTCAAAACGATCTTCACTCAACAAACAACACAAATTTAATCTTCGTTCAACAAACTCAATCAAACAAAAACTAATCAACTAATTTCAAATGAGTACACGTTTTTTGGCCGGCCCGACACAAAAACTGAATGGAATCTTTGCTTTCTTTCAAGTATACTCGACATCTACTTGGATTGCGATGCTCGGAGTGTTTTTGTTGTTTTTAATTATAAGTTTCTTGATATACCAGCACGTAGTACCAAAGTTTTCGACTCTTGAGACAGAAATGACCGCAGGAAATGTAAGTCTTTACAGATTCCGTAACTTTTAATTAATTTGCAAGTTCCAGCTAACTTGGAAGCTTGCGAGGCTGGAGTTTTTGCAGTACGAAACGATTCGGGAACGTTTGTTGTCTGGTATGTATTGTTTTGACCACAAAATCCGGACTTGTTTGTTTAGTTAATGCTTTGATCCTTGTTTTTGCACTGTTAAACTGTGGTCTTCTCGTCCAAATGTTCAATTCTCTAATTACAACACATATTGTGCGAGATTCTGATACGCGGCCATTCAAAGAAGGTGAAGCATATCAGTTATTGAGAGAAAAGCGATATTCTCTTATACTTCCAAGTAAAGTCCGGACGCTTTATTGGGTTTGTTTTAAGAACAGGTTTCGGTTAAAACATCGGTTGTTTAAACTTCACTTAAGATTCCAAAGCCTCTCAAAAACTCACCTAAATCAAAACAATTCCAGGACATTATGAAATCAAGTGAACCTTCGTTTGTCAACTTACGCAACGTTCTTCGCGGAAACCCAATTCAACTTGCAGACGAAATGACCGGATATCTTGCACACAATGCTAGTTATATTGTTGGAAAAGTGATGTCAGGCGGATACTTGGGACTTTCAACCGAGAGTGACATTTTAGGGATTGAACAGAGCGGTTACTGCGGTCTTATTTAGTACGACGTAAGTTTTTATCGTCAAGTTTGCTTTAAAATCAACTTTAGGCAAACTTGCCAAAGAAAGGTAAACACTTGCTAATGCGTGCCAACCATCCGCTGCTTCCAAAAATCAACAAACTAATAAAAGAGGAGCAAATAAGTATACGCAGGCTATATGACAAGTACTACACGTATGCACAGAAGCCTCCACAATGCATTCACGTCAAAAAACGGACCCAAGCCCGTTGAGTAAGTTGTTAATTTTCAAGCTAAAACTAACTATTTTTAGATGTAATTCCGTACATTGGTATCATGGTCTTGTTAGTGGCTGGATTACTGACTGGATTTGTCTCATTCATTGTTGAAATATTAGTTAAAAGGAAAAGGAAATAAATAAACTTCATTCATTTGCTTTGTTGAAACAAAAAACGATTTGAAAGAATTTTTTGTTTCAAAGAACTTTAATGTCTTTAAATACCTTTTTGCACACTCATTTAAACTTCTGAAATTTAACAATGCAAAACGAGATTAAATGTCAATAACTACTTAAAGTTACATCTACAAATGCGATCAAGCACACTGAGTCAGTCAACTTTGATAATCGTAATTATTCATCAAATGTGGAAAAGACTTTCTCTTCAGTCTATTACAAAATTGAACGCCCCGAATCAAAAAGTAAACAAACATGTCTAAACGTGTAATTTTATCTCTTCATTTCAAAAGCAGCCTGCCAAAAAAGGATCTTGTTTTGCGACGTTTATTTAAATTCCAGATGTCTAAACTGACATTGAAAGTTCTAACTCAGCTTACGGACCCTCTTGTCAATGAATGTTTTAATTGGAGGACAACTAGGCCGACAACAACTTGCCAATCACCTGGATTTTATGTCGAAGTTGTTCTTAATTGTGCGATTAAATTGATAATTGCTGTGTTTAGCTTCTCGGCGTCATTGCACACCGTTTAAACGCAGCAATTCGGTTTGTCAATGCAAGTGATTTTAATTTGGACTTAAAAATGGAGTTCTCCAAACAAGGTTCGTTTTTTGGGTTGTTTTATTGCTTTTTGCTTTTATTGTTGAGTCGTTTGATTACTTTGACTGTTAAAGTGAACACTTCTAATGTCAAAATTAATTCGTTTCCACCGCAACTCATTCAAACTACTTCCAGATCAATTGTTTATTCCACTAGAAGACGGTTCTGTTGATATGATGACGGCTTTATTTGATAAATATGATGGGTTTGGAGACAACTTGACCCTGTCAGCTCCGGTTTTTAAAGTAATTGCGCAGATTTCTTTTAAAACTCAAGTTTAAATACTTTTTAGGCGACAGAAGTTTATATTGTGGCTCCGATTAAGAACTTTCAATGGAATGTTTGCGTTTTTCACTGTTTATTCATTTTCTGTCTGGATCGGAGTCTTCGGAGTATTCTTATTGTTTTTGCTGCTAATGTTTATCATATACTGGCTGGTCTTGCCGAAAGTTATGCTACTTAAAAGACAAACAGGATTTAAACAAGTAAGAAATGCATTTAAAAGTTGTATCTAGTCATTTTAGTTGTCGTGGAGGCTCGTCCGCTTGGAACTCTTGCAGTACGAGACAATAGAGACGAAATTCCTCTCCAGTAAGTTGCTTTAGGCACAAATCCGGACTTGTTTGTTTAGTTAATGCCTTAATCCTCGTTTTTGCCTTATTCAACTGTGGTCTGTTAATACAAATGTACAACGCCTTGATCACCACGCAAATTGTTCGTCCTGCCAAGCCGATTCCATTTAAAGAAAATGAAGTTCTTAAAGTCTTAAAAGAAGGACGCTATTCTTTAATCTTTCCAAATAAATACCGAAGCGTTTACGAGGTGACTTTTTTGTTTGAAAAGCTTGACTTGAAAGAAAATTTGTTTGAAAAGCTTGACTTGAAAGAGTTTTTGTTTGAAAAGATACTTTGTAAGAGAGAATTTTTTGTTTGAAAACATGTTTTGTAATGTTTGTTAGGTTAAAAAGCAAACTCTTGTTTTTAAACTCAATTCGAAGCACCGTTCAAACACTGCAAACAAAACTTAAACAATCAATAAAATCCCCATTTAAGGACGCGATGCACTCAAATGATCCAGCATATGTTAATGTTCGGTACGCACTTAGAGACAATCCAATTCGATTTGCAGACGAAATGATTGCAAACAAGGAGGGTTTAGTTAAATTCACTTTGGACAAAGTCCAGTCTGGTGGTTGGATAACGATGCAGCCTCGCGACAAAATTGCTTCAATCCAAAAGATGGGATATTGTAATTTCATCTATTATGATGTAAGTTTTTTTCGGATATGACGACAAACAATGTGTTTTTTGATTTAGACTCACTTCCCGCCCCTGGACATTCACGTAGTATTGCGTAAAAACTACTCACTGCTTCCGGAGATCAACAAAATTATACTCGAAGAGCAAGTGAGCCTTCGCCGTCTTTACGACAAGTATTTTAAATATGCAAGAACTCCGAAACAATGCGATCAAGTTAAAAATGGACCGAAGTCATTGAGTAAATTTTTGAAATGATTTGAATTGTTTAAAAAAAAAAAAAATTTTAAAAAAAAAAAAAAGTTTTTTAAAAAAAAAAAAAAATTTAAATTTTGAGACTTAAAAATGAGAACCAAACATCTTTAATTCAAAACAACGATTCTTTTTAAAGCCTTGATCAACTCCAACGAAATTCTAAGCCTACCACACATTTAACTCATTTTTTCAGCTCTAACACCTTTTGTTGGCCTTATAATTCTGCTTTCATTTGGTCTGTCCGCCGGAGGAATATCATTTTTTGTTGAAATGTTAATTAAACGAAAAAAGAAATAAATTTTATTCACTTTTTCGAACCACGTCATTTTTTATAACAAACGTGTGTAATTACTTTGTGCCCACGTTGTCTGTAATTTTATATGATGCTTTTGGCTCGATTTCCGTTGTTTGTTTAATTTGTAGTCGTGGTTTTTATTCATTTTGTGGTTTGTGTTGTTTGTTAATGAATTTATTGAAAGTTCTACAACATCCACATTTAAACAAAAAGGAACGTCTGCAACGTTATTGTTCGAACAAAACAATTCAAACTACATTCAAGTTGAAATCAATTTCGACAACATCCGCATTTAAAGTACTTTTAAATCTCTCATATTCAACTGCACAACTAACTAAAGCTATCAAACAAACTACATTCAAGTTGAAATCAATTTCAACAACACCCGCATTCGAACAAAACGAACTTATTCAAATCACATTCAAGCAAACAACATTCAAACTACATTCAAGTTGAAATCAATTCACATTCAATTTATAAAACAAGTCGAAAATGTTTGTTGCTTGATGTTTAAGAGGATTCCAAAAAGACATTTGCATACAAAGTAACTCGAAATAGCACTTTTTGGACATCGCCGTCTCCGAAAACACTACATGGAACTAATTTGTAATCATGCTGGAATTACAACGTTTTTGGGATTATGATGAAACCAGTCCCGCGAACACTGTTGAAATGGAACAACACTTCCAGCGCATAGCTTTACTTACTTCTGATGTGTGGTTTTTTAGCCAAATGTTCCGGTTATAAAAGCCAGTCGCTACAACTAGCAAATCATTCAATTCTCCAAGTAATTCATTTTTGGAGATGAAAACACTTGGTGTGTTAGTTGTGGCTCTCTTTTTGGGCGCTTCGGCGGTCTACCATGACTTCGAGAACATGGACCAAACCCAACGTCGAAGATACCTTGGATATCTTCCAGATCCGGAGATTGAAGCAGCAAAAGGCAGCCGCTTCGGCCGCTAGAGCCGCTGGAAAAGTCAGTTCAGCATCGACTGACAATCTTCCTTTAAACTTCACAGTGTCTGACAAGTGGCCGGAGTGTAAATCCGTATTCGAAACCATCCAAGATCAAAGCGCATGTGGTAAGTGTTTTTGAATCTGAAAGTAAGTATTAAATTTAAACAGGTTCTTGCTGGGCCGTTTCAACTGCTTCTGTATTGAGTGACCGGAGATGTATTTTATATAAGAAGCCTATGCCGGCAATCTCCGCTTGGGATTTGGCTTCATGTTGTAGAAAATGTACGGGCGGGTCAACAAATGGGTGTGACGGTGAGTTGATTTGATGAGTGAAATTGCTTTTGACAATTAAGATTGTTTCGAAGACTGAAATTGCTTTGTTGACAATTAAGATTGTTTCAAATTGTATCGAAAGTGTTTCTTTGAAGATTGAAATCACTTTTAAGTTGAAAGTGTTTCTTTGAAGACCAAGCTCATTTTTAAAAACTGTTCAAATGTTTAAAGCCAATTTATAATTTAAAACGTTTAAGGTGGTTTCCCTGCCAAGGCCTTCAGATACTTCTTCAAGACGGGAGTCGTAACTGGCGGAGGATATGGATCAGAGTTGGGCTGCAAGCCTTATAAAGTCAGTCCGAACGAGACAATTGAAGTAATTTCTAAGTGCCAAAAGAAGTGCCGAAAAGGTTACAAAAAGTCCCCGAAGAAGGCGTACAAGAAGGACAAGAAGTACGGCAAGAAGAAAGTCAAAATCTACAGCATGGACACCGCCGCTGTAATGAATGAGATATATAATTACGGACCAGTTGTCGCGAGCTACAAGATGTTTAAGGATTTCTACAAATACAAAGGTGGAATTTACAAACAATACTCCAACGTTCAAGACGGAGAACACGCAGTACGTGTGGTTGGATGGGGCGTCACTTCAAATGGAACTAAGTATTGGTACGTTGATTTTTAAGACACTTCAAACTTACTTTAAAGTTGCTTTTGCATTTTAATTGTTTAGTTACTGAAAACGAGTTAAACTTAAATTCAAACATACTTTGAAGTTGATTTGAATGATTCTAAGTTTGAGCACATTTTAAAGTCGCTGTTGCATTCTAATCGTCTAACTTGAATTGAAATCAAAAACTTATAATTTATCTTTTGAAATCGCATTTGCGTTATAATTGTCTTGTTTAACTTGACTTGAAAAAATCAAACAAAACCAATTTAAACTTCTTTACGTTTTAGGCGCGTTGCCAACTCGTGGGGAACTGATGTAAGTTTTTTATCGTCGAGATTGCTTTTAATTCAATTTAAAAGACAATCTCGATAACAAAGAATCGATTAGTGGGGAGAAGGAGGTGGGTGACACAACGCTATCCACCCATTTTAATCACTCAAATTTCAGGCTACTTCAACATTCTCCGCGACACGAATGAATGTGATTTCGAGAGTGGAATGGTGGCTGGGCGAGTTAGCAAAAAGAAGCAAAAGAAGAAGAAGAAGTCAAAGAAGTAATCACAGCAGACTTGTTTAGTCAACGTTTAATTTATTTGAATCAATAAAGCATGTTAAAAGCAACTCTTTGTTTAATTTCGTCACTTCTTCGTTGTAATTTCTGTAGTCTCTCCGCCACTATGAGCAACAAAAATGTCCAACTTATGCAACTAATCCGAAAACGTAACCTGATCTGCACGCGCCTCGTAGGATTGTAATTTATTTATTAACCAGTGGGTACATTTCCGGAAACGGAGCTAAATTGTCTGCAAGTTCTTTGGACGCTTCAGATTTCCATGTTATCTGCTTCGACGTTGCGAATTTTAACCGAAATTGATTATCCAAATGTAAATGAATGTTTCAACTATCGAAATGGTCGACCAACTACGGACTGTCAAATGCCCGGAATTTATGTTGAGGTTGGTTTGGTTAAACAAATCCTTAATTGACTGTGTTTAAAATGCTAATTGATTGTGTTTGAAAGAGGTAGAACTCATTTAATCAAGCAAACGTATTTAAAAGACTAGCATCCAGACAAAAAACTACATATGAAAAGATTTGCACAAACGTGTTCCTATTTGGTCAGTCAATTTAAGCTTTTAATCTTCTAATACATGCATATTTTTGAAAATAGTCGAGTATTTTGGCGTTAGAGTAGATTGTCAGTTAAATGTTTTGCCTATACATATTTTTTAAATAAACACTAGGTTGGTAAAATGTGCTTGATCAACATCAGAATGTTAAAAATTATGTTTAAGCAACATTAAACGCTAAGAGTTATGTTTAATCGAGATTGAAATTTGAAAACACTGCTTAATCTGGATTAAGAATCAAAAACATTGCTTAATCAACATTGAATGTTAAAAGCTATGTTGATTAACATAAAAACAAGCAACAAAATTCATCTAACTATTAAAAACAACAATGCTTCTTTAAAGCATTTTGTTTAATCGAAAATACTGTTTGATCTACTTAAAAATCTCGTTAATCAATTCTTAAAGAATCGAAACGACTCAAAACAACTCACTTCTTTTTTAGATAATCAACTTGCTGACTAAAAACCTAAATATAAATACACAATTTATTCGGATGGAGGAGCTTGAACGTTCATCTAACCTTACAATTCACGGTAAGTTGATTTTTAAAACTCCAGAACAGCATTAAACATTTGTTTAAAATTCCAGAGTTCATATTGGAATCAGTCAGGAACGGAAAAGTGGACATGTACGCCGAATTCTTTGACAACTCAACAGTCTATGGACAAGGATTTGACGTTTCGGAGCCCATATACTATGTTAGTTGTTGTCGGATCTCCATTTTAATTAAAAACTTTAAGAGTCACTCCAGTTTTGTCGCTGCTCCAGTCAAGAACCTCTCCGGAGTGTTTGCTTTCTTTACTGTATACGACATCTACACGTGGATGTTAATTTTCGGTACCATGATTGCGTTCATGTTCGTTGGATTTTTGATATGCCGCGGAATTGCTCCTCGAATCAATCAAATCGGAGGCAATTTGACTTTTGGACAAGTTGGCGGGCTTTTTAACTTAAATAACCAGAAAGTTTAGTTATCGTGGCGACTCGTTCGTCTAGAACTTCTTCAATACGAAGCAATCAGAGAGAAGTTATTGTCCAGTAAGTTGAAAAATTAGCATTTTTCTTTGCACTCTGTAAATTCAGTTAACGCTTTGATTCTTGTGTTTGCACTGCTAAATTGCGGACTTCTGATCCAAATGTACAACAACTTGATTACAACGAGGGCAGTTCGTCATTTTGATCCGAAACCATTTAAACAATCAGAAATATTCAAACTGTTAAAAGAAAAGAAGTATTCTTTGATGTTCCCGAACAGGTTTTGGAGACTTTACCAGGTAAACAGTGTTTAATTTAAGCGGACACGTTAATCAAATTAACCTTCCAGGAAATAAAAACTTCAACAGAATCGCCCTTTTTCGAACTCCGCGAGTCTCTTGTCGACAATCCAATTCAAATTGCTCAAGAAATAGAAGGCGTAGACGACGATCATCTTGAAACTTACGTCCTGGATCAAATACAAAAAGGAAGATGGCTATCGATTCTAACTAACCAAGCAATTTTAAAGAGCAGGCAATGGGGGTACTGCAATTTGGTCTATATGGAGGTAAGAGCTACTTTTAAAATCCGGACTTGCCTTGTTTTTCATGCTTTAGACCGGAATCCGTCCAAGAAACGAACACATCTTAATGAGAAAAAATCATCCTTTACTTCGTGTTCTCAATCAAGCAATATCAAACGAGTCAATTCACATACGACGTCTTTACAACAAATACTATGTAAATGCTAGACCGTCTCCCAAATGCAGTCAAATCAAAAATGGACCCAAACCACTAGGTAAGTAGAATCAATTGAAACGTTTTAAAGTGATGTTAAAAGATGTTGAAAGTGATAAGTAAAAAGGCTCGTTTAAAAGACCCGTTTAAAAGACTCGATGTTAAAAGATGTTGAAAGAGTTGATTATTAGAGGATGTATGTTGAAAGATTTGATTGCTAAAAGCTTTAACATTAAAAGATGTTGAAAGAGTTGATTACTAAAAGATGTTAAAATACTTGATTGCTAAAAGCTTTAATGTTAAAAGGCTCGTTTAAAAGATTCAATGTTAAAAGACTCGTTTAAAAGATGTTGAAAGGTTTGATCACCAAACAACTCGTTTAAAAGATGTTGAAAGCTTTGATCATCAAAAACTCGTTTAAAAGATGTTGAAAGAGTTGTTTTAAAGACCCAACTTAAAAAGTCGCTTTTAACGAATTTTGTTCACTCAACATAGTTTTAACTCGATTTATCAAACACAATAAACGCTTTGAAACTAACAAACTTCTATTTCAGCGCTTACTCCATTTTTCGGCGTTCTTATTTTGCTCAGCGTCGGTTTGTCAAGTGCCGTCTTTTCATTCTTTGTTGAATTGTGGTTGAAGGGTAAAAGGAAATAAACAAGTTTATTATTTCAATAAAAACGATATGTGAACACAAACAGTGTAACAATATCCACGTTATCTTTTATTTATGAACAAGGGAGTAAAAGTTTGCACTCTCCGTCCGCGTAGGTTAACAACGAAGATTATTGGAACCTTCTGGTTCAGCAAATCCGGACTTTATGTCAAATTTTGTGCTTAAGATCCTGGTCGAAGTTGACTATCCAAATGTAAATAATTGTTTTAACTGGAAGACGGCCAGGCCCTCCAAGGGGTGTCAAATGCCTGGTTATTTTGTAGAGGTGAGTTATTAAACTGCTTTTAACATGCTTTATTGATTCAAATAAATTAAACTTTGACTAAACAAGTCTGTCTGTGATTACTTCTTTGACTTCTTCTTCTTCTTCTTAAGTACCATGCCTGCGACCATTTTTGTTTCAAAGTCGCATTCATTTGTGTCACGGAGAATGTTGAAGTAGCCTGGAAATTGAATCTGTTTAATTGAAATGTAAGATGTATTTCACCCACCTCCTTCTCCCCACTAAATTGATTCTTTGTCATCGAGGTTGTCTTTTAAATTGATGTAAAAAATATGTTAAATAAGTATGTCTTTTACATTGAATTAAAAGACAATCTCAACAACAAAAAACTTACATCGGTTCCCCATGAGTTTGCAACGCGCCTAAAACGTTAAGAAATTGACGTGGTTGCTTTTTTCAAGTCAAGCAAAAAGTTTCAAACACAAAGACATTTTTTGTTTTAACGTTTTGACTACAAACACTTTTGTTTATTTGTTTGTAAACACTTTCATTTTAAAATCAAAACTCACCAATACTTTGTACCGTTTGGTGAAACGCCCCAGCCAACTACACGTACTGCATGCGAACCATCTCCGGAACTTGAGTACTTTTTGTAGATTCCACTTTTGTACTGAAACAAAGTGTTTATTGTCTTTCTCGTCATTAAAGAAACCCACTCTGTAGAAATCTTTAAACACTTTAAAGCTCGCAACAACTGGCCCGTAGTTATAGATCTCATTCATTACAGCATTGTTGTCTCTACTGTAAAGCTTCACATTCTTTTTGCCGAATTTCTTGTTCTTCTTGTACGTTTTCTTTCCAGGCTTTTTTAAATCCGGACCGGCATTTTGTCTTGCACCTTGCAACTATTTCAATGGTTGCATTCGGATCTATCTGATAAGGCTTGCACCCCAACTCTGATCCAAACATCCCTCCCGTAACAGCGCCCTTTTTAAAGAAATATTGAAAGGCTTTGTAAGTGTTTCCGCCTAAAAAGATTGTCTTTGGATCGTCGGGAGTTGTAAATATTTACCGTTGCAACCGTTTGTGGAGCTGGAACTGCAACTCTTGCAACACGATGCGATGTCCCAAGCTGAAATTGGTGGCATCGGCTTTTTGAATTTAATGCAACGTCTGTCCGAAAGCACGGAAGCAGTTGAAACGGCCCAGCAAGAACCTAAATTTATTTTGGTCATTCAAATTAAAGTTCTTTTTGTATCACTTAAACAAAAAACTTACCACATTTGCTTTGATCCTGAATGGTTTCAAACACAGATTTACACGCGGGCCACTTATCAGACACCGTGAAGTTTAACGGTAAACTGGCAGTTAACAAACCAGACGCTTTGGTTTTAAATTTAGCAGCTTCTACAAGAGCTTCAACCTCTGGATCCGGCAAGTCTCCAAGATATTTTTGGCGTTCGCTTTGCTCCATGTTCTCAAAATCATGGAAAACCGCCGAGGCGCCCAAAATCAAAGTAAAACCAGACACGCCAAGTGTTTTCATCTCCACCGAGTTCTTTTTTGGAGAATTGAATGGTTTGAAAGTTGTAGCGACTGGCTTTTATAGTTGCAGTTAGAAATCACCAACCTTCTAATTCGCGTTGGCGAAAATAACTTAAAACGCTGTTCCATTTCAACAGTGTTCGCGGAAATGTTTTATCATAATCCGGAAAACGTTGTAATTCCAGCATGATTACAAATTAGTTCCATGTAGTGTTTTCGGAGACGGCGATGTCCAAAAGTGCTATTTCGAGTTACTTTGTATGCAAATTCTTCTTAAACACCAAGCAACAAACATTTTCGACTTGTTTTATTAAATTGAATGTAGTTTGAATGATTTGAGGAAGAAACATGCAATTTGAATGTAGTTTGTTTTTTTGTCAAAATTGACTTGTGCATTTGAACGGATTTCAATATTAAATTTGAGTTTATCGTTGAAATTGATCGAGAAAAAAGTGTTTCAAAGTAGACGCAAATGATCTTTAGGGGGCGCGGGGGGATTGTGATTTAAAGCAATTCAAATGTTCTTTGATTGTGCGGGAGAGGAAAGCAATTCAAATGTTGTTTAACTGTCAAACCAATCTCATTTTTCAAACTCATTTAAAACAAACAATTAGCACGATAAATTCCAGATAATTGGGCTGTTAGCTAAACGTCTCGACGTTTCTACTCAATTTGTTCGAGTTGAGCAATTGGATTCAGAAGAATACGCCAATCTTACAATTCAAGGTGAGAGAGTTTAAAAAATTCATTTAAACAATCGCTTTTAAGAACTAATTCTGGGATCACTTCACAACGAAACAATTGATTTGTATTCTGCGTTTTTTGACAACTCAACCGTCTACGGAAATGGATTCGAAGTCTCTTTGCCTGTCTACTTTGTAAGTTTTTCCTTTAAAGATACCGGTTATGCTTTACGAGGAAAGTGTATTTTGATCAAAATTTGTGAGGATTATAGCAAAAAGTGGCAGTTATGCTTTAAACTTTCTGGAGGTTTGTATTAATTTTCAAACAAAACAGAAGAGGATTATACCAGTTGACGTGTAACAAAAATAGTTTTAACTTAAAAGGGTTAAAAGTCACAATAACTTGAAATAACAATATTCTTGCTTAGAGACAATTTCTAAATTGCAATAACTTCAATTCAAAACAAATCAGACCAAACATAAATACAACGTGCGTTTAGGAACAGTAATGCAATAACGGGCAACTTTAAATTACAATAACTTTTTGTTCAGATCAAGTTTCGACTCAAAAATAACTTGAATTCAAATCACATTTTAATTCAAAACAACTTTCGTTCAACTAATTAATATAATCTAGACATTTCAATCAAACAAACATTTAAATTTCTCAGAGCGAATCGAAATTTCTCGCGGCTAGAGTGAAAACACTATCCAGTGTATTTGCTTTCTTTCTCATTTACGACCTGTATACGTGGATGTTAATATTCGGAACAATGATTGCATTTCTAATTATTGGTTATTGGATCTGCCGTAACGTTTTGCCTCGACTCCGGTCATCGAAAGTCCAAATTGCATACAATCAGGTGGATTCGCTTTAGTTTTTAGTTATTGAAATTTTTTCAGTTGAGCTGGAAAATGGTCCGCTTGGAACTGTTGCAGTACGAAAAAATCCAAGAAAAGTTTGTGTCTGGTAAGTTTTATTGTTTTTAAAATTGAATTAGTTAACAAAAATAATGTTCAGAGAATTTTAAAACGCCAAATCAAATCGTTTTTAGACATTTGAGATGCGAAACATTGAAGTGCTTTGTTCAAAAATTAGCATTTAAAACAACTTGATCTCAAAAATACTTTTAAACATTCGACATAAAATGCCGAACTTGTTTACTCATGCTCTTCAAACAATCGCCCCGCGGGGCGAAACATTGAAGTGCTTTTATAATGGTCATTAAAATCGTCATTTCAAACAACTTGATCTCAAAGAAATCATTTCAGTTAACGCTTTGATCCTTGTGTTTGCTCTATTTAATTGCAGTCTTTTAATTCAAATGTACAACAATTTGATTACAACGAAAACGTTGCATTTGCACAATCCGGCTCCGTTTAAAGACGAAGAAGTGATTAAAGTGTTGGAGGATGGACGGTATTCATTGATATTCCCGGACAAGTTCAGAAAGATTTATGAGGTGAAGTCATTTCCGAGTGTGCTTTGAAATGAAGTTAAATTCCAGGACATCGAGCACTCTTTTGAATCGCCGTTTTACGAATTCAGGCAAGCACTTAAATTCAACCCGGTTCGGATCGCTCAAGAAATGGACTTGGGTGATATTGATTTGGAAGTGTATGTTTTGGAAAAGATTCAATCTGGAGGATGGTTGACGATCATGACGAACGAAATGATAGTTAAAAGTCGGCAAATGGGATATTGCAGTCTAGTTCAGATGGAGGTGAGGTTTTTATTGATCAAAGTGATGAACTTTTTGAGAGTCTCAATAACCAATTGGAAGGTTTCAAAAGTTAAGTCCAGTCTCATCTTAGTCTCCGAGCCGCCCACCTTTATAGTACCTATCCACGCAGTTCCCAAAACATTCAAATAAGTAACTTTTCTTATGATAATTTAAGTCCGGAATTCGTCCACAACCAAAACACTTTCTTCATGCGAAAAGGCCATCCCGTCCTTCCATATTTAAGTCAAGCCATCGACACGGAGGCAGTAAACATACGTCGTCTTTATAATAAGTACTACACAGATGCTCGCCCAACCAAATGTGAACAAGTAATTCACGGGCCTAGAGCATTGAGTAAGTTTTTTAAACTTAAAACATTGATTGAATTTCATTTCCAGCTTTGACTCCCTACTACGGATTGTTAATATTGCTTGCTACAGGTGTTATACTTGGAGTTCTTGCTTTTTTGATTGAATTGTGGTTGAAAAGAAAGAAAAAGTAATTTTTGTTATGTTTAATGCTTTTATTTGAACAATAAAATGTAACTTGTTCAGTTGTTTAAATATGTAATTTGACTATTAAGAAGGTCTTTAAATATACTTTTTATGTCTGTGTAGCCAATAAAATTCTATTTTTACTGAAAAGGTAACTTAAAAATTGAGAATCTTAACTATTCAATTAACTAACAATATTCGAATGAGTTAACACTTTTAAAACCTTTTAGAGTTTCCAACACTTACACGTCCAAAAAGAACCCGGCACACCTTTAACCATTAACGTTCCAGACACGATTTTAGGCGTTTTGTTTTAAATTCAAGTGTTTGTGAACTATGCCTACGCATGAAATGACTAATCACCTAGTTAATCGATTGCGATTAAAGTCCATCACGCAATAATCCTTGAAATTTCGAAAAGATAAGCGAGACGGTTAAATTTTCAGTCATAATCGATTTCCTTCCAACAAAAATTGTTTGAAATGAAATTTCTTTTTGCGTTATTTGTTCTCAACTTTGTTGAAGTAACTAAATGTGAGTTGTTTTGTTGAAACTAGGTTGTTTAAAATACGTTGTCGAGATTTAATTGGATTATGACGGAATCTTTATATCAAACACATTAAAAGACTATTCAAATGTTCTTGAATCAATTTAACTCAAAAACTTCTTCAATTTAGGTGCTTTGTGTCCAGGAGGCGAGTATACTTTTACAAGTTGTCTAGAAGACGACGGTATTTGTGGAGAATTTAACCAACAATGCACAGAAATTGACGGAGACAAGTTTTGTTGCGGAAGTGAGTCATTTTTAACTTGCAACTTACTTTTCTTTTTAAAGAAGACAGCAAAAAGACGACAAAGATATCTTCGGACCTTGACGATATGATTTGTCCAAACGGATATTATGCAGGTTTTCCATGTAATGACGACGGGACTTGTATTGACAGTGCAGATACTTGCTCAACAATTGCCGGGATGGAGGACAAGTTCTGTTGTCCAGGTAAGTTTTTTAAACTGACAAAGCGGAATTAAAGTGTTTCCAGAACAAGTTGTGTGCAACGACGGAAGCGGTTCACTTTCGCCATGTGAAGATCAAAGTGAATGCGAAGGTTTTGGACTTAAATGCGTCTCAGTTGCCAATAACATAAACAAACAGTGCTGCGGAGGTGTTTTAAACTCACATTGCAATTTAAACTTAATTTTTTAGATGGAAAAGCACCTCAAACTCCAGAACCTGAAGGATATTGTCCAGATGGCGTGCCTGCTCTTGAACCTTGCCAAACAAATGACGACTGTAACGGTTTTTGGATGTCTGCACTGCGAAACAATTAAAGAAACCAACCAAAAGCGGTGCTGCGCAGGTTAGTCATTAAAGACACGGAGTTGTTTTTGTTTGTTAACGTTTAAGAACGATTAAAAATTACATGTCATTTAAAAACATCAAAAATCTTCAGCATCTTGAAGCTCTTTTAAACATTAGAAAAAATTGATAAGCGCAATTAAAATTTTTTTGTCTCGAAAGTGACGACTTTTTTGATGACTTATTTAAGCATTCCTTACTCGGCATATCTCCACAATTTCCTGTCAGCTTTATTTTGTGCACAACCGGACACGATCTTTACACTTTAATCATTTCACACCTCAATCAAAAATCAATTTCTGTGATTTAAACAAAAATTAAATGTCCGCCTCGTTTATTTGACGCCTATTCTTCTGCATTCAAGCAGACCTATAATCCCTAAAATAAGAATTATAGCTCTATGCCGGTTCTCTAATTCCTCTTATCTGTCATTAATAATCATTAGAGTCAAGCGAAAAAATTGCTTTTTGGTTTTTTGTTTGAAAGATTTGTTTTTTGTGAGTTGTTTTTATGATTTTGCGTTTTGTTGAGTTTTGCTGTTTAGTTAAATTGACAATTCTTAAAAGTGCTCGTTCCATTTAAACGACTGAACTTAAAAACTCTCTTTTAACGCGTCAATTCAAAAGTCCAGTTATTTATCCTCATTTCCAGACAACTAAAATAAAAAATGAAATCATCTGTCACATCGAATCCTTTGAGTAAAGTGTTTTGTCCTGGAGTAGGTTTAAATCCGCTTAGAACGTGCACTAGTCCCGCAGACTGCATGGGAGACGACTTGGTTTGTGTGGAAATACCGCCAGGAAGCATAAAAAGGTTATTGTTGTCCAAGTAAGTTTTATTAAAAGTTGTAAGTACTTACTTTTTTAGGCAATGTCAAAACAACCACAACCACAACGACCACAACAACCACAGTGGCTCCATACTATCCCGATCTAAAATGTCCTGACAATAATCCCGCTATTCAAATTTTGTCCAGAAGATGGTAACTGCACTATATTTAATAAATGTCTTAAATGTACGACTCTTCTGGACAATAGAGATTATTGTTGTAACAGTAAGTCTTGATTTTAGAGATTGTTTAAAAGAAACTTCTTCGCATCTGCTGTTTAAACAATCCCTCTCGGTATTAGTTGTTAAAACAAAACTTTTTCCAATTGATGTGGATGTCAATCATCACGCGGCTGTGATTTCCAATGGAATTGGAAAAAACAAATATAATTTAAACTCAATTTCCACAACAATAACAAACAGTTCTTTCACATTAGTCATTTAATTAAGCGATTCTGTTCATTGTTTTATTTGAATAACACAATCAAAACAACTTGTTTAATCAAACAACAAAAAGGTCTTTCAACAACTTCAAAAAATCAAACAACGAAAAAGGTCTTTCAACAACTTCAAAAAATCAAAACAACTTGTTTAATCAAACAACGAAAAAGGTCTTCAACTCTTTTTCATAAGTCACAACAATTTATTTGGTTTCAACTCTTCTGTGTTTGTTTGAATAGCTCAATCAAAACATTTTAAAAACAACTTCTTCACACTAGTCATTTAAAAACAACAATTAAACTTTGATCATTAAATAAATTCCACCTCTAAAATCTTAACAATTTCTTTGACACGTCGCAACACAACTTAAGATTAAACTTCCGTCCCGGGCACTTTAATCTCCAATTTTCTGTTATTTGAATTGATAAGCGCGGATTATTTTGTTTGAAGCGCCAAGTTTGATAGTTTTTGATGTTTTTGAAGGCGAGATGATTTGGACTTACTTAGTCGTTGGAGGCGAGATGATTCGGGCTTGTTTAGTTTTTACATTAATTTTACTTGGTTCACAGAGAGGAGAAGGTAGTTTAAAAAGTGATTTACGGAGTTTGCCATTCTTTTTTAGCTTCTATTTGCCCAAATGGAAGTCCGGGCTTTGTTCCGTGTGAAACGAATGAAAATTGCAAGTCGGCAGGAGGTACTTGTCAGAAAGTCATAGACGAGGACCAAAAATACTGTTGTTTGGGTGAGTTTTTCGAACTTTAAAGACTTGGACACCGCAGTTCCAGATAAGAAGCCTCACCTGGCCAACGCAACGTGTCCGAATGGCCAAACAAGTACAACTCAGTGTTCAGACGACGACGAATGCATGGGCCAAACATGTACTTACATCGAGAAACATGTTCATAAGTATTGTTGTCCAAGTTAGTTTGAAGTGATGTTTGGAAAAGTTGATTATCTTTTTAGGTGACTTTACAAAAACTCCAAATACTGGAAATGTTTACTGTCCAAACGGTATGATAACGTTAGACGAATGTTTAAATGACGAACAATGTAACACGATGGGCGAAGGACGGAAATGCATTCACATAGATGGACAACCTTTGATGTATTGTTGTTTTTGTAAGTTCTTTTATTTGTTTGTTTTGTTAATTTTGTAGATTATATTTGTTAGTTTGAAAGGTGTGAAAAGTTAACATTTAAAGCAACATTTAAAATACATATTGATCGTTATTTAAACGTTTGAAAGATGTGAAAAGTTAAAGATTTAAACAAAAAATTAAAAAAAAAATAAAAAAGTTACATTTAAAATCTGTTTAGGGTTGATTTGATACACTCGAAAGATGTGAAACATCGCGGGTTGAAAGGTGTGAAAAGTTAACATTTAAACAACAAACACATCTCAATTTAAAATAGTGAATGTCGATCGAGCAAATGTTTATTGTAAAGGTTTGTCGAACAGCAAAATTTAAAGTGACTAAAGCTGATAAAGCCTTGAAACACTAACATTCAAACAAACTCTAACTTTAAATTCAAATCAACTAAACAAACAAACTCTAACTTCAAATCAACTAAACAAATCTTAAATTCAAATTAACTAAACAAACAATTTAATATTTTAAAAACTCATACTTAGGCTGTGGAACTTCACCAAAAACGACTTTACTTACAACAAGACCAACAACACGTTTAACAACTAGTTTGTCATCAAAAGCCAGTTCAACTTCAAAACACGGTAACAAAAACATCTTTTTGTGTCATTTTTAAAAACACGTGTTTAGATTCCACAACAATACCAGTCACGTTTACTACTAGTTCTCCGTATCCACAAACCACTAACAAAACAACAAAAGGAAATGGCGGAGGCGGTAACAGTAAGTTTCTTTGTTTGTAGTTCCGGAGTTTTTAAAACACTTTAGAAAACATCGGTATTTACATAGGGACAATTGGAGCGTCGTTTTTGATCATTTTGATACTTGTTGGAGTTTTGTTTTGTTGGTGGTATAGACGGAGATCAAAAAAGCAGCGAAAAAAGCAAATAAACGAAATAGCCGAACACGCCGGCGACTTAAAAGCAACTGATAACTTCTATGACCACGAGTAAGTTCCAAATTCCGGAAATCTATGTTAGTTTTCAGGATAAACGATCCTTGGAGAGTGCAGTCCGACTGTGTCCAAGTAAATTACGTCGACAAAATAGGCAGTGGAGCTTATGGAGACGTGTACACTGGAAGACTGAAAGGTAACTCATTCAAATGACACTTATGGAAAAGATTCTAACTTAAAGGCGACGCACCAATTAAACGAATCTACAAAGACCTCCCTCTCCTGACCAATTTTAACAACTGCATCGTGGCTATTAAGACACTCCCGTCGATGCCAGACAACGAGGCAATCAACGAATTCCACAAAGTAAGTTGTTTTTGGCGTACTTTAACAATTTCTTCGTTTAAGGAAATAAATTTCATGAAGTCGTTGCGTTTTCATTCACACTTAGTAAGTTTTTAGACAGTTTATGCAAGTTCCAGCACTTTTAGGTGTGTTTGCTTGGCTATGTCTCAGATCCTGTCAACCCTCTAATGTTAATGGAATATTGCAGCAACGGCGATCTTCTCCAGTTCCTACGCGCTTTAAAAGTTCAACTCATTCAAGTAACTTTTAAGAACAAATTTGTTAGTTTAATATTTTTTAGAAAAGCAAACTCCATGAAGGCCCGAAAACTAAAACTCTTGTATCCTTTGCGTGCCAAATAGCCAACGGCATGGAATATCTGTCAGGATTACAGTTAATACACAGGTAAATTGGTAAATGTTGTTGTTGAAATTGAAATGTTGACATGTTTAAGAGATTTGGCAGCAAGAAACATTCTCCTCAACAAAGATCTCATTTGCAAAATTGGAGATTTCGGGTAAGTTGTGCTTAGACTTAAAAGTTTACTTGATTGAATCGTTTTTGAGATTTAAAGTTTAGTTGATTGTTTGAATCGTTTTTGAGATTTAAAGTTTAGTTGATTGTTTGAATCGTTTTTGACTTAAAAGTGTAGTTGTTTGAATGCTTTTTGTTTGCCTGAAATTGCTTTTGACTGAAGTGAACGCTCCTTGACTTAAAAGTTTAGTTGTTTGAAATGAACGCTTCTTGTGAATTAAAAGCGTTTATTCTAAGTATTTTAAAACAGCGTTGACTTAAAAATGATTCAAAGTGCTAAATCACATTCAAACTGACCACTTTCAAAAAAATCAATCTTCAAATTGAATCAAACACATCACATTTAAACACCACTTTCAAAAACTTCAACATTAAATTAAACAGAACTTTCAAAGAACATAAATTTCAGGTTGTGCAGGATAACAGAGAACGAGAATCAAATTTATTCGTCGAGAGGCGGTAAATTGCCTATTAGGTAAACAAAACACATTTAAAAACACTTTAAACACAACAATCCAGGTGGATGGCAATTGAATCACTTAAAACCTATACATATTCAACAAAGACGGACGTGTAAGTTGTTTTAAAGTCCGTATACAACTTTTCGATTTAAGCTGGTCGTATGGAGTTTTGCTTTATGAATGCTTCGGTTTGGGAGACGTTCCGTACCACGAAATGGAAAATGGTCAGATTTTGGCGTACTTGGAGGAAGAAAAGAGATTAACGATGCCAAGATACTGCACAGAGCAAATGTTAGTTGTTTTAAACGTCAAAAACATTCTAAACCCTACACTTCCAGTTACGAATTGATGTTGTCGTGCTGGCAATTGGATCCATCTGAGAGGCCAACATTTAATCAAATATACCAGCGCCTAAAGCAGTTCCTCGAAGCCGAAAACACTCACTACAACTACTTGGATGTCAGGGAAATAGACGAAATTGAAGAGATTGAAGATGAAGATCCTGTTAATGTTTAATGCTTTTAGTGTATATATTGTTACTGTTTGAAGAATTTATTTCCTCTTAATCCACAATTCAACAAAAAATAAACACAATCCGAGTTTCTAATATTTGATGTACAAAATAGTCCAAAGTCACCTTTATATGTTCGTTTCATATGGTCTATTTCTAAACACTCTTTTAATAAGCTACCCAATGAAACTTACATGAAACACATATGCAAAACCTATTATTTAAAACATCCCTGTTAAAGCATTCCATAAATATCAAACAACTCCAAACCTTCAAAGTCATTTAAATCACACAATCTTGTCTAATCACTCTTTTACATCTAATTCAAAACATTACTTTCTCCAACACAAAAACAACTAACCGATCATCATCACAACACGAAAAGCATTCCAAAAAAGCTTCCTCGTTGATTTAGTAATAAAAGATTAAAAACCGCTAACATTCACTTCTCAATCAAATATGCAAAAACTTATTCAATCTGTTCAATCTAAAAACATTTGTCGCATTTCGAGAATAGCAATGAATACAAACGAAGCAACTAAAAATTATGTAAATCGTTTTGTTTATGCAATAACGATGTTCGTGGAATTGTTAGGTTCCAAAAAGAGCTGTGGATTAGTAACTTGCACTTCAGTTTCTACTGTGCCGACAAGCAAGTTTTAGTCAGCTCCGCCTGAAAACTCGTTTTTTCAAACAAAAGTAATGCCAACTTTCTCAGAACTCTTTGAACATGTTCTAGCATAGAAATTTGCATTGTAATTAAGTGTCAGTGTCTGGAAATGTGTATAAAAGCCGGAGCAGACGCCACAACTTCATAAACATTTGATTACTTCCAATAATCAAAATGAAGGTTGCCATTTTGGCTTTACTGTTCGTTGCGGTCTTGAGCGTCTTGATCGAAGCCAGTAAGTTGTTTTGATTGCCTACATCAACTCCATTCAATTAATTTAAGAGTTGTCGAACAAGGTCCGCAAAGGCTTTGTGAAGGCTTTGAACAAGTACCGCTCCAAGGTAGCTAAAGGAAAGGCTCCAAACGGAACTAGCGGAGGTAAATTGCCAAAGGCTTCCAACATGTATCAAGTCACCTGGTCGAAGAAGTTGGAAAAGAAGGCCGCCAAGTTGGTCAAATTGTGCAACTTCACAACTGCCTCTTCAACCTCAGGCCTCGCTGCTTACAGACAAAACGGCACTGTTAAAGCAGGTAACATTTAAAAAAGATGTTTGAAGTAAAAGCTTGTGTTGTTTAAAAGCGTTTGAAGTTAAAAGTTTGTGTTGTTTAAACGGTGTCAAAAGAACATTTGAAGTTAAAAATTTAAATGATGTCAAGAAATGTTTGAAGTTAAAAGTTTGTGTTGTTTGAAGTCAAAAGTCTAAACAACCTAAAATCATTTAAAATAAAGTTTGTGTTGTTTAGCCGCTATCATCAAGGCAACACCGAAAGGATGGTGGACTGCATTCCAGAAATACGGAATCCCGAGCTTGACTTTCAACAACAACGACACTACTTACAGAAACATCACATCTGTTGAAGATTATGTTCATTTGCTCAGCTTCGTTCAAGGCATCTGGGCCAAATCTAAGGAAGTTGGATGTGCCGCTGCTACATGCACTAACCTTACATACAACTACTGCATCTTCAAGCCAGGGTAAACATTTCGGTGATTAACTCCTTAAATGTTAATGTTTAGTGGCACCAACGGACAAGCTATCTACAAGAAGGGAAAGAAATTGAAGTGCCCAAAGGGATCCAAGAAGGTCAAAAAGTCCGGATTGTGCAAGGTTAAAGGAAAGAAGGGCAAGACCATCCACAAGTAATCAAATTACTCCTCCCCTCCTAAGCACTGGATCCAAGTGTCACATTTAAACAATTGCAATTGCAATTATTGTTGATTTGAATAATAAATCAATGCATTAAATTTGAAGTCGTCTTTTGTGATTCAAAATGTGTATTTAAATACTTTGAATAGAATTTGACTGACGTTTTTCGATTCATAACTAAAACGTAACGTCTTTGACATAATTCTAATTTTATAGCACTGTTTGACAAACAAAAATGTCTTTCAAATAACAACATCAAAAAGTTTCTCCACATTTTCAAGCACACGTTTTAACGTCACTTTTATCTTTCATGACCAAACAAATCACATCACCTTTTATGACTCGACAAACAGAACGGTTTTGGTGCCTTTAGTTCAACTAAAATTGAAACGTCTTCATTTTTCGATCAATTTCAATTGCACTCTTTTTATTGCTTTGTAGTGAGCAAATAAGTTTGTAGTGTCGGCCTTTATTATCTTTAGAAGTTGTAGTTTTAACTTTTTAAGTGTTTAGTCGAATATATTGATTATTTAAAGTGGTTTCAAAAGCCACAAAAATAATCACTACAACTTTGTGTTTAAACGAACATGATCACTTTAAATCTAGCCTTCAACAACTTCATTTATGTGCATCGAGAACTTCAAAATAACTTCAAAAATGATCAAGACTGATTCAAACAACTCTTATCATCTTTTTTCTCGCCTCAATTTTTATGAACTCGATTTTGTTGCCCGAAAAAAAGAAGACAAACAAAACGTTTATGCCCCAAAACTTCGAATAAAAAGGACACTTATCACCTTCTTCGCTCCTTATTTGCTTTGGTGTCTCATAAAATTCATGTCCGTTTCAGTTTTTGAATAAAGTCATTCGTTTTGACGACTCGCAGAACTTGTTTGAAAATGCAACAAAGATTGTTTCTAACTTTTTTCATTCCTGACTTTTTGTCAAGTTGTGGCTGTATTTGAGTGGCCTTTTTACAACGACAAAACTTATGGCGGAGGAACGCAAGTCAGAGCAAAAATTGGAAGTGAAGGTAATTTTGAGTGTTCTTATTTTTGGCTAAAGAAGAGTTGAGTAGTTTTTTGTTGTGACGTCCGGAAATGAAGATTTTGATTGGCTTTTTTGAGATGTTAGTTTAAATTCAAATAGATTTGGATCAATTCAGTTGTTAACTTACTGTGAATTTGTTGTTATCGGGATGCTCGATTAATTGAGTTGTTTGATGCAATTTCTTATTGAAATGTCCGAACATAAACATCCCTAATACTTAAACACTTATTACAAACACTTCCAGATTTCCCTGTATATTTAAACTTGACCTTGTACAATTTCTGTCCCGGCTTGACAGTTTACAGCAATATTGCAGACAGACAAAGTGGTTTTGATCCAAGGTGGTCACGAAAATACATTTAAATAATCAAACTTCCTTTTTAGCGACTCCGACACCTTCAAAAAACTCGGCAACTACCTTAACAGTAATAATCCAATTGGTCAACGCGGACAGGATGACTTTCATTGTAAGTTTTTAAAAGGTGTCACAAACAAAACAAAAAATTACTTTCAAGTTTTTGTTGATGTGTTTGAGACAATTTTAACACACACAAATAACCTATTAAATTTATTCAGTTAAACACAACATAGAACACTACTCTTTCAATTTCAATGTAGATTGAACTTTGACGCCGCAATTTGGACAAAACTTAAAATTAGAATCAAAAGTGACAATGTGTCCACATGGAATCAAGGCCATCTTGTTTGGTACGGGCAAAAGAGGCTCCGAATGGGACGCATTATTGTCATTCAATTCAGGAGTTGATGGGCTATTGTTTTCAGCGGAAGAACTATTAGCAGCAAACAAGCCTAAAAACAGATGTTAGACGCTTAAATAAGAGGTGTCTGAACTTCACCTTTCATATAAGGGGCTTCGTGCAATTAATTGCCAACGGTTGCCTCTTAACTTGCGGTTAAGCGGTGTTCCAACCATAAGAATCTTGCGTACATCAGCGTTTTGAAGCACGACAGTCGGATCAGTGTCGATGTGGCCTTTTTGCTTGCGTAATCAAGAGGTGTCTGATTACCACCATCCATAGAATTAAGGTCGGCTCCACTAGCAATCAAAAAACGGACAATTTCGGTGTGGCCTTTAAAGCTTGCGTAATGAAGTGGTGTACAATCATAAGAACTTTTGGCGTTAATATCAGCTCCGTTTTCGACCAAAATGTGGACATAGTCAGTGTAGCCTTTCCAGCAAACAGTGTGTATATCCATTCTTGGAGATCTAAAAAGAAACGATTATAAACTTCAATCTTAAGACAGCACAAACCTTTAAGCGAGAAGAGACGAGCAGATCAGAAATTAAAATGATAAAGATTTCGTGTTTTTGGCAGTATTTAACTCATTTTTGTGAGAACATCCAGGAAATCACACAGTCTATTGCTTCTGTGCATGCGAAGACTCCTGTGAGACGTGCGAACATCAAGAAAGCACATACTCCGTTTGTTATGTGCATGCGAATGAAATTGATTCTATGTTTTAGAGATAGATGTTTTTTTTCGAAAACAACACACAAATTTTATTTCAAACAACAAAATAGACATTTAAAAATACGTCAACAAAATCGATTAAGATTGAATCTCCTTCGGGAACCAAACAGTCACTCAAAAAGATGCCGTTCAATGTAATCGACAAGACAACTTGCATTCAAAAATCACTGTCCCTGGCGCACACTGTGAACGTCGGAGCCAATAACGAAGTCATTAACGAATTTATAGACGCAATGTTTGTGGACAAGAATGACAAAACAATTACTTTCATTTTTGACACGCAAGTGCAATTTTTAAGAAGTGCTTAATGATTGAGTGTGCTTTTAGCATTCCTGATGACACGGTGTACGCTCAATCGTCTGGAAAGTTGACATTCGGAGACAATCCTGATGTTTGTAAAAATTGGCGCTCTGCTCCAGACGATACAAGTGATACATATACGTGGACTCTTAAATTTGACAAGTAAGTTGAGGTTTTTGTTTCCTAAAAGCTTTTCGAGCCTTTTAAAACACTTACAACACCTTTTCTTTTCCGGATCTCAAACAATCTTTTTGAGCTTTCGAAACACTTAAAATCAATTTGAATATCAAACAACACTTACAAAAGCTTCTAGACTTTTAAAACACTTACAATCTTAACTTACTTGCAGAATAACTGTTGGAGGCGATCTCCTTGTCAACAAACCAATCCAAGTGGGCACAATTGCTTTCGACTCCACAGTTTTTCGATTCCCTACCGCAATCTACAACAGCCTCACAAAAATGATGAAAGTCGACACAGATGATAACGTTTCATGTGATATAAAGAAGAACATCACTTACCACATGAACGGATTCAAAATTGATATCATGCCGGCTGACTATTTAATTGGAAAGCATCTCAGATACAAGAATCGTTGCATTTTCTTGGGATACGATGGAGGAAGTAGGTTTTAAGACATTCAATACAGCGTTTAAACAAAGAATTGATTTGCTAGTTAAGTTGATTGAGTTCAAAAAGTCATTCAATACAGTTTTTTGCATTTTCAATTTTATTGACTAAATCAAATAGTATTCAAAACAACACTTTCAGGCAAAGTTGATTACACTTTTCCGGTCCAGGTAAACAAAAGGTTATAAAAGCACTTCAAACATTTTGTTTCCAGATCTTTGACCGCTACTGTGCACGTTTTGACTACGGCAAAAAGCAAATTGGCTTTGCTGATCGAACAGATTTCACTGGCAAGAAAGGTTTCAGTTCTTCCAAATCAATTTTAAGCATTTGGACGGTTCTTTTAATCAACTACGCATTATTTATGTAAAATATCAATTTGTTTGATCGGAATAAACTTTTTGGGGATTTAAACAACAAAGTTCGTTCGTTGGTAGTGTGAGTTCTTTAAAAAAGCTATAGCGAAAAACAATAACTTTCCTTTTCAATCCCTTATTTTCTTTCCCTGCCAACAAAACAGTGTTTTCAAAAGTTATAGCGATTTCCAACCAGTCAAAAGTAATTTAAACCTGGCAAATCTAACCGGAAACAAAAATGTATCGAGAATACATTCAAGCTCCACAAATCACAACAAAAATGGACGCTGATTAACATAATTCAACGAGAAACAAAATTGTGTGTCGATTGAAAAACAAAAACTTTTTTGATCTCAAAGTGTATTTATAATCTTTTGCTCAGACGAGTTTGTAGTTGTGCCTTCTGTTAGTTAGCAGAACTTTAAACAGCATTTTTGATAATGTTTAAAGGAGTTGTTTAGTTAATTAGAGTTTTGAAGTGTTTAAAGGAGTTGTTTTAAAAGTTTAAATTTGTAACCTCAAAAACACTTCCAGTCATCATGAAAAGTCCCAAATGGTCTTCAACAACTAAATATCAGCCCATACCGGACTGTTCAACAGACAACAAAACTGTTTTAAATTTGACAGCAGAGCCGACTCGAGGTAATCTAAAGTTTACACTAAAAACAAATAGTGATTTGTTTTAAGATGGTCTCCGTCCAGAGATTCAAGGCCTACGAGCAATTGCTATTTGCGCAGTATTGTTATTTCACATGTGGGGGGCAATTTTTGAAGTTGGCTATCTCGGAGTTGATTGGTAAATAGTTCCATCAAACTTCATTAAACAACTTCGTTCCAGTTTCTTTGTCATCTCCGGCTACTTAATGATCATGTTGCTGGGCCGTAAACGGGAAACACTGACATCCGCAGACTCCTGTAAACTTCTACTACAGAAGAATTAAAAGAATTGTCCCGACATACACTTTTGTGATCACAACAACTCTAATTGCATGTTACTTTTTGATTTCTATTTATGAATATAATCAAGTTGTCACAGAATCTGTGCCTTCGCTGTTTTTCTACTCAAACTTTCCATTCGTTCACAAAACTGAATATTTCGACATGGTAAGTCGTTTTTGAAACAAAAGCAACAAACACTCCATTAATAACATCTCATTAATGCCGTTTAGAAATCAAAGTACCAATTCTTTTTGCACACTTGGTCACTAAGCTGCGAACTCCAGGTAACTACATCAAACAACTATTAAAAACAACATTTTCAGTTCTATTTGTTTGTTCCGCTTTTGATTTTAATAATCAACAAACTGACAAACAAAAACTTCTTTTTCACTTTGCTGCTTGTTTCTTCTTTGTGTGTTTTGTCTTTTTGTCGACAAGTCTTTTCGACATCTAACGCAAAGCACATGACACTTGTAAGTACTTAAACATAATGTGTTTGTTTAGCTACTGTTTAAAGGACGGACGTATTTGGCAGTTTATGTTCGGATTCCTTGCTCACTTTGTTTACAAATCAAAGTTTCTTGACTGGACAACCAAATCCGAACAGAATGTATGTTGCAAGTTGTTTTGTTGGATCCGGAACTTAACTCCAATTGCTTTGCTTGTTTGGCTACTTGCATTTCCAGTTATTGACTTAATGGAACGCCAAGTTCAGCGAGGCGTTAGTTGTTTTGTTCACAGCTCTGATCATTTCGATTCGGCAAGACAATTCAGTTTTGAGTGGAGACACTTTAGTCAACTTAGGCGATGTTTCTTATTCTGTTTACCTCGTTCATTGGCCTATCTTCACAATGCATCGGTAAGCATTAAAGACTTGTTTTTAAACATCGAATACTTCAGATACTTGGACCCGGAAGCGTACGAAGATGGAGTTGACGCCAATCACATGGGTAAATTGTGTTTAAAAACTCTATTTCCACTTCAATTTCAGTTGGGAGCTATTTAATTGGAATCTCAATACTTTTCGGCTTCTTTGTTGAAAAGAACTTTAAAAGAGTACTCGTTTTTGTTAAAAACTGGCGCCACTTATTTAAGTTACTGTTCCTTTTCTATTTAACTTCTGGAGTTTCTTTGTTCTTTTTGCACAGAGACGCACTGGATTTGTTCGAGGTACGTTTAAATTGACGTGACAGAAGAAATTAGTCCACTTTAATCTAACTCGTCCATAAAAATATTTCTAGGTAAATCGAATGAACGTAATAAAAAATGTCAACGAACGAATAAACACCACGTTAATGTTGTGGAGAACAAGAAATAACGACAAACCCTTCCCGAAAAAGGACACAATGTGGTTAAATAAAGAGATTGCATACATTGATTTGACGTGGTAAGTAAACTTCTTGTTTAGTTGTTTTTGAGTATTATTGAGAAGTGTGGTGATAGAAATGATCTCTTTAATTAACTTGTCGAAAATGTTAATTACAGTTCTTAAAACGTGTTTTAAAAAATCAATTTAAACGTTCTTGTCAAAAAAGCACTGCAAAATTAACAACAAAAAACTTCATCACTTTAAATATCAACCACAATAGTTTAAAAATCTTTCTTAGCCGCAACCGAACTGTTTACATACCAACTTCATTTAAAGACTGGTCTTCTTTTGACGACTTCTGTACCGAAAAGGTTTGCCATTCTTTTAAACCTCCAAAACATTACATTTTCTAGGGAAATGGGACCAAAAACATCGTGGTTCTTGGCAATTCACATGCCTATCTATCATTTATTGGCGTGGCAGAGATGTTCAAACCAATTGCTCGCGAAATTGTCTTGTTTGGAACTCCGGCCTGTGTTCTTGGCTCAAAACAACATCAATACTACAAAATGGATCCTGTAAGTTGTTTTTAAACTTACAACATCAAGTTGTCGAAACATGATACTTTTCTAACAATTAATCAACAAACAAAGCAAGCAAACATTTCAGTTGACACGTGAGAAATGTGTGAACTTTTCAATAAAAGCTCTAAAAGTTCTTCAACGTTACAACCACAGAATTGATATCATTATTCCACTGTTCGGGTAAGCTTTGCATCTATCCGGACTATATTTAAAACTTCCAGATGGTATGACTTTTTGCCATTTTCCAACGTCGAGGCCACGAAACTCCAAAGCCAGGTCCAGCAGTTCTACAACACATTGAGCAATTTGACTCGAGAAGTAGTTTTTGCTCCGAAAATGAACTTGGTCTTCTCAAAACATCCTTTACGCGAGCTTCAAAACAAGTTAATAAAGAACAAAACAATTGGAAACATCGGAGATACGAAAAACGTAAGTTTTTAAAATTATAATTGACGTTTTTGATACAATGCACTTGCTCCGAACCTTTCAAGTCTCTAATTTGAAATCCACTTACAAAAATTAACCAATTTAAAGTAAAAATCCACCATGTTCAGAAAATATTGACTATCGAGCCAGTGATCCGCCGCGTGATGGACACAATTGAATGTCCAAAGTGTCTCCGAATCGATTGGTTTGATCTATGGTGCAATAACGATGGTTATTGTTCAGCAATTGACAACCGGGAAATAGGCCTTTTTATGGGTAAGTTGATTTTAAGGACTTTGGCATAAAATCTAACAAGTTAAGATGAACATCATCCGACTACATACGGATCACTGTACATAGGAGAGTTTCTTCTCAACAAATATAACGACTATATGAAGAGAAAACACTAATTCTTGTTTTAAATAGTGTTTGTAAATTTTGAAACAAAAATGAAAACGACTTTACAAGATTGGCAATCTGTTTGAAGATTAGGGATTAAATAAATTTGTTAATTTTATACATTTGATGACTTGCGAAGAAAACGTTTATTTCAACACTTGTTTAAAAAGTCAATTAACAGGTCACAACTTGTCTGCTAAGCCAGCAACACCATTTTGATAGTCAAACATTAAACAGTAGCGTTTGAAAATGGTGTTTGGAAGTTCAAAGCTGTCGTTGTCTAAACAAAATCGACATTAAAAGCAATTTAAACACGATAAAACAACCATATCCTCTATTTCCACGGAATAAGCACGTATCCATCACGTTACCGCCCATGTAATCTTCAGGTTTTACGTGCAGTTCAAATCCGTTTATTGTTAAGACAATGTCCTTCCCGGCGTCGCAAGGCATTTCATAATTAGATACTTGCAATTCGTTGGCTACTTGATCGTAAACATCCGGTCCAAGAGTGATCCAGCCAGTGTCGAGGCGGAAATGAACATGTCCAACTTGTGTTGAGGCGAATTTACCCGTAGCGATTCTAGGAAGTTTCAAATTGATAAAAGAAGTTAAGTTCAATTTGCCTGTCAATTTTGAACTGCCAATTGTAGCCGAATTCCGTTGGGTCGTCGATAAAGGTGTTCCACTTGCTCGAACAGAAGTCTGGAAGTCTACTGCCAAGTGAGATCAATCCAGAAATGCCAAACAAGTTTCCGTTATTATCAGGAAGTCTAAAAACATTTAATTATTTCATTAAAACAATTAAAACGAACTTGTCAAACTTTAAAGTTGCAATTTTATCTGTTTCAGTCGACAAAACTGAATCGACGAAGCTGTTTGGATTGTCTGAAGTACTTCTAGCCAGTGACAAAGTCGTTAAATTCACGCAAAATCCATCGTCTATGACAGTGAGTGGCTTTTGAACCAGGTTTTGAGGTTTTCCGCTGGAATCGGTGATCTGGAAGTAATTAAAACCGGATTCTTAGACTAAACTGAACAAATTACCTGCAAATTGTCAGTACCTGTGGAACCGACAACTTTCAAGCCTTCTTTATAGTCACCGGTTCGCTTGAAAGACGACGACGCTCTGGAATAAGTGTTTTTAATGTTAAATGTGGTTGTATTACGTGGCATCAAATCCGTCTTTGTGGGTTTTTGTGCTGTATACAATAAGTCCGGGACAATAACTTAAGAATCCCAAACTGAGTTTAAACGATTGAGCTGAAAACGTAATTAAATATGAGTTATTTGTAATCACAGTCTTTTTCTAAACTTTGCTAGATTTCAAAGCTGTAAAGAAAGTTTTGTTACGCAGTGTAACTTTAAAACTAGTGAAATCAATTTCTATTTCAATACTTCAAAACCAACCCGGCGTTCCAATTTGTACATCAACGATTGCTTGATGTACTCCGTCTTCGGCATTCTTAAATGGCAATTCCAGCACCGATGAAGACTTGGCAACAAATAAGATCACAAACACAAGGCACGTTCTATTCATTTTTCAATTAACTTCATCAACAAAATTCAAATGCTTCATGCTTTTTATAGCAGCCGTCCAGACAAAACTTTTACCACTTAATCCCTAAATGAATAGATAAAAAAAGCACTACGGGCGGAGACATTTTGAAAGCGTTGTAGGCAGTAGTGGTGGAGAATCGGTGAGTATTTTGTTGTTTGTACTGCGTGATAAGCAAACATTAACTTTAAAGATTGATTGTGAAATTTGTGTTGTTTAAAGCTTGATTAGTTTGATTGTGAAACTTGTGTTGTTTAAAGCTTGATTGTGAAATTTGATTTGTGGTAAACATCACAAAAGTGTAAATTCAAATTAGGCGAATGTTGAATCATCATAGAACATGCCTGAGCTCCACGTCTACACAGTCATCCAACACTTCGATTTTAGATGGTTTTCCATACTAATTTGGCCAAATCATCCTCCAAACGACTTTCTACGCCTCTCGCTGCATTTCCATCATTATAAACATCGACAACTCATACTTGTTTTCCAATATATTTTAATGTCATTGAAGTTAAAACGAGGCCTTTTAGATTTTTAGTTCTCACATGAACACAAAAGTTGCAACTAATGAAGTTTGTTTGATTTTTAGCTTCGTTTTTATGGCATTTAGAGCGAGGCTTTTTAGACCTTTAGCCAGATATCAATGTCATTAAATGTTTTTGGTCACAACGAACGTTTGAAACCCCAAGCGAAAGATGCTCCACATTCATTTAAAACTAACAAGCAACAACCCAAATCAAAAGAATGACTCAAATACATTAATTTAAAACGGCAATTAATGTTATGTGTCTACAAATCGGTATTTGTAAGTTTTACGTTGCAGGAAGAAGTAGAAGCAATTAATTTTAAAAGGTAAGTTAATTTTTGATTACGTAACAAAAACAAACATTGAATTTTGATGTTTTTGTTTAATAAAGTTTGTGCATTCGAGTTTGTTGATGAAACTGTTGCCTAAGACTCGCGATTTGTTTGCTCAACAGGAGCCAAAATTGGATGGAATTGAAGAGATAATTTTGGCTGGCTTTTTATTTGTCGAGTTCGAAAGTTTATGGATAGATCTTTCAAAGGGAAGTTAATTTTGGGCAAGGGACACAAAAATTGTGAATAAAAATTTGGAGTTTTAAAGCTCGATTGCAAAATTAATTTCTATCATCAAAACAAATCAAAAAAGTTTATTCATATCATCAAAAGTTTCAATCATACAAACGCTCTGAAATGCCAATTTCGTTTCTTTCATAATCAAACATTAAACAATAGTCGCCGAGAAGGGAGCTTGGAAGTTCGAAATCGTCGTTATCTATAAATACAGTGTAATTAAACACCAAAAATAGCCTCAACAAAATTACCGTCTCCTCGAACTCCAAGGAAATTGCAATTTTTGTTGTTATGTTTACGCTCTTCCATGTAATGTTTTGAATTCAAATGCAAATCAAATCCGTTTAAATTGAAAGTTATGTTTTTGGAGTTCGTGCACTTTCCGTGATTTTTGATTATTCCCAATTCTTTGACGACGCGGTCGTAGACTAGAGAAGACATTTTAAAATATTTGTTGTTGATGTTGAATTTGGCACGTCCAGGTTGTTTGACTTTAAACGATCCAATTGAAATGCTTTAATTGATGTGCTTTGTTGTTTAAAAGTAAATTCTTCTTACCTGTCGAGATCAAAACGCCAAGCCGAATCGAAATCGATTAACGTTTCGGGGAATGTGTGCCATTCAATTGAACAAAGACCCGGACGAGTGCCGCCAAATGACAAAAATCCAGTATTCAAATTGTCTTTGTGTTGCGTTAACCTGGAAGTTGTAAGAGTTTGTGACTATTTTTATCATCGATTTGCTGAAAAACAGCTGCCACAACTAACGTCTAATTTATTTGATTAATTGCCAGAGCTTTAAAGCGTGTTTTATAGTGCTCTCAAAATCGAATAAAAGACTTACGTAACAACTTTTTCGTCCTGTTCAATCAATGCGTATTTGATAAAATCATTAAAATAGTTGTCAAATGAATGAGACAAAGAAAATGTTGACTGTTTAGCACAATCTCCAACTTCCGCAACATTAAATGGCATTCGTTCCAATAAAAAGCCATTCCCGTCGTCGTCAACAACCTAAACAGGTTTTTAGTCGAAGAACATGATGTTTTTAATGCCAAAAAGTCATCCAACGCTTTAATTGTTTCAGTTCCGTTATTACAGTCTCCAGTCAACACGAAAGTTGTTGAGGTACTAAAGGATAGCTTGTTTTTGTGTTAAACTTTAAATTGCCATATCTACCGCATGCTAAAGCCATCCGGATTCAATACGGACTTTCCGTGAAGTGTAAGTCCGAAACAATTTGTGTTGAAGTTTAAATTCAATTTGAATGACTGAACTGAAAATATGTCATTTTTTTTCGTTTTTTTAAAAAAAAAAAAAAAAAAAAAAAAAAAAAAAAAAAAAAAAAAAAAATTTTTGACTATCAAAACATCAAATCAATTAGACTCAATAAAGCTTTTTAATAACAACAATCAAAACTTCATTAATCAACAATCTTCACCAACTTATCATATTAACAACGCTGAAAAACTTACACGGATATCCAACTTTTGCTTCAACAAACGCTCCTCCATCATCTTTTAAATAGAACTGCCATTGAAAATAGCCACAAACTTGATTAACAAAAACAACAAAAACAATCAAAATCGTTTTCATTCTTGTCGATTTGTTTCATCAAAAACGTTCACTTTATTTAAAAGCAATTAAGATTGATAAGCAATTTTTCTTCGTTACACCCAAAAATTAGGAGAACACAAGCGTGGTGACGTAGTAAGTGAATGCAGTGCAAGTTGTTTGTGATGATAAGGAGATTAATTTTTGGGCGTAATTGAATTGAACAGGAATTTCTTTGATTGCTTTTTTAAATGGAATCGACAAATTGTTTGAATGTTAAGAATGCAATTTAAAGATTGATTTCGATGTTAAGCGACATTTTAAAGACTGGCGTTGTGTTGGAAAGCATTTTAAAGATTGCGTTTTTGAATGGAATCGACACATTATTTGATTTAGATAATCTTTGATTTTAATGTTAAGAGACATTTTAAAGATTGCTTTTTTGAATGGAATCGACACATTGTTTGAATGTTGCTTTTGATGTTAAGAGACATTTTAAAGCATTTCTAATCAAATCAATCAATTTATTTGTTTGCTGTTAAATTCAAAACAACAATCAATTTAATTGACAAAAAGCTTGGCCAAACCAATTGATTTAGTTTGATAATCGTAGCGCAAACAATAGCGGTTGAACACTTGAATTGGGAGCAAGTAGTTGTATTCGCCAGCTGAAACAGTAAATGATTAATAAACTCGAAAAGATTTGTCTCAGTCAAAAAAACGTACAAGGAGTTTTCCGACCGAAAAATGGGCAGTATCCTTGATTTGGCTTTGACAAGTCCAGGTAATCTTGAGGTCCAACGTGCAAATCGAAGCCGTTTATAGTGAAAACGATCTCCTTTGTTGAATTGCATGGAAGCTTCTCCGTTGATGACGCCTAATTCTTCCACAATTTGATCATAACTGCCGTAGCCCAGGTAGAAATAAGGCTCGTTGAGTTGGAAGCGCCCCGGACCTTAATTTACATTTAAGAAATTGGTCTAAACAACTGTTTACCTGGCGAGAAGGCTGCAAACTTCCCGGCACTTATTTTGTCAAGCTGGAAGTACCATTGATCTCCAACTGCATCTAGTATGTCACGGACAGTGTGCCATTCCGTGTCGCAGTATTCAGAATCTTCTCCGATGTACAGTTGACCAGCATAAGGAACATCTGTTGTTTCGGGAACACTAAAATTGCTTTTTTGTTTTTAAGCATCTAAATTAATTCAACTTACATGATGAACACGATTGTGACCGTTTTTAGTGGCGATTCAGCCAAAATTGCATCCAAAAACGGATTTGAGAAGTAGTCACTTGTCGGTGCCAACGAAAAACTTGGCTCACTGATGCAAAATCCGTCACTTACCACGTTGAATGGCTTTTGTTTGAGAACATATTGTTTTCCATAGCGTTCTTGGACCTTGAAGGAGTTGACATTAACCGACTTTAAAGATTAAACTTACAATGAAATCGTCTTTTCCGGTCACACCCAAAACTCTGTCGCGTTCGTCTATCAAATCTCCGGTCTTTTTGAAAGTAGTCGACGCGCTGGAGATTCAAAAATAGCAAAGATGTCTTTAAATCCACTCACCTCGGATCAAATTGACCTAACAAGTTGTCTTTGATTGTCGAGACAGTGAGTCCCAAACACCTGTAATCAAAAATCATCTCCAAAAGAACTTGCTGGCCTAAACAGTAAGTTGACATGTACGTGTGAGGTCGAATAAAACAAACCCGGAGTTCCAATTGTTGCGTTTACGATATTGTTAGAACCGTGACCAGAATTGTAGAAAACCCATTTAATTCCGTGAACTTGAGTGAACAAGAAAGGTAACAAAAGAAAGATTTTCATTTCTAAATTAACTAATTTGAATCGGCATTGAATATTTAAAATGATTTTACTAGAAGTTAATTAAATGAACTTTTTAATAGCAATCTAATTTTTAAGATCAAATTATAACTATCGCTTTCGGTAACACACTTTAATATCAATTTACAAGTAGCTTCTTGTTATGACACAATTTTTGATAGCAATCTAATTTTTAAGATCAACTTATAACTATCGCTTTCGGTAACACCCTTAATGGCAACTTACAATTAAAAAACTCTAAAAATCGTCTCCCTTTAACAAACTTGAAAACGATTCAAAGAACTTACTTTTTTTTCAATTTCTGCAAACTACAAAACACCGCTCCCTTTTATATTAAAACACTTTCTACAGAACATCCTGGAATTTGCCAACTTCAAATGTCAAACTGATAAAAGCATAATTTCCATCATCTGATGCTCTTCTCTTGCAAACACCACTTCCCATGTAGTCCAAACAATAGACGCAACTGAAAAAGATTAGAGTACTCACTGTACTCCGTTTTGACTCAAAAATCAATTAAAACGGATGATATTTTGTGTTTTTGACATTAAAACAACACAACTTTTGGACGACAGATTATGCTCGACAAGATAAGGACATTATTGTAGCAAAGTTTAACGTAGCGAATGATTTTTTGTGTTCACGGATACAGAAAATCTAAAACGTCCGTTATTTAGTTTCAGTGTTGTGCTTACTACGTAAGTTTCTTTAAAGTTAAAAGTGGGAATTAAATGCTCTTAGCTGTATTAAAAGTTTTTAGATAGGTACCGAAGTAAACTTTACAAACAAAGACAATTTTGTCAACCAGCATTTTTTTGTCTATTAACAAAGCTTTCGCATTTTCTTTGTTGCTTGTTTATTTTTAACATTTTAATGCAGAACAAAATCAAGTTTATTGACAAAATTTACAAACAAAACTCGAGATGGCACTTTAAGTTTGTTTTTCCATGTAATTCTCGTATGCATTAAATAAATATTGACCCATTACGAAGGAGCCGTCTAGAAACACATAAAAGAATTAGAAACTTAACAAAATCTTACAAATTGTTGGATGATGTTCGTCTAGAAAGTATAAAATGTTTCTTCTGTCGATTGCTGGACAATATTCATCGTCACAGAACAATTTTATCCAGTCGATTTTAACGCATTTCGGGCATTTGACAGTTTCTAGGATCCGTCGCATTCCAGCCTCAGTGGCAAGCATTTTCTAAACATAATTGGATGTTACTTTCTTTGTCATAACTACTACTTGTTTTGTTTCTCCGAGGTCGTCGATTCTTTGATTCAAAATTAGTCGTTTTTCGAGTTCAGTGAGCATGGGCTTCGAGAAAGCCAAGTTTAGGCGTGGAGCAAACACAACCTCATTAGCGGCGTTGTTTAGTACGTTATAGAAGTTTTGGATTATGGCTTGCAACTTGGCAGATTCTTCAGGTGAGAAGTCTTTGTATCCAAACCACCTGAAATTACGTTTAATTGAATCGTTTTTAATGCCATTTTTCAAACTAAAGAGTTTTTAATAATCAAACAAAATATTGTTTACCCGATTATTGGAATTATAATGTCAATCTTTTGTTTGTAGCTCTGGAATAGTTTAACTGCATTTTTGTTGAACTTTGTGCATCTTCTACGTCTTGCCTAAACTTTTGATTAACAACCCCAACTTTTAAACAAAATACCGCGCTTAAAATGTAATGTTGATGTTGTTTGTCACCAAGGACACATGCCGGCTCCGAAATTAGTGTTATTTCTTTGGCAATTGGCTTGAAGAACTGGACAATGCCTCCAAACATTAAATAAGCATGAGAGTTTCCGAAAACGACGATTGTTTTGTTTCCTTTGCCCTGGAATTTGTTGTAACAAGGATATTTTAATGTAGAAGTTTCACCCTTTCGTGGCAAAACGTACTATATGGCGATAAGTCTTTAAAAGACGAGTGTGACCAGTGCCCAACGTTTCGACTGAGGCTAAATTTGATTGATTAAAGAAGTTTTTTCATTTTAAGATTGTGAAGCAAAAAAACTTACCACATTGGTGAAACAAAACCGATTTCCTTGTTAAGCCATAGTGCTTCTTGATTTGAAAATGGAGTTGTACTGTCCCTCGAGTTCCACAATGACAATGTGGTGTTGAGACGTTGAGCCATACTGCTTTTTGTGTTTGGGCGAGTGAACTGGAAAAGTTTTATAACTTCTTTAATTAAAAAGAAATTACATCAAACAGATTAAGTGCGTTTTTGTGCAAAAACGTTAAAGAAATTCCGGCTGACAAATAAAGAACGAATAACAATGTAAGCAGATGGCGCCAGTTTTTGATGAGTCCGAGTATTCTTTTAAATTTTGTCTCCACCAAGTAGCCAAGAAGGACAGAAAGACCGATCAAATAACTCCCGACTAAAAATGAGTTGTTAGTGAACTTAATTTTTAGTCAGAGTTGATTTTTAAAATCAACTTACCGATGTGATCAACGTTGTTTACGTTCTCATACAAATTTGGCTCCAAAAAACGATGCATTGTGAAGATAGGCCAATGAACGAGATAAACTGAATAAGAAACATCGCCTAAGTTGACTAAAGTGTCTCCACTCAAAACCGAATTGTCTTGTCGAATCGAAATGATCAAAGCTGTAAACAAAACAACTAACGCTCGCTGAACTTGGCGTTCCATTAAGTCAATAACTGGAAATGTAAGTAGCCAAACAAGCAAAGCAATTGGAGTTAAGTTCCGGATCCAACAAAACAACTTGCAACATACATTTTGTTCGGATTTAATTGTCCAGTCAAGAAGCTTCGATTTGTAAACAAAGTGAGCAAGGAATCCGAACATAAACTGCCAAATACGTCCGTCCTTTAAACATTAAACAGTAGTTAAACAAACACGTTATGTTTAAGTACTTACAAGTGTCATATGTTTAGCGTTAGATGTCGAGAAGACTTGTCGACAAAAAGACAAAACACACAAAGAAGAAACAAACAACAAAGTGAAAAAGAAGTTTTTGTTTGTCAATTTGTTGATTATCAAAATCAAAAGTGGAACAAACAAATAGAACTGAAAATGTTGTTTAATGTAGTTGTTTTTAATAGTTGTTTGATGTAGTTACCTGGAGTTCACAGCTTAGTGACCAAGTGTGCAAAAAGAATTGGTACTTCGATTTCTAAACGACATGAATGACATAAATGACGTGTTTGATATTGATTTTGTTTCAAAAACGACTCACCATATCGAAGTACTCGGTTTTGTGGACGAATGGAAAATTTGAATAGAAAAACAGCGAAGAAATTGCATCCGAAACGATTGAATCAAATTCGAAGCGAGAAATCAAAAAGTAACATGCAATTAAAGCTATCAACACAATAAACACATAAATTGGAACGATTCTTTTAATTCTTCTGTAGTAGAAATGAATGGAGTCTGCGGATGTCAGTATTTGCTTACGGCTTAGCAACATGATCATTAAGTAGCCGGAGATGACAAAGAAACAATCAACTCCAAGGTAACCGAGAGGAAAAACTCTGCCCCCCACATGTGAAATAACAACACTGCGCAAATAGCAATTGCTCTGAGACCTTGAATCTCGGGACGCAAGCCATCTTAAAACAACCACCAATGTTGTTTTCAATGCAATTCAGACTTACCTCGAGTCGGCTCCGATGGAACGAGCGGAGTGACATCATTGGGAATAAGTTTTTCATTTTCTGCCTTATCCGACAAAGAATGATACTTTGCACTTGAATTCCACTTAGCGGACATTCTAGAAGTTTAAAACTCTTTAAACATAATCGAATTCTATTTAGTAACGCGAACTCCACTAAAGAACCTCACAGATATATCAAAAACATTTAAAAAGTACTAAAAATTCACATCTACTCAACAAACTCATTTCAATAACAACTTTTTTGTGGTCAATATCAAAAACGAATTATGAAAACGTTTCAGTATCAAAAATCTCGCAATCTTTTTGTACTTCACACAAGTTATGCTAATCAATATTGCCTGTTGCACTTCCGTTATTGCTGATCTATAGCCTAACGTCGTGGAGTAAAATGAGGAGAGGAAGTAAGTGGAAGTTGATTTTAATTTGAAAAGAACGTCTCTGATAGCTTCAAAGTTGATTCAAAACTACTTTTTATTGTTTAACCACGGAGTTTGGTTTATAAATGCAAATCCCATTAGAACAATAGATTTTATGTGTTTGCGTGCGATGTGGAAAGTTTGACAGCAAAAATTGGACTGAAAAACTAAAAAGAGCCTTTAAAGTGAATTTTGATGACTTTTTAGGATTAAAATTATGTTCTTGTTGATTCTGTTATGTTTAAAAGTTAAAATGCTTGATAGTTAGTTATTGACATTTAAAAGACTTGTTTTTAATAACCAAACAAAACTTTACAAGTTTATTTGCGATCTAAAACTACACTTGAACAGGGCAGGCAAAGAAGAAGTTGTTGGATATTGTTTCATTCATGACGGTATGTTCATACTTTATTTCTTCCTGTCAAGTTGCTGGGAACCTTTCCGCGCTTTCTTCGGATGCTAACTGTCTTCATTGGGGTGTTGCCAAATTCTCCAAAGCCGAATTTGTGTTCTAAAGAGCTAGTTTAACTAATTGACTGATTTGTAAGTACTTACCAACGCCACGCTCTTCACGCACCAAAGGAACATTAAATCCAAGCGCTTCGTCGACACTAAAGTTAAACAAACTTATTTGACTTATTCAATTAACTAACCTGAAGTCCTTTCCTTCTGGGTTTGGACCAGCGCCCATTCCTTTCTTTCCCAACACCACAATAGGAATCAAAAAGAGTAAAACCACCAGAGTGCGCATATTGAAGAAATGCTGGAGATGTCAACGATTCGGTGTCTTTTTTATACTGAAGTTAATTGAGTTCGGTCTTTCTTCTTTTCTGGTTCTTATTTACTGCACTCAAAACAGTTCAGAATGGTTCTAATCAAAGTTACAATCAAAGCAATCAAAAAATGCACTTCTTCCGCGTGCACCTCTCAAAGTTTGGTAAACAAAGTAATTTAAACTGCCAGAACGTTCTTGGAACGAGTAGAGTTTGTTTGCAATGTTCATCTGTTGTTTTATTACGGTTAACTGCTACAATAGGGCAGGGGTTCTAAGAATTGCACGCGTGTTTTCTTTAAACCCTAACCCCACAAAAAACAATTAATCAAATGGTCTTGGTTGCTCCCGAGCGAAGTGTTTTAATGTTTATTGTGGTTTTGAACATCAAAGTTGTTGTGCTAAAAGAATTTAGTTTGAAGTTGTTTTTAAGTTTAGACAGTTTAAAGGAATGATGAAATGTTGAAGTTGTTTCTTAATTAATCTTATTAGAAAAACATATTCAAAATTAAAAGCTCTTAAGAATGTCATAAATGGAACAAACAAAAAGTCTATTCAAACAATCAACTCAATTAACATCACAAATTTAATGTTGACCAAACAAAAAGTCTCTTCAAACAAAACTTCTTTGTTTTTATTAAAATAAACTATACAAATGTGAGAATTATGACTTCTCTGTAATCTTTTTTGTTATGTCATTTCCATCCAATTGGTAAACTTTCGATTTGGACTCCTGTTCTACTGCCCACGGCTGTAATTTGGCACTACCAAAGATAAGAAAAATCAGGCCCGTGATGATATTAACTGCGGCTCCACAGAAAAACACATGTGACCATTCTTGCCGAGTTCCCTGGAAGTTTTAAATTAGAAAGAAGGTGGATTTCATGCAACCAACGTGTTTATTTATGATTCCAATGACGGTGGGGCAAAGAATTCCGGCCACCGATCCAACCGATGCAGTAATTGAACTGATCGTGCCTGTAAAACTTGGAGCAATGTACAAAGTTGCTGTAAACGCTCCAGCGATCTCGCCTGCAAAGAAAACTCCGAACAAAACAACGAGGATCTTAGCCAACATGACTTGTGTGCAGTCTAAAAACAATCCCATGCTGATAAAAACGCACGCCGTTCCTATCGAAGCTGTAAGTTGCAGAATTTAAACAATTTGATCTTAAATTTCAAACATACAAATTGTTTGGAGGACTTTACACGACGTTGACACGTTGATTCCGTACAGGATCCGTAATTTGTCAATTGTGACTGAAATTGTTAAATGTTGGATACTTTGATTAGAAAAACTCACTCGAAACAGCAAACTTGGCAATTATCTGCACAATAAAAGGAAGTGCAGTATAGACACCATTGTCCTGAACATCGAAAGCCATGACGTCTCGAAAAAACGACGGTAAATAGTTGATAAATATTGAAGTGCTGGAAATAGAAACGAGTGAGATGATATTGTTTGAAGTATATTTCTAAAAACCACACCTGAATTGATAACTGAACTCAGCAGCCATTATTGCGTGAACTACCTAAACAAATAACAACAATTAAGCACATCCACACAGCAAAAACCAACCGGAGACGTAAATATCGAACGCCACGGAACAGGCATCTTCTTTTCATGTTTCTTTTTCAAACCTTCGTTTTCTAACTGTTCATGAACGTAGTTTAACTCTTTTTGACTTATTAGACGACTTTCTTCCGGTCTATTCGACACCAATGTCACGACTATTGCAGCTGCGAAAGCACCGCAGATGCCGAAGAAGTAAAAGACCAACGGCCAACCGCCAAGAAAATTAAATAAACAGAGTTTTGATGATACAAGAACAGCAACGAGTGATGCCAACTAAAAATGATTTTGCTTTGAAGTGTTGAGAAAGTTGTTGTGAAAATGATTTTTGTTTGAAGGTTGAAAGTGTCTGAATATGTTTTGAAACCGCTTTAAAAACAGAGTTACTTTCTAAAGTTACTTTTCAAGATCGGAATCACTTTTTTAAAACCACTTCTAATAACTCTAATTACATTTAAAAGCTTGCCTGATGGCCGGAAGTGTAAATTGCAGCAGCTGTGGAGCGTTCATTTGGAGGTATCCTAGAACTTAGCAATAAAAATCCGATTAAAAAGACATTACTAACCAGTGAGCGACAATTGTTGTCATACAAGGAAACGTGAACGATTCACATATTCCCATTAACCCTCTCGAAACAAGGAAAGCATAGTAATGAATACTGACAAGCAAAGGAGACAGTAAGGAAAGAACGCTGAAGGTTGTTATCG
The DNA here is from genome assembly GCA_024699845.1 of Aphelenchoides bicaudatus. Lineage (NCBI taxonomy): Eukaryota > Metazoa > Nematoda > Chromadorea > Rhabditida > Aphelenchoididae > Aphelenchoides > Aphelenchoides bicaudatus. The sequence goes on along the minus strand of JAMPIN010000008.1, from coordinate 27,397 downwards.
CCGCCAAGACAAGGTATTTGGCATTAAATCGGTCTGACAACGAACCGGAAACCAGCATTGTAAACAAATTAGTCCAAAAGAACACGGCAAACAACTGGGACTGCGCGAAGGGAGTCCATTGGAGATTGCCGGTGTAGCCTAGATCAGTTCTGTTCTCCACAGAACCAGGACATTCTTCGGAAGTTGTGACCACATTTTCTTTTTCATAAAACCTTGCGTCCACCATGCCTAAAAGACACTTTTTAAAGAGTTGAATGAAAAGTGCATTTTGATATCACTGTGAAAATCAATACTTACATGTCAAAGTGATGCCAAGGTTCATGGAATTGCAAGATGTGATGCCAAAAGTGATCATTAAAATAAATAGCAAGTACATTCGGTAAGATTTCCAATGAAATAAAGGAACTTCCGGTGCTGTCGCCGTAGAGGCACTTTCGATGTTCTTTTCCATCGTCTTTAATATAAAAACTCCAACAAATTCAGTCCACACGTCCAAAAACAACACTTGCAAAAACTATGTCCGACACGAATGCTAAATACTCCATCAGTTTATGCAAATCGAGTTCAAACCTCGTCGTCGACACTGCGGATTTAAACATTTTGGCTCGCCAACTTTTAAAGTCCGTCCAGTGTACGCAATTGATCAACAAAGTTCCATTATTCCGTTGTGTTTATCGAAGCAAAAAATGAATGTTTTTGAAACAAAGTGATTGAATTTGTTTAACTTCTGCAGCTTTTGTGACTTTTTAAAATGTCGAGCTGAAAAAATAATGTGAACAAGTTTAATTTGAAATTTTGAGTTCAAACGAGTTTTTCAAACAACAACAAAGGATGTTAATAGAATTTGTTTAACTTCTGCAGTTTTTGTGACTTTTTAAAATGTCGAGTTAAAAACTTACTCGTGTTCTTTAAAGACTGCTTTTAAACAAAATGCACACTAATTGAATTTTTAACATATTTTGCTTTAGAGAACTTGCTTAAACTCACTTTCTTTTATTGTTGAACCAGCGGACTCGCGCCTTCGGCATTCCACCGCTTTGTTGATGTTCTTTTAAAATTCTCTAACTAATCAACCGGCCGTGTCCCCCCAAAAAAAAAAAAAAAAATTTTTAAAAAAAAAAAAAAAAAAAAAAAAAAAAAAAAAAACCCCCCCCCCCCGGGGGGGGAAAAAAAAAAATTTTGGGGGGGGGGGGGGGGAACCCTTAAAAAAAAAAGAAACGGTCTTTAAAAAAAAAAGGAAAAATTTGAAAAGCGGGGGGGGGGGCGGGGGGGGCGGGGGGGGGGGGGGGGGGGGGGGGGGGGGGGGGTTACTTTGATACATTTAAACGACTAATTTGATGAGCTGAAATCATTGATTTGACAATATGTTTAAAAGACTAATTTGATAAGTTTAAAAGAAACAATCTGTTAAAAGCATATTTGATAAATTTGATTAAACTGAACCATTTGATGTGTCTAAAAACTTAGTTAAGCAATCTTTTATAATTAGCAACATTTTGATTTCAGAGTCAAGCAAACTACATTGTTGCGCCTGTCAAGTCGAGTTTAAGCGGAGCTCTTGGGCTTCTTCACTGTCTACGATTTGTATATTTATTTCGGAAGCTTCACGTCGTTTCTTCTTGTTCTTTTTATCAGTTTGTTTGTCTACCGCGTCATGTTTAAAGTAAAAGCCATAAAAGCAAGAGATTTTGGGAATGTAAGTGATCTTAATTGACTTTAACGGTCGATTTTTGATGTTTTTAGTACGCGTGGCAGTTGTTTCGTCTACAGATGTTCCAATATCAAGTGATTCGACAGAAATTTATAACTGGAAACTTTCTAATACTTCTTTTTGCTTCTTTGCAATGTGGTTTGGTTATTCGAATGTACAACAACATGATTAAAACCCAAGCCGTGAGCGTAGTTGGCCCAATGCCATTTAAAGAACAGGACCTGCTGGCAGTTTTAAAAGACAGGAGATATTCGTTTCTATTCCAATCTGAGTTTAGATGGTGGTATACAGTGAGTTTAAACATTGAGTTCATTTAAAAGCCGAATCTAATAGAAGTTGAGTTTACTTTAATGGGGGCTTGTTTTATCTGTGCGCTACTTGCTTGCTCCTCCCGCTCTTTGCGTGCCCCCGCTTCGTTAAATGCCGAATCTAATAGACGTTGAGTTCATTTTAAAAGACCACTTTTATTTAAACACAAAAACTTATCAATTTCTTAAAGTATAGTTCTAGTTCATCACGTCAATCTTATTCAAAAATCTGTTGCACTACTTACAACATATCTTTCCAGGACATTATGAATTCCGAAAGGTCACCATTTCTCGAGATCCGCGAAGCAATTAGAGAAAATCCAATCAGACTTGCAGACGAATTTGCCACTGCTGAAAACGAAGATGATAATCGAGATGCATTTATGTTAAGTATAGTGAAACAAGGGAACTGGATAACAATTGGCAGCAACGAAGAACTGGCAATTTTTAAACACCTCGGCTTTTGCAGCATGGTCATTTTTGATGTTAGTTACCTAAATACTCTTCAGACATCATCTTTTTTGTTTAGACAAACTTTCCACCAAAGTCAAAATCCTTGATGTTCCGGAAAGGGACTTCATTCTTGCCAGAGCTTAACCAATTAATTCTTGACGAGACGGCTACAATCCGAAAGATCCACAACAAATATTACAAAAATGCTCGGTCATCGAAGTGTGATGAAGTTGTTAAAGGTCCGAAAGCATTGAGTAAGTTAATTTGATTCGTTGTAACGTTTAAAAACATACTTTTAAGGTCTAAAGCCGTTTATTTTTGTTTTAATATTGTTTAGTGCGGGGATTTTGATTGCAAGCATTGTTTTTATAGTAGAAATTGTGTTTAAAATGAAATTGAATCAATAAATTTTGTTGATTGCTTTGGGTGTTTTAAACTTTGAAGATTGAAAGAAACGTTGTTTCAAATTACACAAACTTTGAAAGCATAATTAAACTTTCAAAGCCCACGCATTCCGACAACTAAAAATGCTAATTTAAGTTCCATGAAAAACACTCGTAATCTTTTTCAAACGTAAACATGAACGAAGATAATCTCCAAATTGTTGAGAATTGAATGCAAATCGTTTGCAGAGTTGGCTTGTTTAATCTGTATAGTTTTTTGAATCACATGTTGATTTTTGCTGAAACAAAATGATTGACAACTTTCTAATTAAAACCGACTTTAAAAACTACTTCAACGTTTAAAAGTGTCTTTTAAATAAAAAGATTACAAACATTAAGCACATCAAAAATAATCAACTTTATTCGTTTCAACAAACAAACAAAGCACCCGTTTAAACAAAACAATCAAATAAGAACTCCCGGAACTGATCTATCTTGAATAAAGATGTTATCGTGTTCGACGTCATGAACCAGGCGATTCCATTGAATTGGAACAAAATCATTTTCAGTAAATGTATTAAACCAATACAGATGCTCCTTTTTAAAGAAAAGCGATCTGTAGAAGACGTTACGTTGTTTGTTATCAGGTAGTAAGTAAGCAATCCACCAACCAAATGTAGACCCGGAACTTGTTAATAAGAAATAGTCACAGTGTCTAATTCCAAATGCCATGTCCTCCAACGGCTTGAAGTTTTTAGTCGTGAATATGTTTTTAACGTGAACTTGTTCTTCTAAAAACAAAAGTTGAGCTGTAAAAAAAGCTTTGTGAACTTGACTTTGAAAGGAGACTTTAAATAAGTAATTGTGACTGTGATTTTTAAACACGTGGACTTGAATTGGGCCCGCTCGCGGGGGGGGGACTGAAAAGCATTTTGATCAAAACAATTCCGGCTCTTAAACATGAAAACTAAACTCGATTCTGTAAAACTGCTTCAAACTTCAAACTTCAAACAAAAATCATTCAAAAATTGTTACCTTAACTTGTTTTGCAATATTTGCTGTAAAGTTTGGCATCGTCATTTAGTAACAGGAGACTAATTTTATCCACTTTTTCATTATTCGCCACAGTTGTTGCTAGATAATCAAGAGCTTTCACAGTAAACGGTTCTTCTGTCGGAAGTAACGGGTGAGTTTTAATAAAGAAATCGCTTCTTCTTATATGAGCGCAGACTTTCAAAGACTTGTCGTCACTAAAATACATTAATTGAAGTTTAAATGACGGAGAGCGTACCCGAACACTTCTTTTGCAAGTCCATCAATTTTTTGTTTAAACTGAGTGGAGAAATCGAGCATTTTAATGATCTCCTTGCCGAAAGCGACCAAAAAAAGAAAGGCATTCAAGGACACCAGTTTCCAATCGAATAGACTTTTCGTTTGCGTACTGTTCCAACTTGCTCACATTGACGTAGTTCCAAATAACGTTTTCAAACTTAATAACTTTTGCCTTCTCATCCCAACAGTTATCCTAAAGAGTTAAGTTGATTTGAAAGAATTTTTGTAACTTACAAGCAAAACATAGTTGTGTAGATTCGGAAAAACGGTGCGCAGCTCTGAACGAAAATCATCGGTGAAGGTGTGGTCCATGCAAGATATTCTGTCCAGTTGTTTGCCGATACCATACAAAGACCCTACGCGGAACAGAATGTTGCCGTGACCTGAGCGAAAAAGGTCTAACAGAAAGATTGTTTAAATAACTCACGTCCTCCATCCATTTTATCTGCCAGCAAAATGTATTTATTGAAATTGGAGAAATTAAAAGGACGATCATATTTGTGTGTAGAAGGAAAGAAATATTGTCTAACATTGGAGTCGTAAACGTCTAAAAATAAACAAAAATGTTTGTTTTAAAAGTGATGTTTCAAGTAATCAAAACATAAAGTTGACAGAACTAAAAAGTTTGGCTCATCAAACAAACACCCAAAGCTCGAAGTGATGTTTTAAATCATTCAAACGCTTACTTCAAACATTCAAATAAACCTTACCTGAATCCAATTTGTTTAGAAATAAAACGAATAATATGGCAATTAAAAATAATGTAGCAGCGTAGATAAGACGAGCATAACATCTTCTAACAGAAAAAGAAGTTAAATGGCATCGACATCTTTTTAGCACGTTATTTAAAATGCTTGGAAAGTAAAACTTACCTCGTAAAGTTGAACAGCGTCATTTAAAACAGAAATATCGAATTGCAAACGCTAGAAACATCCAAACAGGTGATCAAAGAACAAACCGGGAAATTATTCGTAACGAAAAAGTAAACGAAAGGATTTGAATAATGTGAAAAATAAAATTGACTGCTTTTACATTTAATTTATTCAACAACTCGACTCGACAACATTCAATTGAACAACAAAACAATCAGATGTGAATGCCAGGAATTGATCTATCTTGTACAAAGATTCTGTTACCATCAAGAACCAGTCTATTCCATTCGGGGGGAACAAAATGCTTCTCCGTAAACGTTTTAAACAGTCTGGTGTGGTTTTTCTTAAAAAACAAAGAGTTGTAGAAGACGTTGCTTTGCTTCTCGTCTGGAATCAAATAAGCAATCCACCTCAAAAGATTGATTAGTTTGAAAGCATTTCAAAAACAACTTACCAACCAAACGTTGACCCAGAACTTGTAAGTAGAAAATAGTCGCAGTATCTAATTGCAAGTCCCATGTCGTCAATAGGTTTGAAATTCTTCGTTGTAAAGATACTTTTAACATATTTGTTTTTCTAAAAACAAAATTTAAACAACAAAAGCAATCAAATTTAATTACTTTAACTTGATCTGCAACTTCATTTGTAAAATTGACGTCGTCATTTAACAACAAAAAGCTGACTTTGTTTTGACCTTTTTTTCTTGACACCGTGGTTGCCAAGTAGTCCAAGGCTTTAGATGTAAACGGTTCAGTTGTAGGAAGTAGCGGATGTGCTCCATCGAAGAAGTCACTCCTCCTGATATGTGCACATATTTTAGGCAACTTGTCGCCTCCAAAGACTTCGTTTGCTAATTTGTCAATTTGTTGTTCAAAAGAAACAGAAAACTCAAACATATTGCAGATTTCATGTCCTGAAACGGTGAAAGAATTCGGGACACTCCAAGCACGCCGGTGTTCAAACGAATCTCTTTCTCGCTTGTGTATTGTTCTAGCGTTTTTACGTCGATATAGTTCCAAATCATGTTATGGGAATAATTCAGTTAGGCGGAAGTGACGTTTTAACGAAAGTTGTTTGATATAAAAAATGCATTTTGTTGAAACGAATCAAAAAAGAAAGACTGTTTAAAACTTTAAACACAACTTTGTTTATTTAATATGTCACTCCCACCTAACTGCATTTACCAATTATGAAAATCCACAAATTTTGCTCTGTCGGTCCAGCAATTGTCCTTAAACTTAATTGATTTTAAAGAATCTTTTCACAACTTACAAGCAAGACATAGTTTTGAAGATTTGGAAACACTGCACGGAATTCAGAACGAAAGTCATTTGTGAATGTTCGGTCCAAACATGCGATCCTATCAAGTTGTTTACCGATACCATAAAGAGATGCAACACGGAAGAAGATGTTCCCGTGTCCTTAATTTAAAAAGTCTTAATAAACCAATAAAAAGCATCTACTTCCTCCGTCGCTTATGTCCGCCAACAAAATGTACTTGTTATAATTGGAAAAGTTAAAAGGACGGTCATATTTCATTGTGGTAGTAACAAAGTAATGTTTAAAGTTTGATTTGTAAGCATCTAAAAACAGAAGACATTATCTTTAAACTGTTTTAAACTTACCAAAATCTAATCCGCGTAAAAGGAATACAAACAAAGTAACAATCAAACATGACATAAAAACGTAGACCAGTCGAGAATAACACCTCATAACAGAAAATGAGTTCAAGTGACGCCATCTAATCAATAAACATTAAAGTGCTTCTTGTTATTTGAAAACAATGAAGTGTTTGGGGGCAAAAAGTTAATAAACATTAAAGTGCCGGGCGGGCGGGGCGCCGGCAAAACATTTTTCTCGAAAAGTCGATATCATTTAATCGTTTAAATTCCGTTCTTTTAATAAACGTCGTTATAATTTGATCTATCGGAAAGTTCATTTTAAAAAAACATACCTCGAAAAATTAATTGGGGCCATTTAAAATAACAAATAAAATATATGCGGAGGCCACGTTTTCTGGCTACTAGACGCCTCCAATCAAATGACCAAAGAACAAAGTCGTTGTCGATAAACGAAAAGATTTACATAATTTAAAAGTAAAACTTCTCGAATCTGCCGTTGTGTACGGGTATTAGTTATACAAGCGTTTAATTTATTCACCAAATCGACTCAATAACATTTGACAACAAAATTACTGATTTAAAAAATGCAAATAAAAACAATTAACTTCATTTATTTAATCAAATGTGAATTCCAGGAATTGAACGATTTTGAACAAAAACCGCATCACTTTTAACGTCGTGGACCAAACGATTCCATTCGGGCGGGAAGAATTCTATTTCACTAAACGTTTTAAACAACGGCACATGATTTGTCTTAAATATCATTGAATTGTAAAAAACGTTTTGTTGTTTGCTATCTGGCATCAAATAAGCAATCCACCTTAAAAGATTGGCTAGTTTTTGATTAAAACTTTTTTAATCCTTACCATCCAAAAGTAGATCCTGAGCTAGTCAATAAAAAGTAGTCACAATGTCTAATCGCGACTCCCATATCCTCAATCGGTTTAAAATTCTTTGTAGTGAATATGTTCTTGACATGACTGTTTTTCTAGAATTGTTTTAATGAAAAGAATCAAGTCTTTTTATGTTCTTAAATGACGTAACAAGTTTTAAAAATGACTAAACCTAACAACAACATCAATCATTGTTGACTTTTAAAAAAGAGAAATTGAAAAGAAAACAACAAAAAAGCTTTCTTTGTTTGTTTGTTCTCACTTTAATTTTTGTGTCAAATAAAAAAACGTTCTCACTTTAACTTGTTTTGCTGCGTTGTTTGTAAAGTCAATGTCGTCGTTGAGTAGCAAAAAACTGACTTTGTCTACTTTTTTCTCTTTTGACACTGTGGTTGCTAAATAATCCAAAGCTTTCGATGTAAATGGTTCGTAACTTGGAAGAAGTGGATGGCCTCCATTAAAAAAGTCACTTCGTCTGATATGAGCACATATTTTTGGCGACTTGTCATCTCTAAAGTCAGAATTTTAAAGGTGATGAAGAAATTTATATACCCGAAGACTTGTTTTGCAAGTTCGTCAATTTCTTGATTGAAGGAAGCGGAGAACTCAAACATCTTGCAGATCTCGTGTCGAACATTAAAGAAAAAAGCTGGACACTCAAGCACACCGGTGTACAAACGAAGATGTTTAAAGTCTGCGTACTTGTCCAATTTACTCACATTGACGTAATTCCAGATCTTGTTTTCAAACTCGGCAATTTTCGACTTGTCCGTCCAGCAATCTTCCTATAAGTTGAATTTGATTGTTTAAAAAGTCTTTTTTTGTAACTTACAAGCAAGACATAGTTGTGGAGATTGGGGAATACCTTTTTAAACTCAGAACGGAAGCTGACAGTGAAAGCATACTCCAAACACGCAATCCTGTCCAATGTCTTTCCAATTCCGTACATTGATCCAACGCGGAACAGAAGATTCCCATAACCTCAACACAAAAATTGCATCAAACGTTTAAAAAGTAACTTACGTCCTCCGTCGTTTACATCTGATATTAGTAAGTACTTGTTATAATTGGAGAAATTAAAAGGTTTGTCATATTTTTGCGTCGTAGCAGAGAAAAAATATTGTCTAACATTGGATTTGGAAGTGTCTAAAAATTAATGAAGATGTTGATGATGTTTTTAATCAAACTTACTCAATTCCGATCTATTAAAAAACAACACAAACAATATGGCAATTAAAAATAGTGTAGCAGCATAAATAAGACGAGCATAACATCTTCTAACAGAAAAACAAATTAAATGGCATCGACATCTTATAAAGAGTTTTGACTTAAAACTTACCGCGTAAAATTAAATAAAGTCATTTCAAATCAAAAATATGCGTGGGACACGTAAATTGCAATAGTTCCAATTCTCAAAGCATATGATCAAAGAACAAAGGCAGTAAAAAAGTTAGGGGAAAAGTAAACGAAAGGATTTACATAAAATAGGACGGTTTTTTTGCCACGTATCGAATCAATATGATTCGGCGCTTATTTATGAAACTGCAAAAAAGATTTGAATCGATGTCAAAAACATCCTTTAAAGTTTGTCTAAACAATGTGAAATTTAGACTTTAATTTAAGTGTTTCTCGATTCACGTATAATTTAAGGACTTGACACTTCAAACAACCAAGTTCATTTTTTAAACAAACAAAACAATCAAATTTATTCTTTCTCTAATTGACAAGATTGGGATAAATTGATCTGTTTTGTACAAAGACTCTGTCATGTTCGGTGTCGTGAACGAGGCGGTTCCACAGAGGAGGAACAAATTCGGCTTCATTAAACCATTCAAGTACGTAAGCAAGATGCCTTTTGAAGAATAAAGATCTGTAATAGACATTGCGTTGTTTTTCGTCCGGTAACAAGTAGGCAATCCACCTGAAAGAAAAGAGAATTTGATTAACTTGTTTGAAGACGTTTTTGAAACAACTTACCATCCAAATGTAGATCCAGAACTAGTTAGAACAAAATAGTCACAATGTTTTATCGCAAGTCCCATATCTTCAATAGGTTGCAAATTTTGAGGTATAAACACCTTCTTAACGCGTTTGTTTTCATCCTAAAACTATTTCAGTGTTATTTGTAAACTAAAAACAATCAAATTTGATCACCTTAACCTCATCCGCAACGATGTTTGTGAATCCGACGTCGTCGTTGAGTAAAAGAAGACTGACTTTATCCAGATCTCTTTCTCTTGTCACCTTTCTCACTAAATAGCTAAGAGCCTTAACAGTGAATGGTTGTTCACTTGGAATTAACGGATGTCGGTCGTGGAAGAAGTCCGTTCGTCGAATGTGAGCGCAAATTTTTGGTAACTTGTCGTCGCTGGAATTGAAAAAAACTTTAAACAAAAAAGTTTGATTAACTTGATTGATTCGCTTTTTGAACACTTTTGATTACAATTTGTTTGCGGAAATGCTTTTAAAGCAAGTTAGGGTTTTGAGGTTATAAATGACAAAAAATGCTTTCAAGTTTATTAAAAGAAAAGACCTACTCAAAAATTCGATCTGCTAGTTTGTCAATTTTTTGCTCGAAAGCTCTCGAGAACTCAAACATTTTTGATATCTCAGGCCGGAATTTGTGAAAGAACATGTGGCATTCAAGCACCCCCGTATACAAACGAATGTGATGATGGTAGTCGTATTTCTCCAACTTTTCTACATCAATGTAATTCCAAATCATGTTAGGGAACTTGACAACTCTTGCGTTGTTCGTCCAGCAATTGTCCTAAACAGTAAGTTGATTTTAAAGAACCTTTTCACAACTTACAAGCAGGACATAGTTGTGAAGATTTGGAAACACCGAGCGGAATTCACTGCGGAACTTGTCATTAAATGTACGGTCCAGACATGCAACTCGCTCTAGTTGTTTACCGATACCATAAAGTGACGCCACCCTGAAGAAGATGTTGCCGTAACCTAAATGCAAAAAATGGAAGTCAGTTTTAAAAAACAACTCACGTCCTCCATCGTTTACGTCTTCCAACAACACAAACTTGTTGTAATTAGAGAAATTAAAAGGTCTGTCATAATTTGGCTTAATTATTGTGGAAGGGAAGAAATAATATCTAACGTTGTATTTGAAAACTTCTAAAAACAAAGAAAACGTTTAAAGAAGTTTTCAATTTAAAAACTCACTAAAATCAAATTCGTTCAAGAAGCATACCAATAATATAGAAAATACTGTAATAACATAACCCGGTCGAGCACAAGCACGTCTAACAGCATAATTTAATCGGCGATATCTTTTTAAAATTCAAACTAATTTATTCGGTATGGACTTTAAAGGAGTAGAGAAGATGTTTTTGTTGTTTTAGTGACTTTTAAAAGCTTCTTTGTTGTGCTAATCTTTAAAGTGATCAAAAAGTTCTGTTTGTTGTATCGTTTCAACTATTTTCAAAGTAATCGAAAACAGTGTGTCGTTTCAATTATTTTCAAAGTATTCGAAAAAGTGTGTCGTTTCAAACATGCTTCTTTGTTATTTAGTGATTTAAAAGAAGATGCGTATAAAAGGGATTTTAAATCCCAACATCTTCAATGACAAAAACTAATTATATCCACAACGTTTGAACATAAAATCTCTACAAGTCAATCTATACCGAATAAAATGGCAACTTTTGCAACAACCTAATAATTAAAACTCACCGCGTAAAATTAATTATTCCCATTACAAATAAAACAATACAAATCTAAGGGAGACACGCAGAAAAAGTGTCGAGTCTCTCAAATCAGGTGACCAAACAGCATATTTCCAAAAACAACAGAGGAAAATGTAAATTCTTTTGTCGAGAAAAGATTTGAATAATGTAAAAAGTAAAACTGACTAGATTTTGTATACGTGTCAACTTTTAGCTGTACTAACTTTTAATTTATTCAGCAAACCGTCACAAAACAACAAGATCAAAAAAGAATCGGCTGAATCGATCTATCTTGAACAAAGACTTTGTCACTTTTAATGTCGTGAACCAAACGATTCCATTTAGGCGGAGCAAATTCCTCCTCGCGAAACAGTTTAATAACATATGCAAACTTTTTCTTAAAGAACAGAGAGTTGTAATAGACGTTTTGTTGTTTGCTATCAGGTAACAAATACGCCATCCACCTCAAAAGAAAGCGTTTTAATTGATTAAATTTTGTTTGGTTAACTTACCAACCAAATGTAGATCCGGAACTTGTTAACAGAAAGTAATCACAGTATCTGATTGCAATTCCCATGTCGTCAATCGGTTTGGAGTTCTTCGTTGTGAATATGTTCTTAACGCGAGAGTTTTTCTGGATAATTGTTTTAATCAAAAAAAGCAGTTCTGCCCTTTAAACAACTAATCAAAAAAGCAATCAAACTTCCTCACTTTGACTTGTTGCGAAACGTCTTTTGTGAAGTTAGAATCATCATTGAATAAGAGAAGACTGATTTTGGTTTAGATTCTTTTCTTTTGCCACTTTAGTTACTAAATAATCCAGGGCTTTTGACGTAAAAGGCTCATAACTGGGAAGCAAAGGATGACGTTCAAGAAAGAAGTCGCTTCTTCGAATGTGAGCGCAAATTTTCGGTGAAACGTATCATCTCTAAAACGGTTTTAAATATGTTTTAAGTTACAGAAAGCTCACCCAAAGACCTGTTTTGCAAGTCCGTCAATTTCTTTTTTAAACGAGACAGAAAATTCAAACATTTTAATTATCTCCTGCCTGAAACGGTGGAAGAATCTAGGACATTCCAACACGCCAGTGTTTAACCAAATGTACTTGTCATCTGCATACTGATCCAATGTGTTTTCATAAATATAGTTCCAAACTTCGTTATGGAAATCAACAAACTTTGCGTTGTCATTCCAGCAGTTGTCCTAAAACATGCTGACTTGACTTGTAAAAAGAGATTATTTTAAATGTCAACAAACTCAATAACAACGAATTCTTTAAATTTAACAGCACCTTGTTTAAACACTATTTTAATGTTTTCAAAAAAATCTTTCAAATCAATTTTTTCAACTTACAAGCAAGACATAATTGTGAAGGTTCGGAAACACTGTGTTAAATTCAGTTTTGAACTTGTCATTAAACGTTCGATCCAGACACGCAATCCGTTCAAGATGTTTACCAATCCCGTATAACGAAGCAATTCGAAAGAAAATATTGCCATGACCTGAATAGAGAAATTGTAACAAAGATTCCAAAGCAACTTACTTCCCCCATCATGTGCGTCCGCCAACAAATAGTACTTATAATACAAATAAAACTCACGTCCTCCGTCCTTTGCATCCGCCAGAAATATGTACTTGTTGTAGTTTGATAAATTAAATGGCCGGTCATATTCGTATGTAGACGTGGTAGCAGGGAGCAAATATCTTCTGGCGTTGAAATTGAAAGTGTCTAAAAACAAATCTGAATCATAAACATCTTTAATTGAATTACTTGGATTTAATGTGTTCAAAAAGAATATAAACAATATGGCAATCACAAATGGCGTGGCAAAATAGATCAGCCGAGAACAGAAACGTCTAGTAGAAGAAGAATTTAAGTGACGTCGACATCTTTTTAGCAAGTTATTTAAAATACTTGGCAAAGTGAATAAACTTACCTCATTAAATTAATTAAAGCCATTATAAATTATGACTAAAGCAACAAATTGCAGAACATATCAAACGCTTTCAGCAAATCGGAAAATGTAAATTATTCGTAACGAAAAGAGTAAACGAAGAGATTTGAATAATGTGAAAGGACTGCGTTTAAATTTAATTTATTCGTCGAGTCGGTGCAATAATGTTTGTTTACAGCGTTGAACGTCAATCATATTGATTCGAGAAAAACAATTCAATTAAAAACGTCTTTATTCTCTTTTTAACAAACAAAAAAGACCCGTTTAACAAGAATCAATAAAGAATCGGAGGAATTGATCGGTCTTGAACGAAAACTTTATCCTGTTTAACACTGTAAACCAATCTACTCCATTCAACTGGGAAAAACTCCTCTTCGCGGAACACTTTAATCATATGTGAAAGATGTTTGTTGATAACCAAAGAGTTGTAATAGATATTTTGTTGTTTTTTGTCAGGTAATAGATATGCCATCCACCAAGAGAAAGATAATCCTGAACTAGTCAATAAAAAGTAGTCACAATGTCTCGCCGCCATTCCAATATCTTCAACGGGTTTGGAATTCTTCAGTGTAAATATGTTTTTAACATGAACGTTTTTCTAAAAACAAAAGTTGAGTTGTAAAAAAGCTTTGTGAACTTGACTTTGAAACAACTTTAACATTGCAAGTCCATTTTTGAAAGACGAATTCAGGGGGGGCTTCGGCGCTTTAAAACAATCACCTTAACTTGTCGAATAACGTTGTTTGTAAAGTTAGCGTCATCATTAAATAAAAGTAGACTAACTTTGTTCAACCCATTCTTTTGTGCCACTGTGGTTGCCAAATAATCCAAAGCTTTTGATGTGAACGGTTCGGTTGTGGGAAGCACCAACGTGCCTTCATGATAAAAAGTATTCCTCCAGATGTGCGCACAGATTTTTGGTGACGTATCATCTCTAAAATTACATTAATAAGAGTTTAAAGTATTGAAAATCTTACCCGAACACTTCTTTTGCAAGTCTGTCTATTTGTTGTTTAAACTGAGTTGAGAACTCAAACATCTTAATAATTTCCTGCCGAACACCGATGAAAGAATTCGGGACATTCGAGAGAACCTGCATTCAGCCTAATATAATTCTCGGATGCTTGCTGTTTCAATACGTTTACGTGGACGTAATTCCAAACAATGTTAGGGAAATTGACAACCTTTGCCTTCTCGTTCCAGCAATTGCTCTATAAACTTAATTGATTTTAAAGACTTTCTTTAAAGCTTACAAGCAAGACATAGTTGTGAAGATTTGGAAACACTTCACGAAACTCGGAGTTAAAAGTAGCATTAAAAGTTCGTTCCACACAAGCACTTCTGTCCAACTGTTTGCCGATGCCGTGAATACAAAGAAGCTATCCGAAAGAATATGTTTCCGTGACCTTAATGAAAATTAGTTTAATGATTTGAAAAACAGCATTGCGTTCGATCAGTCAATTTAAACATTAAACATGAACAAATTAGAAGTAGCTAGCAATGTTTAAAGTCAATTAAACATTAATGGATAACGAACGAACGGAGTGCAAAAAGCAAATGATCGTACGCATAACGCTTCGCTTTCTCACGTCGACCCGTTTTGTCAAGGCTGGCTCCGCCGCTAGTAGCTAGAAGTGAATGTGCTAGTCATTCTAAGTTTGACATAAGATGACCAAACCTGGAGACATCCTTATTTCCGGGTCGTAAAGATCTAATTTCGGGATACGCATAAACTGTGTTTTTAGAGCAACTTTTATTCTGTAGACAACCCTGAATGGATGTTCTCCAGGTGGTTAACTTGACTGATTGGACGCAATGAGACTTTTCAAGTCGTTACAATTTTTGTTCGAACTCGTTCAATCAAACAAAAGAACTAAACTTACCTAATCCTAATCTTCCGTCCTCCAATGACATGTATTTATTGTAATTTGATAAGTTGAATGGCTTTTCGTGCTTTTGTGTGGTGGCAACGAAATACTGTTTATAAATCTCTAAAATCAACATGAACTTGTAATCTTTTGAATTAACTCACTCGAATCAAATCTGTCTAGAAACAATATAAACAACATGACCATCAAGCACAATGTAAAGAAGTAAAATAACCGGACATAACATCGTTTTTGTACACGAACAATTTAAGCGACGGTATCTAATTAGTAAATTATCAAAAAGAATTGTAACAACTTACCGCATAAAATTAATTAAAGTCATTTAAATCAAATTTATTAGACTTCGCAAACTCGAAACAAACGATCAAAGAGCAAAACAATAAATATAGTTTTTGCGTCGTGGAAAGAGTAAACGAAAGGATTTGAATAATAAAAGTAAAGTTGTCTCCGTTTAATTTATTCATTGAATCGACTTTTTTTTGGAGTTGGTCGCCAAAACATCGTTATTTAGTAATTAGAGCATATTTGATGCACAATCTTTATTCATCAAAACAACAATTTTAAACAATAAAGGCGGGAATAGATCGGTCTTGCATAAAGATTTGATTGTTTTCCCACACTAATCTATTCCATTCGGCCGGAAAGAACTCTTCTTCTCGAAACAATCTAATCACATGTTCAAATTCTTTTTTGAATAACAAAGAGTTGTAGAAGACGTTATGTTGCTTGTTATCGGGTAACAAATACGCCATCCACCTTAAAAGATTTGATTAGTTTTTCATTAAAAGCAATTAAAAACAACTTACCAACCAAAAGTAGATCCGGAACTAGTTAATAAAAAGTAATCACAATGTCTAATTGCAAGTCCCATATCATCAATAGGTTTGAACTTTGTCATAAATATGTTCTTGACGTGACAGTTTTTCTATAACAAAGTTTTAATTTTAAACAATAAAAACAATCAAATTTAATTACTTTAACTTGATCTGCAACTTCATTTGTGAAATCGGCATCATCGTTGAACAAAAGAAGACTGACTTTATCCACTTTCACATTATTTGACACCGTGGTTACTAGATAGTCGAGAGCTTTAGATGTAAACGGTTCAGTTGTGGGAAGCAATGGATGTGCTCCACCAAAAAAGTCACTTCTTCGGATGTGTGCACATATTTTAGGTGACGTATCATCTCTAAAATTAAAAGATTATTAAAGACAGCGACGAAACGTTCTTACTTGAAGACTTCTTTTGCTAATTTGTCTATTTTCTGTTTGAACGAAACAGAGAACTCAAACATCTTAATAATTTCCTGCCGAAAGCGGTGGAAGAATCTAAAACATTCCAACACGCCTGTATTCAAACTAATTCTCTCTTCATCCGCGTACTGTTCTAATGTACTTTCATATATGTAATTCCAAATCTCGTTGTGAAAAGCAACAGATTTCACTTTATCTGTCCAGCAATTTTCCTATAAAGTTGATTTGAACAAAAAGTCTTTCAAATCAATCAATTTTTACAACTTACAAGTAAGACATAGTTGTGGAGATTCGGGAACACTGTGTTAAATTCAGAGCGGAATTTGTCACTGAATGTTCGGTCTAAGCATGCAATCCTGTCCAGTTGTTTACCTATTCCAAAAAGCGACGCGACTCTAAAGAAGACGTTCCCGTAACCTGAATAGAGAAACTGTAACAAACTTTTAAAAAAGTAACTCACGTCCTCCGTCTTTTATGTCTGGCATTAAGATGTATTTATTGAAATTGGAGAAGTTAAAAGGTCTGTCATATTTGTGTGTAGAAGGAAAGAAATATTGTCTTAAATTTGGAGTTGTAAGTATCTAAAAAACATTGTCTTTTAAAAACAATTTAATTAACTCACCCGAATTAAATCTCCCCAAAAACAATACGAACAACGTGGCAATTAAAAATGACGTGGCAACGTAGAACAACAGAGAATAACAACGTTTGGCATAAGAAGAATTTAAACGACGATATCTTTAAAATGCTGTTAAAATTCATTGCAATCAAAAGACTTACCGAATTGAATTAATTACAGCCATTTAAAGTCAAAAATATCGATTGCAATGCTTCAAAACACGTGATCAAAGAACAAAGTTGTCGACGAAAATGTAAATCATGTGTCGTGGAAAGAGAGCAAACGAAAAGGATTTGAATAATCCAAAAAAGTAAAGTTGTCTTGCTGGTGTTTAATTTATTCATCGAGTCGATTCGGTGAGGCTTGTTTGTAGGAAACAATACAAAGTTTTTTGTGTCTAATCAATTAAACAATTCAAGAAACATTAAATTAAATTAATTCCAAATGTATCAGCACACTTTATTCACAAAATCACATAACTATTCCAGGCATTGATCGATCTTGTAAGTAAATAGTGTCGTATTTTAAGTTGTGAACCAAACGATTCCATTCGGGCAAAACGAATTCCTCCTCGCGAAACAGTTTAAGCACAAATGCGAAATTCTTCTTAAAAAATAAAGAGTTGTAAAAGACGTTGTTTTGCTTCTCGTCTGGTAACAAATACGCCATCCACCTCAAAAGAACATTTATTTTATTAGTTTTATTTGGTTAACTTACCACCCAAATGTAGACCCAGAGCTAGTCAAAAGAAAGTAATCACAATGCCTCGTTGCTATTCCCATGTCTTCAATAGGTTTGAAATTCTTTGTAGTGAATATGTTCTTTACGTGACTGTTCTTCTGAAAACAAAACAACTCAAGATGAGTTAAAGTGTTTTAAGTTATTTTAAACGTTAAGATTTAATATTGCAAACATGTTTTACGTAAAACTTTCAATCAACTTGAGCAATAAACATTTCTTTTGTTTTCAAGACAATTTGAATTACCTTAACTTGTCGAATAACGTTGTTTGTAAAGTTAACGTCGTCATTTAACAAAAGAATGCTAATTTTATCCAGATTCTTCTGTTTTGCTATTCTAGTTGTTAAATAATCAAGTGCTTTCACAGTAAACGGCTCGTCAGTTGGAAGCAAAGGATGCCGATCATCGAAAAAGTCACTTCTTCTAATGTGGGCACAAATTTTTGGCGACTGTGTCGTCTCCAAAGATTTGCTTTTGCAAGTCCATCAATTTTTTGCTTGAAAGGCGTGGAAAATGTGAACATTTTAGTGATTTCGTGTCGAAAGCGATGGAAGAATAAATAACATTCGAGAACACCCGTATTCAAACGAATGTAATTCTCATCTGCGTACTGCTCCAACGTGTTTATTTGCATAAAATTCCAGATTTCATTGTGAAAGTCGACAAACTTTGCCTTGTCAGTCCAGCAGTTGTCCTAAAAATGTTTTTGATTCAAAAGAAAGATAATTTTAATTCAGCTTTGTTGTTAGGTGTTTTAACATATAAAACTCACCAACAAAACATAATTTCTCAAATTAGGAAACACTTCACGAAACTCTGTATTAAAACTCTCATTAAACGTTTTTTCCACACAAGCAGTTCTTTTTAATTGCCTTCCAATTCCAAAAAGCGAAGATATTCTGAAAAGAATGTTTCCATGTCCTAAAAATAGATTCTTACATTAAACATTTTCAACACAAAGCTCACGTCCTTCGTAGTTCACTTCTCCCAGTGATATAAATTTGTTGTAGTCAGAGAAATTAAACGGTTTGTCATATTTTTGTGTAGAGGGAAAGAAATATTGTCTAAGTTTAGTAAAGTCCAATCTGTTCAAAAAGAATATAAACAATATGGCAATTAAAAACAACATGACAACAAAAAATAGTCTTCGATAGCAACGTCCAACCGAAGAAGAAGAGTTTGAGCGACGACATCTATTAAAATGTGATTTAAAATGCTTAGAAGGTAAAACTTACTTCGTTAAATTAATTAAAGCCATTCAAAACAGAAATATCGATTGCAAGCGCTAGACACATCCAAACAGGTGATCAAAGAACAAACCGGAGAATGTAAATTATTCGTAACGAAAAAGTAAACGAGAGGATTTGAATAATGTGAAAAGTAAAATTGAATAGATTTGCTGTATTTTTATGAGTCTTTTTGTTCATCAAATCGATGTGTTTAGGCAGCGTTTGCTTGTAATGTTGGATAAAGTGGAAATGATTTTAGAACTGTGAATTAAAAGACGAATTGATTTTAAAGTGATGTTGTGTAATGTTTTAAAAGTTAATGTCGAAATGTGCAATGTTTTAAAAGTAATGTCGAAAAGTGACTTTAAAAGTTGTCACTTAAAACTGTTAATGTCGAAAGTTAGCATTGTTTTGAAAGTTGTTACTTAAAACAACACTAATATAGAAAGTTCATGTGCAATTAAAATGATTACTGTCAAAGAAAGACTTTAAAAGATACTGCCACCAAATACAGTATTTTTAATTAACACATTGACTTCTTTCTTTAAATGTTATTTGAACAAAAAAGATGTTTCTAGTTTGCATTACACAACAAATGCTGGTTCACAGTTGCACTGCTCGTCGAATTCAAACCACTCGTTTAATAAGCCCACGCGTTCCAGTTGAAGAACGCACTTGGAAATCAAGTTCCCAACAACGTTTCACGAAGACGAATTTCCATAAACCACCTTGTCGTTTAAAGCAAACACACTAAACGCAATAAATAGCTGCCATAAAGTTTGTCTGAAATATATGCAAATCCGTGATAGTTATTTTGTAATTCTATTCCGGCAACAGCTCCGTGGGATGAGAAGTTATGAAGTTTGATGCTTGCGCCGTGATTGTATTGAGTTACTCGATTCGGAGTTGTTTCGTAAACGCAAGAGGCAAGTTTACTTTTTGATCAAACTTTAAAGTAACTATTTTGTTTTCTGTTTAAGTTTGGAATGGAAACTATGTTAGATGTGAATAATTGAAATGATAAATGAGTTAGTAGTATTCGGTAGATGGATATTTAAAATTATATTCATTTTATTCCAATAAGCAAGCTCTTTAAAATAATATTCAAAATTAAGAACTCTTCTGACAAGGAAAGTAAATATTTTATTGCCAACACGATAAATTTGTTCTCACAATAAACAAGCTCTTTAAAAGCAATCAGTTTCTATGTCAACTTTATTTAAAAAGCTTCAAATTAAGAACTTTCTTGTTGACAATTAACTTCAAAAAACTCAACTCGCAATCAATTTCTCACAATAAGCAATCAAGTTCTTCTGATAAACAAACTCTTTAAAATCAATCATTTCAGTTGACAATCAAAAATGTCGATGCGTTGTTATGTCCGAATTGTTTTTACAATCACGCTGTGTTTGCTCAGTTTGGCACTTATTTTGTTGATAAACAGACTCGATTCAAGTGAGTTTTTAAAATCAAAGACATTAAAATTAACTTTTCTGTTTAGATCTATATGAATTTGCTGCCAAACAGTATTTCTTCTCCGGGTTCGGCGAAAACAACAATATTGCCAAGAATCCGAAAATGCAAGTTGTTTTTAAACAAATTAACACGTAGTAGAACAACGCCAGCAAATCGATTGGCGTCTCCAGCGATTCAATATGTGCTGTCTACAAAGAAAACCGTTCCTCCGGCAATCAAAAGTCAAAACGATAAATTTATGTTGTTAAATGTGAGCCTCCGCGAGTGTGGACGTAAGTTCTTTTAATTTAAAAAGCGGCCAGTCAATTATTTCAGGCTCTGGAAATCACTTGTTCCGTTCAGCATCGATGTACGGAGTTGCAAGTCATTTGAAACGAAAAGCATGCCTCCAGGGACAGTGTTTTGAAGGCAAACCGTTTGTTGAGATGAATCCAGCTTTCCCGAATCTCCACAAATATGTCCACTTGGTTCGTTTGACTGTTTGGTGCAGTAAATATTGAAAACTTCCAGGGACGTTGCTGGAACGGGTCATCAAAGTTAGTCGGAGTTTATCCGGTAAGTTCGGATTTTGTTAATATTTGAAATAACATCTTCCAGCCTGGCGGACTTCCCCCAAAAGAACCATACCCGGACTTTGCTACCAACATTTGGCGATACGACAACATCACCAAACTGGAACAATACAATAACGAAACGTATATCAGCTTCAACGATACTTTCTTCCAGTCACATAAGTTCTTTCATCCCGTCCGCAAAACTGTTCTCAAAATGTTTGAGTTCTCCGATGCAATCAAAAAAATAGTCGATAACTATGTTAAGAAGCTCTTCGGGTAAGTTTTATTTGATCTGAAAACACTTTTAAATGCATTTTTAAGTTTAAAAACATCTTTAACAAATTAAAGTCGTTCAAGTCAATCAAATTCGTTCAAGTCAATCAAAATCATTTTAGTGATCGATATTTGTCTACTAAAGTTTGCGCACACATTCGACAAGGCGACTTTAAAACGCATTTTATGCTCACTTCATCGGAACAGTTTACAATGATGGGATTAGACTATTTGATCTACAAAGCCGAAGTGACTGCGCATGCAGACAACGTTGCTATTTTGTTACTTAGTGATGACGCTGCTTTTGCGACCAGCATTGCAAATCAAATGATGGTAATGCTTTTAAAGCGTTCCCAACAATGTAATCACTTACAGGGCAACGGATCCGTAGAACAAGCTGTTGTGTCTCAAGGTTTGACTCCTCTGCAGGACATAGCGCTGGCGGCTAGGCATTGCGACTACTTCTTGCTACCAAGCTCTGGATCAACTTTCAGTTGGTAGGTGTTTTTAATTCAAACCAATCAAATGGCGGAAGTTTAGGTGGATGGCGTACTTGTTGCCGGACGAGAAACAACATAATGTTTATTACAACTCGAGGATATTCAAGAAAAAAGCCGAAAATCCTTACTTCCTCGAACAAGACTATTTTCCGCCGGAATGGCAACGTCTCTACCATGATCTTGAACGAAACATAGTGATTGCACAAGACAGGTCAATCCCGCCAGTTGTATCTTGAGATGTTTAAAGATCTCCTTGTATTTATTGTTTTTGTACAAACATTTTTGTTATTTGTTGTTTTGTAAGAAAAGATTGTTTATTAGTTAGTTGAATAAATGTGGTTGTTTTAATGTTTAACAAAGCATATATTTGAAATTTAGACATTCGTTTCAGTTGTTTAGGCGATGGCCCCGCCAGTGCTTGACGCTCCGCAGCCATGTAAGTTTGATAACGTTTTTTGAAATGCAAACAACAACAAAGAAAACATTTATTTTTAACAAATATTGATTGTGTTATTCGGGTATTTGAACTACTGTGACGTTTGTCGTGTTCGTTGCATTCGTTGCATTTGTAACGTTTGTTGTGTTTACGCGACTGACAATAGTTCCCGGTTCGTTGAAAGACGCTTCGCTGGGTCATAAGATTGCGATTTGGTGAACCTGCTTTTATGACTAAGAAGCGATAGAGTCCGGCAGTGCAGATAGCATCCAACGCACACAAAGTAGCAACGTAAGGACCAAAGAAGTCCCATTGAGGAATCCCAAGTAAGTTGTTGTAGAAGAAAAAGACGTTCGGCGACAAGTTTAAAACTAGTTCCGAGGCAGCGGCACACAAAGCGATGAGATTCGCCTAAAAATGAATGTTTAGTTGTGGAGTTACTTTTAATCAATCTTTAGCTGAAAAGACTTTTAAAAAATTTAGAAAGTGAGTTTAAAAATAACACGGTCCTGTCGCTGCTGTCTTTGAGTCATATTAGACGCAGCACGTCGACGATAGAACAGGAAGGCCAACACGATAGCTAGGGTGACGTTTAAAAGGCCAAATCCGACTTTTATTAGAATGCAAGTAACTCCTTTGTACTTCGGAACCATGCAACCCCAAGATTTACAATCTAAAACATCTTCATTAACTTTTAGACTACAAAGCTAACAAACCCGTCAAAGCATCGTCTGGCCAGTCCATAAGCGCCAACGAAACACCAGAAAATACTCCCATAACGACGATAATCGTCCAATTAAATAAGTTATTGTATATGCTTTGAACTCTAGTTGGTTGGACAAGGATGCGGATCCTTTCGATCATTAAAAATGCAACCGACACGGAGACCATTGCTGTCCCGACGTAATAAGCAGTTCCGGTCCAAAAAAGTGGCGGTCCATAAAGGAGACGATCTACAAGTTAAATCTTTGTTACAACAAGTTTGTAGAGACTTGAAAAATGAACTTCTTAATTTTGTTATGTGTTTATTTCTTGTTTACGGCTCAAGTGTATTGACGAAACCAACACCGGCGAAACAATTGGTCACTTTGTTTATTGTTTAGAACTCAATCATTATTATTCAATACAAGTTAATCAAATGTTGTTTGACTACAAAAGCATTTCCTCTAAAAGAGGAAGAGGAAATTAAAACAGTTACAAACACGAAAACAGCGACTCGTTTTGTAGTCGTTGTCCCGGAGAAAGATGCCGATCATTGTGCCAATTCCACTTACCTTGTAATTTACCAGCCCACAGCACGTAAGCAGAATGTGCAAATCCGCTCGTCGCTGCGAAGCACCAGCAAACTACATTTGTTAACAAAGTCACGGAGAGTCGTTTCTTCATCTTCTTTCCACAGAAGATGTGATTCAAAAACAAGTAGATTTGAAGAATAACAGAAATTCCGCTTGCGAAAAACATGAAAATGTACTGAGAAGCGAACAATGTCGTAAGCATTTTGTTTGAGCTGGAATGTAAATTGAGTTAGTTGAACAAGAGTGTTTAAATAACGATGTTGTCGATCAAATGATATTAAAAGGGAACAAATGCCGTCTCAGCGTACGTAACGGTCCGGTGTCTTTTGTTTTATTTGCGGGCGGTACGTCTACAAACATTCACGAAACTTATTCAAGTCAAAAAAATCAACTCTTAAACAAATATTGGTGAAACTTTCAAGTCAAAACGTGTTTATCGTTTCTTTTAACTCTTAAACGCCTCATTTTTTAGAGCAACAAACACTGTCAAGATTATCAAAACTAGCACAAAGTCTATTCAGTAGTTTGAACAGAACCTATCAAGATTATTCAAATCAACGACTTTTTAATTCTCAGCCAAACAAAAATATAATCGACCTAAAAAATAAATAAATCTCTGCTTTAAGCAATCAATTCCAACAAATTCAATGCACAAAAGCAAAAAAGTACATTTTTTAAACAACACTCAAAACATCAAAATGGCCCGGAAGTTCAAAAGTGATCCACACCTTTTATTGAAAGAGGCGTCAAATATTAAAGTGCTAATACTTCACCGGCTACATTAACCGCATTCCTCGAGTAAACAGTTCGAGTGAGTAATTTGTGTGAATGTGAATCTGTTTTCCGTGCCAGTTTTTGTATTTGCCGACGTACCAGGTCGTCTTTGCGTTTTTTAATCAATACAAACCGGCAAAAAACCAAGTTCACCGAAATATTAGTTTGTGTCCGTGTTTGTAGTTTAAAGCATCAAACTTGTTATTAACTTGTTAACTCTGTTTAAGATATGCAAGTAACTCTCAAAGTTCAACATCTAATACGAAACAACCAGACAAGAAGAAGACAGTGATGTTAGATTGTGTAAGGAAAGTTTTAACACTTAAAATGTCAAACACATTTCGAGACTCTTTTGAACGCGTTTGATCTTTGAGATCAAGTTTTTTTTAATGATTGTGCTTGAAAGTGATCAAGTTGTGTTTAAATGATTGTGCTTGAAAGAAATCAAGTTATTTTTAAATGATCGTGTTTAAAGCAACCAGATTGTGTTTTGTTGATAGATTTGAGATTGAAAGCAATCAAGTTGTGTTTGAAAGCGATGCATATTGAAAACAACTTTACCGGCTAAAGCGTCACTTATGACTGCGATTTTATACAATTTTCTGCATTGACTTTTTGTTTAAGTAACGCATTCATTTTTGATAACAAAACATTTCTTCAAATTTACAACTTTTTAAGTCAACGTCTTCAGTGCCAACATTTTAAACTAATTACAAACAATTAAACTGGCTCTAGCAAATAAGCGTTCTTAAAATTAATCTTCCTTTGCCGGTGACCTTAAATTTAGGTTGAGCACACGGCTGCCACTCCCAAAATCTGTGCATTCGAAGAGAAAGGTATTAAGAAATAGCATGTAAGTGGAAGAGTGCGCTCGACAAACAAAGAAAGCGGAGTTTCCCAGACGAGTTACTAATTGCTATTTGCTAGTTAAAGCGAAACGACGCCAATAGCGTCGGTTTATTAACCCAAGTTTGAGGTTAGCTCATGTTTTGGCTCAGCTGAGAAGTTGTGGCTCGAACACATTGAAATTTTGGAACGTTTTGCCTTTTAGGCGAGACACATATTCTAAACAACAAATTCAATAAGCGTTATCTTCAAATGTTGTTGAAAAAGACATTAAAGTTCTTTTTTGATTAATGTTTTTAATGATTTCAAAAACAATGTAATAATTAGACTGGCCCGATCTAGCGAAGCTATTTAAACTTTTTCACTTTCTACTTTTAAATATCAAAGTGCATAAAATGCCTCAACAAGCAAGTTTGACTTCTTTTAAAACGATCACACATTTCAGTTAATGTTTTAAGCCTTTATAAAGTTGTCATTTCTATGCCCGAGCTTAATAATAATCGAATTGTTTGTTTGATTGTTTCTGCTTATTTGTTTAAATAATGACATTGCAAGATTACGTTCTTAATAACAAGGAATGTTTAAAACGCATTCAGCTTTTAAATTGACGCAACTTAAAGAGTTCAAACAACAAAAAGATGTCATTCAATTTCAAATGTAGTTTTAAACAAAGTTGATGGCATTTATTTCCGCTAACGTACAGATACAATTACGTTTGTATGACTAATCGTTGTTGTTGTTTTTTGGAAAGCACGTCCACTCTTCATAGGTTGTTGTGAACCGGGTTTTGTGACCAAAAATCGATATAGACAAGCAGTGCAAATTGCATCCAAAGCGCACAAAGTTGCAACATAGGGACCGAAAAATTCCCATTGCGGAATTCCTTTTAAGGTGTTGTAGAAAAAGAATGTATTCGGTGATAGATTTAAGACGAGTTCGGAAATTGCGGCCAACAAAGCAACAAAATTTGCCTAAAATAAGTGTTTAGTTGTGGAACTTTTAAATTGACAAATTAAAGAACTGCCTTTTCAAGATCAATTATTTCAGAGGTCATGCAAAATATTAAACTACTTCTATAATGTGTAGAAAAATTAATTTCAATTTCTTTTCAAACAGAATAAAAAATAACACAATCCTGACGTTGCTGGCCTTGTTTGAAATTGGAAATCGTGCGTCTACGATAAAAAATGACTGCTAGGACGAGGGCAAGAAGAAAGTTTAACATTCCAAATGCAGTTTTTGTTAAGATGCAAGTAACTCCTTTGTACTTCGGAACGATGCAGCCCCACGAAATGCAAGCTTGAAATGTGAGTTGTTTAAAAACGCTTTAAAATTAACAAACCCGTCAGTTCACTTGCTGGCCAGTCCATAACAGCCAAAGAGACACCGGCAAAGAGTCCAACAACCGTTATGACCATCCAGTTTGTTAAATCTTGATAAATGCCTTGGATCCTGGTTGGCCGAATGAGGATACGAATTCGTTCGATCATTAAAAATGCAACCGACACGGAAACCATAGCTGTTCCGACATAATAAGCAGATCCGGTCCAAAAAAGCGGAGGACCATAAAGGAGGCGATCTAAAAAATGATATTATTGATTAAATTGAATGTTTAATTTTCATCACCTTCCAAAACTCCTATCCAAATAACATAACCAGCATGCGCAGTCCCACTTGCAGCCGCGAAACACCAACAAACGACATTTGTTAATAAAGTGACAGAAAGTCTCTTTTTAAGCTTCTTTCCACAAAAGATGTGACTCAAAAATAGATAAACTTGAAGAATTAAAGAAACAAAGCAAGCAACAAACATAAAAATATACTGTGAAATAGAAAGCGTTGAAAGCATGTTGTTTGAACTGAAATCGTGAATTGTTTAAATCTTTTCAGTTTTTGAACGACAAAAAGACAACAAGATAAAACGCACCGGCACACTTTATTGCAATTTCAGTGTTCAAATTGCCACACAAAACAATCTAGAACTCAACTTTTAAAACAAACTTAAACAACTTCACATCAAAACAGTTAAAGACACTTTTCATAACTCCGTTCATGAATGCAAATCTAATAAGTTCTAATCAAGTAACCAAAAAATAAGTCTCCGTTAGTCATCAAGTCGGCGTTGATACAAATTGAATTATGGAGACGGTGTTCGTTTTATAAGTCAAGTCGTCTAAGAAATTGAATTAGTTCCAACTGGAAACCACTTTTTAACTTGATTTATTTGAGAAATCAAACACCACTTTTCAACTTTTAAAGGCAAAGTTTATTGTCAAGACACGTTTAAAATACAGTTGATTAAT